>JAFJYJ010000058.1:2400000-3600000 GCA_019022615.1 Acacia melanoxylon
ACATTTAAAATAATTGAACTATCAAGTTAAAGACATCTAATAATAAAGAAACACATAATACCTAGAACCCAAAAGCTAAGTTATAGATGGCAAAAGTACAATAACTAGGGTTAACAGAAACACTCACTGGATCAGCATCAATAGGTATATCAAGCCGTGATTGAGCATTTGCTATCATCAAAACAACATTTTCACGCTGATTCCTTATGTTGTCTTTCTGCACAAGGAAAATTTAAGATTACTTAATACTTGCCAAGAATTTTTAGCATGCGTGCTACAGAATATCCTATGCAAAGGAAAAGTAGTTCCAAATTAGTTCTATTCAATCATAACAGTAGAGAACTTAAGACCCACAAAGTATGATGGAAACTTGCTCTAGAAAATGAGAAGGGAAGGGAAAAAGAATTCAATCAAAATAGCATAATCTTCTTTCCTCCCTAACCCAAAGATTTTTTATTTTTTTTTGGGGGGGGGGGGTATCAGCCCAAAAGTTCAATGAAATACTGTGATGTCAGTCGAAAACTGAATGAATAAGTGATAGTATGCAACCAGACAATTATCCATGATAAATGCCAAGAATGAACAGAACATTGCAACTGCAGCAAACCTGGAAGCCAAAGACAAATTCTAAAAGATCAAACATGTCAGCATCCCTTTGTCCGGATATGTCAAAGCCAGCAGGAAGTCTAGGGAACTGTTCGGTATAACTAATTGCAGCTATTGCTCCTTTAACCTGATATTAAGAATAAGCACTGACAAGTTACGAAAAATATTCAAGCAAAGTACCAACAATGAATTCCAGATTAATGGCAACCAGTGAACAAAACAAAAATACTGCTAATAAATTGTAAAGGACATGACCAACAAAAAATGCCACAAATTTCTGAGGGCATCAACTTACTTCAGGGAAAACTCTGATAGGATTGGTAAATGATGGCGCTTCCAGGGGAATTATATTGTAAGGTATCAGTTCTGCAGATAATGTGGCGCCTGAATTTTTGATTTTCCTCAACTAGGTCAAAAAAGAAGATTAAGAAGAATTATTCACAATCATTTTTATGAAGGAATCACTCAAAGTTCGCCAAGTTCAAATGGAATGCTCAAAGATCCTGATGAAAAACTAGTAGGTAATATTTATCAACTCTAAAAACCAGACGCCAACTATGTCAAAAGGAGTGATAGATGGGTTTAGTTGTTAATAACAACATAACACAAACAATATTTAAAACAGAAAAATAGCAAAATAAATGTAATTAGACCATGATTAGAGAAGCTAATTTTCCTCTTTAAGGCCATTATAAAATATAAAAATAATATAGAGCAAGTACCTCCTCCATTATGAGCCTTCCAACACCATCAGGGTCAGCATCCTTACTCAGTGCCTCCATGACCTCCACCAAGGCTCTCAAAGTAGCAATTACCTTTCTCATTTCCGATGATCTCAATTCCAACCTACAACAACAAAATAATCAACAATTACATCAGAAAAGAGCAAAGGCAACTTCTGTTGACAAACAATGACCTCAATTAATGTCCACAAACTAACTCAAGATCTTACTTGAAAATAAAGCAACAAGCCTTTCCAGGAAGGGGATGACAGAAAAGAAATTTCATTGTTTATTCATCTCAGTGATGAAGAAGCTATGTATTTATAAATACAAGTAATAACTATATTGCAACTCATAAGTAATACATACTGTCCAAGATTAGAGCTGAAAGTTCCAGATTCTTGCAGCCTCTGTTCTTCTCTTTGAATGTCATCCACCCGGTAACGTCTCTTGTAGCGTTGATAAAACTCCCACAGGTTCTCAATATCACGATTGCGATCAAAGCGGACACCATCCTTTTTAGCAAGTTTTTGCTTATAATGCAAAGAAATCAAAATCATAAGGGAGAAATTTGTTGAACAATAAAAACTAATTGAAAGAGAAGTTAGAAAACCACATGTCACCATAAGCTTTTTATTATTCATCATGTATCACTCAGAATTCGAAGTGAATACCTTGATTACGGACATTAAACCGGTCTTGAACTGGAGAACTCCCCTCCCAGCACTGTTGGGATCAAGATTTTGGGCCATGCTATATGCTTGCTCACACACTAAAGTTAAAGCATAAGATCTTATTGATGTATAATAGCGAAAATTTTAAAAAAAAAAATGCAAGGTGGCCACATGATCTCTATTAAAATATATCAGCATGCCCAAAGAAGCGATTTTCTGAAAATTCAATGAAAAAGCACGCTTATAAAATGGTTGATTACAAATTTCCCAGGGTCCAAAAAACATTTCATGGACACATGATAGAAAACACAGAACCAAAGGAGGATGGAAAATAATTGAGAATTTCATACATAAACGACCAAACACCTATATGCTTCTATAAAATTTCTTAAAGAATCTAATTTTTTCTACCAAACATGTAAACGCATAGACCACATGTAAGTGGTGGCATACGCAGGACCTCCCAAAACAAACAATAGAGAGAAGAGTATCAGAGTATGCACACTTCTAGAAGGCAACAATTGTAATCACTTTATTGGATCTGTGTGTAAGGTTGAACGGGCTCAAACATTAAGCTTTCCCCGGATACAAGGATGCCTCGCCCATTAAATTAATATTTCACATGAAAAGGAAAGGCATATAACACCACAGACTCTTTAACTACTTAATTCAATTAAGACCTCCCCATCTAGAGTTCAAATTAGAAACAACATCAGCTGCACAACCACTGAACACCAAAATGAACAGCAAAAATTCAGAAACCAAAATGATTAGAAGTTGATAGAAAATAATGCACTCACAAATCCGGGCAACATTTGGGTCCACTGATTGAATCTCATCAGCAGCCTGCAAGATCGCCTCTACATTCGTAGTCTGAGCAAGTGAAGGTGGAACAGCGCCGGCTATCCCACTTGAGGTTCTCCCATGACCTTGGCCGGCGGTTCTAAGCTGTTCGCTCCTCAACGTCGCTCGAACCAGCCTCTCCCAGTTGTCACGAACCCTAGCCATGCCTCCAACACCGATCGGAGCAACCGGCGCCCAAGGTGGTTTCTACCACCTGAACTCGATCGGAAATTGGATTTCCCGATTCCCTCTTCAACGAAAAGACAGCTGAGAGTTTTGCCCGACTTTGCAAAATTGGTTTTGAAAATGGTGAGGTTTTAGTAAAAGTTAACACAACTGAAGAGACGCGTATCGCCAGAAACGGAGTGACAGAAATCGGCCGAAACGTGACAATTCCTTTTTTCAATTTCCCCGCTGCCTGAGAAGGTTGTGACTTGTTCGTAATTTATCATTTATGCCGCTACCGTTTTCTTACAGGAGTTTAAAGTTGAATTGAGCCATGTGAACATAACTTCTAGGATAAGTTTCGATTAGCTTTTAAAAATTATAATTCTTGTCTTAAATATAAGATAAGATAAAGTTTATAATATAATTTATACTATAAATTTTATTATATATTTAGGATAGGAGGAATTAGTTTTTATAATTTATAAAGCAAGTAAATAAGATCAATTTTATTTTGGCTTATAAAAATGTCTTCTAAAATCATGATTTTATGATACCTCTACGCATGTCAAAGATAAATCACACTTATTTCCTACAGTTATAGAACGGGATTCTATCACATTAACAAATTTTATCTCATAAAATATGAAATTATTTTCTTATAAGTTAAACCTATTCCAAATCATAGACATGGCAAGATAAATAGAGGGGTTACTTTTGTTCCGAATGACATAAATTTATTTTAACTCAAATTTTTAATTGTTTCTTTAAAACACATATTAAGACAGTTTACATTGAGAAGTATTTCGAATGCATATGAATAAATAGGATATCATCACACATTTATTACAAATAACTAGTTTAATTAAAAAAAATTAATATATACAAATTAATTATTTAACTCTTATATTCACAAACGAAAGTAATATTTTATAAAAAGAGTATACTTAGATCAAGTTTTTTTTATCCATTTCGTCAAATATGGTCCAACTAACTTAAAAAATGTACATCATATTAATTACAGTTAAGGTGCAAGTTTGCCCTGAAATTTTTATTTTTGTAGGTTCAATATTGCCCTAGAAGTATTAAAATAGAGCGATGTTACCCTCCTTTGTTAAAAAGTTAACAGTCAACATTAGTTTCTTTACGATATGAGGCAACATTGCTATGTTTTAAAACTTTCGGATGAAATTAAATCTGAAAAACTTGTCAAAGCAATATTGCTCCTCAATAAAAATTTCTAAATCACATTTACACCTTAATCCTATTAATTAGCTTAATCAACTTTCTTAATCTAACCAATTTAGGTAGATGTATTTTATATTAAGCATCGATTTAAGTGACTTTATCTATACAATTTATTCTAGGACTTCCCGATAAATTTGAAAATATTTGAAGTTTCAAGAATATTTGCAACTCAGGTCCTTAAAAAAAAAGAGAGAGAGAAAAGCTACAAAGGCCAATTTTTATGGTAAAGAAAAAACTCAGTTCTTATTTACCAAACTCTCACCCATATGCTTTAGGATATCTAGGATAAGTATTTTTCCACAAATCGAAACAAAACTCTTCTCATATACTTATCTCGTAAATCATAAAAACTATTCTGTAAAAGCTAATTCAAACATACACTTACAATCACATATGGCAGGCAAGTTATTACTTACCACTTTTGTCCTATTTATAAGTCTTTTTTTTTTCACAATGATAATGATTATGGGGTAAATTTTCAACTTTACCTTATTTATGATTAGGTACCTTTCAACTCTTTCTTCTCTCTCTATTTTCATTGGATAATTATTATGGGGTGAATTTTCAACTTTACTCTTATATTACTTAACCACTAAGCTATACAACATCCCAAATATTTTCCGGTTCACAAATTTGCCCTTGTGACTAAGATTCTAAACAAAGGTGTATTTCACTACGCGTCTACTCAACAAAAATATAAAATCCAAGCTCATAGATAATCTCTTACGTGGCCTAAAAGTAGTTAAAGTGTTCATATACAAATCTCCATCACGCTCCAGGGGCCTCTGCCATTTCTTAATCCACTATGTTTGGAGTTACAGGTGGCAGTGGTGATATCGTTTAAAAACATATAGAAATCATAGGCCGTAAATAAACTAAAATCATATAGAAATCATAGGCCGTAAGGCTTATTTTAAGATTTAAATGTTTGTAACAACTGCTACACATTCTTTGACAATATATATAAAAAAGATTAAAAATACATCATAGATAATCATAACCACGTACGTGACATAACGTGGCCTAAAAAGTAAAAGTTCATGATAAATTTTTTTTTAAATCACATTTTAAAAGTAAATGGGTTTCATTATCTCTCTTCTTTTTATAATGGGACCCACTTACACATTATGTGAGTGTGACAAAAAAAAAATCTGCAACAAAAGTAAAAATATTAAATCCTATTTTATATGCCAGAACTTGAAATGCAAAACTACAACCTGTGCATCTAAATTAGTCGGTGTATAACAGTCAGTAATGAACCATATTATTACTATTATAATGTAAACTAGAATAAAAACAGGTAGCTTAAACCATACTACTTTCTCATACTTTCAATATTCATCTTCTCTATAGATTGAATATATGAAGTGAATTTTATATCTATTTTAATATCCCTAGTTGAAAGAGGAAACAAACCTTATATTTTTGTATCAAAGAAGTCCACAGAGATTTCCACTGCCCTGTACTTTTGTTGAAATCTCTCGTGTAGCTCCCCACGCATATCAATCAGCTTCTTCACTCCCTCAGGTTTCCATTTATTTCTCTTCACTGTTGAAGGCGTGGGTTCAGTCTTGCCATCTTTATGGTCATGAGAATTATCTTCAATCGCCTGAGACTCTTGCTGCTTTTATAGAACGTAACCATTGTTCGCTTTGATCGACTTTATGGAGGTTGAAGGCGTGACAAATGATTTCCAAAATTCATCTGAATCCATAATCAGGGACTTGGAGTAGCCATTTTTTCATCAATTGCTTAAGGTGAAACAAATCTCATAAATTTGACCAAAAAACAAATCTCATAAGAATCAATAGCAAATGCAATTGACACCACATTCATTCATCACCATCAAGTGTCAACATGTTAATAAATGACCTGTTTGGCATGGTTGCGGCTGAAACAAAAAGCTCATCAAACAGTAAAATAAACCTAGTGGAAGGAAAAAAAAATAAATCTAAATCTAACCTATTGTAAAAAAATGGCTTCAAATAGAAGTCATTTTTTTCAAATTGTGGAAAAAAATGTTCGAGATAGGTGATCCAATAAGCATTATATTATTAAATATATATTTGTATACATTCTAATTTATCTATTAAAATATATTTAATTAAATATTTTAGAGTTTTTTATTTTTTTTATAATAATTTATTTTTTTATCAAATTTAAATTTTTATCTTCAATTATCACAATATGGACAACTAATATGTGTGTGTGTGTATTCAATAAGATTTACGTTATTTTCAGTCATTTTTCATCTCAAGTGATTTTTCAAACAAGAGCCCATTTGGAAAAAAAAAAAAATCACTTCTGCCACCGCTATCACAAACACAAATTACATCTACAATCTAACTTTTATCCTGTCTTTTATTTGTAAGAATCCATCTAAAAAAAAAAGTCACTTCTGTCAGGTAACTCATTCATTTACCTTTTCCTATTGCAAAAACAATGGTGATGAACACTAGATAAATGCATAGAGAAACAAAATCACACAAGAACCATATAAGTCAATAGTTACTATCCCTGAGCGAGCGGATATTAAAGTGTTTGGGAAACAAGACAGTCCCTTTAAAAAAAAAAAAAAAAATTAGCTCTTTTGCAGAACATTTTAAAGCTGTTCGACATGTTCATAAAGTCATTCCCTTGCCTTTTCCTAATGGTTTAAACTTTTGGCATGAAATTACTTTCTTACACCAAGGGGTTATGAGTTACGAGTTTAATCCTTGCCACCTCCATTGGTCTAATTAAATTAAAATCTACATCATAGTATAGAGGACATGTGCTTTGGCCACACTTTAAGTTATCTGCACATGTACAAAACTTATGGCGTCTCAAACAATACGAGTAAGTGCAAGAACCTGAGCAACTCATTCAAAGTACTAAGTATTATATATATATATATATATATATATAGGGGTTTAAACTTCTCATGTTGCATGAGAAGAAGAAAATTCCTACACACACATGAAATGGTGGGACCCACATATATATAATCTACCACTCTGATCCTATTTATAAGTCCACTTTGACAAAATCTCACATACCAAGGAAAGTTAGTTGACACAATGGTTATGAGGTAAAATTTCAACTTTACCCTCATTTAGATTGAGTATTTTTCAACTGTTTCTTCTCTCTCTATCTTCATGGGTGCAATTAATATAGGTAAAATTGTCACAATCTCATTTATTACATGAAACTGGACTTATAAATAGGACTAAAGTTTTTAGTCAAAGTGGACTTATAAATAGGACCAGAGTAGTAATTATATATATGTGGGTCCCACCATTTCATGTGTGTGTGACATGAGAATACACTTCTCCTACAACATGAGAAGTGTTTTTCCCACATATATATATATATATATATATATATATATATATAATGGGAAAAGATGTGAATGGGTTTCCCTGATTGAAAGCCAACTTGAAAGTATACATTTGATGGCAGATATAAGCCCAACGGAAAATAATAATAATAAAATAATCCTGACTCTTTGTGATAGCTATAAGGATTGATGGGCTTATGTAAAAAAGTTATTTTTTATAGAAGTCACTTTTTTCAACTTCTGAAGAAAAATATTAGGGATATGTGATTCTATAAGCAATGAACTATTAAATATACATTTGTATATATTCTAATTTAATTAAATACTTTGGAGTTTTTTAATTTTTTATTAAATTTAAATTTTTATCTTCAATTATCACAATATATACTACTAATATATATATATATTTATTGTATTCAATAAGATTCATTCTATTTTCATTCATTTTCCATCTTAACTGACGTTTCAAATGCTATTCCAAACAAGAGCTCATATGGAAAAAAGTCGCTTCTACCACCGTTATCCCTATCTTTCGTTTGTAAAAACCCATCTGGAAAAAAAAATCACTTCTGTTATCACTGTCCCAAATAGGCACTATGAAAGAGACGTGTATGTATGCACAAAAAGTATAGCAAATGGACCTCACCAATTCCATGTTCATTAATATTAATATTAATATTATTACCTCCTTTTAGTGGCATTTATTGGACTTCTTTTCCTCTTTAATTACGTCCATCCACAGCTTTTCTTAGTGATGGCATTCCAAGACCCTTGTGAGATTTTCCAGACAGCCTTGTTTTAATCTCATCAGCAATAAGGTTTTCTATAGCAATAGCAATAACTTCTGGTTCTTTGCCACTACACTTAAAGACTACAGATATCTTCCTCACTACAATAATTCCATCTAAAGCAATTCTCAATCTTTCAAGAGGTTGTTTCTTCTCACTCAAAGTAGATTGAAAGTAAAAATAGTATGCTTTAAATTTGAAGACTGACTAACTTCATCGGCAAAAGGATTAAATATTTAATCTATATATATAAAATCAGAATCTTAGAAAACCTCAAACCCAAATGCCTAGTGTTTTATCTTGTGGCCGTACCTTAGCTGAACACAAAATTACATCTTCCTTGGTCAGTTTGAAAGAATGACTACCACCACATGATGCAAGATTCGAGGCAGCACAAATTTCTGCCTCACATGAGCAAATATAGATTAGTTTCGATGACTTTGCCTCTTATAAATCATTTATATGGTCGGAATCCTTTCATTGGCGTTTTCTCATTGTCCATCATCGACTTTAAATCTGGACCATACATTTGATATAATTGCCTACATCAACAACCTCCCTCCTGTAAATTAAGTCAAATCAACGGTTTGGATTGAATGATGAGAGATTAAGAGAAAGTTAGCCAATGAGAGAATTTTGTTTTATTTGTATAACATTAATTAAAAGGTGGACTATTTTCATTCTCTCTCCTTTTTTTCTTTTATACTCTTACTATTCTACATTCTCTTTCTTAGGACTTATTTGGTATTAGGGGACTGACCGAAGGGGATGGGAACTTAACAGGGTTCTTACGGGAAAAAAAAACCCCCGTTTGGCGCGCAACTCTCCCTCCAACCTAAGTTCATGCCTAGCGTCATCTTCCCTTAAACGTGGGAAGATGAAATCCCTTTAAAAGTGGAGTGATCAAAGGATCTTCCCAGAAGAGACATTTCATAGGACAAACAAGCCCCTTGTATAAGAAAGTTGAAGGTCCGATTTGAAGGAGACGCGACGGCAATGGTGGATGAAGAAGAGGCGCCGGCAATGGTGGTGTGATGCAAGAGGACGCCGGCGATGTGAAGGAGAGGGGTAGAGACGAGAGGCAGAGATGAGAGTGAGAGATGAGTGGTGGTTTTATTTTTCAAGGTATCATAGGTATTTTACCTCTTCTTCTTACTTAACCAACTTCACTTTCTTCTTATCGAATATTTTATTTTTTCTCAACTTAAGTTTCATTGTTATGCCTACCAAACAACTCAACTTTTTAAGTTCCTTCTCAATCTTCCTTTTTTACTCTCTTCCTCCTTAAATCTTCCCCGTACCAAACGGGGCCTTACTTTTCCAGTTTTCCTCATTTAATGGAGTATCTATTTTTCTTTCTTACTTGTCTCCTCATAAATAAGGATATATTTAGAAAAATAATGTTTATTTCAAATATACTTATTATTTCAACTAATTTTAACCCCTTTTATAAACCGCATAATACAGTTACCGAACTCTTATAAAAGCGACAAGAGGGAGTAATAGACATCTAGATAAAATTTGTTAATCATGTTCATAATGAAAATAAACATATAAAAAAATTATTAATTATTTATGAGTATATTATCAAGTGATTTTTTTCATCTTTTAATGAGTTTATGTGCCTTTAGAGATATGATTATGTATAATTTCTAAACATAAACATGATACTAACACTAATAGGCATATTTTAAAGAAAAACTTATAAATTTGAAAGATAAAGTGAATTAATATCTTATATTTAGGATAAAATCTAACCCCGAGTCAACTCTTAGATTGAGGACATGAGTACTATGTCACTAGTTTCTTATCTGTCAATTAATTAACTAACACACACTAAGATGCAAGCAGCATATTGCTTTGAAATGGATATTCCAAAATTTTCTCGAAACAGGAAATTTTAAATTAAGGTCGTCTGAAAAGCCCACATGTAATTGCTATCTTAGAAACCAAACCTATTGAAGATTTTTTTAAGAGGCCAAACCATGGAATAATATAACCAAGGCTGTTCTCAGAATTGAATCTGGTATACTTTTTTTTTTTTTTTTTTTTTTTTTTTTTTTTTTGCCATGGGAATTTGGTATATCAAGTATGCACTGCAGGCAACATCTATTTTCATAATTGACAATTAACAAAAAAAATTGTAAAAAAATCCTCAAGGAAAATCTAGTTTCACAACAAATGCAAAACTTGCAAGACTATACTTGGTAGATCCATAGCTCTCTTTCCCTAAGTTCATTTAGTAATTGCCATATGCTAAAAGTTCCACATTCTCTATAATTATCTTCCTCATACTTAGTAATCCCTCTATTCCCATATATAAGATCCTTTTAATCAGACTACAACGTTTATATGTAGGAAATATAAACTTTTTCATACATACCCTTATTTATAAATGAGTAGGAGAGAGAATAATAATGAGAAAAATGATGTAAAAGAATGTATGGTGAAAATATGATGTGAGAGAGTAAAGATATTGAGGATAGAAGAATAAATGGAAAGTATCAACCTTTTACTCCCTCCTGTACTTTTTCTAAGTAAATTTGACTCTTTTGATGCAGATCCTTAAATAAGCATTTTTTTGTCTCAAAATTTAAATTACTTTTTCTTTTTGTACCCCTATTAAATACATATCTTTACATTAAACTATATCCAACTCATCATTGATTCTCTTTTATTTAATCATTTATTACATATTTTCTCTCATATTATATGCTAATTTTATCTCATATTTTTTACTCATTCTTTCTCCTATGCTCTTTTCATAAATATGAGCATATTTAGAAGAAACATTATATTTTTTTTACACATTTATTGTTTTTTAAGTAATCTTAACTGCTAATTTGTTTTGCGCAATGAGAACAAAAATGCTTATAAAAATGTATGAAATTAATTGAGAATAAATGTGCAAAAATGCATTTATTAGTGAGGCAAATTCAAAACTGACCTTTTAAAAAGGATAAGCCTACTTAAAAAAATCGATATTTGCAAAGGTGGTTGCGTATCAAAGAAAAGCAAAGGTCTTGCGTGACAAGCTAAGATGTATTTTGACCAAGAACCTCTTGAGGTATCTCACACCGATATCTAGCAAAGAGAGATCACCGACGTGAGTTTTGTTTTTCCCAATAAAGCTTTTTTCATGCACATGCCTTGGTTCAAACCCAATACATTATGTTTAAGAGACCTAGCCATCTACCAACTATGTCATGGTACTGGTGGCTACCATTTTGTACCTAGGAAGAGAAGGACCAAAGTCATCACTACAATGGGTTATTTCTAACAAGCTTACACACATATATTTTCGAATTAGGTTTTTTGTCCGATTCAAGTTTATCCTTCGAGATGTTTGGTTTTGTTTTGATATAAGAACACAAATGTCTAACCTCAATGGGTTAGTAGATGATTTATATAGAATCAGTAATTCTCTCCGGGATATGTACGAGCTAACGCCGAAGAGAAGATGAATGTTTTATGATGTCTATGAGGAAGACACCAAAGAGTTCCAAGCGATCATTGTGCTACACGATAATGGCTCTCAGCCAAAGGGGATGGGGTGTGTGCACAGTGAGACTGAATAGTAAAAGATGATGAATAGAGAGTGTGCACCTTATGGGTAATCTCCTATTTATAGAGATTACTTCTAGGTTTTAAGTCCGTGGCTTTATACACCGCGTGTCCCTGCTCCATTCATGTTCACCCCGCCCGCAACCCTTTGTTTCGCTCCACTACCGTCTTAGGGATTAACGCCTTATTTATATGGTGATTAGCGTTTTACCTACTTAAGGAGAGCTTATGCCACAAAGTGTCATTGTTGGGCCGCATCATCTCTGGGCCCAATATACGAATCCATAACAGGTTTAAAGGGGAATTAATCAATATGCTCTCTGGTTCATCCTTGGGGTTTGCCGTTAAGTACTTGACCTCATTTGGATATTGTTGTATAAATATTTAAACTAATAAAGTTAGTTAGTTAGTTTTTTTTTTTTTTTTTTTTTTATATAGAAAAATTCCATTAAAATACCATTTGAATTTGCAAAACCCCCGGAAGTCTTCCGAATTTGTAAAAAATCGAGAGGTACCAAGGACTTATGAGAGAAATGCAAATTCGGGTGAAATTCTCCTTTTGCCCTTAGTTTTAAATATAATAATAATAAAAAAATACCCTCCGGAGAGCGTGCTGGGCCTTGACGCCGAGGGGGTTTTTTTTTTTTTTTTTTTGGGTTTAGGGTTTTTGTTTTTTAAAAAATTATTCATTGAAAGTGTGGGGGTGGGGTTCAACCCCCAACCCTCACACATTCATGGGGCCAAGTGGCCCAACGGTTGGGCCACTTGGTTCATTATATATATGTATATACATTAACAAATATATATTCTTCTTAACATTTTTTCAACGCCAATTACAAATCCTGAAACGTCATTTACAACTTTTTTTCAAATTTACATTTTTTCCTCTTTAATGCCTGTGAGTGAAAAAAATGCAATATTACAAATCCTGAAATGCCAATTACAAATCCTGAAACGCCATTTACAACTTTTTTTCAAGTTTACATTTTTTCCTCTTTAATGCCTGTGAGTGAAAAACAAAAAAAATGCACTATTACAAATCCTCAAACGCCAATTACAAATCCTAAAACGCCAATTACAAATCCTAAAACGCCATTTAAAACTTTTTTTTCAAGTTTACATTTTTTCCTCTTTAATGCTTGTAAGTGAAAAAAAATGCATTATTACAAATCCTAAAACGCCAATTACAAATCCTGAAACGCCATTTACAACTTTTTTTCAAGTTTACATTTTTTCCTCTTTAATGTCTGTGAGTGAAAAAAATGCACTATTACAAATTCTGAAACGCCAATTACAAATCCTAAAAAATGTAATTGGTGTTTTAGAATTTGTAATTGGCGTTTCGGGATTTGTGATAGTGCATTTTTTTACTCACAGACATTAAAGAGGAAAAAATGTAAACTTGAAAAAAGTTGTAAATGACGTTTTAGGATTTGTAATTGGTGTTTTAGGATTTGTAATTGACGTTTGAGATTTGTAATAATGCATTTTTTTCACTTACAGGCATTAAAGAGGAAAAAATGTAAACTAGAAAAAAAAATTGTATATGGCGTTTTAGGATTTGTAATTGGCGTTTCAAGATTTGTAAATACCATTGAAAAAATGTTAAGAAGAATATATATATTTGTTAATGTAAATATATATTAAAGGAACCAAGCACTTGGCCCCATGGATGTGTGGAGGGTTGGGGGTTCAACCTCACCCCTCATACTTTCAATGAATAATTTTTTTTTTAAAACAAAAAACCCTAAATCCTAAAAAAAAAACCCCTCACCCGCGCCCTCCCATAAGGGTATTTTTATTTATTTATTTAAAACTAAGAGTAAAATGGTAATTTCACCCGAATTTGCATATCCTTCATGCGTCATGAGTGCACTCTCGCTTTTTTTACAAATTCAGAAGACTTCGGGGGGTTTTACAAATTCAAATGGTATTTTAATGAAATTTTCCCTTTTTTTTCCTTCGAAAAAATTAGAGAAAATCCCAGATAAATACTTTTAAAATATAAAAAAGACAAATTAGTGACTCTTCTTTTACAAAGGACAAATCAGACACCATGAATTGAGATGGAATTTGTAAATCTTGATAAATGACCTTACTTACCCCTAACTATCTTACAAATCAGAAAATAAATTTTGAAATTGTAAAATCTTAAATCATATTTATTGTGAAGAATTAATAAGAAACTACGAAATTTAATAAAGAATTCAATATTTTTGTTTTTAAATACCTGATTTAAAACTTTTTAAAACTTTGAGATCGTGTATAAAGATTTGAACCATTAGTCTTGGAAATGTGAGCTATTCTTCCCCTCAGAAAGAAATGATGGCGACGAATCCAGTATCCAGTACTGAATCTTATGGGAAAACGTAAGCTATAAACACAGTCTAGCATCTTGTTTTTTTTTGAACAATAGTCTAGCAACTTGTTGGCCTCTTGACTGAAACGACGTGATTGGTATTATACATATACAAGCTTCTTTGGTATAATTAGAGAGGATAATTAGAGGAAGAAGATGAAGAATGATGTATTCTTTAGAATAATAGAGTACAAAGAGTGATTCAATTAGTTAAATCTAGGAACCCCTTTATATAGACTAAGGCTAGGACTAACTCTCTAACTACCAAACTCTCTAACTAATAATTTAATTCCACCTTATATTTCTAACATGTACAGTCCGAGACAAATAAAGATCAAGCACAGTCCGACGGCTCACAAGGCGCTTCAACTCCCGGCGAGTATTTCTATCAATGCTGGTGTCATCAATGACGTAGGAAGTCAGGTAAATCGTCGATTAACTTCAAGTTTCTTTTGTCTCTCGGTTTTCGTCTTCCGGTCATCGGCCGGTGAGTAGAAGCAAAATATCTAGCTTATGTTCTCGCTCCCCAGCCAGAACTTGCTTATTTATTATAAAACTCAGAACTCAAAACTATGGTTTTATGGTTAACAAAGTAATGCCTGTGTTTTTCAGCTCTGTTTTTCCGTCACAGAAGTGATTTGCGAAATTTGCTAGGAGATAAACAGAGATGAGAAAAAAGTGTGTGGACTGTGCCCGAAAGCGTCCTTCGATTCACGGAAAGAAGAAGACTTCGTCAAATGTACCTTCTTCCTTCTTCAAGGTCATGATTGGCAGCGATTTTTCTAGCGTTTTGGTACGATAACGTCTTCCACCAAGATTCACTTTATTTGAAATTTTTTGTAAATTATTTTGTCGTTTCATGCCGGTGTGGATAACGTTCTTCTATAAACTTCTCTGACATGTTTTATTAAAAATCATTTCCTCATATACTAGACGTTATGATTTAGTCACCAAACTATGTACTTTAACTTTTGGGTTGGTTCTTTGTGCTCTTGGTGCTACACAATGGCATTCCCTGTAACTAGTTATTTCTTTTTTAAAAAAAATTGCTTTTCATTTTGTTGTCACCTTTGAACGCACAATCATTGCTTTGATCTTTACTTTATACTTTGAAACTGCATTGTAAAGAACCTTATTTTGTACTACCTCCAGTTTGTAGTATAAACTTTGTCCTAGACGGGAGGGAGTATTTGGTATGCCTTTTCTGCTTTTGTAACACTGTCAAGTAAAGTATTGCTTAAGGTGAAGTTAGGAACCTTCATTAATATTACGGTTTTTCTTCTGCTTTTGTGATTTTTGAGGATATCGCTCTGACTTCTGACATACTTGTACTTGTTTTCTGAAAATACTCGCAGTACCTGCCTCCTAAGTTTGGTCCTACAGCGTCAACCTTGATTGACAAAGAAGCCATTATTGAGGATTCAAATGGAAAGCAACGGACGGTACAAATATCAATTGTCGATAAGTCTTATGCTTTTCAGGAGGGATGGAAAGCTTTTTCGTTGGAACATGGGCTTGAAGTTGGACATTTTTTGGTGTTCCATTACATGGGAAGATCTCACTTTGTTGTTAAGGTTTTTGATAGATCTGGTTGTGAAAAAACTGATTTTCCCAATCAGAGAAAGCAGAAGAAGAGAAAAACGATCACGGTTGACCTTGATGATAGCGATGAATTGTTAAATAGACAAGGTTTCTTATCCTCGGAGTCAGACACGGGAAAGACGCAAAGTCAGGACGAGGTTGTTGAAGTGAAAGACAGTGCAGAAATTAACGAAGAGAAAACCTCAGAAAATAGTAATAGTAACAGAAGGATCCGATCTTTGAACGAAGACAAAAACTATGAAGATCCTTGTTACTTGAAAGACCAAGACTTTGGAGACAAAGAAAGAGAGGACAGGGATAGTCTTATGTTTGATGCGATCAGGTGTGAAATATTGAACAATTCAGGGGTTCACAGGACTGGCAAATTTACAAGCAGCAATGAAATAGTTGTTACAAGTATCTATACCAAAGATCCTTTGCTTGAAGATATGTTGGGTAATGGAGCAACTCAAGATCTGTTTGAAGTTGAATTGACCAAAAGAAGTCATTTTCTTGAAGAGTTAGACAAGAGTACATTCTCCTGTGAGAGACATTCTCGTGAAAACAAGATTCCTGAGCATCTTTTGATCCCATGTACCATGCAACATGAAGAAATCAAAGAGAACTCAGGTAACAAAGAGTTAGACAAGAGTACATTCTCCTGTGAGAGACATTCTCTTGAAAACAAGATTCCTGAGCATCTTTTGATCCCATGTACCAAGCAACATGAAGAAATCAAAGAGAACTCAGGTAACACAGTCATTGTGGTAGCTTCATTCTATCTTCCTCAAGCTTTGTGTTACTAAGATATCAAATAATGTACAGCTAAGTTTGCTTTATGCAGATTGTGGGCTGCCAAGTCCCCCCCCCCTCCGAGCATTTGTTCAATACTTAATCTTACATTCTGCATATTGATTTTCTATTTTTGGCTCTTTATCAGAGACCCAGCAATTATTGATATCAAAAGAGGGATATCCTTTGCATGCTGGCAATTGTGAAAATACCAGAGAGATGTTTGTTGGGTTACATGTGTCCCTGGACGTTCCTATGTGCCATGGCATGTGTTTCTTCCCATTGCTTTAGTAGTCTAAATATTTGGATTGCAGACTGTCATTTAAAAGCCTTGATTAATTATTATTTGTGACTATAGCTACAGGGAAAATGGAGAGAATGATTCAAAAAGAGCTTCTGGACATGACTCCAGATGTGTGCATATACAATGATCAACTCCAGACACTTATTGGAGATCAAAGCAGCGATCTAAATTCAGTGAAAGCTGTACCTTCTGACTGTGGTACTCACTCTTAAACTTAAGCAATCTCAATTGCTATAGCTGTATTGACTGCACATTAATTAATTTTACTCTACAAACTGCTTGGCAAAATTGACATTATACATACATATATTATGAAGATGGGGAAGAAGTGTAATTCTTTTTTGTGCATATTAAACTGTTATGACCCTAGAGGAAGAGGGTGACGTGGCTAATGAGAATAGGGCTGGACAACAAGGAGAGTGGGACAAAATGGATAAGGGCGTGATGATTGCAGGACAAATTGGACAGGTGTCAACAGGTCAGAAAAGGATCATACATGATAATGCGCTTGCTGACAAGGCCGTTAGGCGCAGCAGCAGAATTGGAAAGCCATCATGGAAGCTGAGAGAGAGAATGTGGTTAGATGGATGGATAGGGTAGTGAGGAGGAGACAGTTTTGATTATTGCATTGTTCAATTTGTTCTGTATGTTTCTTCCCTCTTCCCAATGAATCGTCTCTTCTGCCTCTGACAGTATTTCTTTTCTTTCCTTAATTCCTAAGTTGTAAGGAGTATTTCAGCAGAAATACTCTATAGACATTTACTGTTCAACTGCTTATTGTTATGATTAATCTATTTCCTGGAAATATAACCAATGAGGGGTGTGTTCATTACATAACCCTTTGATTGAATAAGGGAAAGTTTTCTTCAGCTATCTTGTCAATCACCCTTCTTTGAGCCACACTTTTATGGGAGGTGAAGATTCTTATATTTATGTGAATTCTCATTTCTGCAGGAGCTGCCCACGTGCTTGCATTCATCTCAGAGACACACGGTAAAAACAATACTGGTGGCGCTCCGGAGGAGACAATGGCCGATCCTTTACCGTGAACAGAGCAAGTAATTATCAACCAGGGCAAGAAAAGTAGTCCTTGTGTTTTTTTTTTGGTAGCTGTAGATATATGGGGGCGTTTTCCTTTGGTTTTGGGGCAAAATTTTGTGATGAATGTGCAAAGTATTGTCAGTGTTGTATATGTATAGCCTTTTTTCAGATCTCTACACACATGCCATGCTCTCAAAAACAACACAGGACCTTTATGATCAAATGCATGCTTCTCTTCTCATCAGCTATCTGGAATATTATTATATGAGTACTGATTAAAAATAGTAAAGCCTCTGGTTCCACCCCATCTTTACCTTTTTCGGTTTATCTTCTTCCTTGGTTGTATATGAGCACATGTCTAATGTCAGTGTCACACAATTGCTTAGAGAAGAGAAAGTTCCACGCAAGGGACTCTGTCTTTGGACACAACTGGCCAGTCTTTATATCATATTATAGACGCTCAAACGCTGGTGGAATAAAACCAAAGGAAAATTAGGCTGCTTGTTTTCTTGTGAAGTTGTGCGTGATTAAGTAATTCAACCTTGGCCACAATTTCAATTTATACATGATACTCGCTCCGGTCCTAATTATAGGACAATATTTGAGAGTTAGTTTTGATCCTACCTATAGGACAACATTCTAATTTTTGTTAATTTCTTCCTAAAATACCCCTATTGTTATGAATAAGAGATTATGCGAAATCAATAAGGTAGTTGAAGTTTTAAAAATTTATATAAAGGCATTTTAAGAAAATGAGTAAAATAAACTAATTTAACCTTTATCTTGATCCCTCCAAAATTAGTTAAATATATCCTATAATTAGGATCAGAGGAGTAGTAAATAAACAGATAAATTATTAATGTAAAGAAAATAATCATGAGCCAGGGTCAGTATGATCTCTAATAAAAAAAAATTAATAAGAAAAGGTGGTGTTGATTTGTTTCACCATCTTTGTAATCCTGAAAACCAAAGGTTGTACCAGGAATAGTGGAGACGTAGTTCACTTATTTCACAAATTCCTTGTATCAGTTTCACATGTCAGTTCCAGAAAAATAGTATTGAGTATTCATCCACATGAAGAGAATTTGTTAATCCTTTCCTCTCCTCCGGGTTATTATTCAGGGAGCATCAATAAAGGTAAATTAGGAAAATATTGACAAAAATGAAAAATATATCTTATACTTAAGATTAAAATCAACTCTTCAAATATACTATATATATTAAGGACTGAAGGAGTACCTTTCAACAGATGAATCCTAATTTTTTATAAACTTGGAGACTGAAACCCTGACTACTTGAATCTCAATTCATTTTCAATAAAATGAAAGGCTTAGACATGAGTTGATATGAAAGCTTTATGAACCAAATATTGGAAACTTAAGTAAACATCAAACATAAAATCTGACACTCAGTATATTTCTTGATCAGTTTATCGCAGTGCATGAATCATATTTTCATAATAAATTTGTTATCTTTAATTAAATTTTATTATTTTAAAATTGAGAATGAGGGCGTTTGTGTGAGTATTATATATATATTAGCAACACATGTGCAAGGTCGAAAAATCGCAGAAAACAAAAGGCGATCATTTTCTCTCCTCTCCTGCTATTAGAAGATCTTCTTTCTACGGTTCGTGTAAGTATTCTAAACCTTCGAATTAATCATTAATTTTTTTTAAAAAAATGTTGGAATATATGTGTTGGAGCAAATTATATTTGCCATTTGGTGAGACCGTGAGAAGTTTGGGGTAAAGTTAAAAGTTCTTTAATCAAATATAAACTGATTCCCTAGAATTTTACCAATTTTGGTTATGAAATTATGTGACTCGTTTATACACACATTGTGCATCAAATCGCAGATGAAGTGATCGCTTCGCAATTTGATACTCCATGCACTTTGTTAAGATTCAAATTTTTAACTTGATATTTATCCTTTTTATAAGATCCAGTTCTTGTGGGTATTAAATGCATTTTTTTACCAATTATACCCCTGATTATTTTTATTCTTCCCCATAATCATTTTCTCACAATTCTCTTTCATTTTTTTCTCACTCTTATTTACCCTCTTATAATATCAATCATAATATTTAATATCATTTAAATATCTAATTCAAATTTTAATAAGATATCTTATTCAAATCCAATCTTAATATTAAATAATATTAATCCTAATATCTTTCATTATCAATCATAACATCTAAAATATCAACTCAATACTATAATACCATACATGGTGTGATATCATTTAGATGTTTATATCTATGGGTGATAACAATTGATTAATTGTGTTATTCATATATGAGAAAAACACTTCCGTGTTGTAGGAGAAGTTTATACACACGAATGAAATGGTGACTCCACACACATATATATAATTAGCATTATATATATATATTTGTGTGGGTTTACCATTTAAATGTGTGTACAGTAGGGACCTTCTTCTTCTCATACAATATGGAAGTTTAAACCCCTTCATATATATACAGATAAAAAGACATTGATAAAAATCCATTTATAAGGGTAAAATATTTAATTTCTTATTAGCTCCCTTCCCCTCCCATCCCAAGCCAAAAAAGTACCATCAAAATTCCTTCCACCTCTCCAATCAATCCAAACAAGAGATCATTAGAATCTCTCCCTTTCTCCCCCCGTCCTCAATTCCCTCTATATTTACCCTTTTTCCCATCGTTAAAAACCCTTCTTAAAAGATTCAGAAGTTTGTTTTATAAAATAAATAAAAAATAAAATAGATTGCTCCATTTTAAATATCTTACGTGAGTTTAGTTACGTGAGTGGCAGCCAGGTATAAACACAAGCCTTCTTTATCTTTCTCGTTGCAAATAAACGGGGTTTGAATTTAGTTCACGTATACGCTTAAAACTCATCTCTTGGAAAAAAAGATATCAAAAAAACATTAAGAATTAGGGTTTCATACATCTGCGATAAGAAAAAGCAGCCGCGCGCACAACCCGCGCTCTCTGTTTCTCACTCGTCGTCGTTAACCCGCTCAGGTACTGTGGGATTCCTTTCCCCGTTGTTGAACATGACAACAGATACGCTTTCGTTGTTTTCTTTCCCTGCCTTCTGACAATGTGAACCGCGCCGTTTTATGTGTTCTTTCATTACTTTTTTCCCTGTTAGGGTGTCTCTGGTGAGACTTGTTGATTTCGCCTGTGATCTATGATGATTTTGTGTCGTTCGGTGGATAAAATGCTTGATGTCTAGGATTGGGTGTTTAATGCTCGGGCACGAGTTAAATTTTATCGCGTTCACTCATGAGCACATGGCTGATTAGCTGTAGCTAGCTGCTTGAGCTGGTGAAAATCATTGCATGTTCTTTATACACTGATCATAGCATCCGGTTAATTGTTGTTAGCCCACTGATGAGGTCCTTTGTGGTTTCTATTTTTTTTATAGCGAGTTACATTGTTCCCAACTTCCCATTATAAATTTTCTGACGACCTCTTGTTATTAATTTACCTGTTTGCTGTAATTACCGGATCTTAATTTTTATCATCATTGCAGATTCTTGGTTATTTTCATCTGCTGTTTGTTTATCTCGACCAAGGATGGCTTCTAGATTCTGGACACAGGTCACTAAAATTATGTTTCATTACTTCATTTTGGTTGTTTCCTTGTCCCGTGGGTTTGAAGAATACTGCTACTTTTATTGATGCATGTGCATTGTTTTTTCAATGACAGAGTACTAGTAACTCCGAGGATGAGAGTTATGATGTTTATGGGAATAAAGTTGGTGAACCTACCAATGAAACTGTTAAAAGCAGATACCTGAGTGATAGTGAGCCTGAGTCTGAGGATGAGAAGCGGGTTGTTAGGTCACCAAAAGACAAGCGTTTCGAAGAGATGTCATCTACAATTGACCAGATGAGGAATGCTATGAAGATTAATGACTGGGTGAGCTTGCAAGAGAGCTTTGATAAGATAAACAAGCAACTCGAGAAAGTCATGCGTATCACTGAATCTGAGAAGGTGCCTACTCTTTACATAAAGGCACTTGTGACGATGGAAGACTTCCTAGCACAGGCTTTGGCAAATAAGGATGCCAAAAAGAAGATGAGTAGCAGTAATGCTAAAGCATTGAACTCAATGAAGCAGAAATTGAAGAATAATAATAAGCAATATGAGGATTTGATTACTAAATATAGAGAAAATCCTGAGAGTGAGGAGGATAAAGATGAAGACGAAACTGAGGATGAGGATGAAAGTGAGGAGGAGGTAATTGAGGAGATTGATAAGATCCAAAAGTCAAATTCTGAAGATAGCGATCCAGATGGTGAGTTACAATGTTCCCATTATAAAACCCACACATTAGCTGACATTTTTTCCTAGCATCTCCATCTTTGTCAATTGTTTTTTGTTTCATTGCCACTGAGCTGCTGGTATGTTTAACTGAAATTTGAATAGCAATGATAGCATAAATTTTGGGTTTTGTATTATGTCTGTTGTTCCCCGTTATTCTCCATCCCACTGTGTTCAATATGGGCCTTATTCCTCTAGGCATTGGGCTCATTAAGGCCAGCCCGACCTATTATTGATTTGATGCCCTGCTTCCTCTATTCGCGGTCCTCTTCCACTTCTCTAACCTGTCAGCTATCTGCCGCCGCACCATCAAGGAGCAAGCACCACGAGCAGTTACTCTTTACCTTTTCTTACTCTCAATCGAGGAATTCCACTAGTTACATGAGTGGCACCCAGGTATAAACACAAGCCTTTTTTATCTTTCTCGTTGCAAATAAACGGGGTTTGAATTTAGTTCACGTATACGCTTAAAACTCATCTCTTGGAAAAAAAGATATAAAAAAAACATTAAGAATTAGGGTTTCATACATCTGCGATAAGAAAAAGCAGCCGCGCGCACAACCCGCGCTCTCTGTTTCTCACTCGTCGTCGTTAACCCGCTCAGGTACTGTGGGATTCCTTTCCCCGTTGTTGAACATGACAACATATACGCTTTCGTTGTTTTCTTTCCTTGCCTTCTGACAATGTGAACCGCGCCGTTTTATGTGTTCTTTCATTACTTTTTTCCCTGTTAGGGTGTCTCTGGTGAGACTTGTTGATTTCGCCTGTGATCTATGATGATTTTGTGTCGTTCGGTGGATAAAATGCTTGATGTCTAGGATTGGGTGTTTAATGCACGGGCACGAGTTAAATTTTATCGCGTTCACTCATGAGCACATGGCTGATTAGCTGTAGCTAGCTGTTTGAGCTGGTGAAAATCATTGCATGTTCTTTATACACTGATCATAGCATCCGGTTAATTGTTGTTAGCCCACTGATGAGGTCCTTTCTGGTTTCTATATTTTTTTTTTAGCGAGTTACATTGTTCCCAACTTCCCATTATAAATTTTCTGACGACCTCTTGTTATTAATTTACCTGTTTGCTGTAATTACCGGATCTTAATTTTTATCATCATTGCAGATTCTTGGTTATTTTCATCTGCTGTTTGTTTATCTCGACCAAGGATGGCTTCTAGATTCTGGACACAGGTCACTAAAATTATGTTTCATTACTTCATTTTGGTTGTTTCCTTGTCCCGTGGGTTTGAAGAATACTGCTACTTTTATTGATGCATGTGCATTGTTTTTTCAATGACAGGGTGCTAGTGACTCCGAGGAGGAGTGTGATTATGATCTTTTTGAGAATGCAGTTGGTGAACCTACCAATGAAACTGTTAAAAGCAGATACCTGAGTGATAGTGAGCCTGAGTCTGAGGATGAGAAGCGGGTTGTTAGGTCACCAAAAGACAAGCGTTTCGAAGAGATGTCATCTACAATTGACCAGATGAGGAATGCTATGAAGATTAATGACTGGGTGAGCTTGCAAGAGAGCTTTGATAAGATAAACAAGAAACTCGAGAAAGTCATGCGTATCACTGAATCTGAGAAGGTGCCTACTCTTTACATAAAGGCACTTGTGACGTTGGAAGACTTCCTAGCACAGGCTTTGGCAAATAAGGATGCCAAAAAGAAGATGAGTATCAGTAATGCTAAAGCATTGAACTCAATGAAGCAGAAATTGAAGAAGAATAATAAGCAATATGATAGGATACCAAACCATCCTCTAAAGAGGCGTTTGGATAAGATCAATTAAAGGAAGTTTGAAAGTTAGGTTTATTAGGGGAAGTTTAGAATTCTGTTCTGTTTTATGTGTGTTTCATTAGGGGTTAGTTATTTAGGAAGTTTGTAGCAGTTAGTCAGTTGGTTTATTAGTCAGTTGGTTTGTTGGTTATGTTTCTTTACATATATCCCCTTTAGATTGTAAACAAACTTATGAATGAATATACGTATGTTTGAGTATTTTGGTCAGGAACTTAGATTCTTTGTTCTTGAATTCATTGGTGACTGATCTGGATCCCGGATCCATCAATTTGGTATAAGAGCCACTTTCTCTGGACTTTGTGAGTTATGGGAAACAATAGGAATAAACCACAATCTTCTGACTCTGCTATTCCCAATCAGGAAACAGAATAATCCAAATCACCTAACATCGAATTACATGCACCAGACCTCTGCAAATGAAACGCAACAATTAAATTACATCGTGTCTAAACTTCTAAGTTTGGATGCTGAGATGAAAGAAGTGAAGAAACAAAAGGCAACAGTCGTCATGTTAGATCAGGAAGAAAAGGAGCAAGATAATCGTTGTGAAGAATTTGACGGCCAATTACCTTGGTGGAGCAAGAAGCCAAATAATTGCCCTCACACCAAAGTGGAATTTCCAAAATTTGAAGGTGGTGACCCTAGAGGATGGATTATGAAGGCAGAGAAATACTTTAGGTATTATCAAACTCCTGAGGAATTGAAAATTGATGTGGCTGCCATGTATTTAGAGGGAGAGGCACTCGATGTGTTTACCTGGGTTTCTGCAAGTCGGACCATACGCTATTGGGAAGAGTTGATTCAGATTTTTCAGGAACAATTTGGACCAGCAGAATTTCAAAACCCTGATATCAATTTATGTGATGTGAAGCAAACTGGTTCTGTCGAGGAATATCGTAAGGAGTTCGTACGTCGCTCATCGGTTATACAAAATTGGCCGGAACACTGTCTTCTGGCGGTTTTTATCAACGGCCTCAAGGGAAATTTAAAATCAGACGTGAAAATTCAAAAACCAAGGACCGTGTACAAAGCCGCAAGTCTTGCACTGGAATTTGAAGCCAAATACGCTTCGCAACAATCTAATCTGAAGGGTGCACAATTTAAGGGATCTGAATTTAATTCAAATTTCAAATATCAAGCACCACGGAATAATTGGGGGATTAATAATTCCTCCAATTCAATGAATAATTGGGGCAGTAATAATTGGGAGAATTATTACTGCCCAAGAAGACGACAACAGCCCAGAATCATTCACGAAGATTTCTTTATATGCGTTTCTGGGAAAGAAATCGACGACAACTATGAAAGTTTGGGGTACCCTTCAATCCAAATCGGTGCTAATCCTTATTGACTCGGGTTCATCACACTACTTTGTTTCTAACAAGTTGGTGTCAGAATTGGCGTTGAAACTTGACCCTCTTCCACCTCTTGGAGTTCAGATTGGTGACAGTTCTGTTATCTCTTGCAACTCTATTTGCAGGGACCTTACAATTTTAATACAAAGTGTGACTATTACAGAAGAATTTTTTCCTTTTAATCTCGGCAGTGTGGATATGGTTTTAGGAATTAAATGGCTTGCTTCCCTGAACACAGTAGCAGCCAATTGGCAGAAGCTGTTTATGATTTTTCAAGTTGATGGGAAGCAATATAAGCTTCAAGGAATTGCTCAACCACCTGAAGAATCTCATGGGGAGAGATATGAATATTGACTTCAAAGGGCAAGATTTTGAGTTAATACCATTTGGGGCTGGAAGAAGAGGCTGCCCTGCGAATACATTTGCCATTGCAGTTATTGAGCTTGTTCTGGCTCAGCTTCTTCATAGTTTTGATTGGGAGCTTCCTCTGGGAATTTCAGCCAAAGATTTGGATCTTACTGAAGTTTTTGGAATCTCAATGCACAGGAGAGATAATCTCTATGTCGTTGCAAAACCACACTTTCCATGAAAGATTGAGCGATCTTCTTTGATTTTGTGTGATGAATTGTGGAATAGTTCTGTTCCTATTACATCATACTGATAGAAACTAGAAAGTTTATGAGGCAAGAATGTAAAATTTCTTACAATAACACTCGTTCCTCGCAGTTCAAGTGTTTTCCAGGAAATAGTTGTAACGGGCAAATCAGCTTACACATGAGATATGATTAGAAAATCAGTCGTCTTTTTAATTCATCACTTACTATAGTATATACTATATACGATATAGACATTTTGATTGTAAACAAGTCAAAACCGGTAATATGCTGTGTTGGTGTTCGGTGAAGGCAACCAAAAAAGAAACCTTTTTATTTCATAATAATTAACACGATACACACATCCATCATCATCAGCTATTAATTATTATGCGCTCTCTTGTTGATCACCCATTTCAAAAATATATGTTCAATCTCATAAGAAATCATTTAGGAGGGCAAGAGATTTCATTAAAATTTATTGTGAGAACTAAGAATAGTCCAGAACCTGTAATAATCAAATGGTTTCATTATTTAATATTGTGCAGTATAGATTTATTGAAAAATGTTCCGCCAAATATGCAAGCATGAGCCAGCCTAGAATCCAAAACCCAAAAACACAGAAAGATTACAATTACAATACAAAAGCGGCTTGGAACAAAGAGGAAATCACACTGTTGATCTAAAAAGGAAAAAGGAAAAAAGAAAAGCGAAGAGGAAATCACAATCTAACTATTATCAGAAAGCAACTATACACGTAGATCGTATTGACTGTTGAAGGCTTGTTAAGCACCCAAAATTGAGTTTTAAGCCTTCTGTCTCTACATGCTCATCCATAGCCAAGAGATTTTATCCTGGAAGCGTTAATTAATATGCTCAAAGCAGACCATTACACCTCAATGGCTTCTAATATCTTGAAGATAGCGAGAAGCTTGCTGAGCACCGATAAAAAAGGCATCAGCAAGGAGAATTAGTCCAAGCTACACCAGAAGCAATCAAACTTGTCAATGTTCAGATTTTGAGGTATAGGAAATCCAACCAAAAGCTTACATCAATAAAATTAGACACAAACAGTTAATTAATTAGGTAATCATCCCAAAAACAGAAAACAAAATGATAAATTACCAAGCGTGCAGAAAACACTAATCTGTAACCCCAACCTTCCTTGGCTGCAGCTGCTCTCTGTTGTTCAGTCCAACTAGAAATATCAATTTACTCAAAATTTCACTTTCCAGTTAAAACACGAATAAAAAAGTTTTAAAACAATGCTCTAACTGTCAAGATTATAGAATGTCTCCTTTTGAGAGCTAGTCCTTCAACCAAAATGAAAAAAAAAGAATCACGAATCTTTAGCTTTACACTTTGTATCATTACCTCGGATCAAATCACTGAGCATTGCCACTGACAGGAACAAAATAAAAGAATTCTGAAAATGGTTCACCTTACCAGATTAGGTAATCACCTTAAAGTTTGTTGACACGCAAATTACAAATATTATATTGTCATTGATATAAAAGCCACAGGATTTTTTCTTTGGCAATAATTTTGTACAAATATTTTCAGCACAAATTGCCCAACCAATCACCCTCTGCAAGAAATACAATGTTTTGAATTTCCGGTATAGCTTAAATTCATAATAAAAAATTTGGTTGATTTTGAAATTTTATATTGAAAAATTTTCGGACATATCTTCCAACTAAGATTGAAATCTTGAGAAAAACAAGGATGAACATGCTTAATCAACCATTTTATAATACACATTTATTAGAAGACAAAGGCAAAAGATAAGATTAGATAGTCACCCAAGGAACTCTGAAGCGCCGCCAATTCCAGCAAATTTAAGAGGCAAAGGGCCCTCTATAATAAGATCCTGCTCCAGAGAAAACAAAAAAAGCAGAAACTTGTCAATGAAGCCCAGTATCTCACATACCGTTATTGCAAAGCAAAAGACAAATTCTATAAAACTAAACTTGGAAAACATGCCTCATCTTCAGCAGCCTCAAGACCTCCTTGAACCTAAAATAGATTTGTATAGCCAGCATTGTACAGTATTTCACAAGCAGCTAGAAACCTGCCCAAAAACTGAGGCTCAGGACAAAGTAATAACTGTACTGCCTGTTTGACACAAGTGACGCGACCACAAAATTGCTACATCCACTATAGCTAAATTAACTGATTCAAATGGTTTAATAACTGATAAGAGCCCAAAGTAAGCACTAAATGCATTGCAAAGAAACGGAAAATTTATACTGTCCAAATTAGCAACTCAGTCACAAAATAAATTACCAGAGAGTGTACATTGTGCAGCCACTTGCCCACTTAAATGTATAAAGCTCACCTCAGGCCCTTCTGGCATGCAACAATTAAGTCTGTATCTTTGGGGAACTTCTGCTCAACTTTTGCTAAGAACTGGCTGTTAAAGAAAACAATGAATAAACAATTCGACATACACAGAAAATGAATCAGAGGTAGAGTGGTAGCTCTGGACACACCTGTCATAAGAAAGTGGGGGCATGCCACTCCACCATCCTCCTACAAAGCACAACATTAAGTCGAATTCAATAGATTTATACTAACATGTTGAGATTTATAGCATATATCTAGAATTTATTCCAACAATATGGAGGGATAAAATAATAATGAACAAGCCAACAAGTATTGTCTAATACCCATCACAAAATTTGTGACTTTTCTGGCAAGGTTCCCTGCATCTACGCTATTATCGACATCGAATATTGGAATCCAGGTTGAACCTTTGACCATGCCTTCAAAACAGTAAAAAAGAACATCATAAAGGAAATATCACATCATATATCACACTCTGCAGCCTGTTCGCACAAGGTGAAAGGATACAGAGAGTTAAAGCAGGACTGTCAGATTAATTATTTGCACGAGGAACTGGAATTTCATGACAGTAATAAACAAACATGAAATTTACAAGACAACAATATGAGTCAACGTTTGGATTTGAAGTAGCCCTAAATCACCTATAACATATAAATCTGTGCAATGCAAGGAATTTTTTTTTTTTTTTTTTTTTTTAATTTAGTCAACGGTATGATCCCTTTCAAGGCTTAAAGCGCAAATGGTTTTCGTCGCTCTCAACAAGTGTTATGATTTATAAATGTAAGAAAAAAATCTGCTGTCATCCAAGTTGTGCAATAAAATCCACCACGAGTCAATATAACCTGATTATGAAGAATCCAGTTTCATGATTTTTTTTTTTTAAAACCTTTTCTTCTAGTAGAAACCAATACCCACACATGATAAGTTGATTTGACTTCAATTTTTTTGGAACACAGTCGGTATAGCTTTGTTGTATGGTCATTAAAGTTGCCTATGCCTCTAATAAAGACAGCAAACAAGGATGCTATTTGGGAGTTGGGATCATTTTGAGAAGTGATTACTTATAAATCTATTACAACATGCATCATGAATGGGAAAAAAGTAAGAGGAAAAAAAATTTTGCTGGCTTAAAATGTTGAATTATGTGCCACCTTTTGCTTTCGTTTTGCCCTCTACTTATGCTAGTGAAGGTTTAAATTGATGTGTGCAATATATGAATAGGCTATGCTCAAGGGAATAAGTGGTTAACTTAAAAGAGAAGCAACCAACCTTCTTGTGTTCATTGGAGGGACGAACATCGAGTAAGGGTTTGTTGGAAAGCTAAACCGCATACCCAGCTTCCCTTGGTGTAAGGACTTCAACTTTTCCTTCCCTGAGCTACAAAAAAGTTACCACACTGTATTCAAAATCCTATGATCCACTTGCTAACCAAGTTCATAGTTTGATTTTACACATGTTGAGGTCATTAACAAAAGATTAACATATTAAGCAAATCACTCCGCTAATTGATTATAAACAGAGTATGGATCTAGCACCTGATATACTTAAAATCTTGCAAGCTTCAAGAAGAGATGGAGGGGGTGATGCGTTATATAAAAGTAGGGACCTTCTATTAATATAGCCTCAAACAATTGGTCATCACTTATCATATTTAAGTTACTAAGAACGTCCAACAATGTGCGTTAAACAAATTGTATCGGATTGAGCAGAATATCTTAAACCTCAAGTTGAAGATTGAAAATGTCAGCATCTCGACATTCAACCATTACGCATAACCCCACCACCTCCAAGTTCACAGTGACATATAGAGGCAAATCCATAGAAACCACAGTCACCGATAAGGCTTTCGTAGCAGAACAATGGGAACACGACATTATAAACAAATATGTTGGAAATTCTAAAGTGGTGGTTGGATTGGACGTTGAGTGGAGGCCCACCTTCATTCCCTACACCAGCAACAAATCTGCAACATTACAACTCTGCATCGACGATAAGTGTCTCATTCTTCAACTTTTCTACATTGATCAGTTTCCAATCTCGCTTAAGAACTTCTTCATGGATCGTAAGTTTATTTTTGTTGGAGTCAGTGGCGGACCCAGGATTTAATGTTTGTGGGTGCACAATTAATTGTGGGATTCGGGGGCTGCCCCCGATTTTTTTTTTTAAGGAAAATTTGAATCAGGAAAGAGTCATGTTCATACATTCAACAATTTTAAAGAAACATCAGCGAGCATAATTGGAATTGATACACTTTTATAAACTGATTTTGACACATAATTATGATGTACTAACGTTATTGCTTGTTTATTGCCTCAGTTAATGTTTGTTTGGTTTCTTTTCTTTCCCAAGTTCTTTTTGCTCTGTGCATTATTTATGTTTTCATTATATTGTACATGCTAAGGGGCCTTTTCCACTTCTTTCAAAAATTTCAATATTCAGTTAACTGTCATTCTATATTACTACATCGAATTTATAATAACTCAGGACATTTTTAGGGCTTTCAGTCTGCCATGTTGGAAAACCCCAAAAGGCCAAGCCAACCTCAAAACATCATATGGAAAAAAATATCATGCTTTCAACAAGCTTTTCTCCATTTTATCTGTTTTTGGGTGTCAGCTATGTGATTGATTTATTCAACATAAAGAAACCCTAGAGGTGAAATTAAGTAAAAGTCCAGGTAAACTGAAATTAAATTTTCCAGAAAGACAGAAAAAGTGAAAGAAAGTAAAACCTTTAAAGACAATAATTGGGTGTGATCGACTGACATGCTGCTGAACCACATGTTGTTCATGTGCAGGTTGGGTGTCGTGGAGCTCTACAAAAAATTATGAATAAGGCAAGTGTAAAGAGGACTGAATGAAGAAAGGAAGAGTTGTATTTGGTAAACAGCCGTGGATGTCTAACAATCATATACCTGCAACATCAATCAGATCATCACCAGGCCCTGAAACATTGCTCAATCAAATAGCAAAATTATCGGATCATTATATATGATTGGCAACATTATGCCTAAAATCATTAAAGGGCTAAAAATTGCATCTAAAGAATCATACATATTGTCAGAGCTGACTTCCATTTCAGCATCATTAAAAATTTGAGCAAGCCATCCTTCAGTCATCTCAAGGTCCTCATGACCGGAGGGAGAAGTACTACCTAACGAATGTTTCAATATGGGTGAAGAAAGAAACATCAGAAATAAATATCCACAAACATTATCAGTAGATGATCTTTTAAGAGGCAAACCTGATGTTCCAGGCACCGATTCTGACATGTCTGGAAAAACATAATCGACCAGGTCCTTCTTCCCCTAGATATGCAAAGAAGTGTGAGTTATACAATCAGGCAATTCCACAATTCGAGTTTTATAAGAAAAAATGTAAAGGACAAAGGATTATCACTAACTATCTTTACTAAAAATAAAATTAAAACACATAACTTAGACCTCTTGTGGCGGCGTGTAAGATGGGGGATCAAGTCATTTTAGAATTTGAGAGGATCTTTGGTATGGGAATGTTCCTTTTTTCAAGCTTCTCCAAACTTTCATGATCTTTCCTCATTGCACAACTCTCCAATTCGTGATTTAAAGTCTTTCCAGGGGGATTTTATTAATTGGAATCTTCATTTTTCAAGAAATCCCTCTCATAGAAAAATTACGAACTTCAGGCTCTTTAAACTATTCTGAAGCCTATTCATCTTTCTTCCTCTTTGGATAGGAGAATTTGGACTCTCTCGATTTGGCTAGTGTTTTCTCTTGCCATTGCAATTTCAACATCTTGTAGGGTTCGATTAATGTCTTAAGATGAAAAGAAACACCACAAGAATGTATTAACAGAGAGAGATGGGAAGAGAGGAAGTGACTGACAGTGATGAGTAAAAGGCACCTCGAGAAGAGATTATGGGAAGGGGTCGCAATGTTCTTTCTAGTTTTGGCTTAATCCTTTGTCAACGAATCGTCAATTCTTCAACAATAAGCAAAGTAACAAAGATCACATGCTTCAACATTTTGGCGACAAGATAGAAGCAGCGTGACAAATACACAAGAAAATACAGAGAAACATGAGAAGAAAATGTAGAAACAAAACCAGAGGCAATTTCAAGATGACAGAAGAGAACAAGAGAACAAAGCAAGAGTACTAACCCTAATTTGCGAAATTGCAAGTAGAATTCAAGCTTTTGTGAGATTGTACAATAGGATCAGTGACGGCGGAGAGCGAGAGAATAGAGAGATCGATGGAGTGAAGAGTGAGAGTTGGAGAACGATGTAAATGGGAGTGGAGAGTGAGAGTTGGAGACGAGAGAGTTGGAGAACAATGAAAATGAGGGGGAAAAAAGGGTAAAAGGAAGATATCATATGATGTTCGAACCCACGACCTTTACATGTGACTTAGAGTATATAGAATTAACCAGCTGCACTAGGTGGATATGTTGCTGATAAGTTCTTTCAAATTATATATATTTTGTGTGTGCACTTGCCCACATTGGCACTACTGTGGATCCGCCACTTGGAGTGGAAGTAGAGAGAGACATAAGTAGGCTTGGTGATGAGTACGGTTTGAAGTTCAGGAACAGCCAAGACATCAGGGATCTGGCGATTGAGAACGAGAGAAACATGTACTGGGATATTTGTGACAGGACTGGTTTAAAGAATCTGGCTATGATAGTTTCTAATGTGCAGTTGAACAAGCCTTTGAATATTTGCCAAAGTAATTGGGAGGCAAGAACTTTGAGCAACGAACAAGTTGATTATGCATGCATGGATGCTTATGCCTCTTTCTGTGTTGGCCACAAGCTGCTTATCGGTTAAGGATATATATATATGTATGCATGTTCCGTTCATGACTGTGTCTCCGCCAGCGTCTTTCATTTTGTGCTTTGCTTTGTGTTTTGTTCCTTTGATGTTCTTTTGATGCAGGTTTTGATGTGTTTATGCTTTGGATTTGTGTTTTGGTTCTTCTTGCTGATCTGGTCATCCTTTTAAGTTTTTATTTTGGGTTCTAATGCTGCTGGTGTTATTAATTACTGTTAAAGGCATATATATGAGCACTCGTAATGATATTATGATTTGTGCTCTCTTTTTTAAGCAAAATTTGAATATGTAAATCCAGAATATTAATAAATAATCCCTCCTGTACTTCTTATAAGGTACCTTATCTCTCACATAAGTGTGGTGCTTAATATAAGGAAACCTAACTCGAGGGAGTATAAAGTTAAGAGAGTTCATCAATTGTATACACTCAAGATTTCACATCAAGTGGTTAGAAACTGAATCAATATGATTTAGGCTTCATCAGGTGAATCATATCGTTTTGAAGTTAAGATTATAAAAAAGGCGAAAATTCTTAAGTTAACCCTACCAACCGGCTATCTTGTTCCTAACTTACTACTCATATCCCAAACACCACTTGCTAACTCAACTAAGTGACTTTGAGCTCCAGAAGTTTGTTTTGGAAAACTGAACAGCAGCAATCATGTTAAACTGAAGTGAATTTAGTTTAAAAACTAAGCTCCTCCTGTGTACCCTGATTCTTATGATTATTAGGAACAGAAATATCTATAAATTATGGTCACTTTTGGTATCTTTCTGTTTTATATGTAGTACTGAAGCCAAGCATATTCTCTCTAGCTAGTTCGGATCGCGGGGAAGAGTGTAGAAGCGCCTATTACCATCACACAATATAATAATCTATTAAACAAAGCACACAAAAGGCACAAGAATTCATTTAATTCTATTTCTAGATCCTTCTCTTATACGTGGCCATGTATTTTCTCTAGTCTTTATTAGTACCAATTTATAAGGCACCTAACAAGTGTATTGTCTTTTTTATAAGGCACTTATCTTTTTCCATATATGCTCATAATTAATAAGGGTAGTGAGTAAGAGTAATAATTAATGTGATATTAGATTTTAGTGCTAGGGCTAATGTTGGAAATTACGTAATTTTAGGACAATTTTATTGACTTTAACTGTTTTTCTTGGTTTGTAAGAATTGTTAGTTGGTGCTTTAGTTAATGCTTTTAACTTTTTTATTGGTTTTGAGAATTATTAGTTGGTATTACTCTGGTTAAGTTCATTTTAACTAAAACTGTTGGTTAAATCCAGGTTCAGAGTAATAAATGTATTTTAAACAATTTTATTACCTCTATTAAATGCAATAAACAAGATAAATTTATTGATGTTAGACTTTTGAGACTTTTAAAACCAATGGTAAAACTGAAAATTTAGCTCATAATTAATTAATGTGAACTAAATCTTCTTGCTGTGCAAAAATTAGTTAAATTAGACTTATAAATAAGAATAGGACTAGAATGATACCTTATAATAAGGAGGTGAGGGAGTACATCTATTTTCTGCATCAAAATGTTGACCTTGAAAGGATAAAGTCATTAACTGGAACTCATTGGTTCGATAACTTAGAATACCAAAAGTCTTATTAGAAAATTAAAATTCATTTGAGTCATGAATATAAAAAATTTAATATTAAATTATATTAAGGAGCGAGTTAAGAATAAATTGTCACGGCCGCCAGACATGAGCAAAAACCCTGGTGGTCTAGTTTAACCTTGTCTGGCCTGAGAAAACCCGACCCAGTCCAGTTCAGAAAAATGTTGCCTGAAGTCGAAAAAGACCAACCAGCCCGCCTAAATATATTCTCTCCCTTAGAAACGTATTCGTGTGAGAAGCCCTAGCCGTCTATCCCTACCTCTCCTCTAATCGCGGGTCGCCACTGTCATTCTGTGAGCCTCGCTCATTCTTGCTTTCGTCCCTTTTCTTCTATTAGCTCCAAACTCTGCCTCCACACTCGCAGCCTCTCAATCTATGTCTACCATCGAGATGAACGTGAGGGTAACCAGATCTATATTGTGTCGCCTCTTTGTCTTCCCTGCAATAGTCATAAGTTGAAACTTGCCGCCTTCTCTCTGCTGATTCTTTCACGGTCTTTCTTCTCTTCTTGATTTTTTCCTTTAATAAAAAATATCACATTAATAGCTAATAACCTTAATCTTGAATTTGGCCTGCATCTGACATATGGGCCACACTCATGATATTTTAATTAATTACCTAATTAATGATAACTAATAAAAATTATAATATATTAATAAACTATCTTACATTCTCCCACTTGTGCCATATCCATTCAAACGTGAGTTCAAATAATCAGCAGGATGAATAAATATATGAATTAAATAGTGAAAGGTGCGGAAAATCACTAGCTACTTGTATATTGCTCTTGTGGTTTGAGAGGAATCACAATTTTTTTCCACGGCACAACTACATGAAACCATTCGATACTCCATCACTTTAGACTTGTCGATGAGGGTCAATCTTGCGATTTTTTTCCAACTTAACTAATTTAACATTATTTGATAGTTACTAAAGTATTATAACACATAACAAAATCATGAATATAAATCGTATCAATTGACTTTTTCTATGAACGAACATACAATTCATTCAAATATACTCCCACTGGTCCTTATTATAAGGCACCAACTAAAAAAATTATTTGGTCTTTTTTATAAGGCACTTGCTTGTTCTCAATAAGCATTAATTATGTTTTTTCATGTCTACCCATAATTAATAAGGGTGGTGGGTGAGAGTAATAATTAATATGATATTACAATTTAGTGCAATTAGTAGGGATAATATTGAAAATTACTTAAATTCTAGGACAACTTTATTGACTTTAATTGTTTTTATTGGTTTGTGAGAAAAGTTAGTTGGTGTCTTATAATAAGAACCAGAGGGAGTATATAGGAGTATATGTGAGCGTAAATAAATATAAGAGGTGTTGGTCTTAAAACGCTTGAAGCCTTCGTAACTCTTACGTTTTGAACGCCATGAGATCGGTGACCTCTCTGCGGGCTCACCGAGTGTAACATCCGAAAAATGACTTCATTAATGTACCTATAATGATCATTTAACTTTAATAATTTTGTTTGTACTTGATAATACATTGAATTTACACTCAAAGTTAAAATTTCATTAAAGGGTTAATGAAGTCAATTAGTGGGTAGTATACTTCTCTAGTCACATTGAATTTTCACACCGATAAAAGAAAACCTTAAGGCCCCGTTTGGTACAAAGAATTGGTGGGGAGGGAAAGGAAGGGAAAGGAAGATTTGAAAGATGAGGGAAGATGGCTTGAGTTGTTTGGTAGGAAGAAAATGAAGGGATGGTAGTTGGTAAAGAATTAGGAAATGTCTATTTTACCCCAAAAGAAATTAATTCAAAATAAAAAAGAAAAATATTTTTTTTTTGCTAAAATATATTTTAAGAAAATATGTCCAAAAAAAATCATTCGCCAAGTTCGAACTTTCCCGCCAAGTTCGAACGTTCCCGCCAAGTTTGAATTTCAGGGGTAAATCTGTCCAAAAATGTGAATAGTGTCGTGGGATCTCAAGTTCCCACATATGAGGGAAGAGTGGTGGGCCCGGGAACTTGGGTTCCCGAGAAGATTAGTGCAAAATGTGTACCAAACGGAGGAACTTGCCAAAGTTCCTTTCTCTCCCCACCAATTCTTTGTACCAAATGGCCCTAAATATCATTAACTCGTCATAAAATTCAACTTTCCAATTTCACCCCTATTTAACATACTCCATCTCGATTCTTTTTATAAGCAACTTTCTTCCTGAATGCGCAAAACGAACTGGCGGTTAAGAGTTGTCAAAAACAATAAATGTGTCAAAAATGTCATGTTTCTTCCAAATATGCCCCTATTTATGAAAAAAGCATGGGGAGAAAATGATTAACTGAAAGATAATTAGTGGTGAGTGGAGGATAATTAATAAAAGGATGTGTATTTAATAGGGGTAGAAAAGGACCAATCCCAAGAGAGAGACAGTTGCTTTTAAAAAGTCCCTGGGAGAATACTAAATAAAAATAAAATCAACACAATAATAAATGAAGGGTTAAATTGCACATTCATATTAAAGCTTTAATAAGATGCCTTATTAATAGGATAAAAAAAAAAGTTTCTCACTACGCCATGTATATATACCACTTTGGTCCTATTTATAAATCCATTTTGACCAAATCTCATATACCAAAGAGAGGTAGTTAATTCAATGATTATGGGGTAAATTTTCAATTTTGCCCTCATTTATGATTGAGTATTTTTCAACTGTTTCTTCTCTCTCTATCTTCACTAGTACAATTAATATGGGTAAAATTGTCATAATCTCATTTATTACATGAAACTAGACTTATAAATATGACCAATTTTTTTGGTCAAAATAGACTTATAAATAGGACTAGATTGGTATTACATAGGACCAGAGGAGTACATGGGAATTCAATATTCAATATTTTCCCCCGAAGAAACTCAATAGTTGAACACATACATTGAATTGAATTTAAAGTTCGTTTTTGAAAATGAATAGTAACTACTCCATATTTCCAAGAGGAATGAATTCTAGAACAGTTTTCTAAGTGACGTTTCATTGCAGCATATCAAATTAATGTTTGCGTTGATGGGTTGGGAGGAGGAAAACTCACTGGTGGTGGGTTTAATGTTGGAGCATCGGACTACTAAAAGTCAAATTCAGAAGATCAAAAATAAAATTCATTCATTCATTATTCATTAATAATACTCTAAAATCAAACTTAAAGTTTAATTAAATTCTAGCTATAAAAACCCAAAGTATATCGCATTGAGCAGAATATCTTAAACCTGAAGTTGAAGATTCAAAATGTCAGCATCTCGATATTCAACCATTACGCATAACCCCAACACCTCCAACAGTATGCATGTTCCGTTCATGATTGTGTCTTCGCCAGCGTCTTTCATTTTGTGCTTTGCTTTGTGTTTTGTTCTTTTGATGCAGGCTTTGATGTTTATGCTTTGGATTTGTGTTTTGGTTTTTCTTGCTGATCTGGTCATCCTTTTAAGTTTTTATTTTAGGTTCTAATGCTGCTGGTGTTATTAATTACTGTTAAAGGCATATATATGAGCACTCGTAATGATATTATGATTTGTGCTCTCTTTTTTTAAGCAAAATTTGAATATGTAAATCCAGAATATTAATAAATAATCCCTCCTGTACTTCTTATAAGGTACCTTATCTCTCACATAAGTGTGGTGCTTAATATAAGGAAACCTAACTCGAGGGAGTATAAAGTTAAGAGAGTTCATCAATTGTATACACTCAAGATTTCACATCAAGTGGTTAGAAACTGAATCAATATGATTTAGGCTTCATCAGGTGAATCATATCGTTTTGAAGTTAAGATTATAAAAAAGGCGAAAATTCTTAAGTTAACCCTACCAACCGGCTATCTTGTTCCTAACTTACTACTCATATCCCAAACACCACTTGCTAACTCAACTAAGTGACTTTGAGCTCCAGAAGTTTGTTTTGGAAAACCGAACAGCAGCAATCATGTTAAACTGAAGTGAATTTAGTTTAAAAACTAAGCTCCTCCTGTGTACCCTGATTCTTAGGAACAGAAATATCTATAAATTATGGTCACTTTTGGTATCTTTCTGTTTTATATCTAGTACTGAAGCCAAGCATATTCTCTCTAGCTAGTTCGGATCGCGGGGAAGAGTGTCGAATCGCCTATTACCATCACACAATATAATCATCTATTAAACAAAGCACACAAAACTGTTGGTTAGTTGGTGCCTTAGTTAAGGCTTTTAACTTTTTTATTGGTTTTGAGAATTATTAGTTGGTATATTCTCTGGTTAGGACTGGCTTAGGTCCTTTTCTTTCTTATATCTGTTGCGTCACGCTTGAAATCGTCGCATTTGGATTTTTTTGCGGTTTCAAGCCCCCGATCCCTTTTTCTATATTAAAAAAAAAAATCAAAAGATCACGGATAAGTAAAAAGATAATTTAAGATCTTGAATAGTATTGAAACAATTTTTCATAATCTTACAAAATTATTTTAGGATCTTAAAAAAATATTTTAAGATCTTGAAAAAATATTTGAGGGTCGCGATTAGTATTAAAAAGATACTTCATGATATTGAAGCAGATAATTCATGATCTTGAAAAATTATTTTAGGATCTTGAAAAATATTTTAGGATGGTGAAAAAAATATTTCAATGTAATTTGAATGGTATTAAAAGGATACTTACCAACCTCGGAATTTGAAAAAATAATTCATGATAAAAAATTATTTAGAATCTTGAAAAAATATCCTAAAGCATATTTTTAGTAGCAGTTAATACTCGAACTATTTTTTTCAAGATCTTACAATAATTTTTTTAAGATCATGAATTATTTTTTCAATACCAGCATAAAGATCCTGAAGAAGTATCTTTTTAGTATCATTCAATACCCTAAAATATTTTTTCAAGATCTTAAAATATCTTTTGAAGATCCTAAAATAATTTTTTTAAGATCGTGAAAAATTGTTTGAATATCATTCAATATCCTGAATTATCTTTTTACTATCCGACATTGCACGATTTTTATTTTTTAATATAGAAAAAGGGATCAGGGCTTGAAACCGCGCCAAAAAAACGGCGATTAGTTTTCAAGCAAATGGACGCAATGGATATAAGAAAGAAAATGACCTAAGCCAGGTCCCTCTAGTTAAGTTCATTTTAACTAAAACTGTTGGTTAAATCCAGGTTCAGAGTAATAAATGTATTTTTAACAATTTTACCTCTATTAAATGCAATAAACAAGATAATTTATTGATGTTAGACTTTTGAGACTTTTAAAACCAATGGTAAAACTGAAAATTTAGCTCATAATTAATTAATGTGAACTAAATCTTCTTGTTATGCAAGAATTAGTTAAATTAGACTTATAAATAAGAATAAGACTAGAATGGTACCTTAAAATAAGGAGATGAGGGAGTACATCTATTTTCTCGCATCAAAATGTTGACCTTGAAAGGATAAAGTCATTAACGGAACTCATTGGTTCGATAACTTAGAATACCAAAAGTCCTATTAGAAAATTAAAATTCATTTGAGTCATGAATATAAAAAATTTAATATTAAGTTATATTAAGGAGCAAAGTTAAGAATAAACCGTCAAACGGCCCCGCGACATGAGCAAAAACCCGGCGATCTAGTTTAACCTTGTCCGGCCCGAGAAAACCCGACTTGACCGATTCGGAAAAATGTTGCCTGAAGCCGAAAAAGACCAACCAGCCTCAACTAAATATATTCTCTCCCTTAGAAACGTATTCTTGTGAGAAGCCCTAGCCGTCTATCCCTACCTCTCCTCTAATCGCAGGTCCCCACTGTCATTCTGTCAGCCTCGCTCATTCTTGGTTTCGTCCCTTTTCTTCTATTAGCTCCAAACTCTCCTCCACACTCGTTGACCTCTCAATCTATGTCTACCATCGAGATGAACGTGAGGGTAACCAGATCTAGATTGTGTCGCCTCTTTGTCTTCCTTGCAATAGTCATAGGTTGAAACTTGCCGCCTCTCTCGTCTTTGATTCTTTCACGGTCTTTCTTCTCTTCTTGAATTTGTTTTTTTATCCGTTGCTATCAATCTTTTTTTTATGTAATTAGTTCATAGCCAATTACCATGGAGTTAGATTTGAAGATGACCTAAATAGATCGGGTGCTTACGTTTTGCAATTCTGATGTTATAATATGAGGGGAGAAAAGGAAAAAAAGAAAAAGAAGAGGAAAGTGAGGTTTTAATTTGGACTATCTATACAGATCCGTTGGTCCCAGGTGGACCAAGTCCGCCTAGCCCAACCTTGGGACCGAACCGGACCAAGAACGGTACTCCCTCTGGTCTTTATTATAAGGCACTAACTAGCAAGTTTATTTGGTCCTTTTTATAAGGCACTTGCTTGTTTCCAATGAGTAATGATTATTTTTTCCATGTCTGCCCCTAATTAAGAAAGGTAGTGGGTGAGAGTAATAATTAATATAATATTAGAGTTTAGTGCAATTAGTAGGGGTAATATTGAAAATTACTTAGATTCTAGGACAACTTTATTGACTTTAACTACTTTTATTGGTTTATGAAAAAAGTTAGTTGGGTCTTTATAATAAGGACCAGAGGGAGTATTATTCAACCCGAGGTCTTATCCAGACCCATATGACTAATCCAGTCTGGTGTTGAAGTAGGCACATAATCTTTGAAGTTCACAATGTGCCAGGTATATAATAGAGAATAGTCTAGAAGAAATGAAGGCATATGATTTTCACGTGATCGATTATGTGTGTGCTTCAACACAATTGAAAATTTCCTAAAATGGTAAAAAAAAAATACTATTTTTTTGGAGTTTTCCCTCATAATATTTTTTCTCCCCTAACTTTCTCTCTAGAAAGGTGAGAGTCCTGTTTAAGGTGATCTAGAATAATTGAATAGTTGTTTTACCAAAAAAAAAAGAAAGAACAAGTGAATAGTCCAAAACTTGGAAGCAAACCATATTGTAAATATCATTAAATTAACAGTAACAAACACCAGCAACATTACAACTCCAAAATAAAACCAGAAATGACCAGTTAATTTGCACCATGGACAACCAAAAAACAAGTTAAAAGCATAAACATCAAAATAGTAGTGAACGCAAAAGACCTAGCTAGCTAGATCGAAGCAAAAATTAAAACACAGGCTGAAACACAAACATTGGGACATAAATGTTATATCCTTAACTTAATCAACAAGCTAGCTTCTTGGAGCCAAGACAATAAGAGACATAAGAATCGAGGCAAGCATATTGAACTTGTTCGGAGCTCAATATTCTTGCATCCCAATATTCACTCATCCAAGCACTAAAAGGCTTCTCCGAACTATCACACCCACATCTCTCAAATCATCGGTTCTATCTCCACTCGCAATTAAGCTCAACATATCGTCGTAATGTCTACCAAATTCTTGAATTCTAAAGCATAAGTTTGAATAATCTTACCGATCATTTTGTTGGCTACTTCCACTCCAACAAAAGCGAAATTTGAGTCATTGAAGAAGCTCTTTAGCGAAGAATTAGACTCTTCCTTGCTTTCTTTTTCATCTCGAGACTTTTGGCTTCTTTTGATTTTAAGACATATTCGATTTAGTTTGATTTTGCTTCTAGGTTCTTTTCTTTTTAATTTCGGATCTTATTCATGGCTCGGTTGATATGATTTCGGTTCTTCGATGTGTTAATGAATTGTTTGATTTTGCTTATCGGGTTTTGGGTTTATGAATGGTGAGAAGGTGAAGGAAGATGGCGGTGGAACGAGAGGGGAAATAATAAGGTAGAAGATTGATGAAGGTGATCATTTGAATGAGATAAGCCACTGTTTATGATTGAAGAAGATGAAGGATGACGGAGGCTCCGTGTCTTGCTGACTTGGAAGAGAAATTTAAAGTGCGTAATGCCAGGTGATCCAACTCAGCAATACAAAACTTGCCATGTCAATATAGTTTGGTAAACAAAACGGTTGACCATTTGGATTTTAACATAAGGCAACTTTGCCTCATTTTTTTAAAAACGAGGTAATATTACTCCATTGAAAACTTTCAGAAACACAATGTCCATCAGTGAAAACTTTTGGGCATTTTGGCCCTTAACCCATTTTGTATAGGCATTTTTCAAATTTCAATTTAATTTTCAACCGTGATTTTTTTACAGTTTACCAAGGTCGGCTTGTGTGACCATGAAGTAAATCCAAAGAAGCCCGTTCTTGGAACTCACTGGAGGCGTAGTAGAATACTAAAAGTCCAATTAGAAAATTAAGATTTCTTGGAATTATGAATATCAAAATAAAAAAATTAATATTAAATTGAATTAAGTACCCCTCTCGTCCCTTTCATAAGCAATTTTTGTTCATATTGCATGAGACAAATTAGTGGTTAAAATTAGTTAATTAAAAATGCCACCTATTTATGAAATTGGCATATGAGGGAGAATGAGTAACAAATATGAGAGAGTGGGTATAAAATGTAAGAGAGAATGTGTAATATATGTCAAATGATTAAATGAAATAGAATTAGTGGTGAATATGAGATAATTAATATAAAGACATATATTTAATAGGGGTAGAAAAAAAAAAAAATAGTTTAAATTTTGAGACACAAAAAGGAAATTGTTTATAAAAATGACCAACCCAAGAAAAAGAAAATTGCTTATAAAAAAAAGGAGGCAGTAATTAAGAAGATTAAGATTAAGAGTTGGAAGCGAAGTTGTCACCTACTTGACGCTATAAATAGCCAACATTCGCAGGGTGCTTCACACAGTGAGTGGTTTATAAGAAATCTGAAGAGGAAAATGTCAGCATCTCATGTTCCTGCAATTTCTTTCGACCCTGCCACCTCGAAATACACAGTCAATCGTGGTAATGGGAAATCGATCGAAACAACGATTCTTTCGCTAAGGCCCTGTATGCATTTAATGGGTTCAAGATATCATAAACAAATATAACAACGAGACTGATCAGGCTTCTAGATCTGTAGTAGACGAATATAACTACGTGAAATTGGTGGCTGTTGGATTGGACGTTAAGTGTAGTCGACACGAAAACAACGTTAATCCAGCAACATGACAACTCTGCATCGATGATAAGTGCTTAATTCTTCAACTCTTGTACATGGACCAGTTTCCCTCTTCGCTAAAGAGCTTCTTAATGGACTCAAAGTTCGCCTTTGTTGGAGTGGATGTAGAGAACAACATCAGTATGATTATTGATAGGTACGGTTTAAAAGTAAAGAATCTGATAGACATTACGGAAGATACGATGTGGTTAATTCCGACTGGACATAGAATTGATGGTTTTAAAGATGTGGCTGTGATGGTTCAGAAGAAGCCTCTTAGTGTTTGGATGAGTGATTGGGATTTGGGAGGCAAGAATATTGAGCTTGGATCAAGTTCAATTTGCTTGCCTGGATTCTTATGTCTCTTATTTTCTTGGTGCTTCGATCTAGCTTGCTAGGTCTCGTGGGTTTACTATAAAGTTTTGATATTCATGCTTTAATTTGTGTTTTGGTTGTTCATGATTTGATCTGATCATTTTAGTTTGATTTTGGGGTTGTAATATTGCTGTTGTTCGTTATTGTTAATGATATTTAGCTTATGATGATGGTTTGCTTCTGAATTTTTACTTTTAGTTGTTCCACTCATCATCGTTATTATTGTAGACAAGTCACACATATGGCCACTCGTGATGTAATGAGACAACACTCTTTTGGATCACGATTGGGTACTCAAAAGTTTTTATTTACGCAAATTGAGACAAAACTTATTTACATATTTACCTCGTACATTGAAAATCATGATTGAAAAGTTGTTTTTAAAGGCTCCAATCATAGTTCGAACACCTTGAGAGATCAGACAGGAGTACATCTCGATCAGGCTCACAAAGTTGGGTAACATCCAAAATTGTTTTCAAGTCATTTGAACTTGATGATGGAGGATTAATCAAGATAACTCTCCCTTAACACAAACATTCGATTAAACTAAGATATCTTAGTTATCTGAGTTAATTTATTTGATAAATGAATTGAAGAGTGAAATTAAGTTACTTTGATTGTTAATTTTATCAAGGGGGCAGAAAAAAATATTATATATACTTATGTCAGAGGGCGGACATACTTTAGAATTTGCAAAAAAATGATTTGTGGAAGATTTGGATGATGAAATTAGTTAGGGTTTGGGGGTGTGATGAAAGCTTTCGAATTTCCCCACTCTTCTTTGAGCTTGAACACATTCAATTTACTAATGTTCATTAAATGTTAATTAAGTCAGTAGATTATATTTTCCTTTTTTTACGAAGACACCATTCAATAGTTAAACCCATGGCACTTACTATTTCCAAGAGGTTAGAACGAGTAACTAATTAATTAAAAATATCAAAATGTTCATTGATATTCCTAACTATACCAAGGCAGTTGACGGGAGGTGAAAAACTCATTGGCATCTGCGCTTGAAAAGGAATAATTGAATCTGGGCGCCATTCCATCTCGTCCAACGAGGGGGAGCGTGAGGAACTGGATGTTAGCGGAACATTATGATCAGCCGCCGGATTTTTCACGGGAACAATAGGAACAATTGAAAATCAGAAGATTAAAATTGAAATTCATTATTAATAATATCTAATTAAATTATTTAAGAATAGGATAGGATAGGAAAAAGGCGTTCTACCTAATACTCCCTCCATCAATATAAAACACTAAACCTCTAAGCGATTAAGCCATTGGTCCACATGTCTTATCTGCGTGGCATATTCTTCCTTGTTGAATGGTCATAAGCTGGACGTTTATATATAGAACCACGTGTTCGTTAATATCATTTGAACACCATTTTCCCAATCTTCTCATACAGAATTCCTATTCAAAGCAATTTAATGTTCAATGGTTTTTTCAACATGAAATGCAATTCCATTGGCCTATTCAACCGCATATTCATTAATATTTACGTGAAAACCATTTACGCTACGTTGGAAACCGTTTTGATGTACACTTGATAATACACTGTCCATCATTTTATTAATCGTTTATCAGTTTTTTTTCATTGGTTTCTGTCATCTGCGTGAGTAAGTAAACGTGGGAAATCAACTGTGTTATTTGAAGATCATTCACCTCAACTGTATAATTTAATTCCCACTATTCAACTATTGGTTCAATTAAGCGGCCACAATTAATTGTTGTTCGTACTCACATTGACGTTGGATGCCTATTTATTCCTTTGGTCTTCTGCTTTCCTGGTTAGTTCCAAAAGTCGTATGAGAAGATCTTAATTCCAGAATCCATATTATACTATAATGGCAACGTGCAATGTATCAGAATTTCTTTCCCTCAATGGGAGAAGCAACATGTGGTCTATCATTGTGAAGGTCGTCTCTTATTTTATCGACATCCCGTACACTTATATGCACCAACGTATCACATACAATGTAGTCCTCACAAATTCGAAGGTGTTCAGTTTATCAGATCATTTTTTATAAAAAAAATTAACATGACTGTTTCTTTTTAACCCTATCTCATTGCCATTTCATTTGTTACTTCTGCATGTAGGGTTACTTGTGCTTGGTAGTGTTGCGCAGGTGGATGTGATACGTAGGCTTGCTGGTGTTTTCCTTCCAAGATTCAAGATTCTGTTTTATTATCAAGAATTTTTCTGTCGAGCAAGGGACAAATCTCATCAACCCAGTTTTAAAAATCATTCTTGAACCATATACTTATGTGAAATTAGTTAGCAATTGCATCATGTCCCACACAATTTTTCAACCCCTTTTGACATTAGCTGCTAGTTCAATTCTCTTTTCCAGCCCACTCTTATAAGTATCAATACTATAACTCATTCTCTATTTTTTTTCCTGACGTTTTATAGCTTTTACATCTGTCTATACCAATATGATATATTTTTATTTTTTCGGCTTCATGTTCCAAACGTCATTGGACTAGTCACTTCTGTATCTGAACTAGCGGATCTCATGGATCAAGGAGAGACAATTTATCAGTTGAATTTTCAAATCAGGGATGAATGGTTTGTAGTTAACTCTTTTATCGTTAATTCTTCTGCATTGTTCATTTCGATGTTAATTGGATTTCTATTTTGTAGTGGAAACCCCTTTCACTGTTGCTTCAGGGGTAGTCCCACTTTATGGGCTGCAGTCAGTTACAGTAAGGTTGTGAACAAGGATGATGTCATTTGTAGCATTATTTTTTGTCAAGATGATCAAGACAAATGATTAGTTATTTACCTTAACAACTTACTCTTACTTTTTGTTTTTTTATTCCTCAAATGTGATGTTGATAATTATTTCATGTTCATATTGTAGATGGCGAAACCATATTCTTAAGCCACCATGATCTTTCAGAAGCGGTCTTCAATTATGCCCACCATTCTGTAGTTGCTTTTCATCTCAAGCTCAACTGTCTCTTTGCCGCTCACATTACTCTCGACAATGATTTCCCAGCATCAACCAATCATCTGCTCCATGTGTCGCCTTAAGGCGTATTTAAAAAATGTCTTTTAAATGTTTTGCATGCACGGTTTTTTACTTTGTTCCTGTTTCTGGTGTAGTCTGCAGACAATCTTTTTTTGTAACCATTTTATGATTTCGTCATTTGAGATCTAGTTTTGTTTGAGTTGGTCTTGTCGGAGCCACTGTTGCTAATTTATGAATTAATGTTTCCAGAAGTTTGTTCAACTATCCATATTCTTAAAATGTAATGGAGTTATATCGAACTTGCGATGTTTGATGGGTTAATCTGGCAACTACATCAGTTGACTTCCTTTTTTAGTTAGTTTTCTTTTTAGTTTTTTATTTTTGATGTTGATGGGTTAATCTGGCTACGGGCCGATTTTCTATGACACTACCCAATTATAATTAACGTCAGTTTGTTGTCAGTTTTTTGCTTTATTTATTACCAATTATAATTGTGTTCATACTATCGGTTACATTTTAGGGTCCACGTTAATTCCCGCCGTTCATACTTTCGTGCATAACCGCTTCTACATTCTACGTACTTTATCGCACATGATCATGGTCGTGTCTAAACTGTGTAAACCGTCCTACATTCCGTTTTATGATTTTAGCGTTGATTTAAACTTGTATAACCGTTAAGTTATATAGTTCCAACATGTTGAATAAATAGTTTTTTCACAATGCAACGATAAAATTAATAAAAGGTCAACATTTTTACGTAATAGTATAAATAGATGCTAATATCTTCTCTTCATAACCATTGCAATCAATTCCTTCGATTATACACCCTAACCCTCCTGAAATGTGGTAAAAAATGGAAAGCAGTTTGCAATCTTTAATAGTGGGGGTTCCAGACATCATCTTACAAATTAACGTTGATCGGATTATTAGCAGATATGTTGAATGTTCTTGCACCAGCAACGATCATCCCATTCTTGAACTTGAGTCTGTAGATTTTATCATTTATGGGACCATGGTTAGTGTTTTAATCCTTATTTTAACCATTTGAAATCATGTTTTCAATCTTTATGTAACTACCTCTATCACGCAGAAAGATACTCGAATGATGGTCAGAATCATGTCAGTTGAGTTGATGGACATGCACTATTGGAAGATACTAGAGGGTGGTGTTATCGAGTTAATGGGTTTTTGTCAAGGAGGGGCGAAGGCGTTCACGGTTCCCTCCATTTGCTTATTACTCAGCATACAACGATTTTTCCTTCACTTAACAATCAAATTCCTGTTCGATGTTTTATCCTTAATATTGTGGATGATATTAACTGGTGGGGTGTTCTTACTAACAAAATGATCATTGGTAATGGTTTATCTAACTTACGCATTTCTGAACCGACTTTGATTTATCTAAATTATGTAACGTATTTTTATAAATATGCATTTTTATCTCAATGACTTTCAGATGTATGTGGCATTCTTCGTTCATACTATCGGTCATCTAACTACAAGTTTAGGGGAATTTTTCCCCGCATTGATTTTGGAATCGGAGGACAATGGCTTTTATTTTTTATTTTTTTATTTTTCTTTCTTATTGTTCATTTAAATTTCAGCATACCATTAATTTTTTTTAACAAAAAACATTTTATTTTGCAGGAAGAAGTTCCTTATTAAATGTATCTTGATAGGTGATGCTTTTGAAATGACACTTCCTTTGCTCAATAATGTGAACAATGGTTCTGGAGTTTTTGTTGTTGTTAAGTATCCTAAGATTAGTCAGAAAATTGAAGGAGGTAATGTAATTATTATTATTTTTTTCCAAAAACCTATGGGAAAATAATACTTACTCCACTACATTTCATCTCCATAATTTATAGGTATTGAGTTATGCACTGTTATTGGAACGACTCGTGTGTATGTTAATCCAGATTTTTGCAGAGGTTGCTGCCACTAGAGTAAAGTGCTGGGGAGTTGATTTTTTTCCCCCTTTTTTCAGACTTTTGTTATCAGTTTTATCTTTTTCTTGCATTTTTAATTAACCGTTGATTGGCATTCAGAAACGTTTCTCATAAATTTAGACGAAAGGTTATCATTTTCTTTACTTATCTTTTTCTCTTTCGAATGCATACACATTAAGCTATGTCATTAAATTATATTGTAGGTTTCAAAAGCTGATATCGTATGTTCATCATTTTTTTAATGGATGTTTTTATTAGCTTTTAATGCTTTATATATGACTTGTCATTTTGTTCATGCAGTACAGTTATTGCTTACGGTTTTTGAGGATTTGTGATGATTATAAATACAGGCTAGCCGTATTCCCTGTTTATATTTCCAAGTATTTTTCATTATTAAGCGTTATTTAATAGATATTATCTCCATAGAGTTATTATTTGCAAATATGTCAAGATCCCTTATTAATTACATATATAACAATCCATCTCTTGAACTAACTGCCATATTCTTATTCACATTTATCAATCTCACTATTTTTCAAACGGTGGTATTATCCCATTGGCTGTGGAATACAAATGCAATTTTTAACAATTTTTTTGATGATTTAGAGTTTCTTCTCAATCAATTACTCAATGTCTCATTTATCATATATCTTAAAATATTTATTTTTTCCTGTACGTAATGCACAAAGTTTTTATTATGTACATGGTCATATATAACCTTTCACGTTAATTTTTGTATGGAGAAGATAGTTTGTGTTACATTCATAATGGAATGTTAATAAATTAATAGATGGGAGCTTATGTGTCCTTTTAAATTTTTTCAGTTAAAAAAAAATCTTAAATTTTTTCTGTACTTAATAAATATATCTTCCAAAAACACTTGCAATAAAACATAATTCTTCTCCATACAACTTATCTATCTATCAGACAGATAAGTTGTTAACTAAAGTTATCATCCATAATTTCTTGCAACCAGCAATTAGTCTTACACAAAATTTTGAAAAGTCATATCTTTTTTATTTATTTATGTCCACATTTTTTTTATTGAGAAATCATTGTTGAACAATGTTTTCAAGTTCTAAAACATTGGTGTTTCATTTCATATAATTATATGTCTTCTGAATGATCTGAGTCTCAAATCGATGACCCTTTTTAAATTAAGGCTAAAATAAACTTTTAGTCCTTTAAATTTTACATAAAGTATATTTTTGGTCCCTTAACTTTATAAAGTATACTTTTGGTCCTAAAATTTAACACGTTAATATTGCTAACGGAAAACGTTGACGCAACAAACTCAAGTGATGACTAATAGCATTTAATTACACAAATTTTATATATTTTTCAATTTATCCATATTTTAAATTTAAGTTTAATAACATTTAATTACACAGTCATCACTTAAGTTTACATCGTTATCATTTGAGTTTGCATTTTCCGTTAGTAAAATTAACGGTGTTAGAATTATAGGACAAAAAGTATACTTTATAAAGTTAAGGGACCAAAAGTATACCTCATGTAAACTTAAAGGACTAAAAGTATACTTTAGCCTTAAATTAATTAACCAAGCAAAAATAATAGGTACAAATCATATATTGGTGTGGTTGACATATTCCGTATGCATAACAAATTGGTGCATACATGTGAAACTGAGTTATGATTCAAAATTAATGTCTCTAACAACGAAAAGAATATACATCAAATAAAACTTATTTGATGTATTTTAATAGATTTTGTTTGATCGAACTGAACTAATTTGGCAAAATTATTTCATTAACATCTACTGTAAAGATTAATGTTATTGCAGTAATGCACTACATCTTATTTTATTTCACTGACCAATTAAGTATTTAATAATTATGTTACTGACATTATTGAATAAAAGATTTTTTTTCCAATTTAGAAAAAATATCTTATACTAACAGACAACTTTTCGGTTCGCTTTATCTTATTTGGGGGTTCATAATCAATTGTTTCCACAATATGCTACCTGTATGCGTATTGTATTATTGCTTCCATTTTCCCTTACCACGTTCACCATTTTGAAAGAAAATGACAATTTTTTTTTTCACTCCAGAATTAAACGTCTTTTCGTTTCTGACGTTCCTCTAATAAGATATGAGTTACTATTTAATAATACTTCCCCATCTTATTTGTTGTTCTTCAGAAGAGTTTACTATTTTTAAGTGAGGAAAAACCTTTTCTATAACTACTGTCTAACTGTCTCCTTATTGAAATGGCAATGAACATGTCCACTACTTTGCAAAATTTGGGTCAAGGTTCCTCTGAATTGATCTTGAAGGTGAAGATTGATCGAATCATTCACAGATATGTTGAGCGTTGTTGCAGCAGCCATATGCGTCCATTACTGGAACTTCAGAGCGTTGAGTTTATCGTTTTTGATACATCGGTGATGTTTCTGACTTTCTTTTCGTTGTTTCTTCCATGTATTCCTTTTGTTGTCAAATTACAGACATTTTTTTCCATTGTTCTTCCAGAAAGATTCACTCATCATGGTTAGGATCAAGTCGATTGATCTCATGCACAAGCATTGCTGGAAGTTAACTAAGGGTGCATGTTATGATATTGGACATTTTTTGGTATGAGATGGTGGGGAAGGAGTACATAAGTACTTCCACGTAGTTATAACAGACAATTCCACAATATCACCTGCATTCCACGATTCATTACTGGCTCACAGTTTCATCCTTAACTTGGTCGACGATACCAATTGGTGGGGGCTTCCTACTAATAATCTCTTCATTGGTAAATATTTAATGACATTGTTTACATTCTAGATCTTTACTCCTCTTGATAAATTGATGAATTAATATATTCCTTCATTTTTTCCCTTTATCCAATGTCTCAGATGTTTGCGACATACTTAAATCGTATCAGAAGTCATCAAATTACAAGTGTAGGGGAATATACTCCATGTCTTTGATATTGGATCTGGAAGACAAACGGTATGCATAGTAGTAATGGTTTTAAATGTAATAAAATCTAAACAATGTCAAATATACTATGGCCAGCGTCTGATTTGTACTTTCGACATATTGCAGTCAGAAATATCTTATAAGGTGTATCTTGCAAGGGGATGCTTTTGAGAGGACTCTCCCTCTATTGGAAAATCTGCATGTCCATTCTGGCATGTTTATTATTGTCCAGTATGCCCAGATCATGAGGAAAATAGAAAGAGGTTGATGGACAATTACTTTTAATCAATTTTTTTAAAATATATATCCTCCACTTCTACTCGATGGTAATCCTTTTTTTTATCTGTAGGTGTTGAGTTTTCTACTGTACTGGGTACTACACATGTTTTTGTAGATCCAAATTACCCTGAAATTGCCATGGAGAAGAGCATTGTCCTTGGACACTGATCTATCTGTTATGTTTACATTCTACTAGTTTTCTTTTGTGGTTTGTATGAACTATATTCTATGTTTTTTTTTGAACATCTTATACAAGGCTATTAAGTGGATATATTTCTAACAGGTGTATATTGATTATTGTTTTTGCGAATTGTAGTTATTTTAGTCTATGTCTCTATTACTCAGTAATTCAGATGTTGTTATAATACGTTGCTATAGTGTCGTTTAGATTTGTATAACGATGAGTATTAAATCATTTATTACTGCACATTAATGGAGGTGTAGATGATTAGTTTCATTTTCTTTTTTTAATCAAACAGATGACTCTGCATTAAATCCCTAATCAATGTACATCAACCACCTTCCATAATTTGTGTTACCTAATTGGTCAGTGCATTAATAAATGTCGAAGTTGAAGTAGTCAAAGTGATGTGATATCATGATGATATTAACGCGGTAGACTATAACCCTACTGTTATTTCCGACGTTGCGTTGATTCTTTGATGAAATATCTCACTACCTCAATTGTAGGTACGTATCTTCATGTGAGGCATCATGGAGAATTTTTGGTTTTGATATACATCATAGACATACACCTGTTGAGAGACGACTAAGTTTCCATCTTCCTCATCAACAATCAGTTTACTACACTGAAAGGGAAAGCATGTTTTCGCTTGTGACCAACCCCAGGGTAAAAGAATCAATGTTCCTTGCTTGGTTTGAAAAAAATAAAGACGACCCATTTGCAAGAACACTTACCTATTCTCAATTCCCCAACTTCTTCACATTTGTTAGGGAAAAAAGGTTATGGAAAATTCGTGAGCGTGACTTTTCAGTTGGAAGGATAGGTCATTGTACACCAGCTCAAGGAGAACTATACTATCTTTGTTTGTTGCTAACAAAGGTTCGAGGGCCAAAGAATTACACAGATATAAGAACTGTAAATAATGTTGTTTTTCCAACATTCATGGAAGCATGTTATGCATATGGATTGTTAGATGATGACAATGAGTATATTGACACAATTAAAGAGGCATCATTATGGGCATCAGGAAATTACCTCCGTCAATTTTTCACAAGCATGTTATTAAGCCATTGCTTATCACAGCCAGCTGTTGTTTGGGAGCAGACCGAAGAGATTATTTGTGAAGATTTGTTAAATATTAGTCATGGTAATCAACGTTTTTCAGGTATCCCACTATATACTATTAAAAATTTTATGTAAACAATTCAAATGTCTATTATAAGATTTCCTAATTGTGTATTATTTATATGATTTTAATTAATGTCAAGTATGCATGAGGATAGATGAAAGAAGTTTGATATTATGAACTAGGTCACTTAATAAAAATTGTGATTATCTAACAATCCAAACATTTAGAATAAAGAAGCTATGTATGATAGTGTATACATGGTTATAATAGTTAAATGTTGTGGAGTGGTGTGATATAGAAAGCCTTGGGGCAATTAGCTATATACAGAGAGAAAAGGTTTCCATATATTATGTTGCTGCAAATGAAAAGAGAAAGAAGGTTGCTGTCAATGTGTATAATATATGTATGTATGTATGTATGTATGTATGTATGTATGTATGTATGTATGTATGTATGTATGTAAACTTGCATAAAGTTTAATGACTGATGAACGAAAGATTAAATACATAAATATGTATAGGCTATTTTTTTGCATAAGAGAGAAAGAGAGAATATTGTGGTTTTACATATAGTCGCTAAGAGTATTGAAGGTTTTCTACCAAAGCATTACTCTATCTACACACACACACACACACATTTATTTCATATGACAGAGGAAGTTTTACTCTCATTTAATTAAATGATTTGGCTTAGAAACGAAAACATTCTGTGCTTTGATAGATTTTATATTCCAGGGTGTTTTTAAGGTGCAGATCGATATGAATCGTTTAATTTTTCCTTAGTAGAACCACCAATTGCTTATCATTGATATTTTGAACTGCATCTTTTACACATGCCTATCTCTGCGTAGGCTTAAATGAACTTCTGACGTAGTTTAAAGTGATATAACTTTGATCATAAAGTGCTGTCAATTTTACTTATTGTACATGTATATATTTAAGATGTTTATTGGTGGTTTTTTTTATACAACTTAGCAACGAAAGTTTTTTTTTTTGTTTCAAATTTCTGTTTTGCTACAAGTCTTGCCAATATAGCTTCTTTATTCTCTATACTGTACGTGTATATATCTGTTCTTAAGTAAATACATAGCTTCTTTATTCTCTCTTCATCAACAATTGTGTATTATTTATTATAACCACGTATACACTATCATACATGAAGTAGTTATTTGTATATTTAATATGCACCCATTAAGACATTGAATAATTGTCGATGAAGTCTATATTGTATTTACTTAATCTATTTGATTTGTTTCATATTAAAACAATTGTTTTAATACCATCTATTTTATCACGAAGATTTGCATATTTCTTCTTCCGATAAAGAAGTCAGTTTCGGTCTTAGTATCATTCAACAACTCTTGATATGAAATGGAAGAAGCCTAGATGACTATCCCTCACTCCCTAAACCAGATGAAGACAACATTATTGACATATTGAACCAGCTAATTCTTCAGGAATTAAACTGCAACAAGCAAAAAGAGAGTGAAGAATCAGAAAGATTGCAAAGATTGATGATTGATGAACAAAAGCAAGTATTTGATGAGATCATGGATGTTGTTTCATCTAAAAACAGTGGGTTCTTCTTTTTGCATGGTTTTGGAGGAACTGGTAAAACTTTTATATGGAATGCATTGATGACTTAAAGTAAGATCAAATGGTGGTATCATACTTAATGTAGCATCTAGCGAGGAATAGCAAGAACTCTTCTACCATCGTAGAATTGCACATTCACGGTTTTACATACCTATCGATGTGAATGAAGACTCTATGTGTTCAATTACTCATCAATCACCAACAACAAACTTAATCAAATATGCTAACCTTATTATTTGGGATGAAGCACCAATGGTGAAACGACATTGTATTGAGCTTGTTGACCGAACGTTGAGGGACATAATGAAGAGCAATTGCATCTTTGGGGGAAAATGTGTGGTCATGGGCGGTGATTTTAGGCAAATCCTTCCTGTCATACCAAAATCTGGACGAGCTGAGATTGTTGATGCATCTATCAACGCTTCTTATCTATGGAATAAATGCACATTGCTCCAATTAACAAAGAATATGAGGCTACAGTCTTCTACCGATCCAGATGAGAAAGAAAGAATTAAATCATTTTCAGAATGGTTGTTGCTTGTAGGAGATGGAGATATTGGATTACCAATTGATGGTATTGCAGACATTACAATACCAACAGATTTGATTCTTTATGATGATTGTAATCCAATTAAGTGCATTGTTGAATCTACTTACCCAAATTTAATAGAGCGTTTGTTCGAGGAAGATTACCTAAACAATAGGTCCATTCTTACCTGCAATAACTGAAAATGTCGACACACTGAATGAGTACATCTGTTCTCTATTGCTAGGAGACGCAGTTGAGTATTTCAGTGTAGACTCTATAAATCGCATAGATAATTCTAATGAAAGTGTTGATGATCTGTATGACACAGAATATCTAAATGCAATTAAATGCTCTGGGATACCTCATCATAATTAAATTGATATTGAAGGTTGGTGTACCAATTATGTTACTAAGAAATACTGATCAGGCAGAAGGATTGTGCAATGGTACAAGGCTTCAAATTAAACAACTTGGGAAGAATGTCATTAAGGCAAAGGCGTTGAATGAAACAAGCATTGGTGAAGATATTTTGATACACATAATGGATATGAATCCATCTGAAGCTAAACTGCCATTCACCATGACAAGAAGACAATTCCCCATAATCATTTCATTTGCAATGACGATAAACAAAAGCCAAGGTCAATCAATGGCAAATGTTGGTCTTTACCTACCAAACTCGGTTTTTTCCCATGGCCAACTATATGTTGCACTATCAAGGGTAAAGAGTTTCAAAGATTTGAAAATTCTTATATTGAATGAATTCAATAAGTGCACTTGTACTACAACAAATGTTGTCTATAGAGAAGTTTTCCAAAACCTTTTATTAAAGTCATAGAAGTGAAGTAGTTATTTGTATGCAACAAGTTTGCCATTTGTATCATCTGATTGGTTTAATTAAATGGGGAAGTTATTACTTATTATGATATGTTGTTCATTTTTAAAAAATTATAAAGTATTAACATATTCGTGCAACGATCGTGAAGTCGAAAGTCTTGTTTCTATATATAACAACCTTTGAATTGAATCGTTAGATTCTAAAAAACAGTTAAATGTAGTAATTATGTAAGAAATTTAATTCTTTTTCCAAAATGTCATTGTTTATGAATGGGTGAGAGAGAAAGAGAGAGTAATAATGAGAAAAGTTTGAATCCCCAGAAGCGTACTTGTTAGAAGAGGTGAGAACAATTTGCCCTCTAAAAATTGAGGGGGAACACTTGATCAAATCAAAAGAGATGTATGTAGCATAATAATTAATTGAGGGTAAAATAGAAAAAATATATTTATTATTGAAAAAAAATTAAACATGCCTTTATTACCGCAACAATCAGTTTTGAAATATCCATAGAACTTGCAAAAAGATAGGAACTATTATAGCAGTAAAATGAAAAGGGCATCTCGCAGATTAATAAATGTGGAATTTAAACCAATTTTTTTATAATTCACACTAATGACATAAGAGAATGTGTTTTAAATTCATATTCTTAATATTGGCCTCTATTGAAAAAAATTGGTTACATCAGATGAATGTTTTTAAACCTGCTTTACTAAGGAGAGCTAAGCACAAGTTGGCCAATGGATCTAAGTCTGGATAATTCAGATTTGATTTTTTAAAAGTCTATATTTTTTTTTAAAAAAAATATTTTAATGGATATAATTATTTTTAAAATAAAGATAATATCTTACTTAAGATTTTTTTTTTAAAAAAAATGCAGATTGTGTTTCCTTCTCAATTTGGGGGGAGTTCCACTTTTTCTGTGTATTTTTACTAAGGGTTGGCTTCTTTTCATAATTCAAATATCTTTCCCATAGATCCATAGGACTTGCTAGTAGTTTGGAGATTTCAAGCATCTTAGAATAGTATTTTGCCTTGTTTAAGACCTCAGTGCAATTTTTTCATAATGGTTTCTTCTCATCTTCTGTCTCTCATTATTTGGTTATCATGTCCGAACAATTTTCACATAAATGGAACATATATGTGTTGTGGCTTAACCAATCCATTTGTATTCCTATTTCTTATCAATAACATATTCATGTAACGTGAAAAATAGGAGGTGAATAGTTGAGAAGGGATCTTATGACTACTATTGAAATTTTGTTAATAATTTCAATTTTGAATATTTTTTATTGATCTGGTTCTTCATAATAATTTCAATTTTTAAGGAATTTTAAGTTAAATAAGTATTCTTATATCTCGGTGTAACATCCCAATTTTTGTTCATAATATCTTGAGGTTTAGGGTAGAACAAACATATATATTTTTCTTACCTGTGATAACATATATTGATTGAGGTTTAGAAACATATAAAATTGAAAAAATAATGGGATATGATTGAAAATTAAAGGTAATGAATATTTATTAATATTGAGTAAAGTTCGGGAAATAATGGGATAAGATTGAAAATTTAAAGTAGCGTGTGTATGTGTATATTTAGTTGAATTTAATTATTTAAAGCAATTGAATTGCCCCATAGTCAAGGGTATTCTATATGTGGCAAAACTAGCTGAACACGTCTCGGTGAACAATATGATCATAAAAACAATGGATTTTTCAATTAACCATATGAATGCTATTATTTTAGTTTAGTGAAGAACATTATTATGCACCACTTTAAGAAGATGAATAGTCACTTCTGTAAATGTCATATCTGTCATTACGGTTTTCCTTTAATTCAATTCTCATAGAAGAATACAGGAATCGATTCTTCCTTTCACATTTGGATGTTTGACGGTGGCTCTAATTTAGATTATGACTCTTAACTTCATGAATCATCCGGACATCATCATTTGGTTATAACCTATGATAACAAGGGAGTTTTGGTGTTTCCTATGGACCAATTTTTGACAAATAGCATCACATGAAATGTTGACTCTTATAAAGGATTTATATATGCAGCATGTTCATGTCATTCCACAACCTATTTATTTTATTTATTTTCGTCAATTTTTTTGTTGTGTTTGCTTTAACAATACTTTGTAGATTTTTTCATTATAAAAAAAAATCTATAAATATTTGTTTCTTGACCCTTCTCCCTAATTCAATATTGATATTGATAATCTCTTGTATTCATTTGTGTTCTCACTTCCCGGATTAAGAAAATTTCAGGAACATTACCTGAGTGCAAACACGGGGACGAGCTTTTCACCGAAAAGAAGGGTTGACCGTGATACCGTGTTGTTTCCACTACCCGGGAACACTGTCGAACTGAAACTTGAAGGTCTGCCAGACACGAGAGACCAATGCAGAAGAATGTAAAAGAAAAAGGATCGTAGATAACAGTAATGTATACTATATAGAGTCGGTGGTAATGAAAGGGTCATTAATAGCACGACAATTTCGAAATCGTCTCTATGTAGAGCCACTATCGCCGTAAGCGTCAAGCGACCAATTTATGAGTGTTTGACAAACTTTTTGCAAAAAACCTATGTTTGATGCAGAATAATTTTTAGGAAAAAAAAAAGGGTGTTTGACAAAACCTAGTTTCCAAAACCTAGGTTTGGGGTGACCCCAATTGTGTCCTCCACTTGTAACTTCATTACATTAGGGGCATAATACAAAGCACAGGCCCATAAAATATTCTTCCTACCGCAAATAAACATTGGAAGCTCAGAAATAAGACATTAGAGCAGAGAAGGCTCATTGCCAAAAGAAGTAACACAACTAAAAGGCTCAAATGGACGTCGTACAATGCTTGAAACTGGAAATTACATATATGGTCGGTGAGATGATTGGAGATTACTACTACTACTAGCAATGTAGCTGCCGTAATTAGGAGGAGCAGCAACCCCATCATCACGGGGATAAAAGGGCGATCTTTGGTCATTTACCTGCTGAGAGTATATGGTTTGGCCAGGAACTTGATAGTCATATGTAATAGCGCTTGCATGAGGATACCGGTCCAGAATCGCTGGATATGGTCCTCTAACAGGTCGAGGCTGCCTACCCATAATGGGAGAAGCGGCGGCACCACCAACTGATGGTCGGAATGCGAAATATCCTCCATTGGTCCTTGGCTTCTTCGGTAGCTGACGTTTGCTGGATTCTCCTGTTCTCTTTGTATCTATCTTCAACTTATCTAGTTGAGCAACTCTCCTCTGAAGTGGATCAAGTGGGTAGTCACACTCAAGCTTGTATTCTTCAGCACACTTGATTACAGCTTTAAGGGCTGCAAGCTCTTGAGCATTAGCATCATTCTGCAACAAATGACAAATTACATTTAACTTTATAGCAAGCAATTAGGGACGAGAGTTACAAGAGAACTTCAGACAATCACTTGGTTACTCTAAACTACAATTGGCCATCAAATCTACCTTCTCACTAGCAACTCTACCTCCAACTTTTCCTTGTGAATTTCTCCGTAGATCCTTAAGGTATGCCCTTAAAAGGGGCACAGGGGCAAATCTTTCATTAAGCAGGAATGCTTGAATAAAATGTACAGCTGCGATTTGTTTCCCATCACTGATTAGTAATTCCACAATATCTGGATTAAAAACGAAGACAAAGGGGGAACATCAACATCTGACAATCAAATTAACTCTTATAGCATGTAAAATTATACCAAAAGCAGTATATGTGCCCATGTGTTAGTTCTTGGTTTTCTGATAGGATTTTAGGATATAGGAATAAGAAAGAGTAGGAAGACGGTATTCTAGAACCAGAATCTGAAGTTCTAGACCAAGGGAAAGAGTTCCACTGAATATTTCATTCATAATGATAAGTGGCTTACACATAGACTTAAATAGACAACTCCACATAACTGACTCCTAAGACAACAATAACTGATATCGTAACTGACAGAAACATCCCTAAACGTCTAAGACAGAAAGCATACGTCAACAATAACTGCATATGTAAATATAAAACACCCTAAGAAGACAATATTAACCCTGAAATCTAGCGCCCTCTTCTTGAATAAGCCAAGAGAGGACGTGTGATGCTATCAACATGTCTAATGCTTTTTCGGGTTACCTAACTTGCTACGTTACTCTAAATAAAAACTAGTCATCTAGTGTTAACGAAGACATCTGATGGGACAATCCTTCATTGCAGACTTCACAGGCCAGTTAATTGAAAGAACACCAACCTGGCACTTTGTGAGTTAACCCAAGAGAACGGCAGAGCTCAGGAGCCTGCCTGTGTTGAGCAACTGCAAGAACAAGCTTGCAGAGTTCTTCTTCACCAAACTCTGAGGCAATCCTGAAAATAGAAAGGAGCTGCAAGAATGCCTCTGCCTCCAATGAATTTCCATTGGCAGCATCAGTGACTGCTCTAGCCAACTCAAGCCTCCACTCATAAGCAATTGCCTTGGCTTGCTGCTTGGTTTCAGGGCTCAGAAGGTGATCAGTATCTGATTCAGCCCTCGCCAACAAGGTGGCGAAGGCTTCCAAAATTACAACACAGGATTTGCGCATGCCCTGAAGGGCAGCATCCATTTATCTCCTAGTTGGGTAGTTTTATTGGTGGGGTAAAACCCCACCAGTGAATCCAGCACCAAGTGGGCTGGTTCAGTTGCCCTTTCAAGTGCAATAGACAGTTCTTCGCAAAAGACATAAATATTTTTCTTATTCTCCACAGTATAGTTCAGAAGACCTTTCGCATCCATTTGCTCACAAAAATGTGTCAGCTCTGGACGTGGCTTAATCTCATTTTCACCCAATTTATAAGGAAAATCATCCTCTTCAGAATTTTCATCACCAAAAGAGCTTCTTACCTTGTTATCTTTGTTCTCCCATTCATCTACAGACTCCAATGATGTTGCCTGGTGATTTGCACGAGCCTCTACAATGGCAGCAACAGCAGCCTCTTTTAGCTCCTGGACCCGATCTAAAAGATCTTGTTCTTTAGAAGCAACCTCTTCCTCTCTCTCTGCAAGCTGTGCATGCACTTCTACTTCCTTCTTTTCATAATCTCTCTCCTTAGATTCAAGCTCTTCAAGTTTCTTCTTCAATGCAGTCTCAAGATCAAGAAAATGCTGCTTAATTTCATCCCACTGAATGTTACTCTCAAAAGCATCCTTGCGAGCTTCTAGTTCAAGAAATGTACGACCAAGCTGCTCTATCAGCAATGATGAATCATTGTCCTTGCCTTGCTCCATGTCAGCACTCATCAAATGTGGCCAGCAGAACTTAAAGAAAAGTTCAATGGTTAGATCCATAACGAAGTGGTAATGATGCCATTAGACTAACAATAATTTCTCATGAATTCACAGAAAGAAAAACCTTGCAAGTAAAATAGAAAGAATAATCAAGTGTTCCTCCTTAGCGTTGAATTCTTGTTAACGAGTAACATCATTCTCCAAAGCAGCCTTGCGTTTTACATAATATCTTTATCTACTTCCATTAACTATCAATTGGGGGTACCTTCACTGACAGTCTGCATATTCTTGGTGCCAATTGAACTTAAGTTTCTCGAATCTGGTTACCAAATTTAGTCTATCAGATGTAACCATCCTACCCATATAAGTCCGTATACAAAATAAACTAAAGAAAAGAAATTGATGCGCAAAGAGAATCAAAACATAACTTATAAAAATCTCATTAAAAAACACAAATATAATCATGATTAATTCAGTAAACATAAACCCCGACAGTAAATTTTCTCAAGTTTTCTTGGAGCCCAAACAGAACGCGCCCATTCCATTCCTTTGGATTTAGCTCTTGGGAGAATAATTTTTGGGATTTACGAGGTAGAATAACTTTTTTCAGAATGATTTTTTGTATAATAGATTATTGAAAAAAGCGATTTTGATAAAATGATAGTATTTGAATATTATTATAAGAATAGTTTTTCATGATTAAATTTACCAAAAAAGACATTACATTTTGCTATAATTGTATATAAAGAATAAGGTTGTATTTTGAAAAAATTTAGTATTAAATTTCATAATAATTACAAAAAATTATATAAATTTGTGTACAAAATTAAAATACTTTATGATCTTGAAAATTTATTTTAGGATCTTGAAAAAATATTTCAGCTACGGGAACTAAAAAGATACTTAAGGGAACTGAAAAATATTTCATGATCTTGAAAATTTATTTTAGGATCTTAAAAAAATATTTCGGGTAGTGGTGATCGATCTTGAAAATATTTTAAGATCTTGTGAGGACTAAAAAAATACTTAAACGTATTGACCGATCTTTGAAAAAATACTTCATGATCTTAAAACTTTATTTTTGTATGTTGAAAAAATATTTTTGAAATCTTAATAATTGAAAAAATATTTAAGAGTAAGTATGAGAACTAAAAAAATACTTTAAGTCTTTCTTTGACCCAGATCGAAAAAATACTTCATGATCTTAAAAATTTATTTTAGGATCTTGAAAAAATATTTCAAAGTAATGATTGATCTTGAAAAAATATTTGAGAAGTCTAACGGATACTAAAAAGATACTTAAGAATATTGACTAATACTTAAAAAAATATTTCTCATGATCTTAAAAATTTATTTTAGGATCTTGTAAGAATATTTCAAAAGATATCTTGACTAATCTTAAAAAAGTTTTAAACTGATGAAGACTAAATGATCTTAATGCCACCGAAAAAATATTGATGATGGCAGAGAAGAGAGAAAAAACTGAAAAAAAATAGTTTTTTTCTCAAACCTAGGTTTTGCTACAGAATATCATTCTGGTCTTATTTATAAGTCCAGTTTGATCAAATTTCACATACCAAGGAAAAGTAGTTACCTCAATGATTATAGGGTAAATTTTCAACTTTGTCCTCATTTATGATCGAAAGTATTTTTTTCATTTGTTTGCTTCTCTCCCTATCTTTATGAAAAGTCTAATTAATATGAAAGAAATTGTATTACAATCTCATTTATTACATAAAACTAGACTTATAAATAGAACCAATTTTTTTTTGCCAAACTAGACTTATAAATAGCATCAGAGTGTAGCTTCTGAACATTTTTAGAAGTGTTCGGTAAACTTTTGTCAAAACCTAGGATTTTGCAAGAAAACCTAGGTAAATTTGCCAAACAAGCTCTTATGGTTGTGCTTGTAAATTTTTCCCCAACCTCTCGAAAGTGAAGGTATTATCCATTGACCTTGTAACTTCGGGCATCAGGAACTCGGAAGAGATCCCCGGGGCTGAGACTGGAGCTGATTATATTGTTGAGTCCACCGGTCAATTCTCAGACAAAGAGAACGCTGCTGCCCATTTGAAGGTTTGCCTTTGGGCACTACCCCTTCTCATGTCTAGTTTTTGTCGTTTGGATTGATTGGCACCGGGTCTTGTAGATTAGCTATAAGCATGTCTTAAAATCAGCGTAACATACACTTTACTTTTCTTGTGCGCTACGATCACACCCTACTGGTACGGCTTGTATAACATTAATTATACGATTTCATAATTCCTCTTTTTTTGATTAGGTTTTCAGTCGTAACGCGATTTCCTCTTTTCTCTTTTAGGTTTTCAGTCATGAAGATCGGAATCAATGGTATGTGGTCTTTTACTACAATCTACCTCCCCTGTTTTCTTTCGCTGCTCATTGATAGTTTGCCTTTCTTCTTTTTTTGGGAAATGATTCAAATTCTTATATTCGTTTGTCTTCTCACTCATAGGATTTGGAAAGATTGGTTGCTTGGTGGCGTTTGTGGCTCTGTAGAGGGATGATTTCGAAATCGCCGCTATTAATGACCCTTTCATTGATACCAACTACATGGTATACAACTCTACATTACTGTTATCTATGCTACTTTTTCTTTAACATTTTTGTCTGGCAGGCCTTCATGTTTCCGTCCAATTATGCTCCCGGTATCACGGTCAAGGACTCTCAAACCCTTCTTTTCGGTGAAAAGCCCGTCCCTGTGTTTGCACACAGGTAATGTTCCCGAAATTTTCTTCTTGTTGTGCTTGTAAATTTTAACAATCTCTCGAAGGTCGATATTATCCATTGACCTCGTAACTTCATGCATCAGTAACCCGGAAGAGATCCCGTGGGCTGAGACTGGAGCTGAGTATATTGTTGAGACCGTCAGTGACTTCACAGACAAAGAGAAGGCTGCTGCCCATTTGAAGGTTTGCTTTTGTGCACTACCCCTTCTCATGTCTTCAGTTTTTGTTGTTTGCTTCTCTTAAGGATCTTATCTAACTTTAAAACGGTATTTTGTTAATAATATTGCTTTGACTGTTATCTTTTCTTATAGAGCATCTCTTGGATTGACTGGCACTGGGTCTTGTAGATTACCTATAAGCATGTCTTGAAATTCTGTGTAACATATACTTTGCTTAGCACTGCTTCTTCGATGATGTTTGATCACAGTTTAGTTTTGCAAGGGTTGTAAGAAATGATAGGTTGTCTGTTTTGTGTTGATTGAACCAGGCTGGTGCAAAGAAGGTTATCATATGTGCACCCAGTGAAGATGCTCCCATATTTGTCATTTTGTCGTAGGTGTTAATGAGCACGAATACATGCCAGAGCTTGATATTGTTTCCACTGCATGCTGCACAACCAACTGCCTTGCTCCACTTGCGAAGGTTATCAGGCCTTCAGATACTTGTATTGGACTTGCATCAATGCCATACTGTTCTGTTATGTTAAACTTTCTTTGTCAATTTTAGGTTATTCACGATGAATTTGGTATTGTTGAGGGGCAAGTAACCACATTTTACTCTATCACTTGTGGGTATAATTAACTGTAACATCTAGCGTTTCTCATTTTTGTCTGTTGAGCGTAATCATGATGTTCATGCTATACTGCTGCTCAGCTAGCCTGATGAATGTTGAATGGCCACCAGTTAAAGAATGGAAGGGTGCAAGAGCTTCTTCACTTGACATTCTTTCTAGCTGCACTGGATCTGCTAAGGTGAATAATTGGCATTCATATATTAATGTTGGTTGTTACCTTTATCTGGTCTCCTTCACTAATATACTCTTCTTTGCGTCAAGCTGTTGGGAAAGTGATTCCTGCTTTGAATGGAAAAATGACCGACAGTCCTTTCCTTGTTCCTATTCTGAATCTTTCTGCTGTTGATCTCACTGTGAGGCTGGAAAAGGAAGCCACCTATGACCAAATTAAAGCTGCCATCAAGTAAGATTTTATCCTCAATCTGATTCTTATGTTTCACGATTATTATTTTATTGTTGAGGTTTGCAGGACTCGAGCGCACAGAACTCTTTGAAATGGCTGGAAGGTTTTTGGGGTTGCGCTGATTTTGGCTTGTCTGATTCAATAGTACTATTTTTCAGGGAGGAGTCCGAGGGCAAGTTGAAGGGAATCCTTGGTTATGTTGAGGATGCAGTCTACACCAGAGACTTTGTTGTGGACAGTAGGTGTGGATTGTCATCTGATTGGAAGCTATTAAACGCATCAAATTCTCTACCTTGTCATCTTTAGATCCATATATGCCCCCTATTTGTCATTGGAGCTATCTTTTGTTTTTTTCAGGTCAAGTATTTTTTGTGCTAAGGCAGGTATTGGTTTGAGCAAAAACTTAGTGAAGCTTGTTGCTTTGTATGGCAACGAGTGGGGTTACAGGTAATTCATCTTTCTTGTTATTTTTGGCACATGATTTCTTACCATATCAAGGTAGCGGCATCATTATAGCTGGTAAGGGAGGGGTTAAGTGGTGCTTTCTCAGGAAAATTACCAATCCGTTGATATCTAATTAGCTAATGCTTGCTTTGTGTGTAATGCTGCAGCACACGTGTTATCGACTTGATTGCTCACATGGCCAAGGCTCAGGCAAATTGAGGGTTGTGAAAGAAATGGTTTCCTGGTTGGTAAATTGAGAGTTCCAAAAATTGTATACAGTTTAGTTTCTTAGGCCTTTGTCGTTTAGATTGCCTCTCTTTTGTGGAGGAAGTGAGGATTCTGATTTAACAAGAGAATGATGTGTTTTTAAAAAATTAATTATAAGAAATCCATAATTCACATTACCTATAGTTTCTTAGGCTTTTATCGTTTAGATTGCCTCTTTTGGTAGAGATTCTGAATTCTAATGCCTGTTTATATGTCTTGACTATCTTAATATGATATCAGATGGCTTTGTCTGTGTTTCTGTTCATTGTTTCTTTCAAATTATGGTTGTTTTAGCCCATGGAAAGAATTTCAAAAAAAAAAATTGAGTTGCAGCATCTCGAATATATGGAAGCTATAAACCTTGGTTGATAGTTGATACTGAAATGGGCCGGGATTATTTCAGGTCCAAATTCCTAATCATCTGGAAGTAAATTTTCTGGGTAAAAACAAAAAAGAAGAGAAAGTAGTGTAATTGCTAAACTTGCGATTTTTCGAGGAAAAAAAAAAAAAAAACTTGCGATTTAGGGTGTGTCTAGGGTTGAATGTCCAAATGTGCCGCTTAATAGTCAAAACCCTCTTTTTCGGTTTTTTGTGATGTTTGGATAATCTTTTTCTTATCCAATTTTACTTTTGAGGAAAAAGTTACTTTAAACTATAAGTCAAAATTGTATGTTTTTGGCTTGTTCATTTTGATGAGAGAAGGGGTTTCTATTATGGGGAGGGAAAAAATTAAATACTTAATGAGGAAAGACACGAGCCCCAATCTTTTTTTAAAATAACATTCTAATTTTTTAAAATAAGTCAACTTGTAGGTAAAAATTTTGGTCCTAATCATATAAGTTTAGTTAAAGATTAATAATTATTGTTTTTTTAATTTTATCCTAATTTATGAAAGTATCTTAAGAAAAAAAGATGGAAGGGAAATCGAGAAAAATTCTCTTATTAGAAATTTAATTGGCGTGAATAATATGATAAGTTTATAGTATGAAGAATAACGATCTTTGATTGAGGTCATTCTCACTAGTAAAGTTTTTTAAAAAGGACTATTATCCATTTTTTTAAGATTTAAGTAATTTAGCGTTTTCAATTTTTTTCTAATATTACATTAATTTTTTTTATATATTTTTCAGTTATTTTACATCCAAGCCTACTTTTGCATTAATTACTTTCCCTTTGATTAATGAATCGCAAACAAAACAAAACAAAACAATGCACAATTTCAACGTGCTACTTTCCTTCTGATCTCTATTATAAGATGTTTTAGACGTTTTTATGGACTCAATCGTACATAAACATTCAAGTATTCCAATTATATCCTTATTCCTCTTAAGTATTCCAATTGTAAGATGTTTTAACTAGTGGCGGAACGCCTTTTTTATTAGTTTTGGGGCTTGGCGCTTTCAAATTGATCGACTGATCTTATAAATTTACTTAGAATATATATGTATTTAATATATGATATTTTATTTGGCCACAAATTTTTTTTGCTAATTTTAATTTTTTTATCTTCTTTGTAAGGATAATGTTTGTTTCATTACTCATTAAAATTTGTGAGAGGAAAGTAAAATTCTTGTTTGAGATACAAAAAAGATCAGTATCATCTTATATATTGTTTTAATTTATAATTATCTGTTATTATTTGTTTGTATTTTTAGGGTTATTTGATCTATTTATTTAGTAAATACTCTCTCCGGTCTTTATTTAAGGAGCCAACTAACAATTTTCATGATCAATAAAAAGCAGTTAAAGTAATTAAATTTGTCCTAAAATTTAAGTAATTTTCAATATTATCCCTATTAATTACACTAAACTCTAATATCATATTAATTACACTAAACTCTAATATCATATTAATTATTACTTCTTTTTTTCCTAAAAAAATAGTAATAATTAGTTTTTATTAATTATTACTCTCACTCACTATTTTTTTTAATTATGGGTATACATGGAAAAAAATATTTAATGCTATTTGGAAACAAGCAAGTGTTTTATAAAAAGAACCAAATATACTTGTTAGTTGGTACCTTATAATAAAATTAAAGAGAGAAATTCAATATGTTTATTTTTTAAATTTAAAAAAATTTTTTGGTTCCGCCACTTGGTTTTAACTGATTGATATGTTAGGATTCAATATCTGTTGTACATTTTTATTTTCTTTATATACTTTTAATTTAACATTTTTTAAGTTGTATAAATATTTTGGTCACTAATTAGGAAGCAGGATTCTTCGTGTATAAATTGGATTTGTTGAGGTTGCAATCATCCTCAGATGCAAATGCAGATAGATGCATAATGCTATAAATAATACTACCTTTAGTCCTAAATATAAGGCATAATTGATTTTTTTGTAAAAATTAAAAAGCCAAATAAATTTCTTTATAGTAGATGTTTATCATTTTTCCTTTAAACTAATTTATTTGACTTATAAACTAATATACAATCTAATGATATACAATATATATTATGATTAAGTTATTTATTTGGTTTTCTTAATCTCTCAAAGAAAAAGTTAACTATGTTTTATACTACCTCTGGTCCTAATTATAAGACCTTGTTGACTTTTTTTTGGAGAGATTAAGGAAACTAAATACCACTCTGGTCCTATTTATAAGTCCCCTTTGACTCAAATCTCACATACCAAGGAGAGGTAAAATCTCAATGATTATGAAACAAATTTCCAATTTTACCCTCATTAATGAGTAATTTTTAACTCATTCTATTTGGTTTTTTAAAATTTGTTGTGAAAAAGCAATGTGGTCATTGGAGGAGGAAAGAGATCTGGATGCATGCATCGGAAATGTAAAAGTGGGGGGGGGGGGGGGGGAGAATGAAATAAATTAATAGTAGATGAAAAAGCAGTGTGGTTATTGGAGGAGGGAACAGACGTGGTTCAGGAGCCAAGTGTTGACCATTGGAGTATGTAAGAGACTTTGAGCAAAAAAAAAAAGAGTATGTAAGAGACGTGTTTCAAGAGTCAAATATCATTGTGTAATTAATAAGGGTAAAATTGTCATAATATTATCTATTTGGTCAAAAGGGACTTATAAATAGGACCAAAAAAATTGGTGGGGACTTATAAATAGGACTAGAGTGGTAAGATCTTAATCATATTATCTGTTGTGTATATTTAGATTATATATTAGTTTATTAGTAAAACTAATTGGTTTGAAAGAAAAAATAAAAATAAAAATACTCTAAAATAATTTAATTAAATTTTCTTTAATCTCTCCAAAAAAAATTAAATAGGTCTTATATCAGAGTGAGTATTAAATATAGGGAGATCCCATAATTTTTCTACCAAACCCCAATATTAAAAAATGGATAAGCATTTCAAAGTGAAGTCACAAGCATTGAATCTCACAGTCAAAAAGTGAAGTCACTTTTAATTTAATAAAGATGGCGTCTGACGCAAACGTGTCCCCACATCCGCCTCTGCTCCAATACCTATCATCTACGAGCAAGGGCGGAGACAGAGGGGGGCTAGGGTGGGCCCCCGCCCCCATAATATTTTTTTTTAAAAAAAATAACACACACACACAAGCTTCAAGTAAAACCAAGAAAATATAGTCTCATGGGTCAGTTACTACTCCAAAAGTATTATTATCCAGTACATTATTTTTAAAAGTATTATATTGTAATAATAATTATTATTATTGATAATAATAACAACCGTATTTTTTTCTTTTGAAAAACTCCAATTCTTATTTATTCATTATTCTTTTATTTCCTAAAATTAATCAAAAACTTATCGCTTAAGTTGAAATCTCATAAATGATGTCTTTTCAAATTGATATCTTTTAAAATCTTAATAAAATCTTCTTAATTTAGTATCGATTACTTCCTAAATATGTTAAAATATATCTTAAATCTATTATATATATAAAAAAATATCCCAAAACTATTAAAATTAGGAAGTCATCATACGCCTATTTTCTCTCGCGTCGGTGCAAATGAAAAAGAAATTGTTTTGAGTTTTAGAGATTTAATTATATATGAGTTTCACAATATGAAAATATGTAAGGTAAGAGTAAAGTGAAATTATCTTAATTTCTGTGATGGATTTATTTCAACTTTTTGTATATTAGGTTGTATTGTATTTCAACCATTTTTATTTTTTATATATTATTTTTAATTCTCGCCCCCCGTTATTAAAATTCGACTCGCCATTTGTCTACGAGTATGTATTGTAATTAGAGTAGGAAATCGGGTGAGCCCATCGGGTCGGCCGTTTAAGCTCGACCTTGTAGAGGCTTGGGCTTGAAAAATAGGTCGAAATTTGAAATTGACCTGCAAGGCGGCCTGTAGGGCCACCAGAAAATGTCAGGCCGGCCTTACGGGCCGTTTAATCAGTAGCATTTTTATAAAAAAAAAAATTAATTACTTAGACTTCCACTTAATAAATGTGTTTATTTGTAATTACTTAGATTTTTTAATTTAAACTATAACCATTTTTTATGTTTAATATTATTCGTATTAAAACACATAATTAGGTATTATAAATTTTAAAGAATGGATGTTTTCATATTAAATAAACACATACTTTGGTATTACAATATTATATAAGTAATAAATTATAAATATATTTGGTGTAAAAAAAGTATAATTATTTTTTATCGGTCAAAAATCATGTATAAGCGAAAGAATCTGCATACACATACAAAATTACGAGAGGGAAAGGCATTTTATCATGGGCATACATAAAGCAATTCCTTTGTTTAATTTTTTTTGAAAAAATGGGAAAAACATATTCCTTGTGTTTATTTGTTTTTTATTACGAATTAATGAATGTGTTTATTTATTGAATGATTTATATTGTTTAGATATTAATGTTGATAACATTTATATTTGATAGATTAGAACTTTAATGATTGCAATTTAATAATTATATTTATTTAAAAAAATCGAAGGAAAAATAGTTAAAATTTGGAATAGTAATTTTGGTCATGTAGGCCGGCACCTTACCCCGATTATCAGTGGGGACTTTAAAAAACATATATTTTCCTTACCCAGGCCTATAGGGCCAAGCCCCTTATCGGGCGGTAAGGGCCATTTCGATTCTCAGCTCTAATTTTAATGGCAATTTTACCAGCATACTTTAAACACTAAAATATATTACCAAAATACTATAAAATTGAAAAAAAGAATTCCTCGAACACTACATTCAAACTCGTCCACACAGAGATGAAGTCTTAAATATCAAAGAATTACATATAAGCACCCCATCACATCACCCCGTCCCCACCGCAGTCACTTGGACATGTTCATAGTTTTAGTTTTTGGAGAGAATTACAACTGGAACCCCACTCTTTCCCCCTCCACTTCTTCCTTTCCCTTTATTTTATATTTTCAACCAAATAAAAAGAATATAAGAAATTTGTCAGGAAAATGACAGAAAAACACCACTTAAATTTTAAAATCACCTATTTAAGATTTTGAAGTTTAAAGTAGTATTTTTTTTTTTTCTGTGATGGATTTATTTACTCATATTCTTTACATTTTGTAACAAAAAAATTAGAGGTCCAGAAAAAAAAAATAGTTATTTCATGATTCATTCCTAACTAGCTATCACCCCTCTATTTTTTTCCTACCAAACAACTCATATTCCCTTAAGTCATCTTTCCTCATTCATCAAAATCTTCTCTTTCTTCCCCTTCCTTCTTCAAATCTTCTTTGTACCAAACGGGCTCTAAGCGCCTGTTTGATACAAACAATTTATGATGAAGAAATGGAACATTGGTGTTTGGTAGATATGAGAAGGGAATATAGGTTGAAGGAAAATGAAATGTTTAATAGGATCAAAGTGGAAAGATCCGTGTGGGAAGATAATGTGAAGCACTCATTTTACCCCAAAAACTAAGTAGTGTTAAAATGGAAAAAAAAAATGTTTTTTAATTAAATCGAAGACACAATATAGTAAAAGTTGGGCCAGGGTGTGGAAAGAAGGTAATTGAAGGATTAAATAAAATATAATAAATAGTAATATAAATTATATTATGTTTTACGGTGGGCATGTAAACTGAGCATGTTGTTCGAGCAAGCAAAACTGAGCATGTTGAGTGAGCATTGACTAAATGATTAAAAAATTGCGTAAAAATAATAAATAATTTAAGTATAATAGAAGATTATATTGTGTTTTGTTAAAATATCGAATGAAATCTATTATATATATGAACTACTGACCTCATAGTGATAATTAACTATAAAAAAATAAGAAAGAATTTCTTAATTGATAGTGCGAGTTTCAAAAATTTCTTAAATTCTATTGCAACAATTCTCTGCACAACAACTGTTTTTGAAAGATTTTAAATAATTTTAAATAATTAACTAAATATGAATATTCAATTTAAATATAAAAATAACTATAAATATTAAATAATTAAAAGTTAGTTTATCCAAAGATCTTTTTCCCATATTCTTTTTCCGTAACTCCGTTCAAATAATAATAAGATTGTGTTTTTTAAGATATTGTATCAAATTTATTTTATTTATTAATGAAATTTGAATTTAAATTTACTGTGCAAGATTGAATTTGAGAATCAAACTCTGTTCGTCCCCATTTTACGTTGTTGAAATAGAGCCATACGAAGCGGCAATTTTGACAACTTGTAAGGTAAAAATAATCTGATAATTAAATGCTTTTCCCTCATCAAAACTTCTTTCTTCGTATTCCGTCTTTCTTCTCCAGCGTTCCAGTCCGTGTAGTGTCTCCTCTTAAAAATCTAACCCCAGCTCCTATTGCTTTTTAATATTTTCCCTTTTGTATTTTTTCCTATCCGAACTTATTCTTAGGGATTGGTGCTTCAATTTAAATTTTTCAAGGGTAAATTTGTATGTTACATTTTCCTTTGTGAGGAAAGATGGGTTACTGCAGTGGCGGAACGCCTTTATGGTACTGGGGCTTGGCAAGCGCATTTCATTCCTAATTGATCTTATAAATTTTAGAATATATATGTATTTAATATATGATATTTTATTTGGCCACAAATTTGGCCCAAGCTAATTTTTTATCTTTTTGTAAGGATAATGTTTGTTTCATTTTCATTAAATTTTGTGAGAGGAAAGTAAAATTTGTTTGTTTGAGATACCAAAAAGATTAGTATCATCTTATATATTGTTTTAATTTATAATTATCTGTTATTATTTGTTTGTATTTTAGGGTTATTTGATCTTATTTAGTAAATACTCTCTAATGTCTTTATTTAAGGAGCAACTAACAATTTTCATGATCAATAAAAACAGTTAAAGTAATTAAATTTGTCCTAAAATTTAAGTAATTTTCAATATTATCCCTATTAATTACACTAAACTCTAATATCATATTAATTATTACTTCTTTTTTCCTAAAAAAATAGTAATAATTAGTTTTTATTAATTATTATTCTCACTCACTATTTTTTTAATTATGGGTATACATGGGAAAAAATATTTAATGCTTATTTGGAAACAAGCAAGTGTTTTATAAAAAGAACCAAATATATCTTGTTAGTTGATGCCTTATAATAAGTTAATTAAAAGAGAAATTGATATGTTTATTTTTTAGAAATTTAAAATTTTTTGGTTCCTGGGTTACTGGGAATTGATTTTCGCATATTTAAAGGAACTTTAGAGTATGTGGGAAATTGAGTTCTAGAAAGATTTGGCAGATAAGCATGCTTTAATTTCACCAAAAGAACTTACTCATTTTTCATTCTCTTCCCACTTTTTCGTATACCAAACAGGGTCTAACCTTCTTCCCTTTAACGTTTTGCATGGGCGTCGTATGCTATGGGGATTTTTCTACTTTCACTTTTTTCAAAGTTTGTCCTTCCACTTTTGATGAAAATGCTTTCCCTTCTTCTTCTTCCCTCTTTTATTGGTCCTTCGCTCCTGCTTTGAGGTTCACTGCCAGAGGATTTGATACGATTATCCATTTCTGGCAAGGCATCAAATCGAGTGCCAGTGCCAGATTTTTTCTCTTTCTCCTCTCACTTTTTCCCTCCTTCTAACCTTTGGATGGGCCCTTGGCCAGAATTCGATATTTTAGTTTTTAAAACCAAACCAACGTTTGACATTAATTATATAAATCGTTTTCAACGCATTTTCGAATATTTATTTACAAAAATACAATAAAACTTTTTATAAGGATGCCCCACATAACAATATTTTTTTGAGAAATACTTACCCTATGAATACCACGTCACTAAACTCTACCTAATGAAACATAACAATTTAGGAAAAATTCTTGTATGAACTTGGTTTGTCAGGTTATTTGTGGTCTAATCAACTAAAATATAAAAAATCATGAGCTAATTTGACACCTATTAGATATTAGTTGGCATATTTATAAAATTAAGAGATTTCACAAGATTCACTTTTTCATTACATAAGATGTTAAGTTAAGGTCTAGGTTTATTGATTCAGAGCTTTCAGAAGAAGTTGGGCTTAAAGGGCCCCTATAGGCTCGCAAGCTTAAACAGACACCCGCCAATTTTATTTATTTTATTTTTCAATTTTTATTAAATGACTATAGGCCTATAAGCTTCATTAAGAATTTGTTGAAAGTTTAGGCCGAATTTTTATTTTGACCTTTTTAATTAGATTTAATTAATACTCTATCAGTCTAATTATAAGACATATTTAACTGATTTTGGGGAGATTAAGGAGATGAGTTAAATTAGTTAAATTTACTCATTTTCCTAAAATGCCCTTATATAAATTTAAAATGATATAAGTAAAAGTGAATCAACAACCCTTATCACTTACCTCTTTAACCTATAATTTTTCTTTCTACGCGCTTTCTAATTGAAATAATGGTCTTGCTATATATATGTGTGTGTGTATGCACATAGATATATGTGTGTGTCGACTATTCAGATTAGATTTAGAAGGTCCATATTTTTTCTACTTTTTTTTTAAATAATTATTTTAATGAGTAGAAAATATAAAATAAAGATAATCTCTTAACAAACATTATTCAAAAAAGTTTGTTTGTTTTTCATTTAAATAATCACAAATTAAAAAAAAATAAAATATTAATCGTCAAGAGATGAGCTCTCATTATAAAAGTTAAACAGGGAAATTGGTTCCACTTATTTTCATGCATTTCCTTCGGCCTTCCGCAGTAGCGCAGCCACCACACGCCCCTGTGCGTGTCGGTTAACTAATTTCTGGATCTCAAATCCTTTGAATTTATCCGGTTCCATTAATGCCATTGTGTCGCACTGTGCTCTTATTTTGTTGTTCTCATCTTCCTTATTTTAATATGTTCCTCCCATGGGCTCCCCTCCGATGCTTTAAAATGGTATCATTTTGTGGAGTTTCAATTTGTTGCCCTAAAGTACGTTGGTCCTTGCTGTCAACTAAGAGCAAACACTGTTAAAAGTTCCATTAGAAGGCGCTAGGTCATTCTCTCTCTCTCTCCAACCACAGGAACTCCATGTCTCAGACCAAGCTCTCATTTCTCATGCACTCATTCCCCAACAACTTCTCCTTCATCACCCTCAATGGCTCTCTGCTCCTTCCCCAACATGAATGTCATCCCTGAGCTTGACGTTTCCGAATAAGTGCTCTGTTTTCCTATTACTAAAACAGAGCTGTTTCTCGGTTGCATTCAAATGGCTTTTTATGGAGTTTTCAGTTCCTCCATGAAACTTCTTTGCAATCTCTTTATTTCTCATCTCTTCGCGTGCTTCAATTCGATCAGTATCTTTTCCACTGCATGGTTCATTTATTGTGTCATACTTTTAATCACGTATTATATGTAGTACATAAAAAAGATTTATATTATACCATATGGTCATTTAACTTTACACACGGTTATATATGTCTATTGTATTTGCTGCAACGGTAATGTTGGTCCCATATTCTGTACTCACACACCCTGCCCATCATTAGGTACTTTCAGTTGTTAGTTCATTTCTTGTTTTAATATCTCGCTGGGTCATTCTCTCTCTCTCTCTCCAACCACAGGAACTCCATGTCTCAGACCAAGCTATCATTTCTCATGCACTCATTCCCCAACAACTTCTCCTTCATCACCCTCAATGGCTCTCTGCTCCTTCCCCAACATGAATGTCATCCCTGAGCTTGACGTTTCCGAACAAGTGCTCTGTTTTCCTATTACTAAAACAGAGCTGTTTCAACGCCCCCAGCTAACACTTTTGTTTTTTCTTTTTTGATGCATATATGTAGTGATGTATAATGCTGCATATAAAGGTGACATATATTGACATCGAATAAGCATGAAGACTGGTAAGTAAGAATTAATAAATTTAAGATTATAAGCATGCATCTGCCAACGCACAATAAAACAATTCACTTACAATTTCTTTATATCTTTTCTTCTGCGCGAATAATACCGGCCCTCCATTCTGATTTGAGTAAATCACTTCTTTCAAACTGCAGCAAGAACATTAAAGAAGTTTCTCGCCCAGCCAAACGTAGAAATTTGTATTCTATTTATCTGTCTTCACGATTAAAGGTCCAAAAGCAAAAAAAAGTCACTTCATAATCGTAATATAGGGCCTGGAGGTTGCAGCATCTGTTTTGGAAAGTGGACAGAATAAACCATTTAAGGAACCTGCCTCTTTTGCCCATTTTTGTTTAACTTTTCTCTTTTCTTCCCCTTTCCCCTGTGTAGCCTATGGATGCAGTAGAACATAATTGATGATAGTGACCTTAAACTAACCTCTACGCGCTCACCACCGAGAAAGCTGAAACCCGCTAGTTGAGGCCTCCCACTACATCCATCCCCTCCTCCACCTTCTCTCTCTCTCACCGTTTGTTGCAGGTCGGAGCGAGCACTCGTAATATCCGTCTGTATTCAGAGGTACGACATCTCTCTCTCTCTCTGCTTCAGAGGCCACTCGTACTACCATAGTGGATGTAGGTTGGCGTCTCATTAATACAATACAATGGCGGAGTGGTATCGGGTTTTTCACCATTCTGTGTGTTTTGTCATTTCTGTCTCCGCCATCTTTGTCGCTTCGACCCCCCTTTTTCCTCTGCCCTTTTCCGTCCACGTATTCCAGTGATTATCTCTCGTAGCTCCGGCTTTTACATTCCCCATGCTCTCTCTACCTCTCTAGTCTCTTCACTTTCCGGCAAAACAATCCTTTCAATTTTCTTCTATCTCTCATGGGAAAATCAACTTTCCCCCGTTTCTCATGGAACTCTTCTTTTCCAACTTCATCACCGCCGCTACTGTTTCTTTCTCTGCTGCGTGAGCTAACTAGCCTTCGGTTTTCGTGAACTTTTTTTACAGGTGTGTGTCACTGAGCCCGCCCAGATCTACCATTTCTCTCACCATATTTACAGCTCCAGAACTCAGATAAGATGGACGAGGTAGGCACTATCTCTTAACTATTTATTTTAGTCTATTATTATGAATATAGTTGTTATATAAGGTCATGAGTATCAAAATAAAATGATTTGATTGAGTATCTTAAATTCTTCGTATTATTATTTATATTTTTTATTTATTTAAATTTTATTTGTTTTATTTTTTAAATTATTGTACTACTAATTATTTAATGTATGAATTGAAATATAAATTTTTGGCCCTGTGGTTATCTTCATCTGCTCATCATAGTCCAAGAGGTGTGGAGGTTATTTTGGGCCAAGCCCAAAATAATTCCATCACATGGGGCTAAAAATGAGGTTTAATGGGCTGGCCCATGGGTCCAGCCCATTAAATTTGATTTTTTAAATAAATTTGAATTTCATTCTATAGAAAAAAATCAATTTCATTAATAAATAAAATAAATTTGATTCAATATTTTAGCAAAACACAATTTTCATATTATTATTTAATTAATTAATTTAACAGACCGAATATTTCAATTTCTAACTTGCGTAACGGTATTGATCTGAGACAATACTAGTGTAAATAGTTGTAAAGTGGGTTTTTAAATTTGAAATATGGAGTTATGACAAAAGAATATGGGAAAAAAATATTTGTGATAAACTCATTTTTAATTATTTAATATTTATAGTTATTTTTATATTTATATTGAATATTCATATTTATTTAAATTTTTTTAATTATTTAAGAACCTTTGAGAAGCAGTTGCAACGTGGGTAGAGAGTCGTTTCAAGAGAATATGGGATAGAAATCTTTGGGATTAATTTGAGCAGTTGAAGCCGTAAGCTCCGGACACATACGTTAAATTCTGGGGAAATTTCTATTTAATTTAACTATTTATTTTAGTCTATTATTATGAATATAGTTGTTATATAAGGTCATGAGTATCAAAATAAAATGATTTGATTGAGTATCTTAAATTCTTCGTGTTATTATTTATATTTTTTTTAATTTAAATTTTATTTGTTTCATTTTTTAAATTATTGTACTACTAATTATTTAATGTATGAATTGAAATATAAATTTTTGGGCCTGTGGTTATCCTCATCATAGTCCAAGAGGTGTGGGGGTTATTTTGGGCTTGGGCCAAACCCAAAATAACCCCATCACATGGGGCTAAAAATGAGGCTTAATGTATTATCAAAAAAAAAATGAGGCTTAATGGGCTGGCCCATGAGGTCCAGCCCATTTTGATAGCTCTAAACATAATTAATGACCTTACCTTAAACTCGCTTTTTAGGATTAACTGTGCTATTCATAATGCTTTTGAAATATTTTAAAAGGAGAAAAGACAAAAATAATCCCAAACATGCATACATTGTGTCATTTTAAAATTGTATAATTGAGATTTGTAGATTTCGCAATATTCCCACATTTTGCTCCCAAAAACTAATCCATATTAAAGATCAACTGTATTGCTTCCTTCCATACTACAATTATTTGATTAATTTGAATAGATTATTTAGATTATAATTCTGTTTTCTGCAGATAAATGCATGAAATGCATGAGATTAAATGAATTGAGATTTTATATTCAAGTTGAAATTGAACCCCAAACCCTAGTGTTTATACCAGGAAAAGGAGGTAGTACTATTCTACAACTATTAAATTTTAGGTATTCTCATATGTGTGTTCATATACTTGAAATTCTGGTTGGCGTATTTATCATACAGTATGAGTAATTTTCTGGCACATCTTAACAATTTTGAAAAAAACATACAATTTACAGAAATTGTTTGAAATGATCATGCAGCCTATGGATGAATTATTTTACCCAGTGGCTATAAATAACTACGGCAGAGAACATAATTAATGACCTGACCTTCAGGGACGGACCTTCGCACAAATATTTGGGGGCCATTAATTTTTCAGATTATAAGCAAAAATCAGAGACTGCATTCGGGAACTAGTCATTCCCCATGCTCTCTCTACCTCTCTAGTCTCTTCACTTTCCGGCAAAACAATCCTTTCAATTTTCTACTATCTCTCATGGGAAAATCAACTTTCCCCTTTCTCATGGAACTCTTCTTTTCCAACTTCATCACCGCCGCTACTGTTTCTTTCTCTGCTGCGTGAACTAGCTAGCCTTCGGTTTTCGTGAACTTTTTTTTTTTTAATCTATTGTGTTTCCTTTCTCGGTTCTGATGCGGCTCCTTTCTCATAGCAAAATTTAATATATCTCTATTTCTATATTTGATTGATTATCATTATTTTTGTTGGGTTAACTGTGCAGGGAACTACTGAACACAGTACAACAATTATCAGTTTTGTAATCACGAAGGGGGTTATTATTGCCGCTGATTCTAGGAGGACCGGACAAGACCCCGATCAAATTGCAACTAATAAAGCCAAAAAGATCGTAAACTGTGATCAATTTTTCAGTGGGGCGTCAGGATTGACAACAGACTGTAGGAGATGCCGAAAATTTCTCGACGACATGGTAACATTCTTAAATTTACTTTTTTACCATAATAAATTTTTAACTAATTTTTGATTGTAGAACAATGACTATAAAGGAAAGGGTGAAAAATTGTCCATGGAGACTGCAGCTAAAGAAGTAAGAGGTTTTATCCGTGGGCTCCCTAGTGATGATAAGCTAAGTTGCCTTATATCGGCCCGAGGATGAGGTAAATAATTTTATTTATTATTTAAAATTATTTTTCTTAATACAAAGTACTAATTCTACATTTTACTTAGGTTGGAAAAATATATGAAGTCAACCTTTTAGGAATAATTTCATCATCTACAACAATGAAAGGCATCGGAAGTGGCCATACGTATGCTCTCCGGATCCTCAAAAAGGAGTTAGTAAAATTTTATACCAAAAAAATATTGAATTTAAATTTATTTATTTTAAAAAAAAATTACATGATGTTGTTACCAGAAGGATATGACTGTGAAAAAGGCCATAGCATTAGCCCAAAGGGCACTTACTTGGGCCATTATCAAAGATTGGATTACTGGAGGAGAAATAGATGGTAATTAAGTAATTTTAAAGAGGATAGTTTTATTTTATCGAGGATAAATATTTCAATCTTACTGAGGTGTTTGTGGTGCTTTTGCAGTGTTTTATTTGGGAAATAATGGAAGAGACACGAAGAGTACTTTCGAACCGAAATGAAACGTGATATGGAGGAGAGCAACAACAAATGCAAAGCCTTGAAGGAAAAGTTTGACAATGGGGAATTTGATGTTGACAAGCTTGTGCCAGAGGTTAAATATGTAGATGATTAAACCTCATTCTTTTAATAGGCTGAGCAAACTATAATTTGAAAGATTATTTAGATTATAATTCCGTTTTCTGGAGATCCTAAATTCTTATGCCTGTCTATATATATGTCTTGACTATCTTAATATGATATCAGAATTTGTTTGCATTTATGTTCATTGTAAGTAGTGCAATTGCTAAACTCGCGATTTAGGGTTTAGTGTGTTGAATATCCAAATGTGCATCTCAATTGCCAAACTCCCTCAAGTTTGCACGCAGATAAGATGGTATCATGATCAAAAAACATGCCTCTTGTCCATGCCATACATAAAAGTTTTCTTTCATTCATACTGTGAATGAAAGCTCAACTAGATGGTTACCAATCATGGACTGGAATGGATGGTAAAACGCAATTCCCAATGGTACCAAATTTTTTTGTTATTAAGCTGAGGCAAATAAATGAAGATTATATTGCAAGCAATTTCTTAAATGTTTCTACTCTCAAGACATTTTGTTTTTTCATGAGCCTCCCTCATTAGATGGTAATGGTACAAAGCCTTCTGAAGTCATCGTCTTCATCATAACTCATGAGTATTCAAAGTGATCTAGATTGGAGGCCGCAGCTTTGGGATTTGAAGTCATCATGACTCACAAGTGCCTGAAGCAAATGTTGGTTAACAACTTCAGCTGCTACTTGTTGCCCTGTTCTTGTAATTTTTGTGTGGTTTTTTGGTGTTATTGAAGGGGAAACAAATGAAGCGTGCTGAATTTCTTCTTCTTCATCTTTCTTTCTTTCTTTCTTTCTTCCTTCCTTCATCACTGAGGACTGAGCTTTCTCTTTCCTGTGTTTTTTCTCAAACCATTGTGACCCATCAGGTTTCCTGATTTAAGCCAAGTAAACATAGGTTGAACAAATTGACCCCAGGTCAATACTTCCCTAGTTCTCTTTGATTTACGAACCGATCACTCGGCCATTCAATCCAATTACCCTACCAAGCACTAGGGAACCCAAATTCAAGGCGAAGAATATGATCATGCATTCGTCAATTGATTCTATGAAGAATAAAACCATGTCAAAGAATATGAGATATAATCTTCATATTCTACAAAAATATCATCACGTCAAGGAGAGCCGAGAAGCTGTTAAAGGAACATATTCTTTTAAAAGAGAACATTGTTGTTGCCTTGTTTGAGAAAAAGGGCCATTTTCATGAGCTAAGGCAAGGGAATTTGATCATCACACAGTACTATAATGCTCTAATTATATGTTTGAAACTCACTGATGGTCATGTAACAATGATAGTGATACTGCCTCAAAACCAAAAAAGAAAAACTGCACCGATCAATTGAAGATTAAATGACGCATGGAACAAGAAACAAAATAAAAACTCGAGATAACATCTGCAAAAAATACATATTTGAGCTCACCTGAGACGCTTATCTGTTGAAAGGCATCCTGAAAACTCACATTAAAAGCAACTTCAATTATGGAAAATGTTTTTTTTTTTTTGGGGGGGGGGGGGGGGGCGGCCTTGCACTAAAACAAATTTCACTGCATCAGGTCATATAACATCTGGCAAAAAAATCAAGTCTTACAACATGTCAAATATATTGACATAGGCACAAAGCATATGGTACCATGCTTTAATAGCAAAAATATAAGGTTACCCTAACTAAAAACAAACATCAAATTCACTTCCCACCAATAAATGTGTTATTCCATCATAAATTAAAAGATATATCGTAGTAAGGGTGTAAAGAAGTGATTCAGACAAACAATACCTTAATGTATCATTTAAAACATCTAATGATAAGCAAACCATTTTGCAAAAGGAAAATACTCCAGATTAGAAAACCAACCTTTTCATTTGTGGAGAGATTATACGATAGACAAAGGCTTCTGGGAAACTCTCAAAACGTTTGTGCACCATTTCGAGTGAGCGTATCTATAAGTCAAAATTTGAAAAAGGCATTACAAGTAACCATGAAGACAACAAATCACATGCATTCCAAATAACAATGTACACACTTTCCCTCGTAGGTAACTTTACATAAAAGGCTCCATCAAGGCTTTTCAAGCAAAGGGAGTGCCCTGGTAGGATGTCCTTACATTAAAGTAAAATTTATAATTTTAGGGTGACCAATGTCCTTATTATTATTTTGGAGTTTTGTTATCAATATCAGGGTTTTACAAATACTGCAAAAGGTGGTCACCAATAACTTAAGCAATTGAATTACACGTTCAAGCAACTATAATTATACCATCTATAAGTACTACAATATTGATAAAGGAAAAAAAGGAAAACAGGTAACAATATAAAAAAGGTCAGTTTTTTCCCTATATACCTCACCCAGTCATGCCCGTGCACCTATTACGCCACCAACAATTGCTGACAAGACTGTGTACCAAATGTGGATATCCATGAGATAAATCTGTAAAGCAATCAAACATTAGCACAGCATGATACTGCCAATTACCAGAGTAAATAGCAAATGCAACAATTAGCAACTAGAATAAAACTTGGACATGTGCTTTGGTTTCAAAAACAAAAGAACCTTCACTAAAAGCTTGCCTGGATTAGCTTCTCATAAGCACCTTCACACAAACCAACACAAAACTCCTCTTACATACTTACTCTCAGACAACGTTAAATTACTTAAAAAAAAAAGGCTAACCCAGACACCCTCTAAATAGCCCAAAAGACTGACAGAAATGCATGAAATTATAATCCAGAAGAAACAATATCCAAAAGAAGTAATTATACAATCCCATATTCTACAGCATTAAAATGAAGCTGAACAGATGAAACAATACTTACAGCCACAACAGGAGCCCATAAGCTAACTATAGTTAAAAAATTGTTATTATCTGCCAAAAAAAAAAAAAACAAACAAACAAGTTTCGATAAAAAAGGGTACAATTTTCCATATTGATGCACAGACTACACCAAAACATAAGATTATGAATTGCATATTTGATGAAGCAAAGTCTGTCAACAACTTGGTTGTCTAAATTTTGCATACTGCAAACTTATATCCAAATTTAAGGCGAGTTTGCTTTCCTAAGCATAGATAAACCCCTTATCACTCTCATAATTACAAACCATCTTCACATTTTCATATCATGGGAAAAGTAGAATGAAGGACCTAGGAGAAAAAATATTTATGGAGAAGGACCATATAATATGTAATTATTTAGAAGGAACAAATCTAAAATTATAAGTACTAAAATACCCCTAACAAAATCTTCTTCAATCCCTCCTACATTCTCTTTCCCATTCTATTTTAAAACTAATAAAAAATAATGAGTTTCATTAAATTAAAGAATCGTTTTCTCGATTTTTGTTTTTCACAACTTGAATATATATCTATGATAAAAAATTACGCATTTTTCAATTTGTAAAAATTATAAGTTTTCTAAAATCAACAAAAAATTTAATTAAAAATGGAATTATATAATTTTAATAAAAGTCGAGGTCTTTTATGATTTATCATATATGTTAAACCAAGAAAGTTTGTATGATTTATTTTTGTTTTAGAAGCAATTTATGTGGGTTAAAAAATTCATATAATGTTTATAAAATTAAAAAATCTAATTAACCTATTATATCCTGAAAAATATAAAATAATTTTTTTTTTTAATAAAAAAGAGCTTAATTGATATCAATGTTGATGATATAAATAGGGCAACTTGATGATATAAATCGGTAAAAAATAAAAATAAATTAAAATATGCGGGTTAATTAAATAATATATTGAAAATAAATAAATAAAGATATAATCATATCATGATGGGCAGTTTTTTTAAATATATATATATATATATATATGAATATAAGAGATAATACATGATGTTTGATTAGAGGCAATTTAGTAATTTTAAATTTATATTATGATATTAAATTCTAAGTAATTACAATTTTTATGGTCATTTATAATAAATATTATTTTCTCTAGGTCCTTTATTTTAATTTTCCCTTATATCATTCTGTTATAGAAGAATAATCTGGACAAGGGAGACATAAGGAGCATGAGAGAGAAAGATAGAGCAGAGAGGGAAACATGAGAATTAGGAGAGAAACTTTATTCCATTCAACCCATTATCATTCTCATAAGCTAACTACTACTTACCCAATCCCTCTATTTATAGGCCCAAAAACTTGTAAACTATCTCGTTTTTACATCAATTATATATCAATACTCCCTCCCAAAAGATCCTTGCCCTCAAGGGTCAATTACATAGAGAATTGTACCAAACCAGGTCCAAGAGTAATTCAAAAAAGTGCAATTAATCCACGACATAACCACTATATACTTACTCTTTGAGATCAAATCATGCCATGTGCAATTCCAAAAAGTGAGACCCCTAATGGTATTTGGTAGGACCAGTGTTGTGAAAACGTCGTTCTAGAACGTAAACGTCATTTTCTACGTTTTTCGGCCGGAGAACGTGTCAGATCCGAAGCCAGAACGGTTTTGGTGTTGAAATGGAACGCCGTTTCAACTCGGTGAACTCAGCGAGTTTACCGAGTTCACTCATTTACTAAATTTTTTTTTTCTTAAAAATAAAATAAAATCTGAAGCCCCAAATTAAAACGCAAACCGAGCCAGTGACCCTATTTTGGTGTGTCGGCCGTCGGGGAGTTCGTTCTTCACTCTTCACTGCTTCTTCTTCGCATCGACGGACTTCTTTCTTCTTCTTCGCATCGACGATTCGAGTTCGACACATCAGCTGCTGCTTCTTCTTCACCGTCGCTGGAGGCTGGAGTGCTGCCTGAATCTGATCGCTGCTGGACCCTCACTCAAAGTATGCCCTTTCCTTTCCTTCTTCATTAATTTTTATTTTACTTGCTGCTGTACTGGGCTGGGTGTTGTCCTCTGAAACTCTTTTAAAGTGAATTTCGCTTTTAGTGTTCCAGGGTGTTATGCTTTACCTTTTTTCAGTATAAAGTTGAAATTTACCTACACGTATCTCAAATATGCATTACTTGTGCAGATTTACGAGTTTGTATTTTATATCTGTATATTCCTGTCCATGCTTCATGATTTAGTTTCATATGGAATGTCATATTTGATTAAAAAAAATATCGAATGTTATGTTGTCACCTCATGGTAAGTTAATTTCTTAGTGGGAGGGGATGAAGAAGATGATATTGACTTTGACTTTGACTCTGATGAATTAAATTAGAGATGTTGATCTCTTTTATAATTTTATTGCCTTGGTGTTTTGATTTTAATATGTATTGGACTTAAATTTGTGATGACTTTAATGTATTGGTGTGTTTTGGTTTTATATATGTGAGATTTTTTTTTTTTTTTTTAGTACGTAGTAAACTCTTATGTTTCGTTTACGTTTTCCGATTTTACGTTTTTGCTCACCCTTACCATTTCTACGTAGACTCTACGTTTTAACAACAATGGGTAGGACTGACAAGAGGTTTGATCTGCAATATGAGGAACAGATTAGAATTACCAAATTGTGCAAGTAAAACTACTCCAAATATTCTTTTCTGCACTGAAGTTAAATGATAAATAAAACAATCCCTAGATTATCATAACCTTGTTTTTTCTGTTATACTATAATCAACACATAATCACTTGCCTGGAGAAAGTATGCAAAAGTGAATTTGCAAGCAAAGATCACCAACCAAAAGACCACATACCTGCAACAGCGAAAAAACAGAATAGAAAACCAGCAAGTAAGTTCTAGGAATCAAATAGAAGCAACAGGTTAAGCCAGTTCACAAGCATATAAAACCATTTTGATTAATCAACCAAAGTAATACTAATAGAAGCAGCAGCAGCAAAGCCTTACCCCACAAGGTGGGGTCGGCCACACGACGCTATTGTGTTCTATCAACAATAAAGTCATTAATCATCTCGTCCTATCAGGGTATTTTTATTTAGACAATATTTCATATGCTAAGTAACAACTGACCTACAATAATCACCCATCTTCTCATAAAGGCCACGTCCAACATAGTACCGCTCCTGATGTCATGAAAAAAAAAAAAAAAAACAACATATCATGGCATAGAATTAACTTGAAAATTACCCCTAACCACTAATTAATGAAAATATCTTACGTGATAAATCATAAATCCACTTAAAAAATTGAAAGAATGATTGATCAGACATTTTATGACATGCTGGAACTTTGAGCATAAGCGCAAGGAATAGGCGTAGGGCCGCATATACACCAAGGACAAGGATATATATCCGAAAATAGAATGTATTATCTGAAGTACGATTATTCCTCTCCTGCAAAACCTTCCTGCAATTGTTGCATTAAAATATATGGTAAGACATCATAAACAAAGCAGATGTATGGTTAGCTAATGGCAAGATATATGGTAAGATATCATGCAAAATTGAGATGGAATCCTATTTACACAAGAACTTCTTAAAGATAAGAACTTACAGGTAAAGGTAAGTAACAGCCACAGAGCTCAAGCCACCCCAGAAGAACTGTATAACTAGTCTAGAAACAGCCATGCCCCTTGCTGTAGTGTAGGCTCCAAAAGTAAGCAAAACATCTAGAAAGCCTATTTCCAACATATAAAAGGTAATGTCAAAATTACATCCCATTTAAAAAATCAACACATGCAGAAAACACAAACAGCTTACTTTTGATGAAATTCATAATTGCAAATGATGGCCCAATGCTTAGGATTGTCTTGAAAGTATACAAGTTAATGTGTCCATGGTTGAAAGCAATAATTGTTAAAGCCTGCATCGAGTATGAGGACATCATTCATGTTGAAAATTCATTATCCATGTTCAGCCCTAACAGTAATAATGGACAAATGAGAAAAGTAACCTGGAACATTAATGCCAAGAAAATCCATAGACGATGGAAACTTCGATACAGGTGTAGAAAAGTTCTATGCTCAACAAAACTGCTTTTACCAGTCTGCCAACCAAATGTAGAACGATAAACAGGAATAAAAAAGGTGGTCAAATAAAGTGAATATACAAACATATGCACGAATGAGAATGTGATGATTTCCCACCACTCCCCCATTCCACTTATTGCCATCATTCAAACCATTTAACCATTTTGAATAAAGGTATAATTGAAGGTTAAAGGCAAATTAATTCATTCTTCACACCATTGCATTTATACTTCCTTCTATTTATACTAAGTCCCAAGCAGGGAGCCCTTTGACTAAATAACTGATCTCTAGCATCCCATGAAACTGCAATTCTCAAACCTAGGCCAAAAACGCTCTTGGCAAACTCTAGTATAGTATGTGCTAGTATGGCCTCCAGAAACGTCATCTGGATTACAAGAGCGGAGAATAACTTCAACTATTTCAGTTAAAAGCATAGAAGACCAGTTACATATTTTTTGCTGTTTTTCTGATATGAAAGATTGAATAAAAGAACCAAAACAAACCTTTTAAAAGCAAGAAAATATAACATCTCTAGCAATTATATAAAAATAAATTAATAGACGGAAAAAGAAAACAAACAGGGGACAAGCAATACCCAACAATTGCAAATTGGCTTCAGAAATATTTTGAAAATTGAAAGAGAAAGCATGAACAATTAGGACCCAGAAAAGTAGTATCCATAGAAAGTAAAGGATGAGCAAATAAAGCACCAAAACAAACCCGTTTTGACTTCTTTGGCTTTAACAGGAATGGCGACTCTCTCTTTATTGGCCAACCTAAATCAAAACAAGCAGGCGACCTGCATAGAAGTCCATGTTAGGATTGAGGGAAAAAAAAAAAACACTAGCATTGTCATCTATGCTACTAACCAAAAGTATTCATTGAAGTCATCATAATTCCTCCATGCTGAATGTGCGGCTTTCCCATTATTGTTTCTGGAAGCTTCCTGCATTGTGTTATGGATTGTGGCTATGTAAAATAAAGAATAAAGGTACACGAAATTAAATGAATACATATCTCCTGCTCACAAATGCAACAAGATTATTGCAGCTTGCCAAAAGAGAACTAAACAAGCAAGAGCACCAAATGCATGATAATAAAATTTCATGATTACAGTTTCAATAACAAGTGATAGGGAATCGTTTCTTTCATACAATGAGCAGCTCCAAGTTATTAAACAAGAATGTTCTCTTACTAATAATGTGATGCAATAAAGTACAATGTTTGGGGTCCAAATTTTATTTATATTTTCAACTTCTACTCTATTACATACTTCTGGGAAGGAGGCACTAAAATTAGCGCAGTTGTTTCTTTCTAGAATGTGTCATGGAATCCATTCCATCTACAATAAAATCTTGATCCATTGGGTAATGTTTCGGCCATCAAGTTTAAACACTCCCATTCTTCAAAACCAAGCTTTCTCTTAAGCCAAGATCACCTTCGTATATCCATAATGAACATCAATCTTCTAGTTTCTACTTAATCTGCCCATGTAATCTTGATCTTAACCACTGCCTCATAACTTTTTGAAATTCTTTAGATAACTAATGGCCAATAACCTATCCCTGATAATATCTACAGGAGCAGAGACCTCAAAACCAGTTTAAATTATTTAAACGAGCCAAAACCTTCAAGATTTGCAAGTTAAACAAAAAAACTCATTTAACTTAACAAAATTTGGTGGGTTGAAAATTAAAACCCAACTGATCAGGCTGGTTAAACTCATTTCTACTGCAAGTCTTTAAGATCGGCTTCTGGCAGTTTTCGATCTAACCTTGCAAGGTCGTCCGTCATAGATTCTGCGTACTCTTTGTTCTTGCGCCATTGAATCCCATCTTCTCCTCTTTGCTCTTCATTTAATCAAAGATTCATCATGTTCAGAGATCTTCCAAGAATGAATGATGGGAGAGGGACAAAACCAAAAACACTTGATTGTTAGTGACTATGACAACCCTCCATTCTTGGTATATTGCTGAGTATGAATTTGTCTCAACCGCGTCAAAGAATTCTTTCAAGAGAGCAAGCGAGAAGTTGTGGAGAGGGAACTGTTATTTCAAGGAAACATAGCAAGTTTAGTGCTTTCTTGAGTCTATTCATCTGGAGGATTGCATTTGAATCGTTGGAAATCTGAGATTTAGACAAAAGGGCTTCAAAAGAAGGAATTGATCAGCTTGCAGTTAACATTTTCATACATATATATATTGAAACGTGGTCAGTTTGAATTTTTCTGGACTCTTAGTTGTGGTCGTGTGTAGAATAGAGAAGGTATTTCATGATCATTTTTTTGTCAATCCGAAAGGCTGTTAGCTGCTGCATTTGGAAGAATTTTTGGGCTCTTCTACTTTTGTAGTGTGACAAGAGGAGATAGATTATAGATTGGAATTGGCTTGTGTCATCGGGATGGGTCTCATAAATGCAGTAGATAAGGATGCTGAGTTTGATGTTGAAAAAGGGTGTTCTAAAACTAAAGACACCTAAAATAAAGAATCTAGTTTGTGTTCTGCAAAACAAGAGAAGTCATTGTCTGCAAAGGTTTCCGGTGGTTTTGTTGATACAAAGGAAGAAAAGCCAAGTTTGTATTGTAATGAGTCAAAATTAAGTTTTGTTTCCCAGGATATGTCACGCAAGTTGTTCACTGGACGCGGCTGACCATAAGCTAATCAGGGAGCTAACAGAAGATTTGAACAAAGTTCTTGGCTTTTGGGGAACTTGAACTAGACCGTAGTTTCAAGCTTCATTCATTTGCCTAGATCAACATATATGCAACATTGCTATCCACATAGTCTCACTCTCAATCCCTTCAAAATTACTTGTCGGATTTGCAAATTAAGAATGACAGGTGTATTTCTTTTTGTTTTTACAACATTGGAAAGGCACCAAGCATATTTCTCGTGGCTCAATAGAGAATTGGGACTCGATGGAATTACTGTCAAGGATTTGTGGACCTTGACACGAGATTCTTGTTAGTTTTATGCGAGGGAGTTAAGAATGAAGCTGCAAATGGAACCATTCTTACTCAAGCAAACAAGAGAAATGGTCTCTTCAGGTCTAGAGGTTATTGCATTAAGGGCTAAGTATGAAGACAAGAGGGACCTGGAGGTGACTAGGAGCTCATCGATTGAAGCCTTTCAGAAGTGAATCAACAAGTGTGGATATGGGGAAGAATCTTGTGAATTGAAGAAATCTTTGTATTATTTTTGGGAATTGAAAATTGTTCAGTTCAGTTCACCTTACCCTATATTTTTGTGTTGCAAGTTGACACTTTTATGAGTCTAAGTAGTGTCAACTTGAGGGGGGTGTTAGAGATATTAAGGTGAAACCGTGAAATTAAATGAGTAGTTAGTAGGTTGAGACCTTAGTCTATATAAGGGATCATGGTTAATGTGTTTAAGTGTGTAGGATAGTTAGATCCTCACCATGTTTAGAGATATGTTAATTCGAGTCTCTCTCTAGAGACTCTAGAGAGGGAATTCCCTCTTATTCTCCAAGTGGGGTTGGTTATCTCCCTCAAGTGAGGATAGATTAGAGACAACCAAAGTAGGTTATAGTTTGTATGAGCATGTTGCTCTTATGTGGTTAATACAAGATTCTTCATCTTCTTCATTATGTTTATCTAATTGTTATTGTTTATAGAAATATTTTATTAAAGAATGTAGAGGTCTTACAAAAATATATTTCACAAGGTCAGGATATATGGAGAGTGAAATCACTTACAAAAAGAAAATAAAGAACGTAGATTATAGAACAGAAAAACCAACGAACCACAGAACACAAGGCATGCTGCACAATTATAGAACAGAAAAACCAATGATCCACATAGAACACTAGGCATGCTGCACAAAAAATGTTGATCAAGAGAGGGATGAAAGATGGGCAAATATTAGGGTTTTTTAAGATCTTAATTACAATTAAGTGTTTAATATTATGACATATTGATTTGGATTTGAGAGAGTATTGAATTTTTCTTTGTTTTAATATTATATGTTAAATAATACTCCCCTCCGGTCTTAATTATAAACAACATTTGGGAGTTGGTTTTGGTCCAATTATAAGACAACATTTTAATTTTTGTCAATTTCTTCCTAAAATACCCCTATTTTATTCTCTCAAGTGTATTTAGTTTTTGGTGAGTGTATTTATGTTGATGTGTAGACTCTTTACGGTAAGTAAAACTTTTAAATTATTGGATTTTAATTTATTTATCAATCAAATTTGATATTAATTTTTCAATATATATATATATATTATATAGACACACATTTACACACAGATGTGTGTGTGTGTCTACACACAAATATATATAGACACACACACATATGTGTGTGTGTGTGTTTATACATATATATGTATATTTTTGTATCTATGTGTGTGTACATATATGTATATCTTTGTGTGTTTGTCAATGTGTGTGTGTGTGTTATGGTTTTAACATAGAATTCAGAAATAGAGAGAGGAGAACAGAAACAGAGGGACTTAGAAGAGAAATCTGTGATGCTCATTCATTCATCATAACAAGCATAGGGATACAATGGATAGGCATATGCCTTATATAGGCAATATTAGACCTAATAATCCCAACTAACTACTATTAGTTACTAACAACTAACTAACTAACTAATCCCTTCCTAACTAACTAACTAACCTAATTAGTTATTTATTGTTTACATATCAGTGTGTATACAAATATATATAAATATGTGTGTGTGTGTGTGTGTTTATACACGTGTATCTATGTGTGTGTACATAAATGTACATCTTTGTGAGTGTTTGTCAATATGTGTGTGTGTGTACATATATATATATGTGTGTGTGTGTGTGTGTGTGTGTGTTGTGTGTGTTTATACATATATGTATATTTGTGTATCTATGTGTGTGTACATATATGTATATCTTTGTGTGTTTGTCAATATATATGTGTGTGTACAGATATATATATAAATATTTGTGTTTACGTGTGTGTCTATGTATATGTGTATGTAAATACACACACACATATGTGTGTGTATAATGTACATATATATACGCACATATATGTATATATAGCAAAACCATTATTTCAATTAGAAAACGTGTAGAAAGAAAAATTTTAGGTTGGAGAAATATGCGGTAGGAGTTGTTGATTCACTTTTACTTATGTCATTTTAAATTTATATGAGGGCATTTTAGGAAAATGAGTAAAATTAACTAATTTAACTCATCTCCTTAATCTCTTCAAAATTGGTTAAATATGTCCTATAATTAGGACCGGAGGGAGTATATGTAATGCAATTTTGATAAGAGACAAGTTTGAAGTGATTTGGAGGTTGAAATATGAGAACAAATCATTCCACCTAACTTGTGGGTTGAAATGAGTTGGGTTCATTTCATCATACTTAGAAATATTCCCAAGCAAGCCTTAACTCAATACACAAAAATTGGCAGGTTAAACAGGTCAACTCATCGAACTTAACTCATTTTGACGGCTTTAGAGAACCAATAACTGAAGCACGGGTTGTGGTTATCACAAGAAAGGGCCAACGAATTAAATGCAAAATTTATTTGAAAGATGTGGGAATATCTTACTTCTATTGCAAATATTTGTATAATTTCATCAGCATTTATTCTCTGGTTTTTTCCTCCATATATTAGAGTGCATCATTCTCTTCAAATTCGTGAGAAATTCATTTTTTTCTCACAGTTCTACAAAAGAAGCTAATAGAAAAACAAATGAAATGAACTTAACTACAGAAGGGGGGAACCAACTAACCTCCGACATTGTCTCATATATAGGACGGATGATTTGCTCAAGAAAGGAAACAGAACCGTTGCTAGCGCAGCTTACAGCAGGACTAGCTTCTCCGTGATCCAAAATAGCGTCCAACTCTTTTGCCATCTAGATAACCATTAAATCAGTAAAGAGTCTTTGAAAATGAAATTAACTACCTTTTAGCATTTTAAGAGGCACACATTTTAAAGAACAAAATTGATGCAACCCAAGTACACTAGTGGAACATGATATCTCTTGTATTGTCCTTCCATTAAAAAAATAAGATTGTAAAGGCAAAAAATAAATTTACATCATCCATCTGTCTTCTCTTTTGAATTCAAAACATAAAAACGAAGTTTACTTAGAAAGAACCCATAGTGACTGTTCACAAAACTTTTATTTATGTAAAATACAAACAACAACTGGGATGGCCCACTTATTAAGTTCCATGTCTATTGTGTGCTAAAAATAAAAATTAAACTATGAAATTTTTCAACACAAGGAAACAATAAGTTTCCCATTTAGTTCTGCCAAAACTTTTAACTTGTATAACAATTAAGTAGTTAGTCACCAACATATCTGAGAGCATCACATTAATGAAGAAAACAACGCTACAACAATATATGAATAAACATAGCACTAAGTAATTATCCAATATTCGCATTAAAATTGCTACAGGGAACAATCATCAATTCAAACAAGATTACATTTCAACTTTCAAAATCTAGCGGATTATGCTTATATTAAAAGAGCTCATCTCTTTTTATTCTTTACAAAGAAAGACATATTGAAGAAAAGAGATAACGATACTAAAATCAACAAACAACAAATCCACCCCAAACTATAAATGTGGTGCATCCAGATAGCATGCTCTTAATGTAACATTGAATCAATAATGACACTACACGCAATCATGACCAAAAATTCAAAACGCATGATAGGAGACTTACATTGTGGAAAATATAGCAAAGGCATTCTGGAAGAAAACGGACATTTGCAGCTTCACCCCATATAAGAAAGTATAGGGAAACTAAAAACAGTTTTCTGTCCCTGTTAGTGGCCTCTAAACTGCAGATAATAATTAAAATAGGTAAAGCATAGTACAATAAGGAAAAGTTATTTATTGTAATAGATAATCTAAGTGATACCTATTCCATGCAAGTCGGATTCGCAAATATCTGCACCATTTGATATAGTTATCTAGCACCTTTTTTTTTTTTTTGGTCAGGATCTAGCACCTTCAAGAAGACTTCATTGATTGCTTTCTCATCTATTTTCTGTTCAATTCCGCCAAACAAAAGAAAAGGATCGGTGCCAAATAAAGGGTCTATCAGCTAGTCCATAAGAAATTCAATAGAGTTCCAATGTTGTGAAAGTCAGGGGTTGCAATCATGCGCAAATGCAGAAAGTCTATCATTACATTCATCATATAATATGACAATCTCCTTACTTTGTACCTCATAATGCAGCCACGGACCATTTTACAGGACTACAACTGCTTAAAGAACATGGATCCTTGAAAAGCTCACTAAAATCTAGAAGTTGTGTTGCCAATTAAAGCAGGCCTTGAAGGAAGAGCTATAGGATGGGTGAATATCTTGTGCAGGCAAACATTCATCTACTAAAAGAAACTACGGTCCCGTTTAGTAGCAGCTCTCTTGTTCAAATGGAATGGGAATGGGAATGGAAACGGGAATGATAAAGGAAATGGAAATGGGCCTACCAGGGATCCAATTCATATGTTTGGTATGAATGACGAAATAAACATGTTTAAAAATAGAAACACCAAAAAAAAAAAGACATAAATGCGTATTGCAAAAAAAGGAAAAACGAAAAAAGCTTCTTGGTTCATATTCCTTGCCAAGCACAAGCCAACAGCAATCTGAGAACAATAAATACTATTGCAAGTTGTAGACAAACTTCAGTGAATGACCACAAACAACACAAATTCTTCAACATCTTTTTGATAACATCTTCCTAAAAATATATCACAACCCACTTTCATATCAATCAAACATTTAAAATAATTGAACTATCAAGTTAAAGACATCTAATAATAAAGAAACACATAATACCTAGAACCCAAAAGCTAAGTTATAGATGGCAAAAGTACAATAACTAGGGTTAACAGAAACACTCACTGGATCAGCATCAATAGGTATATCAAGCCGTGATTGAGCATTTGCTATCATCAAAACAACATTTTCACGCTGATTCCTTATGTTGTCTTTCTGCACAAGGAAAATTTAAGATTACTTAATACTTGCCAAGAATTTTTAGCATGCGTGCTACAGAATATCCTATGCAAAGGAAAAGTTCAAAATTAGTTCTATTCAATCATAACAGTAGAGAACTTAAGACCCACAAAGTATGATGGAAACTTGCTCTAGAAAATGAGAAGGGAAGGGAAATAGAATTCAATCAAATTAGCATAATCTTCTTTGCTCCCTAACCCAAAGATTTTTTTTTTTTTGGGGGGGGTATCAGCCCAAAAGTTCAATGAAATACTGTGATGTCAGTCGAAAACTAAATGAATAAGTGATAGTATGCAACCAGACAATTATCCATGATAAATGCCAAGAATGAACAGAACATTGCAACTGCAGCAAACCTGGAAGCCAAAGACGAATTCTAAAAGATCAAACATATCAGCATCCCTTTGTCCGGAAATGTCAAAGCCAGCAGGAAGTCTAGGGAACTGTTCAGTATATCTAATTGCAGCTATTGCTCCTTGAACCTGATATTAAGAATAAGCACTGACAAGTTACGAAAAATATTCAAGCATAGTACCAACAATGAATTCCAGATTAATGGCAACCAGTGAACAAACCAATAATACTGCTAATAAATTGTAAAGGACATGACCAACCAAAAATGCCACAAATTTCTGAGGGCATCAACTTACTTCAGGGAAAACTCTGATAGGATTGGTAAATGATGGCGCTTCCAAGGGAATTATATTGTAAGGTATCAGTTCTGCAGATAATGTGGCGCCTGAATTTTTGATTTTCCTCAACTAGGTCAAAAAAGAAGATTAAGAAGAATTATTCACAATCATTTTTATGAAGGAATCACTCAAAGTTCGCCAAGTTCAAATGGAATGCTCAAAGATCCTGATGAAAAACTAGTAGGTAATATTTATTAACTCTAAAAACCAGATGCCAACTATGTCAAACGGAGTGATAGATGGGTTTAGTTGTTAATAACAACATAACCAAAACAATATTTAAAACAGAAAAATAGCAAAATAAATGTAATTAGACCATGATTAGAGAAGCTAATTTTCCTCTTTAAGGCCATTATAAAATATAAAAATAATATAGAGCAAGTACCTCCTCCATTATGAGCCTTCCAACACCATCAGGGTCAGCATCCTTACTCAGTGCCTCCATGACCTCCACCAAGGCTCTCAAAGTAGCAATTACCTTTCTCATTTCCGATGATCTCAATTCCAACCTACAACAACAAAATAATCAACAATTACATCAGAAAAGAGCAAAGGCAACTTCTGTTGACAAACAATGACCTCAATTAATGTCCACAAACTAACTCAAGATCTTACTTGAAAACAAAGCAACAAGCCTTTCCAGGAAGGGGATGACAGAAAAGAAATTTCATTGTTTATTCATCTCAGTGATGAAGAAGCTATGTATTTATAAATACAAGTAATAACTATATTGCAACTCATAAGTAATACTTACTCTCCAAGATTAGAGCTGAAAGTTCCAGATTCTTGCAGCCTCTGTTCTTCTCTTTGAATGTCATCCACCCGGTAACGTCTCTTGTAGCGTTGATAAAACTCCCACAGGTTCTCAATATCACGATTGCGATCAAAGCGGACAGCATCCTTTTTAGCAAGTTTTTTCTTATAATGCAAAGAAATCAAAATCATAAGGGAGAAATTTGTTGAACAATAAAAACTAATTGAAAGAGAAGTTAGAAAACCACATGTCACCATAAGCTTTTTATTATTCATCATGTATCACTCAGAATTCGAAGTTCATACCTTGATTACGGACATTAAACCGGTCTTGAACTGGAGAACTCCCCTCCCAGCACTGTTGGGATCAAGATTTTGCGCCATGCTATATGCTTGCTCACACACTAAAGTTAAAGCATAAGATCTTATTGATGTATAATAGCGTAAATTAAAAAAAAAAATGCAAGGTGGCCACATGATCTCTATTAAAATATATTAGCATGCCCAAAGAAGCGATTTTCTGAAAATTCAATGAACAAACACGCTTATAAAATGGTTGATTACAAATTTCCCAGGGTCCAAAAAACATTTCATGGACACATGAAAGATAGAAAGCAATATAGAAAACACAGAACCAAAGGAGGATGGAAAATAATTGAGAATTTCATACATAAACGACCAAACACCTATATGCTTCTATAAAATTTCTTAAAGAATCTAATTTTTCCTACCAAACATGTAAACGCATAGACCACATGTAAGTGGTGGCATACGCAGGACCTCCCAAAACAAACAATAGAGAGAAGAGTATCAGAGTATGCACACTTCTAGAAGGCAACAATTGTAATCACTTTATTGGATCTGTGTGTAAGGTTGAACGGGCTCAAACATTAAGCTTTCCCCGGATACAAGGATGCAACGTTGTCGTTTCAGCGCTAATCACACGCACTGGTCCTTTTTTTTAAAGAAACAAATTCAGACACTGCCGGATGATAAAAAGATAATTCGGGATACTGAATCGTATTGAAAAAAATCCTTTATGATCTTGAAAAATTATTTTAGGATCTTAAAAAATATTTTAAGATGCAGACTGGTACTAAAAGGATACTTTAGGATACTGACTGGTACTTAAAAAATTATTCATGATTTTAAAAAATTATTTTAGAATCCAGAAAAAATATCCTAAAATATATTTTTAGTAGTAGTCACTAGTCCGCACCTGAATTATTTTTTCAAGATCCAAAAATATTTTTTTTAGGTCATCAAGATCCTCAAGTATCCTTTTAGTACTTCGTTTGCACTCTAAAATATTTTTTTAAGATCCTAAAATATTTTTTAAAAATCATGAAGATTTTTTCAAGTAGGATTCAAGATATCTTGAATTATCTTTTTATTATAAAGGTCTCGATTTTTTTATTTTTTTTACAAAAAGGGTCAGTGTGTGTGATTAGCTCTGAAACGACAACGTTTGGCGTGCAGCAAACGAATTGCTGCAGCAGAGGTAAGCCAACTCAGATAAATAGAGGGGTTACTTTTGTTCCGAATTAATTACACATATTAAGACAGTTTACATTGGAAGGTAGTTCACATGCATATGAATAAATAGGATATCATCACACATTTATTACAAATAACTAGTTTAATTAATTTTTTTAATATATACAAATTAATTATTTAACTCTTATATTCACAAACGAAAGTAATATTTTATAAAAGAAAATATTTAAATCAAGTTTTTTATATCCATTTCGTCAAGTATGATCCAACTAACTAAAAAAATACATGTCATATTAATTAAAGTTAATATGCAAATTTGCTCTGAAAATTTTTTTAGGTTCAATATTGCTCTGGAAATATTAAAATAGAGCGATGTTACCCTCCTTTGTTAAAAACTTGACCGTCAAAATTAGTTTTTTTACGATATGGGGTAACATTGCTACGTTTTGAAACTTTCAGGTGACATTAAATTTGAAAAAATTGTCAAGGCAATATTGCTCCTTAATAAAAATGTATAAAGCACATTTACACCTTAATCCCATGGTTTGTGAAACCGAACCTGCCGGTTCAAACCGGGAACCGGCCAACCGACCGGGAAACCGGTTTGGTTTAAGGTGAAACCGGACTGACCCGGTGAACCTGTAACATCCTAATTTTATTTTTAGGATTTAATTGTAATTAAGAAATAATTATATATGATTATAGTAATTAAATTGTAATTGTGAATTAAAAAAATATTATTAAAATAAAGTTTGGGGCTCTTAAGGTAATTTTCCCCATTTCAAAAAAAAAAAGAGAAAGAGTTTACGTGGTGGAAGAATAAAGAAGAAGAAAAAAAAAATTGTATCACCGCCTCATTAATTGAGGCGGTGACATATATTGGCATATATATATGGGGAAATGATATATCATGTGATGCACCTAAGCTTTTTTCCAGTGAAATCAAACAAGCGCCGTTTTGTCACGCATTATTTCACTCAAAAAAAAAAAAAAAAGAGTATAAATTGAGATCAGCAAACATGAATTGCGATGTTTCAGCAAACACGCACTAATAATCAATATTTAGTGCGCACTCAAACAGCATAATTCTTTGGAACAATTCTTAGGAGCAATTTCAAATTCCATCAAACATAATGTCATATCAATTGAGATCGCAACAAGAGTATAAATAAAACCTAATTCCTATATTCTCTGTTAATTCATCGCCACAACAATTCTTCAGAACAATAATTCAGAGCAATTTCAAATTCGAATCGGTACAATTCTCTATTCTTTTATCTGCATAATTCTCATATCTGCATAATTGTTTCTGTAGTTCAACGCAATAATAATTCATCCAATTTCCAACAATAATTGCGATCGGTAGTTCATCACAATAATATTCAGACGGTATATAAGAATTTTTTTTGGCTTTTATCTGCATAATTCTTTTCTGTCAGAAATTGCTGCAGAAAACAATTATGCAATAACAAAGAGAAAAGAAGCTTACACTATCATAATTACGTTGAACAGCAAATGTGAATGAAGTCATTATTGTACATAACAAATGAAGTGCACCTTCCTGCATGCACCACAATTCAGATAACAACTGAATCTCCCTAAAGCAAACAAAGCAGATATACAAGAACTGACAATTAAAGTACAGAGCAAACCGAGAGAGAGAAAGAGAGCGCGGAACTGAGAGTGTGAGAGAATGAGAGCGTGAGAGAAGGGAAAGAAGACTGTTGGGCATATATTAAAGTATGACTTTGACCAAAAAAAAAAAAAAAAAAAAAAAGTATGCTATTTATTTTATAAGATTATTTTGATAATTAAATCAACCTTTTTCAATAAACTTTCTTCATGAAAGTTGTTCTAAATATTCTTCTCTTTTCAATGAAGGTAACATCATGTTGGTTAGTGAAAATTTTGAGATTATGATTTTGGAAAAGTTTTGAGTTTTTATAATAGATGACTGTATATATGTTTGGAACTATTAATAACTAGTTTTAATCGGTTCAGAATTTTTGATTGATTGTGGTAGGAATTTAAACTAATTTTTCTACTCAAGAAATTCAGGATTTATATCCTACCGAGTGTTTTTACCGATTAAAAGTTGTATAAAATTTTATTTTGGGTTAATAAAGGAATTACTGAGATTTTAATCGGTTTAGTTTTAAAATTGGGAAAATTACTCACAGGTCCCAAGGAAGGAACATAATTACAGTTAGGTCCCTCCAAATGTCAAAATTACACGAAGTCCCTAGGGACTTCGCGTAATTATTTCAAAACCTAAAAAGTCCGAAATGCCCATAGGAGAAAATACTAAAAACAATCGATTCCTCATCCTTCGACAAGAGCCGTGTTCGCTCCACCGTGTTCGACCTCCACGACCTCTACCCTATTTCGATCTCCGCCGCATTCGATCTCCGCCGCGTTCGACGATGTTGTTCGACCGCCAAGTAAATTTGCGTCGGCAAGGGGCGGTTGTGGGTAGAGTTTGATTCGAGAAATGAAAACAAATCTGTTGTGGTGATTGCATTTTTTTCATTGAAAACAAAACGAAAGGAAAACATCAAGAGTGAGGCAAAGCTTGATGCATGTTTTTGGTGTAGTTCAAAATGTTAAGGATGTTATTTTGCTTGCTTGTTTGCTTGAATTAACAACAGGAAATGCTGCGAATAACAACAGGAAATGCATGAAATAACAACAGGAAATGCATGAAATAACAACAACTTTTTAAAATCTGGAATTTCCCATCTTTCACTTTCAGAAGCGAATAACAACAGGAAATGCATGAAATAACAACAACTTTTTAAAATCTGGAATTTCCCATCTTTCACTTCCAGAAGCGAATAACAACAGGAAATGCATGAAATAACAACAGGAAATGCATGAAATAACAACAACTTTTTAAAATCTGGAATTTCCCATCTTTCACTTCCAGAAGCGAATAACAATAGGAAATGCATGAAATAACAACAGAAATGCATGAAATAACAACAACTTTTTAAAACTGGAATTTCCCATCTTTCACTTCCGAAGCGAATAACAACAGAAATGCATGAAATAACAACAAGAAATGCATGAAATAACAACAACTTCTTAAACTTTTGACAGCTATATAAGGCTAGCTGAAGAAGTGAATATCATTGCAGGGGTGGATCAAAGCAATGACATTTGTTTGAAATTCAAAGTTAGCTTTGATCCATCAACATATGTAGATCTTGTAGACGATGAAGGGGTGGATCATTTAATAAAGTTTAATGGAGAATATGGGCATGTTTACATTGAAGAGAAAGAGAATATGGACAATATACAACCATCATTGAATGCTTTGAAATGCAAGAGCAAGAAGAAGTGTAGGGTTCGTCATTTTGTCTATGCACACATTTGTAGTAGTGACTTCTTGTAACACCTTTTTGTATTTTGGTGGGTGGACAAGAACTTGTAATTACAAACTTGCATATGGACGTGAAACTATATATGATATTAAGTTCAATGAGTAGGTGCAAATACCCACTTACTCATACAACTTAATATTTTGAAATGATATTCACTTCTTCAGCTAGCCTTATATAGCTGTCAAAAGTTTAAGAAGTTGTTGTTATTTCATGCATTTCCTGTTGTTATTCGCTTCTGGAAGTGAAAGATGGGAAATTCCAGATTTTAAAAGTTGTTGTTATTTCATGCATTTCTTGTTGTTATTTCATGCATTTCGTTGTTATTCGGAAGTGAAAGATGGGAAATTCCAGATTTTAAAAAGTTGTTGTTATTTCATGCATTTCGTTGTTATTTCATGCATTTCCGTTGTTATTCGCTTCGAAAGTGAAAGATGGGAAATTCCAGATTTTAAAAAGTTGTTGTTATTTCATGCATTTCCGTTGTTATTTCATGCATTTCCGTTGTTATTCGCAAGATTTCGTTGTTAATTCAAGCAAACAAGCAAGCAAAATAACATCCTTAACATTTTGAACTACACCAAAAACATGCATCAAGCTTTGCCTCCTCTTGATGTTTTCCTTTCGTTTTGTTTTCAATGAAAAAAATGCAATCACCACAAATGATCGTTTTCATTTCTCGAATCAAACTCTACCCACAACCGCCCTTGCTCGACGCAAATTTACTTGGCGGTCGAACACCGTCGAACGCGGCGGAGATCGAATGCGGCGGAGATCGAAATAGGGTAGAGGTCGTGGAGGTCGAACACGGTGGAGGCGAACACGGCTGCGTCGAAGGATGAGGAATCGATTGTTTTAGTATTTTCTCCTATGGGCATTTCGGACTTTTTAGGTTTTGAAATAATTTACGAAGTCCCTAGGGACTTCTGTGTAATTTTGACATTTGGAGGGACCTAACTGTAATTATGTTCCTTCCTTGGGACCTGTGAGTAATTTTTCCTTTAAAATTTGAAGAATTAAACTGTTATTTTCAGTTTTATTACAATAATATATTATTATTATAATTTGTGTATTCTTCATTATATAAGTTATAATTGTGATGGTGTAGAGTTTGTTTGTGACCGGTGATTGTTCGCGTCTTACTCCCTGAGATAAGGTTTAGCGTGGAGTTGAGGTAACCGTGGTTAATTTATTTTATATGCTCGTTTTGGACTGTAAGGTGTTTCTAAACCTTACTTTTGTATATACTACCGACATGTGTTTTGAAAAATTAAGCGTACATCTGAATATAAAGTTATTTCAGTGAAGCAGAGTATTTTCTATTCTGTATGTATATATGAGTAAATATTGTCATTGAGATTGTTATTGTGGTGATTGTTATGATGTTTGTGGTGGTTTGTTGTATATGGAATAATAAATTTTGTTAGATATTGTTATTGTTGTTATGATGTTTGTTATGAGATGTTGTATACGAAGTAATATATTGTACGATGTTTTTGGGTAATTGCATTACCGTATGGTTTATCTGTTTTGAGAATGTTGGGTTGTGTGGAAGAGATTTAGGGTGAAATTGTGCCCATCGGCTCTCTCATTCCTGGCCCGGAATTTGAGTTGAGTGTTTTGGGCGGACACCTCCCTGTTATGGTATATTGGTGGTAGCATGGGAGGGGACAGTATTCTTGAAGTGACTAGCTAACCTTGGCCAGGTATACTAGCACTGATAGGCTGTACCACGTCCAGACAATATAAGGAGGAGCAGGATGGATGAGTGGGGATGGTTCTACTTATTGTTGTTTATTATGGATTAAATAATTAATTGTTGTTGATTTTATAAATATGTTAGTAAACCTGCTTCTCTGACTTGCAATCCTTACCTACATATATGGTAAATTAATTTTGGTTACTGGGACTTTATGTTTCACCTCATTAACATCAATAATTTTCAGGCGAGACCTCTATTTTTACTAAAAGTCAAGGGAAGCAACCGGAGGCATAATAGTTGTGAACTTTGTAAGCCTCTTTTGGTATTGGTGTTGTAATGATTTCTATATTGTCATCTTAGGGCCCACATGTTTTGAAAATACTATTTTAACTGTTTGGGATGACTGTTTATCTACTGTGAAACCGAAGGTTTTATTTCATACTCTATATAATTTTGATGAATCTACGATCAAATCTTGTCTTTGGAAATGTTTTGGTGATGACCCTTTGTTGTGGATTTGGTGTTGTAAAACTCGTGGGTCGTATATTCATCTCGCTTTCGATAAGTGTGCCCGAGTTTTGGATTTTCGGCATGGTGGTGAGTTTGTGGGCGGAATTTGTGCCTTGAACTCCGATGTATTATTTTTGTAAAGAAAAGGGTTTTCCTTAATCACTTGTTAATCCGGTTTTATGAAATCATTATGGTTAATTAATGATTTGTGAGGAAGGGTCTTTTTAGAACCCGAGTTGACCCAGTAAACTTGGGTTAAACTGGCCAGGTCAACAGGGTCATCGAGTCCCACCTTAAATAGAGAATCAGAAAAAAAAACACAGATCGAGAAGTAGAAGAAGATCCGATTCGATTTTTAGCTAGATTTGTGTGATGACGGCGACGATAAGGGGTATAAGGAGGCCGTATGCGACAGATCAAGGAGGGAGAAGGAGAAGATGAAGAGGTAGGACAAGTCAGAGATTGAAGAGGGAGGAGTTGCATATCAAAGAGGGAGAAGCGACCAAGGTATGTTTTTCTTGCTTCATCGATCGATCCGGTCGCGCCTCTGTTCTCGATAAAGTAACGAAGAAGACGATCTCTCTCCCCTTTCATTCTAGTCGTTAGCTTAAGAAGTAAAGATGTGTAAGGCTTATTTTCAATCCTCTTTTAATTTCTCTCTTCCCAAGTTCCCAGTCCTGCCGCGCGTCCCCTCTGCTGTCTTATCTTATCAATGCCCATTAGCTTATTTAGGTTCCCAAAGTCTCTTGCTTCAATATATTCAGTGATTTCATGTACGCTGCCTCTATGTATAAAGATAAAGAAATATAAAAATTAAAAAGAATAGATTAGTGGAAATGAATATAATATAGGGTAAAGGAGCAATTTTACACATGACCTTTCCCAGAGCGCCCAAAGACCATGACCTTTTTTCGGAGCAAAAGTACACACGTGGTTACGTTTTGGGAACAAAAATACCATGGGCGGTTAGTTAGTTGACCGTCAACTTGGATGGAATCTTTGAAGTGGCGTTGATTTGACCGACACACCGACGTGGAATAAAAAAATTCAAAAAATTAGGGAAAAAATAAAGGAAATAATTAGGAAAATTTTCAAATAATTAGAAAAAATGTAAAATAATTAAAATAAAATTCAAAAAATTAGAAAACAATCGGAAAAAATTAAAATAATTAGAAAACAATTAAAATACCCCCGCCATGATGGGCCCCACCACCGCAACCGTCGGCAAGGCAATAGTCATTAATTACGGTGGCGCCACCCCGGCGGCATGGGCGGTCGGATAACTAATCAAGTGGAGGAGGAGTTGTATATACACGGCGGTGCGGTTGTTGAAGATGCACTAGGGTAAATTTGTTCATTGAAAAATATATATTAATTAATTAAGATAATCTTCTTGTCAATTCTCCCTACGAGATAAATCTAATTTGATGTGTGAAGTCGACTAAGAACTGGATAAGGAAAATTTTAAAATTTTTTTAATATAAAAAAATTAAACATTTCAAAACGTTATCAATAATGCAACTTGATCCCTTCATCTTACGCGGCCGACGGTAGGGTGGCCGGCGGTGGGGCCCACTGGCGGGGGGTATTTGAATTTTTCCTATTTTTTTGATTTTTGTTCAAATTATTTTAATTTTGTTTCTAATTATTTGAATTTTTCCTAATTATTTGAATTTTTTTTCTAATTATTTTAGAATTTTTTTCTAATTAATATTTTTTTTCTAATTTTTTAAATTTTTTCCTAATTTTTTGAGTTTTTTTCTAGTTTTTTTATTTTTTTTATTCCACGTCGCGTGTCGTTACCCAAATCGCCACTTCGTTCCATCCAAGTTGACGGTCAACTAACCACCCGTGGTATTTTTGCTCCCAAAACGTAACCACGTGTGTACTTTTGCTCCAGAAAAAAGGTCGTGGTGCTAGGCGCTCCTGGGGGAAAAGGTCATGTGTAAAATTGCTCCTTTACTCTATAATATAATATAATATTGCATATCCTTTGATTCCATCATTCAAATCACGTTCTCCCATATTTTGAATAAAAAATATTTGATTATTAAAATATGAATATTTTTATTTATTTTAATTAATTTATATTTTTTAATTAATACCTATTCCGACCCATGACCCTTAACCCAAGACCCACATTGGTTCAATGACCGGTCGGTTTTAACCTTGCTTAATCATATTAATTAACTTAATCAACTTCTTTAATTTAATCAATTTAGGTAAATGTATTTTATATTCAAGACCGATTTAAGCGACTTTATCGCATGATTTATTCCGAGACTTCCGATAAATTTGAAAATATGTGACGTTTCAAGAATATTTGCAACTCAAAAAAAAAAAAAAAACAGAGGGAGAGAAAAGCTACAAAGGGCAATTTTTATGGTAAAGAAAAAACTCGCTTCTTATTTACCAAATTCTCACCCATGTGTTTTAGGATATCTAGGATAAGTATTTTTCCATAAGTCAAAACAATTTTTTTTTCACATACTTATTTCGTAAATCGTAAAAACTATTCTACAAAAACTAATTCAAACATATACTTACAATCACATATGGCGGGCAGGTTATTACTTAGCTTGTCAAACTATTACTTAACCACTAAGCTATATCACATCCCAAATATTTTCCGGTTCACAGATTTGCCCTTGTGACTAGGATTCTAAAGAAATGTGTATTTCACTACGCGCCTACTCAACAAAAATATAAAATCCAAGCTCATATATATGATATATCTCTTACATACGTGTGACCTAAAAATAGTTAAAGTGCTTATATACAAATCGGTTGAGTTTCTCTCATTATCCCTCATCATTTTTAAATCATATTCATTCAATCAATTACAATACTACTTTAATTTCTCTCTTCTCTTTTCAATCAATGGCCCAGATTGACTGATGAGGGAAAAAGAGAAAAAAGATTATGAGAATATCCTCTTCCATAAAAATCTCCATCATGCTCCAGGTGCCTCTGCCATTTCTTAATCCACTATGTTTGGAGTTACAGGTGGCAGTGGTCATATTGTTTCAAAACATCATCATGGGACAATTTCTTCTTCCATCCATTTGGTCCCACATAATAAACTAAAATCAAATGGAAATCATAGGTCAGTAAGGCTTATTATTTAATAGGATTTAATGTTTGTTGTAGAATATATTTTTTTGTCACACTTACATAAAAGTAAATGGATCTCATTATCTCTTTTTTTTTTTTCCTTTTATAATAGGACCCACTCACTTTTATATGAGTATGACAAAAAAAAAAATCTACAGCAAAAATAAAAATATTATATGCCAGAACTTGAAATGCAAAACTGCAACCTATGCATCTAAATTAGTCGGTGTATAACAGTCAGTAACGGACCATATTATTAATATTATAATGTAAACTAGAATAAAAACATGTAGCTTAAACCATACTACTTTCTCATACTTTCAATATTCATCTTCTCTATAGATTGAATATATATAAAGTGAATTTTATATCTTTTTTGATATCCCTAGTTGAAAGAGGAAACAAACCTTATACTTTTGTTGAAATCTCTCGCGTAGCTCCCCACGCATATCAGTCAGCTTCTTCACTCCCTCAGGTTTCCATTTATTTCTCTTCACTGTTGAAGGCTTGGGTTCAGTCTCGCCATCTTTATGGTCATGAGAATTATCTTTAATCGCCTGAGACTCTTGCTGCTTTTATAGAACGTAACCATATTGTTCGCTTTGATCGACTTTATGGAGGTTGAAGGCGTGACAAATGATTTACAAAATTCATCTGAATCCAGAATCAGGGACTTGGAGTAGGCATTTTTTTCATCAATTGCTTAAGGTGAAACAAATCTCATAAATTTGACCAAAAAACAAATCTCATAAGAATCAATAGCAAATGCAATTGACACCACATCCATTCATCACCATCAAGTGCGGAGTATTTCAAAGCAGTTCAACGTGTTAATAAATGACCTGTTTGGCATGGCTGTGGCTGAAACAAAAAGCTCATCAAACAGTAAAATAAACCTAGTGGAAAAAAAAAATGCTTCCAATAGAAGTCATGTTTTTCAAATTGTGGAGAAAAATGTTTGAGATAGGTGATCCAATAAGCATGATATTATTAAATATACATTTGTATACATTCTAATTTATCTATTAAAATATATTTAATTAAATATTTTTAGAGTTTTTTAATAATAATTTAATTTTTTATCAAATTTAATTTTTTATCTTCAATTATCACAATATGGACAACTAATATATGTGTGTGTGGTATTCAATAAGATTTACGTCATTTTCAGGTCATTTTTCATCTTAAGTGATTTTTCAAACAAGAGCCCATTTGGAAAAAAAAAAGGGAAAATCCTTTTCGGGCCTTTTTGGAGTAAAAATCCTAAAAATGCACTCGAAAATCTGAAATCTAGGGCCTTTTCTGGTATTTTCAGAATCTTGCGTGAGTTGTTAACGGGGCTGATATAGTTGTTAATTAACAACTAAATCAGCCCCATTAACAACAATTTTCTAACAACTAAGTTAGCCCATTTAACAACTATATCAGTACCACGTTAACAACTATATCAGCCCCGTTAACAACTCATGGAGATTCTAAAAATCCCAGAAAAGGCCCTAAGGCCTTTTTTGGGATTTCAGATTTTCGAGGGCCTTTTTTTGGATTTTTACTCCAAAAAGGGTCATGAAAAGGATTTTTCAAAAAAAAAAAAAAACAAAAAATCACTTCTGCCACCGCTATTATAAACACAAATCACATCTACAATATAACTTTTATCCTATCTTTCATTTGTAAGAATCCATCTAAAAAAAAGTCACTTCTGTCAGGTAATTCATTCCCTTACCTTTTCCTATTGCAAAAACAATGGTGATGAACACTAGATAAATGCATAGAGAAACAAAATCACACAAGAATCATATAAGTCAATAGTTACTATCCCTGAGCGAGCGGATATTAAAGTGTTTGGGAAACAAGACAGTCCCTTTTTTTTTTTTTTTTTTTTTTTTTTTTTTTTTTTTTTAAAAAAAAAAAGCTCTTTTGCATAACATTTTAAAGTGTTTCGACATGTTCATAAAGTCATTCCCTTGCCTCTTCCTAATGGTTTAAACTTTTGGCATGAAATTACTTTCTTACACCAAGGGGTTAAGAGTTAAGAGTTTAATCCTTGCCACCTCCATTGGTCTAATTAAATTAAAATCGACATCATAGTATAGAGGACATGTGCTTTGGCCACACTTTAAGTTACCTGCACATGTACAAAACTTATGGCGTCTCAAACAATACGAGTAAGTGCAAGAACCTGAGCAACTCATTCAAAGTACTAAGTATTATATATATATATATATTTATAGGGGTTTAATCTTCTCATGTTGCATGAGAAGAAGAAAATTCCTACACACACATGAAATGGTGAGACCCACATATATATAATCTACCACTCTAGTCCTATTTATAAGTCCACTTTGACCAAATCTCACATACCAAGAAAAGTTAGTTGATACAATGATTATGGGGTAAAATTTCGACCTCGTTAGGTGCCGTTGGGCCTGACGGTACGGGCCGACCGGTTGGGCCGTGTGCTCGTTCACCTAACCGAGATACGAATGGTCCGAGCCGAAAAATGAAAAAATCCAAGGACTAGATGGCGAAGCAATGTATCCTGATGCTTAGGTCATTTGCTTCATGCTCACCAAATATCGGCCCAATCAGAGCTAGTCACCAAGCGGCAACTCGCAAGCCCGTTCTCCGGCTATGCAAGAAAGAGGTGTTCAACACGAGGACTTCCCAGGAGGTCACCCATCCTAGTACTACTCTCGCCCAAGCACGCTTAACTGCAGAGTTCTGATGGGATCCGGTGCATTAGTGCTGGTACGATCGAACGATCGCCTCTATGGCGCGCCGGCCGAAACGGATGAATCAGGTAGCAATTTCAGGCAGTCTGGAATCCTGAACATAAATCAGGAGGGTACGTGAGTTTTCACCCATATCCGAGACGGTCGCAAAACATCCGTTCTGTTTACCCGGAACGCCTCTGTGGCCGTTCAGGGCCGAAATGGATCAATTTTGCAGCAATTTCATTCTGTCTGGAATCCTGAACAGAAATCAGGAGAGGGTACGTGAGTTTTCACCCAAATTCGAAACGGTCGTAAAACGTCCGTTCCGTTGATCCAGATTGCCTCTATGGCCGTTTCGGGTCGAAACGGATGAATCAGGCGCCCCGAACGGCCACAGAGGCGATCCGGGTCAACGGAACGGACGTTTTTCGACAGTCTCAGATTTGGGTGAAAACTCACGTACCCTCCTGATTTCTGTTATGGATTCCAGACTGCCTGAAATTGCTGCGACCGTCCCGGATTTGGGTGAAAACTCGCGTACCCTCCTGATTTTCTCATCGATTCCGAATGCCCGAAATTGTCGTCGATTCATCCGCTTTCGTCCCCGACGCCACGAGGCGATCCGGATCATCAGAAACGACGTTTTTCGACCGTCTCGGATTTGGGTGAAAACTAACCTACCCTCCTGATTTTTGCTTAGGATTCCAGACTGCCTGAAATTGTTGCCACATTCATCCGTTTCGGTCCCGAACGGCCACAGAGGCGATCCAGGTCAACGGAACGGACGTTTTTCGACCGCCTCGGATTTGGGTGAAAACTCACCTACCCTCCTGGTTTGTGTTCTGGATTCCAGACTGTCTGAAATTGCTGCCAGATTCATCCGTTTCGGCCCCGATCGGCCACAGAGGCGATCCGGGTAAACAGAACGGACGTTTTCCGACCGTCTCAGATTTGAGTGAAAACTCACGTACCCTCCCGGTTTTTGTTCAGTATTCCAGAATGCCTGAAATTGCTGCCTGATTCATCCGTTTCGGCCCCGAACGGCCAGAGAGGCGATCCGGGTCAACGGAAAGGACGTTTTTCGACCGTCTCGGATTTGGGTGAAAACTCATGTACCCTCCTGATTTCTTTTCAGGATTCCAGAATGCCTGAAATTGCTGCCACATTCATCCGTTTCGGTCCCGAACGGCCACAGAGGCGATTCGGGTCAACAGAACAGACGTTTTTCGACCGCCTTGGATTTTGGTGAAAACTCACCTACCCTCCTGGTTTGTGTTCAGGATTCCAGACTGCCTGAAATTGCTGCCTCATTCATCCGTTTCGGCCATAGCTGATGATTGCGTGCCTCCTATCTCGTTCGATCGTACCAGGACAATCAGAACTCTGCAGCTAAGCGTGTTTGGGCGAGAGTAATACTAGGATGGGTGACCTCCTGGGAAGTCCTCGTGTTGAACCCCTCTTGCTTGCGCGGACGGAGAACGGGCTTGCGAGTTGCCGCTTGGTGACTAGCTCTGATTGGGCCGATTTTTGGTGAGCTTGAAGCAAATGACATAAGCATCAGGATACAATGCTTCGCCATGTAGTCCTTGGATTTTAGCCAAATTCCATCGTTTAGACCACTTTTTCAAATTTTCAACGTTTTTTTTTTCATTTTTTGGCTCGGTCCATTCGTACCTCGTTAGGTGAACGGGCACACGGTCCAACCGGTCGGCTCGTACCGTCAGTCCCAACGGCACCTAACGAGATTGGCCCGTATTCGCAGTCGCCGGATTTCGCATAGCGCAAATATAGCTGATGATTGCGTGCCTCCTATCGTGTTCGATCGTACCAGCACTAATGCACCGGATCCCATCAAAACTCTGCAGTTAAGCGTGCTTGGGCGAGAGTAGTGCTAGGATGGGTGACCTCCTGGGAAGTCCTCGTGTTGAACCCCTCTTTCTTGCGCGGCCGGAGAACGGGCTTGCAAGTTGCCGCTTGGTGACAAGCTCTGATTGGGCCGATATTTGGTGAGCTTGAAGCAAATGACCTAAGCATCAGGATACATTGCCTCGCCATGTAGTCCTTGGATTTTTGCCAAATTCCATCGTTTAGACTATTTTTTCAATTTTTCAGCCTTTTATCTCATTTTTCGGCCGCTCCATTCGTACCTCGTTAGGTGAACGGGCCCACGGTCCAACCGGTCGCCTATACCGTCAGGCCCAACGGCACCTAATGAGATCGGCGCGTATTCACAGTCGCCGGATTTCGCATAGCACAAATATAGCTGATGATTGCGTACCTCCTATCGCGTTCGATCGTACCAACACTAATGCATCGGATCCCATTAGAACTCTGCAGTTAATCGTGCTTGGGTGAGAGTAGTCCTAGGATGGGTGACCTCCTGGGAAGTCCTCGTGTTGAACACCTCTTTCTTTGCGCGGAGAATGGGCTTGCGAGTTGCCGCTTGGTGACTAGCTCTAATTTGGCCAATATTTGGTGAGCTTGAAGCAAATGACCTAAGCATCGGGATACATCGCTTCGCCGTAGTCCTTAGATTTTAGTCAAATTCCATCGTTTAGACCACTTTTTCAAATTTTTCGGCGTTCTTTTTTTTTTTTTTTTTTTTTTTTTCATTTTTCGGCCGCTCCATTCGTACCTCGTTAGGTGAACGGGCACACGGTCCAACCGGTCGGCCCGTACCGTCAGGCCCAACGGCACCTAATGAGATCGGCCCGTATTCGCAGCCGCCGGATTTCGCATAGCGCAAATATAGCTGATGATTGCGTTCCTCCTATCGCGTTCGATCGTACCAGGACAATAAGAACTTTGTAGTTAAGCGTGTTTGGGCGTGAGTAGTACTAGGATGGGTGACCTCCTAGGTCGCCTCTGTGGCCGTTCGGGGACGAAACGGTTGAATCAGTCAGCAATTTCAGGCATTCTCGAATCCTGAACGGAAATCAGGAGGGTACGTGAGTTTTCACCCAAATCCAAGACGGTCGCAAAATGTCCGTTCCTTCACCCGGATCGCCTCTGTGGCTGTTCGTGACCGAAACGGATGAATCAGACAGCAATTTCAGGCATTCTCGGAATCAACGTAAATCGGGGAGGTACGTGAGTTTTCACCCAAACCGAGACGGCCGCAAAACGTCCGTTCGGTTCGCCGGATCGCCTCGTGGGCCGTTCGGGACCGAAATGATGAATCAAAGCAATTTCAGGCATTCTGGAATCCTGAACAGAAATCACGAGGGCACGTGAGTTTTCACCCAAATCCGAGACGGTCGACAACGTCGATTCTGTTGACCCCGATCATATACGCGCCGTCGGGGCCGAAACGGATGAATCAAGCAACAATTTCAGGCATTCGGAATCTGAACAAAAATCGAGGAGGGATGCGAGTTTTCACCAAAATCCGAGACGGTCGTAAAACGTCCATTCTGTTGACCCGAATCGCCTCTGTGGCTGTTCGGGGCCGAAACGGATGAATCAGGAAGCAATTTCAAGCATTCTCGTATCCTAAACAGAAATCAGGAAGGTACGTGAGTTTTAACCCAAATCTGAAACGGTCGCAAAACGTCCGTTCCGTTGACCCATATCGCCTCTGTGGCCGTACAGGGTCGAAACAGATGGATCAGGCAGCAATTTCATGCATTATGGAATCCTGAACAGAAATCCGGAGGGTACGTGAGTTTTAACCCAAATCCGAAACGGTCGCAAACGTCACATTTTTGTTGACCGGACGCTTTTTGGTGTTGTTCGAGGCCGATACGGATGAATCAGGCAGCAATTTGAGGCTTTCTGGAATCCTGAACAAAAATCAGCAAGGTAGGATAGGTTTCACCCAAATCCGAGACGATCAAAAAAATATCCTTTCCGTTGACCCGGATCGCCTCTGTGGTCGTTGGGGGCCGAAACGGTTGAATCAGGCAGCAATTTTAGGCATTTTGGAATCCTAGACAGAAATCAGGAGGGTACGTGAGTTTTCACCCAAATCCGAGACGGTCGCAAAACGTCCGTTCCGTTGACCCGGATTGCCTCTTTGGCCGTTCGGGGCCAAAACGATTGAATCAGGCTACAATTTCAGGCATTCTGGAATCCTGAACAGAAATCAGGAGGGTACGTGAGTTTTCACCCACATCCGAGACGGTCGCAAAATGTTCGTTCCGTTCACCCGGATCACCTCTGTGGCCGTTCGGGACCGAAACGGATGAATTAGGTAGCAATTTCAGGCATTCTGGAATCCTGAACAGAGATCACGAGGGTATGTGAGTTTTCACCCAAATCCGAGACGGTCGACAAACGTCCGTTCCGTTGACCCGGATCGCCTCTGGCTGTCGGGGCCGAAACGGATGAATCAGGCAACAATTTCAGGCATTCTGGAATCCTGAACAGAAATCAGGAGGGTACGGGAGTTTTCACCCAAATCCGAGACGGTCGCAAAACGTCCGTTCTGTTGACCCGGATCGCCTCTGTGGCTGTTCGGGGCCGAAATGGATGAATCAGACATCAAGTTCAAGCATTCTCGTATCCTAAACAGAAATCAGGAAGGTACGTGAGTTTTCACCCAAATCCGAAACGGTCGCAAAACGTCTGTTCCGTTGACCCGTATCGCCTCTGTGGCCGTACGGGGTCGAAACGGATGGATCAGGCAGCAATTTCATGCATTCTAATAGGATCCGGTGCATTAATGCTGGTACGATCGAACGCGATAGGAGGAACGCAATCATCAGCTATATTTGCGCTATGCGAAATCCGGTGACTGCGAATAGGAGCCGATCTCGTTAGGTGTCGTTGGGCCTGACAGTACGGGCCGACCTGTTGGACCGTGGGCCCGTTCATCTAAAGAGGTACGAATGGACCGAGTCAAAAAATGAAAAAAAAAACGCTGAAAAATTTAAAAAGTGGTCTAAAAGATGGAATTTGACTAAAATCCCAGGACTAAATGGCGAAGCAATGTATCCTGATGCTTAGGTCATTTGCTTTAAGCTCACCAAATATTGGCCCATTCAGAGCTAGTGAACGGGCCTACGGTCCAACCGGTCGGCCCGTACTGTCTGGCCCAACGGTACCTAACGAGATCGGCCCTTCTTCGCATAGCGCAAATATAGCTGAAGATTGCGCGCCTCCTATCGGGTTCGATCATAACAGCGCAAATGCACCGGATCCCATCAGAACTTCGCAGTGAAGTGTGCTTGGGCAAGAGTAGTACTAGGATGGGTGACCTCCTGGGAAGTCCTCGTGTTGAACCTCTCTTTTTCGCGCGGTCATAGAATGGTCCTACGAGTTGTCGGTTGGTGACTATCTCGATTGGGATGAAATTTGGTGAGCTTGAAGCAAATGACCTAAGCATCAGGATACATTGCTTCACCATGTAGTCCTCGGGAGGGTACGTGAGTTTTCACCCAAATCCGAGACGGTCGGAAAACGTCCGTTCTGTTTACCCGAATCGCCTCTGTGGCCGATCGGGGCCGAAACGGATGAATATGGCAGCAATTTCAGGCAGTCTGGAATCCTGAACACAAACCAGGAGGGTAGGTGAGTTTCCACCCAAATCCGAGGCGGTCGAAAAACCAGAATGCCTTATTCCATTTTTCGGCTCGATCCATTCGTACCTCGTTAGGCGAACGGGCCTACGGTCCCACCGGTCGGCCCGTACCTTCAGGCCCAACGGCAGCTAACGAGATCCACATGTCTTCGCAGTTGCTAGATTTCGCATAGCACAAATATATCTGATAATTGGGCGTCTCCTATCGGGTTCGATCATACCAGAACTAGTGCACCTGATCCCATCAGAACTCCGCAGTCAAGCTTGCTTGGGCGAGAGTAGTACTAGGATGGGTGACCTCCTGAGAAGTCCTCGTGTTGAACCCCTCTTTTTTGCGCGGTCAGGCAACGGGCCTGCGAGTTGCCGGTTGGTGATTATCTCTGACTGTGCTGAAATTTGGTGAGCTTGAAGCAAATGACCTAAGCATCAGGATACATTGCTTCGCCATGTAGTCCTTGAATTTTAGCCAAATTTCATTGTTTAAACCACTTTTTCAATTTTTCTGCGTTACCCTAATTTAGATTGAGTATTTTTCAACTATTTCTTCTCTCTCTATCTTCATGGGTGCAATTAATATAGGTAACATTGTCACAATCTCATTTATTACATGAAACTGGACTTATAAATAGGACTAAAATTTTTAGTCAAACTGGACTTATAAATAGGACCAGAGTGGTAATTATATATATGTGGGTCCCACTATTTCATGTGTGTGTGACATGAGGATACACTTCTCCTACAACATGAGAAGTGTTTTTCCCACACACACACACACACACATATATATATATAATGGGAAAAGATGTGAATGGGTTTCCCTGATTGAAAGCCAACTTGAAAGTATACATTTGATGGCAGATATAAGCCCAACGGAAAAAAATAATAAAAAAATAATCCTGACTGTTTGTGATAGCTGTAAGGATTGATGGGCTTATGTAAAAAAGTTATTTTTGATAGAAGTCACTTTTTTCAACTTCTGAAGAAAAATATTAGGGATATGTGATTCAATAAGCAATGAACTATTAAATATACATTTGTATATATTCTAATTTAATTAAATACTTTGGAGTTTTTTAATTTTTTATTAAATTTAAATTTTTATCTTCAATTATCACAATATATACAACTAATATATATATATATATATATTGTATTCAATAAGATTCATTCTATTTTCATTCATTTTCCATCTTAACTGACGTTTCAAATGCTATTCCAAACAAGAGCTCATATGGAAAAAAGTCGCTTCTACCACCGTTATCCCTATCTTTCGTTTGTAAAAACCCATTTGGAAAAGAAAAAATCACTTTTGTCATCGCTATCCCAAATAGGCACTATGGAACATACGTGTGTGTGTGTATACACAAAAAGTATAGCAAATGGACCTCACCAATTCCATGTTCATTAATATTAATATTATTACCTTCTTTTAGTGGCATTTATTGGACTTCTTTTCCTCTTTACGTCCATCCACAACTTTTCTTAGTGATGGCATTCCAAGACCCTTGTGAGATTTTCTAGCAATAAGGTTTTTGTTCTGGTGTAGAACACAGATGTCTAGCTACAATGAGCTAGGTATGGTTGATATTGGGTCAATAGTCCTTTCAATGATACTCTAGAGTCAAGTATCAAGGAGAGGGCTTCAGCTCGATGGTGTCTATGGGGAAGATACCAACGAGAGAACTCAGACCACGGTGCTACACAGGTGAAGCGTTTCGCCAGAAGGGTGATGTGTGTGCACAGTGTGACTGAATGATAAACAATGGAATCGAGAGAGATCAGAGTGCACCTGGTGGGTAATCTCCTATTTATAGGGATTACCTAGGGTTTCACTCCCATGCAAATGCGTCCATCCATCAGCCATTATGCGCCTCCCACGTTCCGCAGATACCTGCTCCACTACCTGTACGGTTCTGCATGACAGACAAGGTGGAGTAGTGGTGAACTATTTACCTGGTTGAATGGGTGTTTTTACTGCAGACCCTCTTATTGGGCCGAGTAACTGGATGGCCCAATATATGAGTCCATAACAGTTGCCCCCAAGCTCGGTATGGCAGGTCTCTGACGTGCCAAGATTAGCGTACTAATTAACCCGGTCATCGTTTACCCGAGTTCAAGTTTTATAAGGATCCTCAAGGGATTCCTTCCTTGCTCGCCTTGTTTTATCGCTCTCGTCATAAATGACGGGCTCATTTTCAAGGGACATTTGTTCGATTTTATCGCGACCGGAATTCGCGCCGATAAGTGGTCTTTGGTCAAAACTGTTGTTATGGCCTTGGTCATGACCGACATTTGTTCTGTCGAATGATCTTTGGTTACAATTATTCTTGTGAACTCGGTCATCAGGGACTTATAAGCCCCTGCCATCTTGCTACCTGTCTCCTGATTTACAGGTTGCCCTTTCGTGGCGGGTTGGCTCTTCGTAACCGTCTCAAAGTGTTTATGATAACCGATATTGACTTCGTTGTTTCTATGACTCGGCCTTAGCCGGATTGTGAGTTTCTCCCACGTGTTGCCCCCAATATTGGTTGTCATAAAGGGTTGCAAATATCAGTTGGCGCGGCTCAAGCTTGATTTTATTCTCCTAGGGATACGGACTCACTGCCTTTTGGTAACAATCCTTTTGGATTTGCGTGCACATTTAATGTACGCGCCTCTTCCCGATCTGGCCATCATTGCACTTTCTGACTTGGAAACATTTATTACCGCCGGCGCTTGCGCTTTCCAATAAAGAGGGCATTGATTGCCCCTGACGGTTGCATTCTTTCACCAAGAATGTATTGGTTGTTCTTGGGGTGTCAAACATCAGAATGAATAAAGCATTAAATACCCATGATGTTCTCAATGTCAGCCTGTCTATATAAGCCCTTGCATTTTCATCCTATTTGCCCCACTCCAAATTTTAAATTTCCGGTTCTTCTGTCTTTCTGTTTAGTCTTGCCAATGAAGTTCCATTCTAGACAAGCAGAATCGTGGATGCCAGGGAAATCAGGCTCTGGCCCTTCGTCTTTCCCTCTAAAGGTTCTCCCGATGAGTGGGCGAAAAGTAAGGAAGAAAAAACGAATATCAATCATTATGCCGCATGTGGTCTTCACCAGCGGAAAACTTCAAATATATTTGCCAATCTTCATCCACATCCTCCAACGAGCGTCTGGGAGTCCAGATATATTTGCCAATCTTCATCTACCTGGAAAAATATTTCATCTGGGATCTCAACCACGTTCCGTTGGCTATTGGTGGAGATCTTTGTTTTAGCCATCCTTGACTTGGGACCGTCGTCCCACGGTTAAGGTTCTATGTGACCAACAGTGGATCAATAGGTCCATCGTATCCAACAAGGATCTTCACCAGCATTCTTCTGGAAACTCTCTCGGCAACAGAGAGTTCTTCATCCGAATCTTCTGCCTGCTGCCGATGGTTTTTGGGTGACCAGACTTTGTGCTTTCCCTATTAGTGGTCAAGACTCGGTTTATTTTCCTGTATGAATGTTATGTAAACAATTCATTTATCAATGGAAAATACTTTTTGTATGTTGCTGGTTTCTCCTTTTTCCATTTTGCATCTCACTAATTCTTTGTTTTTGAATCATGGATGTATGTTTGTGAAAACACCGTCATCCGGCTGAATTAAAATTAACCGCCCTCCACCTTGGACTTTGAACAAAAAGCCCTCCAACTGGGCTGAATTAAAATTAACCGCCCTCCGTAACGGATTGTATTTTGAGCAAAACGCTCTTCAATCCGGCTGAATTAAAATTAACCGTCCTCCACTTTGGATTTGAGCAAAACGCCCTCCAATCCAGGCTGAATCAAAATTAACCGCCCTCCAGAACAGATTGTATTTTGAGCAAAACGCCCTCCAATCCGAGCTGAATCAAAATTAACCGCCCTCCAGAACATATTGTATTTTGGAATTTGAAAGGTCTTTGATAAAATTTCATATGTCAGCCACCTGTCAGTCGCGTGTCTCAATGCATTGTGACATTTAACAGTCGCTTATATGGAGTGGTCATTCCTGTGACCTCGATAGCCGTGCGCATTTAATGTTCACGCCGTTTCGCTTGAAACGTCACTCCCCTTAGGGTTGTCAACTCCGTTAGTGGGATGTAACGACGTTGCGACCCCTGACCTTTCAAATTCTCAACGTCTACATAAATTCCTCCGTAAGAGTTGGCCATCTTATTTCATACTTCCGACTATCCCGCTGTCCCAAAGGAACTTGCTTTGCGCCCTGTTTCTTGTCTTCGTCCGACAATCTTCTCGCATTTTCCTTCCTCAACAGGTATTACTGCTTGATCTCTTACTTGCTTGTTCATGCATATCTTACTTGCATTTAATTTTGAGGTTTTCGGAATGCTTCTGGTTTTTTCTATGTATGCCTCTAGGATTTTGCTGTGTTTCTGGCTTTTCCTCGAATTTCTCGGTTTTTCCGGGTGGGTTCTTAGCTTCTGTTCCCTTTTCTAGGTATCCGAATGGCTCCGTACCTTTCCGTATGTCTTCAAACCCAAAGGTTCTTTGCCCATAACACAACCAGGGACTGAGCCCAACGACCTTCCCTTAGGCACAGATAGCGGTCCCCTTCTACCAAAATTTTCCAGAAAACCAAGGAGCCTTCCTAGACCTAAGAAGGTTTCATTTTGGGAATTGTCTTCAGACGGAGCCAAAATACTGACGCCTCATGTGTCATCTATTGTTCCTCCTTCCACTCCTGTCGTAGTTCCAAGTCCCATCTTCAAGAAAAACCTTCCTAACCCCGGATTATCAACTCCGGTCCCACACCCCGTGACGAGCGCTGTCACAAGATTATTGAACTAGCTCATATAGGACGGGATCGAGATGCCGACTTACTGCTAGACAAATGCCGGTGTAACCTCACTCCTTTACATACCCTGAACTATCCCGAATCTGACTACGTCGATCAAATGTCTTTATCCTGTCACCAGGATAGCTTTTCTACCCCATGTATATATCATTCTCTGATCTTTATTTTATTTTTTATACTTAGGTATTCATGGCTTCATCACACCAACCCGGTCAATCTCCGACTGATGAGTCCAGCGTTCTGCCTCTTCCCAAGTTCCATCCGAGTTAACTCCCACTGTGAGCAGTTGCGTTACGCAAATAAAGAACTCCCTAACCCACAATGACCTTCTCTAACTCGGGATCGGGGACGGGGAAGGATATACCCTCCGACTGCCGTTGAAACGCGAATCAGTAGATTCCTGCCGTGCACAGGAAAAAGATCCGCACTTCTTTTTCCCTTATCGGGATGTTATCACTCTCCTGGGTGTGAGATTTCCCTTCACCGACTTTCAGATCGAACTGTTGAATCATTTGCACCTCGCCCCCTCACAACTTCATCCCAATGGATGGGCATACGCTGTCGCCTTTGAGAGCTTATGCAAGGATAAGGAATTCGTCTGTAGCGTTCCGACTTTCATGTCTTTCTTTTCTCCGCTGGAGACCACCGTCCAAATTACAGCTTCAACGAAATGGTTTGGCTGGACGACTCTCCGAAGCATCCGCGATCGGAAACTCTTCCGGCCTTTCCAAGAATCGTGGAAAAATTTCAAATATGCCTTTATCAAGGTTGAGGCCCTCCCCGGTCAGGCATCCTGGTTTGTGCAGAGGACCGACTCTGGGGAAACCGAGGAAAGGTTTCCCCTTTATTGGTCTACACATCATCACACTCTTAAGCCCGAAGATTATATTCCGCAGCCTAAGAGCTTTTCTGATGATGAGGAGAGTACCTTATTGGAACTAGTGAAACTTGTAGGTTCTCTACAGGATCCCATGGATCCGACCGAGTATATAACCACGCCCTTGGTTAGGCGGTGTCCCACAACGAGTAGGAAATTGCTGATATTTGGCCTACTTGCTTCTCGCTTTCATTTTACCGTACTGATATCCTTGTTATTTCGCAGGCCGAGCTATGGGTAAGCCCAGATTCATGAATGTATTCAAATCGCGCTCTGGGAATGCCAAGGAAACTCCCATCATCCCAGCAAACGACCCCCCGGGTCCCCCCTCTGGGAACGTATCTCAAAAACGCTCCGCGCCAACAGGCGTCAAAGAAGATGCCGCTCGTAAGAAGGACAAAGGCAAACAAATTGTGACGGGGCCAACTGATCAGAGTGCAGAGCCCTTCGAAACGCCGGTCACAGAAGGCTCGCCTGTTCCGTCCGTATCTCCCTCGGTGCAAACAATCTCGGCTATGACATCCTTGATGGGCCAAATTACGGTGGCCAACCTTCCCGAAGGCGTCCTGTGGGAGCAAGGATTAGTACAAGAGGTATTGAACATAACACGCCCTCCCGCCTATTTTCACTACTCCACAGGATTGACAGAGGCTGCTAAGAAGAAGTTAGCCCAGATGGAATTAGATGGTTATAGAGCCGTTTCCTTAATCCGGCCTTATGCTCTCCTAAAGGTGAAATTTGGGCTGGCCAATGCTCAGTTAGCTGCGTTGAAGAAAGAGAATGCAATGCAGCCCTGAAGCAAAACACCGAGGTGACCAAAATAGTCGAGGATAGGGATCGAGCCTCGTGTAACCGAGTGCCCTGCGGCGGCACACCCAATTGCAACGGGATTTCAAGTCCTTACGGGTCATCGGGACAAACAGCGGAGGAACTGCAAAGTCCTTTAAAGCTAAGGAAGAGACCCCGAAGGAGGAGCCGACGACCTTTAGGACTCGATCTCACTAAGATGAAAGAGAAATTGGCCAGTGGCCGAATTTGGATATCCGACATTTGGAGGATCTTCACTCCAACGACGTGATAGCCGTGGATAAGGCGCGATCGGACGTCGATCACTACCAAACTCGCTCGCGGCAAAGGACAAGTGAGCTCACGGCAAGGAGGGTGAGCTTAACCAAGCCAAATCGGAACCGACCGAATATGCGATGATGCGTGGACTCGTTCAACAATGTTGTGGTACAGATTCGCGCTCTCAACCCCGGCACTGCCCTCAACATGTCCGGTTTGAATTACTTATCCTATGTCGGCAAGAAAGGGCAGTTGATTCCTCCTGGCGTTGATGAGGATGAAGAGGAAGAGGAACAAGCTCCGCCTCCTTCTTCCCGAGTTCGAGCCCAACCTCGCCCATATGTCTTGTTTCAGATCCTTTATTTTTGAGGCCGTTCTTTTGTTTCCGTGGTTATAACCCGCTTATTTTGTAAACTGTTAGAATGACTTTTCATCAATATTAAAGCTTTACTTTAATGGACTTCGCTAGCCCGAATAATTTTTTGCTTAACGTCGGAGTTTGCAACTATGTTGCTTAACCAATGCTCGATATTGAAATACAAACTCGTGAAGTTAAAATTTGGAGCCTCCATCATGAATCTACTTACGCTTATTTTGAGCATAATTTTCTCAAATTGGTGAGTATACCGTAAACTCCCTCCGAGTGAACATGTCGTTCAAAAATTGGTGTTTTGACCATGAATTCTTTTACGCTTCGATGTCAACATGCTTATTAGAATCAGGTTTAAATACCTCGGACTCCTACATGTTTTAATTGGAACATGGTCTTTGGAAACAGGATAGAATACCTCAGATTCCTACATGTTTTAATTGGAACATGGTCTTTGGAACCGGGTTAGAATACCTCGGATTCCTACATGTTTTAATTGAACATGGTCTTTGGAATCGGGTTAGAATACCTCAGATTCCTACATTTTTAATTGGAACACGGTCTTTGGAACCGGGTTAGAATACCTCGGATTCCTACATGTTTTAATTGGAACACGGTCTTTGGAACCGGGTTAGAATACCTCAGATTCCTACATGCGTTAATTGGAATACGATCTTCGGAACCGGGTTAGAATACCTCAGATTCCTACATGTTTTAATGCAGGCATGGTTTTCGAAAACTGGAATTTTATACCATGAATTCATGCATGCCTTTCGTGAATGCGTCTGCAGAAAACTGGTTCGTCAACCATGGATTCATACACGTATGATGAGAACATGTTTTTTCGAGCACAAGTTTATTTACCTCAGGGCTTATACATGTTTCACTTTAGGCATGATTTTGGGAACGGGTTTATATACCTCAAGTTCCTACATGTTTGATGCATTGATGCATTGATGGGCGTTTGACTTTGGCCATTGTATCGCAGTCACATAGTTTCTGAAAACGGGTTTCTAGACCCGAAATTCATTAAAAGATTGGCTTTAAAGCCATTGCTACATAACTTCTCGTATGAAAACATCAGATGAAGCATTACAAAAGACTTATCAACTATAATAGGTCTTAAGCTTGTCCGCGTTCCACGTTCACTTTACAAAAGCCTTCTTCTTTAAAGTTTCCAGCTTTGTACGCCCTTTGCCCAAATTTTCCGTTATCCGATATGGACCTTCCTAATTTGCCGCGAGTTTACCTTGGCGGCGTTCTTGTTTCCTATGTCGGCCGGCGAAGGACGAGATCTCCTTTGGCAAAAGACCGGATACGACCTTCCGGTTATACCGATTGGCAATGAGTTGCTTGGTAGCCAATTCTCGGCAATGTGCCTTTCCTCTGACCTCCTCCACAAGATCCAGCTCTACTACGATTGATCGGTTGTTCTCCTCCTCTTCATGTAGAGCCTTGATTCTCCTCCATGATGGTTCACCGATTTCGACCGGGATCATTGCCTCGCATCCATAGGTTAACCTAAATGGGGTTTCGTGAGTCGCAGATTGGATTGTGGTTCGGTGCCGCCAAAGGACAGGATATAGGTGCTCCACCCAATTAGACTCAGCATCCTCCATTCTCTTTTTCAATCCGTCCTAGATGACCTTGTTAGCCGCCTCGGCTTGTCCATTGGACTGTGGATGCTCAACAGAGGCGAAATGCTGTATAATATGGAGGTCGGCTACCATTTCCTGGAAGCCTTTGTCGGTGAATTGGGTTCCGTTATCCGTCACTATCTCGGCCGCTATTCCAAATCGAGATATAACATTTCGATTAAGAAATTTTTGCACTCGCGCCGAAGTAATCGTCGCCAGCTTCGCTCTATCCATTTGGTAAAGTAGTCCACCGCCTACTATAAGCGGCGTAATTGTCCGGGGGCCCTCTTAAATGGGCCCAGCAGATCCATGCCCCATTTGTAAAACGGCCACGGAGCCGAGATACTTGTCAACTCAGATGGGGTGGTGCGTATGACGTTAGCATGCTTCTGACAGTTGTTGCATTTGCGCACATTTTTCTTGGAATCTTCCGCCATAGTGGGCCAATAGTATCCGGCCCTCACAGCCTTCCGTGCTAATGCTCTGGCACCTATGTGGTGCCCATTTATTCCTTCATGGATCTCAGATAGCACATATTCGGCCTTAGCCGAGTCGAGGCACTTCATCAATGGAGAATGAAAGCCTTTCCGATATAATTCGTCGTCTATCATGGTAAATGAAGCCGACGTTCTTACCATCTTCCTTGCATTCTCAGTGTCTTCCGGGAGGATTCCTCTTTCCAGGTAATCGGCGATTGGCTTCCGCCAGTCGTTCGCTTTTGAGATTAGCATGACACAGCTTGGTTGTAACAGGTTCTGCTGAACGACCGTGCGGTGATTTCCAGGGTTCTTGGTACTTTCTAACTTTGACAGAACATCCGCCCTGACATTTTCCCCCCTTGGAATATGCATCACTGTTACATTATCAAAATCGGCCATCAACTGCTTAACCTTTCCCAGGTATTTGACCATTAAAGGGCCTTTAGATTGGTATTTTCCCTCTATTTGAGATGCAACCAATTGAGAATCGGTGGACACATGAACTCTCTTGGCTCCACTTTCCTTGGCTCGTAGCAATCCAAATGAGGAGCGCTTCGTATTCCGCCTAATTGTTTGAGGTTGTGAACTCAAATCGGAGGAAAGCTCCCAAGAGACCCCTTCCGGACTTTCGATAATAATTCCCGCCCGCTTCCTCTTTTATTCGACAATCCATCGACAAACAATCTCCAAGTTATGTCGTCTTTGTGGTCGTCTTCCTCTCCCGAGTTTTCTACGGGGGTTAGTTCCATTGCAAAGTCGGCTAAAGCTTGTGACTTTATGGCGTGCCGTGCTTCGTAAATTATATCGAACTCGGATAACTCAATAGCCCACTAGCCATTCGACCCGCCAAGTCGGCTTATGGAGAATCACGGATTGGTTGGCTAGTACGCACTACTATGGTATGGCTCTGGAAGTATGGGCGTAGTCGTCTCGCCGCCATGAGTAGAGCGAAAGCCATCTTCTCCAGTTTCTGGTACCCCAGTTCGGAGCCCTGCAAAGCTCAGCTTACAAAGTACACCGGGGTTTGGCCATCCTTTTCCTCATTAACCAACGCGGCACTGACAACCTCCTCCCCCCCACAGCTAAATACAAGATCAAGCTCACCCCAGGCTTTAAACGAGATAAAACCGGTGGGGTTGACAAACATTGTTTGATCTTTGCAAAAGCTTCTTGACATTCAGCGTTCCACTCCCCTGACATTTCCTTTTTCAATAACTTGAAGAATGGAAGAGAGTTTTCGGTTGACCTCGGCAAAAACCTGGTTAGAGCCACCAACCTTCCTGTCAGTTGCTGTACTTCCTTCTTATTCTTTGCCGGTTGCATGTCTAAAACGGCCTGACATTTATCCGGGTTGGCCCCAATCCCCCTGTGGGTAAGCAGAAAGCCTAAGAACTTTCCTGCTGGTACCCCGAAAGCACATTTTGCCGGGTTGAGACGTAGCCAATGCTTTCTTAGCTTGTCAAACGTTTGCTGCAGGTCTTGGATATGCTCTTCTGTCTGGGAGGATTTAACAATCATATCGTCAATATAGATCTCGACGTTTTTCCCCAGCTGGTCTTCAAACACTCGGTTCATCATTCTCTGGTATGTGGCTCTCGCATTCTTTAGCCCAAAGGGCATAACATTGTAGCAGTAATTAGCCTTTTCTGTGATAAACGCTGTTTTTTCTTGATCATCCTTATGCATGGGGATCTGGTTATATCCTGAATACGCATCCATAAAGGAGAGCAACTTGAACCTAGATGAGTTATCTACTAGCTGGTCTATGCTCGGCATGGGAAAAGAATCTTTGGGGTAGACTTTGTTCAAGTCCTTATAGTCGATACATACCCGCCACTTGCCGTTAGGCTTTTTCACCATTATTACATTCGATAGCCAGGTAGTGTACTTCACTTCTCGTATGAAGCCGGCTTCCAGCAACTCGTCGGTGTATGCCTCTAAGGCCTTTTTCCTGTCTACACCAATTTTCCGCTTCCTTTGAGCTACTGGGGTTGATTCCGGGCAAACTGCTAACCTATGGCAGCAGACGCTGGAATCTACCCCCGGAATCTCAGATGATTGCCAGGCAAAGATGTCTTTGTTACTCTTTAGGCAAGCCTCGAGCTCTGCCCGTATCTCCGGAGTTAAATTCTTCCCGATTCTGGTATTTTGCCCGGGATTGGCTCCTAGGGCAAAGTCCTCTAGCTCCCCATTTGGCTCTGTTCTTCTCATTTTCTCCTCCTCGCGCAGATCCAACTCGACGAGGTTGACCGACTTTCCCTTTTCTTCTTCTTTGGACGCCTTGCTTCTTTCTTTCTGAGCTGCTGGGTCGGCCTTGCTTACTTTTACCGTATCAAAGTAACATTGCCGGGAGTCCTTCTGGTCGCCTTTGACCGTTACAATTTGGTGTTTCCTTTAGAGACAAAATCTCTCGGTGTTCCTCCTCGGTGATCTTACCCTGGTGATGATCGACTATATTCTCTTCCTCATGGTTTTCGCTAGGCTCTTCCTCGTTGCCGTGTACTGACGTCGAGGTCATGACCCGACTTGCACCTGCACCATCCCGTCTTGTAATTTTCCGCATGCTTTTCCTTTTGCCCTACACGCTCTTCCCAATCTTGACGTATCTGCCACTCTTCTTCTTGTCGCCAAACGGCGTTTCGGGAGATCCGGTTTTCCCCGGATAAGTCGATATCTTCCTCTCTCCGGAGTCGCCGACGAGTTTCCATATTCTCCATTCTTCGGATCAATGAATCCATTGTCTTATGCAACACCCTAGTGTCAGGGTGCACCTTTTGGAATTCACGCGGAGGGGGAGGAATGTTCAGGCTCTAAACCCGATGCTGCCCTTGTTAATAAGCTAAACTCGGGTGAGGAGAGTGTGCTGTGTCCTCAGTCTCGTCCTCGGTTACCACGGTTACGTGGTCGGGATTTGGAGCCACTGAGTTAGAATACTGGATTATGCGCTCCTGCTGTGAGCGTTGCTGAGGTTCTTCCTGTAGCTGGTCTTGCCGAGGTGCCTCACTACGGCTTCTGGTGCTCGCGGCCATCCTCAGTGATCAGCAGTGGCTTTGTATGGTCCGGGGAATCAAAGTTTACGGTCCCACGGTCGGCGCCAATGTTATGGTGTAGAACACAGATGTCTAGCTACAATGAGCTAGGTATGGTTGATATTGGGTCAATAGTCCTTTCAATGATACTCTAGAGTCAAGTATCAAGGAGAGTGCTTCAACTCGATGGTGTCTATGGGGAAGATACCAACGAGAGAACTTAGACCACGGTGTTACACAGGTGAGGCGTTTCGCCAGAAGGGTGGTGTATGTGCACAATGTGACTGAATGATAAACAATGGAATCGAGAGAGATCGAGTGCACCCGGTGGGTAATCTCCTATTTATAGGGATTACCTAGGGTTTCACTCCCATGCAAATGCGTTCATCCATCGCCATTATGCGCTCCCACGTTCTCGTGAGATACTCCGCTCCACTACCCGTACGGTTCGCATGACAAACAAGGTGGAGTAGTGGTGAACTATTTACCCGGTTGAATGGGTGTTTTTACTGCAGACCCTCTTATTGGGCCGAGTAACTGGATGGCCCAATATATGAGTCCATAACAGTTTTCTATAGCAATAGCAATAACTTCTGGTTCTTTGCTACTACACTTAAAGACTACAGATATCTTCCTCACTACAATAATTCCATCTAAAGCAATTCTCAATCTTTCAAGAGGTTGTTTCTTCTCACTCAAAGTAGATTGAAAGTAAAAATAGTATGCTTTAAATTTGAAGACCGACATAACTTCATCGGCAAAAGGATTAAATATTTAATATATATATATATATATATATAAATCGAATCTTAGAAAACCTCAAACCCAAATGCCTAGTGTTTTATCTTGTGGCCGTACCTTAGCCGAACACAAAATTACATCTTCCTTGGTCGGTTTGAAAGAATGACTACCACCACATGATGCAAGATTCGAGGCAAAGACAAATTTTCGCTCACACGAGCAAATATAGATTAGTTTCGATGACTTTGCCTCTTATAAATCATTTATATGGTCGGAATCCTCTTATTGGTATTTTCTCATTGTCCCTCATCGACTTTAAATCTGGACCATAGATTTGATATAACTATGCCTACACCAACAACCTCCTCCCGAAAATTAAGTCAAATCAACGGTTTGGATTGAATGATGAGAGATGAAGAGAAAGTTAGCCAATGAGAGAATTTTGTTTTATTTGTATGACATTAATTAAAAGGTGGACTATTTTCATTCTCTCTCCTCTTTTTCTTTTATACTCTTAATATTCTACATTCTCTTTCTTAGGACCTATTTGGTATAGGGGACTGACCAAAGGGGATGGGAACTTAACAGGGTTCTTACGGGAAAAAAAAAACCCTGTTTGGCGCGCAACTCTCCCTCCAACCTAAGTTCATGCCTAGCGTCATCTTCCCTTAAACGTGGGAAGATGAAATCCCTTTAAAAGTGGAGGGATCAAAGGATCTTCCCAGAAGAGACATTTCATAGGACAAACAAGCCCCTTGTATAAGAAAGTTGAAGGTCCGATTTGAAGGAGACGCGACGTCAATGGTGGATGAAGAAGAGGCGCCGGCAATGGTGGTGTGATGCAAGAGGACGCCAAGCAATGTGAAGGAGAGGGTAGAGATGAGAGGCGAGATAAGAGTGAGAGATGAGTGGTGATTTTATTTTTCGGGGTATCATAGGTATTTTACCTCTTCTTTCTACTTAACCAACTTCACTTTCTTTTTATCGAATATTTTATTTTTCCTCAACTTAAGTTTCATTGTTATGTCTACCAAACAGCTCAACTTTTTAAGTTCCTTCTCAATCTTCCTTTTTCACTCTCTTCCTCCTTAAATCTTCCCCGTACCAAACGGAGCCTTACTTTTCCAGTTTTCCTCATTTAATGGAGTATCTATTTTTCTTTCTTACTTGTCTCCTCATAAATAAGGATATATTTAGAAAAATAATGTTTATTTCAAATATACTTATTATTTCAACTAATTTTAACCCCTTTTATAAACCGCATAATACAATTACCGAGCTCTTATAAAAGCGACAAGAGGGAGTAATAGACATCTAGATAAAATTTGTTAATCATGTTCATAAAACATATAAAAAAAATTATTAATTATTTATGAGTATATTATCATAGTGATTTTTTCATCTTTTAATGAGTTTATGTGCCTTTAGAGATATGATTCTGTATAATTTCTAAACATAAACATGATACTAACACTAATAGGCATATTTTAAAGAAAAACTTATAAATTTGAAAGATAAAGTGAATTAATATCTTATATTTAGGATAAAATCTAACCCCGAGTCAACTCTTAGATTGAGAACATGAGTACTATGTCACTAGTTTCTTATCTGTCAATTAATTAACTAACACACACTAAGATGCAAGCATCATATTGCTTTGAAATGGATATTCCAAAATTTTCTCGAAACAGGAAATTTTGAATTAAGGTCGTCTGAAGCCCACATGTAGTTGCTATCTTAGAAACCAAACCTATTGAAGATTTTTAAGAGGCCAAACCATGGAATAATATAACCAAGGTTGTTCTCAAAATTGAATCTGGTATACCTTTTTTTTTCCATGGGAATTTGGTATATCAAGTATGCACTGCAGGCAACATCTATTTTCATAATTGACAATTAACAATTTTTTTCATAATTGACAATTAAAAAAAAAATTGTAAAAAAATCCTCAAGGAAAATCTATTTTCACAACAAATGCAAAACTTGCAAGACTATACTTGGTAGATCTATAGCTCTCTTTCCCTAAGTTCATTTAGTAATTGCCATATGCTAAAAGTTCCACATTCTCTTTAATTATCTTCCTCATACTTAGTAATCCCTCTATTCCCATATATATAAGATCCTTTTAATCAGACTACACCGTTTATATGTAGGAAATATAAACTTTTTCATGCATACCCTTATTTATAAATGAGTAGGAGAGAGAATAATAATGAGAAAAATGATGTAAAAGAATGTATGGTGAAAATATGATGTGAGAGAGTAAAGATATTGAGGATAGAAGAATAAATGGAAAGTATCAACCTTTTACTCCCTCCGTACTTTTTCTAAGTAAATTTGACTCTTTTGATGCCGATCCTTAAATAAGCATTTTTTTTGTCTCAAAATTTAAATTACTTTTTCCTTTTGTACCCCTATTAAATACATATCTTTACATTAATTATATCCAACTCATCATTGATTCTCTTTTATTTAATCATTTATTACATATTTTAAGGAAAATTACACTCAGTCCCAAGGAAGGGAATTAATCACAATAAAATCCCTTGAAATCATGAAATTATACAGAAATCCCAAGGGACTTCGTGTAATTATTTGTGAATGTAAAATGACGATTTTGCCCTTCTATATTAACAACATAAAATGCATACATTAACAACAACTTTTGAAAACCGTATTTTTTCACTTCCAAAAGCTATTTACAACAACAAATGCTAAATTAACAACATAAAATACACATATTAACAACAACTTTTGAAAACCTGGATTTTTTCATCTCTCACTTCCAGAAGCTATTTACAACAACAAATGATTAAATTAACAACATAAAATGCATATATTAACAACAACTTTTGAAAACCTGGATTTTTTCATCTCTCACTTCCGTAAGCTATTTACAACAACAAATGCTTAAATTAACAACATAAAATGCATATATTAACAACAACTTTTGAAAACCCGTATTTTTTCATCTCTCACTTCCTTAAGCTATTTACAACAACAAATGCTTAAATTAACAACATAAAATGCATATATTAACAACAACTTTTGAAAACCTGGATTTTTTCATATCTCACTTCCGAAGTTATTTACAACAACAAATGCATATATTAACAACAACTTTTGAAAACCTGGATTTTTTCATCTCTCACTTTCAGAAGCTATTTACAACAACAAATGCTTAAATTAACAACATAAAATGCATATATTAACAACAACTTTTGAAAAGAGAGGACAAAGTGAGAGAGGAGAGAGACAGGAGAGAGGGAAGGGCAAAATGGTAATTTTACATTTATAAATAATTACAACTAGGTCCCTTGGGACTTCTGTGTAATTTCATGATTTCAAGGGATTTTATTGCGATTAATTCTCTTCCTTGGGACCTGAGTGTAATTTTCCCTATTTTCTCTCATATTATATGCTAATTTTATCTCATATTTTTTTACTCATTCTTTCTCCTATGCTCTTTTCATAAATATGGGCATATTTAGAAAAAATATTATATTTTTTTACACATTTATTGTTTTTTAAGTAATCTTAATCGCTAATTTGTTTTGCACAATGAGAACAAAAATGCTTATAAAAATGTATGAAATTAATTGAGAATAAATGTGCAAAAATGCATTTATTAGTGAGGCAAATTCAAAAATGACCTTTAAAAAAAGGATAAGCCTACTTAAAAAAATCGCTATTTGCAAAGGTGGTTGCGTATCAAAGAAAAGCAAAGGTCTTGCGTGGCAAGCTAAGATGTATTTTGACCAAGAACCTCTTGAGGTATCTCACAGCCGATATCTAGAAGTAGAGATCACCGACGTGAGTTTTGTTTTTCCCAATAAAGCTTTTTTCATGCACATGCCTTGGATCAAACCCAATACATTATGTTTAAGAGACCTAGCCATCTACCAACTATGTCATGGTACCGGTGGCTACCATTTTGTACCTAGGAAGAGAAGGACCAAAGTCATCACTACAATGGGTTATTTCTAACAAGCTTACACACATATATTTTCGAATTAGGTTTTTTGTCCGATTCAAGTTTATCCTTCGAGATGTTTGGTTTTGTTTTGATATAAGAACACAAATGTCTAACCTCAATGGGTTAGTAGATGATTTATATAGGATCAGTAATTCTCTCCGGGATATGTACGAGCTAACGCTGAAGAGAAGATGAATGTTCTATGATGTCTATGAGGAAGACACCAAAGAGTTCCAAGTGATCACTGTGCTACACGATAATGGCTCTCGCCTAAAGGGGATGAGGTGCGTGCACGGTGAGACCGAATAGTAAAAGATGATGAATCGAGAGTGTGCACCTTATGGGTAATCTCCTATTTATAGAGATTACTTCTATGTTTTAAGTCCGTGGCTTTATGCACCGCACGTCCCGCTCCATTCATGTTCACCCCGCTCCGCTACCACATTTCTCGCTCCACTACCCGTACCGCGGAATAACGCCTTATTTATATGGTGATTAGCGTTTTACCTGCTTAAGGAGAGCTTATGCCACAAAATGTCATTGTTGGGTCGCATCATCTCTGGGCCCAATATACGAATCCATAATAGGTTTAAAGGGGAATTAATCAATATGCTCTCTGGTTCATCCTTGGGGTTTGCCGTTAAGTACTTGACCTCATTTGGATATTGTTGTATAAATATAAAAATTAATAAATTTAGTTATTTTTTTATAGAAAAATTCCATTAAAATACCATTTGAATTTGCAAAACCCTCGAAGTCTTCCGAATTTGTAAAAAAAAAAGAGGTACCAAGGACCTATGAGAAAAATGCAAATTCGGGTGAAATTCTCCTTTTGCCCTTAGTTTTAAATAAATAATAATAAAAAAATACCCTCGCTGGAGGGTCGCCGCACTGGACGCCGAGCGCGCGGGGGTGATTTTTTTTTTTGGGTTTAGGGTTTTTTGTTTTTTTTAAAAAATTATTCATTGAAAGTGTGGGGGGTGGGGTTCGAACCCCCAACCCCCCACACATTCATGGGGCTAAGTGGCCCACCAATTGGGCCACTTGGTTCATTTTATATATATATATATATGTATGTATACATTAACAAATATATATTCTTCTTAACATTTTTTCAACGCCAATTACAAATCATGAAACGCCATTTACAACTTTTTTTCAAGTTTACATTTTTTCCTCTTTAATGCCTGAGTGAAAAAAAATGCACTATTACAAATCCTGAAATGCCAATTATGTAACACCCCAATTCCCGTAGCATAAATCGTGTCGGTGACACGTGTTTTATAAAAATTCATCAGAGTTTGAGGTGCTACAGCTTAGCGTTTTGCGGAAACGGAGAGCATGTACTAAAAATTTGAACAACAATTTAAAAAGTGAGTAACTGATACAAAGATACTCAGACATATGAAGATGTCTGACGTACACTGATATATTAAAAATTTCCCGAAGGATTGTTCATGTGATACAATAATACAAAACTTATAATTACAGTTTTTTTGTGTAACTATACCCTGTTCATCAAGTCTTAGGTAGACCTGGGGCATAGAATCTAACTCAGTTAAATCATCCCATTTGGCCAGGCTGGGTAGGTCTAGTGGGAGTCTCACCGTGCTAGAGTGACTGATTGACTGAACCACATAGACGACCCTTCTAGTTTAAGCACCAAATGATATGAAGTAACTTTATTAGATTCCTGCTGTAAGGTAGGTTCTGTTGACTTTCTTCCCGTATTTCCTTTGACCGGTGCCTTCTCACGGCTCCGTCTACTGGCGTATATCTATGGCTCCAACCCCTGGTGCCTCCTCTGGTCCATGACCCTTTCCTGTCTATTCATTCAGACTGAGGTCCAATGCCCATCGGACCTCAGGTAATGGTTAACCTCATGCTAATGTAAACAGTATATGCACGTCAGATATTCACAACATTTTTCAATATAAAACATCTTCCAACATATCAAGAAATAACATTACACAGCCCCTGCAGTATGTATGTTACCCCGGTCGCACACTCTCCGGTGCCACGATAGCATGTCGTGTCCATAGCGCTAGGAAAACTCTAAAAAATAGTGTTAACAATACCATAACCCGTATAATCATGATCTCCCCATTTTCAAACAACGGAATCTCGTATATGAAACACAACAATCACATAAAGCACACAACAGCATAAGAGTTAAGGTTACAATACGCGTCCGTACCTTCGACGTGGGTATAACAGTACTTTTCCGGAAAACGGTAAATTTTCGACAGCGGGAAACAGCGGTGTGACGGCGGCACGACAGCGGCTCGACAGCGGTTCGATTATAGCAAATATCCTATAATGATAATATTTAACGATATTTAGAAGCATAACAGGCATTTTAGGTACAAATTACCATTTTGCCCCTGACTCCCCTAATTGGCGGAATTTCACCAGAGCTTCGCTATTTTGACCCGATCTTTCCAGAATTTTGACAGATCTTTTCCCTCATCATATTTTCGAAATATATATCATATTTACCCCTAAATATGATATCTAGACTATCTTGAAATTTTAAAGATAAATCTAACTTATCTACTATATCTACTGAAAGAACTACCGAAACTAAAGGCTAAGGACCGAAGAACTTACCCAGAACTCGGCTATACTTTCTCCGGCTCCTCCTTCTTTCTACTCTCTCTCTAGGGCACAAAATTTTGGTGTGGAAATGAGAAGGGAGAAGCTTGCTATTTATAGGAGAAAGGAGGGACAAGGTGGGAATTTCTTCAATTGTTTTCTGATCGGATTTCAACCGTTGGATCGCACTTGGGACACACGGAATGATCCTGGCCCTCCACCTATGTGCCGACCTCTCCCCCCTTGTGACATCATCTTTGATGATGTCATACTAGCTGACTTACCGATATCATTCCCTGATCGGTGTTCGAATCGCGTAATCTTGCCGAAACTCAAAATTCCGACAACGGTGTTTCGAAGGTTTAAACTTCCTCATTCACAATATCTAGGTTAACTAAATTTTTAATCCCATTGAGGGTATTCCGTTACTGGTTGAACATTTCAGGCCAGATGCGGTCGGTTGCGGAAATGAATTCCGGAAGTTCCAGCTTCTTGGCAGAAAATCACTGGTTCGTAATATGACCTGATCTAAGTAACCATATTCCTGGTTTGAAAAACACGGTGCGTTTTCTATAAGTCACTTTTAGCACTATCTGCCTTTTCCTAATTATCCGGTACTCCTAATTACGCTGTTGGTTTCAGAAACGACTTCTGAGACCGTTCAATCCGAGACAGATTTTCACTGGTTCATAAAAGGTCCAGTGGTAAAAGACTAAATTCTTATATCTTGAGGTAGAATTTCATTTCTATCTGTTCTCATATGTCTGTTGGCTCCTTACCAAATATATTATTATTTTATTCAAAATATCTAGATATTTATTTATTTTCTTTTATTTTTCATTTATTTTTCTAAGCATAAAATATTTTATTATTTTTATTTTTATTTAATTATTAATTTCGAATTTCAGCCTTTATTTAATTATTTTTCTAATTCATTTATCTTATATTTTAATCCTCTTATATTATCTTATTAATTACCTCGATTAGCCACTTACTAATTTTTGATAATTTTATTAATTAGGATAAATCATTATCTCACAACTATTTTAGTTATATTGGTATTTTATGTCCCATGTAAAATATTAAAAATCATGGGGCCAAAAAGTGCTTTTAATATTATTATATTTATGCATCTTTATTTTCCGGGAAATAATCCCAAAAATTCCTAAAATCAAAGATAACACACTTCCTAAGTTTTTGTCAATAATTGAGGTCATATAGTATTTATCATAATACTTTCAATCCAATTTAAAAGAAATATTGAAGGAATTTTATTTATATAATAATCATCCGGTATTACAAATTACAAATCCTAAAACGCCAATTACAAATCTGAAACGCCATTAACAACTTTTTTTCAAGTTTACATTTTTTCCTCTTTAATGCCCGTGAGTGAAAAAAAAAAAAAAATGTACTATTACAAATCCTAAAACGCCAATTACAAATCCTAAAACGCCATCTACAACTTTTTTTCAAGTTTACATTTTTCCTCTTTAATGCTTGTAAGTGAAAAAAAATGCACTATTACAAATCTTGAAACGCCAATTACAAATCCTAAAACGCCAATTACAAATCTGAAACACCTTTTACAACTTTTTTTCAAGTTTATATTTTTTCCTCTTTAATGCATGCGAGCGAAAAAAAATGCACTATTACAAATTCTGAAACGCCAATTACAAATCCTAAAAAATGTAATTGGTGTTTTAGAATTTGTAATTGGCGTTTCAGGATTTGTGATAGTGCATTTTTTTTTACTCACATGCATTAAAGAGGAAAAAATGTAAACTTGAAAAAAGTTGATTTATAATTGGTGTTTTAGGATTTGTAATTGACGTTTCAGGATTTGTAATAGTGCATTTTTTTTCACTTACGGGCATTAAAGAGGAAAAAATGTAAACTAGAAAAAAATTTGTAAATGGCATTTTAGGATTTGTAATTGGCGTTTCAAGATTTGTAAATGCCATTGAAAAAATGTTAAGAAGAATATATATATATTTGTTAATGTAAATATATATTAAAGGAACCAAGTTGGCCCCATGGATGTGTGGTGGGTTGGGGGTTTGAACCTCACCCCTCACACTTTCAATGAATTTTTTTTTTTAAACAAAAGACCCTAAACCCTAAAAAAAAAACCCCCCCCCCCCCTTGCCGGCGGCCCTCCTGCGAGGGTATATTTATTTATTTATTTAAAACTAAGGGTAAAATGATAATTTCACCCGAATTTGCATATCTCTCATAGGTCCTTGGTTCCTCTCAGTTTTTTACAAATTCAGAAGACTTCGGGAGGTTTTGCAAATTCAAATGGTATTTTAATGGATTTTTTTTCCTTAGAAAAAAATTAGAGAAAATCCCAGATAAATACTTTTAAAATATAAAAAAGACAAATTAGTGACTCTTCTTTTACAAAGGACAAATCAGACACCATGAATTGAGATGGAATTTGTAAATCTTGATAAATGACTTTACTTACCCCTAACTATCTTACAAATCGAAAATAAATTTTGAAATTGTAAAATCTTAAATCATATTTATTGTGAAGAATTAATAAGAAACTACGAAATTTAATAAAGAATTCAATATTTTTGTTTTTAAATACTACCTGATTTAAAACTTTTTAAAACTTTGAGATGTGTATAAAGATTTGAACCATTAGTCTTGGAAATGTGAGCTATTCTTCCCCTCGAAAGAAATGATGCGACGAATCCAAAGTATCCGATCGAATCTTATGGGAAAACGTAAGCTATAAACACAGTCTAGCATCTTGTTGGCCTCTTGACTGAAACGACGTGATTGGTATCAATCAAATATATCCCACTAAAACTCCTAGCCTTATAATTATTGGTCCACGTGTCACACTATTATAGGTGCCACGTCCGCACAATTTCCTCCCATCCATCTCTCAATCATACGTCTTCCCTCCCTCCATTTTTTGAATTCAAATTTTAAATTTTTCCTTATAAAATCACGTAATGGATCAGCTCAAAACAACCCGTGAAACCAGTCCCACTCTAGCTCAAGCTCGCGTACACCTTTGTCCAAGATCCTCTTGCTATCGTCTTCCTCTTCATCCCGTCATTCGCCTCAAGCCTGCTCCAAGATCAGTCTTCCTTTATAAAATCACGTAATGGATCAGCTCAAAACAACCTCTGGAACCAGTCCCACTCTAGCTCAAGCTCGCTAGACACCTTTGTCCAAGATCCTCCAAGATCAAGCCTCATCCTTTCAGCACTGTGTCTCAGCTTTTGGCACCGGTTCTTTGAACAGATGACTAATTCATGTAATGTATTTAGTAATCTGTTCACAAGAATCTCTATGCCACCGAGCAATTTGCGAGAGAGCCATATCTTGGTCTTCTAGACTCGGTCCCCACTTAGCCAGAGCTGTGGAGCAAAGAATGAGAGACACAAAGATATCGGATGAGGAAGAAGAGCTCTTCCAGACTCCATCCCCACTTACCCATCGGAGCTCAGAGACGTTCAACTGTCATGCATTCTTTCTTCCTTTCTTTCTTTCTCACTTGGTCTTTCAGATTCATAGCGCCTCTTACATGCTCAAATGCTCACTTACTCTCTCTCTCACACAGATGAGGGAAGCTCGCTGCTTTTTCTCTCCCCTCACCTGCGATACTGTCTTCGCTGGATCTGCAAGAATAGTCATCTGACTAATTGTAATGCGAGAAGGCTGATCGAAGATTTTTTTTTATGTTTTCTTTCATTTATTTTCCTCTCATTTTCAATTAGTTATCTTTTATATCTCTTTTCCTGTAATTATCTTTTACTCTTTATTAGATTTTTTTAAATATATTTGTGGCCTTATCAAACTCATAGTGGGGACCGAGTCTAGAAAGTGGGAGACAAAGTCCTTGAAACATGTATGAGTGGGTACAAGAATCTATGTTATTTGAACAAACTCAGCAATAAAAATACTCACATTTCCCATTACAGTATTTTTCGGACAGCCCACACTCCTATGACAAAGAACCATACTCTATTTCAAGAACTTTTTGTTATTTTGTTTTTTGATACATCTTTATTTTGGTTATTAAATACGATGCAAGCGAGTCATGCAGAGTCCGTTTCATTGTGTTTTTTATGGACGCACTCATACAAACTAAAGTACTCCCACGTAATCAATAAAGTACTCTCACTTTGATAGCAGTTATGTTTTTATGTCCTTTGTGCCTTGATTCGTGTTTAATTATTATATTATTAAAAAAACGAATAGAAAGAAAACGCATAGTAACTGAAACATAGTTGAAAAAAAAGGAAGAAGGAAGGTGAAGAAGGAAGGTGGCAGTTGGAAGTCATATTCAATCAAATGATAAAAACTACAAGTTATAATGAATTTTATGTTTTAAAAGTTTAGGATTTATATTCTATATATGTTTTAAAATTTTGTGGTTTCACAAATCAACATTGTTAGTAATATTCCGCCTTTTTATCCCATATTATATTTCATATTTATATGTTAAAATTCTTTATTTGTTTTGAATTACCCTATTTATAACTTCTTTTGACCAAATCATGTATTTTTTACAAATATCTCTATTTAAATTTAAATAGAGATATATTAATTATTATTCATTCACAATACTCAACTTTTCTAAAATTATTATCCAAATGTTGTTGCAACGGATATCTGCAGTAGGAACTCCTCTGACAGGATGCATGCATGTTTACTATTCCAATGCAAAGCATATTCCTTTCTAGAGATAAAAAAAATGCGAGTGGAGTGCGTACATATGAGTCTATATATATTACTTATTTATTTGTATCAAGTCCATTTCCAAGAAGTGCACCACGCATAGAAACTCATATGTCCACTTTGAGAAAAAAATAAAGTACTCCCACTAAACTATTAAAATACCTATACCTATTCACACACAAATAAAGTCACGCCTGAACCCATCCTCTCATTATTAAATACATTATGTTGTTATTTGAGAAAACCATTGGGCTACGTGATTTATGGGACAACAAATGAGATTTAAAATAACTATATTAATGTATAAAGAGTTGTAGGAAACCACCCCATTTTGTGGGTTCAAAAATCAACATTGTTAGTAAAGAATTAGCCAATGTTAAAATTATTATGCCTTTTAATCCCATATTATATGTCCTATTTATATGTTAAAATTCTATAATTGTTTTGAAACATGTATTTTTTATATATATATATATATATATATATATATATATATATATATATATATATATATATATATATATATATATATATGTGTCTTTTAATCCCACGCATACAAACTCCTCTGTAATCAATAAAGTCCTCCCACTTTGAGCAAATGCAGTCACGTCTGAACCCATACTCTCATTATTAAATATATTCTATTTGTTCATCAAAAAAATATATTCTATTTGCACCTTCTCAAGCCTCGAGGTACGTGTTTTGCTACTTTTTAGGGGTGCACTCTTAGAATCGCCGCCGAAATGCGCGCGAGGGGGATGGGAATATAATTATTGGGATTTGTTGGCAGATAGCGCAAAACAAAATGCAAAAAACTGGGAATATATGCATCACTATTTCAACTGTGAAATTTGACCAAAAAAAAAATTCAAATGTGAACGCATGACAACATACTCTGTCTTCAATGAATATAATATAATATGGTATTATAATATAATCTGCCCTTATAAATGCATTAGCTTTATTATCTCATGTCTCATAGTTCTATGCTAGCTGCATATAAGACAACAAACAATTAACCAGATTTTGGGACAATGGTTTGTAAATCAAAGTCATTGTCTTGCAACACTGAAAAGCAGTTTGACATGAAAAATATCAAAGCCGACAATGGATCTGCAAAGGCTCATAGTTCTATGCTTGCGTGGTGTTGCATAAGCAGTGGGTTATGGGCTAAAGTTAACCTTGTCAAGGAAAATGCCGTACACCTAACCGGTGAACAGTTATCAAGAAAAGGAGTAAGAATTGTGGCTTGAGAAGACGAGATGAAGATTTGTCAAGGACAGAAGCAACACCACGCCGCTTTGATATTTTCACACACATTCACCCATAAAAAAATTCCACCTTCTATTTTGAATCCACAGACGAGTGCCCATGCGTGTAACAGCAGTCATGGGCGCCCTTTTATATTATTATAATACAGGAAAGATATTATATTTAATATATGCAAATGCTTCGTATTCAAATGCTTCACAAGCTGCATCAATAACACATCCACCAACTTCTCATGCATGAATAATAGACATCATTGTTATAACGATTTCAGTAACACACACTACATTTTCATTCTAATCTTTTATTCTTTATTATTGATGATTATTGATTATTCATTCCTCATTCTTCATTCTTATTATTCATTCTTGATGTTACCATTGTCTTATGTTTAACTCCCATCGTAACATACATGCGTCGGGACATGAAGAATTTCCAAGAGATGAAGAATATTCGGTTTACGATATCAACGACAAAGAAAGAAACTTGGTCTATACACGCAAAGGTATTGAGGAAGTGGGTGGTCCGTCGAAAAGCGCCTCCTCATCCAATTTGGAAGATATGCATGATATTGGTTGATGAAGAAGTATTGTGCATTAACTTAACTATTTCGCGTGTGGTATTTAACAATTTAGCAAATGCCTCCTATCCTGTGTGAATTTCGTTTCACCTGACTACATTTTTTTTCTTTTCATCCTATATGTGGTTGACAGCTAACCAGGATTGAGGTTACCGCCACACACAAGAATCTCATTGAGAAATTGGTGACGAACCTAATGAAGGACTGGTATACAACTTCCGAATTTCCGGGTGCTTGATAATAATGATAAGTATAGAGTCACCACAAATCCCCGGAGGTTCAACTTTCACCCTCATACGTACATCGAAGAATCGATGTTTCCATTCCCGATGAGGCATATAATTTTGCCACTATTGCAGACATACATCAAGGAAATGTCCGAGACGATGAACTAATAGGTTTGCGTTGTTTAACCTCACATCGGCTAATTCATTTTTCTCCGTTTATTTATTGATGAGTATTCTATTCAAACAACTTACTCTTTTCCCTTTCAACATATTAAATTGTAGATGTAATAGGCTTTTTGCAAGCTTTTGGACGCTTGCAGGATCAAAGAAGGGAGTTTGATATAATCAATAGGCTCAACTTTAGCATTGCTGATCAAAAGTTAAATCCGTTACTAAATTTAATTATCATTTACACATAGTGAATATTAGTTAAAGAAATGGACTTGTGTGGTTTACTATAGTTATCGAGGACACGATTTATTTCATTGTAGTGACAACTTGATCAATATCACTCTTTGGGGAGATTGTCTTTGAGGAGACTTATGGAAAGAAACATGAGGATATGGAACCTCCAATCACTGTACTTGTCCGGTTTGCAAGAGTGAATAGGAACAAAGGTTCTTCACAACTGTTTCCTCAGTCAATCAACTTTTGAATAAGTATTTTCCATATTTACAATCTCATATCAACTTTGTTATATATTCTTATCAGATTATGGACATTTGAGTAATGCCTTTAGTGCAACTATGGTAATTCTCAATCCAAACATTCCAGAGGCACATTTGTTGAAGGAAAGGTGTGATCATCCTTGAATATGTGTTTATTATAGACTATCTCACATGTATTTATGATGTTGAAACCATTTAAAAATTGGGGAAAAATTCATGTACAGACTTAGCCAAGATTCTGTTGGAAGCCAGTTGTTCAGCCAAATTTCAAATGCAGATAATCCTACATACTCAACTGAATCCCTTCTGACCTTCAGAACTAGGATTCCATTGTGTGATATCTCTAAGATAGATCAAGTAAACATGTTTCAATTATATTCCTCTGCATTGTTAATTATTAGTCTTTTACTAAAAGCAAGATCACGAATTGCATTGCGTTTAGGAGTGTGATATCGTGACAAAGGTTACTATTCAAAAGGTTGAAACTCTTTACGGATGGATGTATGATGCATGTCCATGTGACAAGAAGCCGGAGTACCAATCAAACGGCTCTCTCAGATGAGTTAAGTGTGATAAAGATGTACTGATGACTATTCCCAAGTACGAGTTTTCCTGTTACAAAACTTTATGCACCATTAACTTGAACATGTTACTCATTGGCACTTCATGTACCAAATTTATAGATTTAAGGTTCACTATAAAGTGTACGACAGCACAAGCAAATGTTCGGTCATATTCTTTGATCGTCATGTGGCGAGTTGTTAGGTAAATCTGCGGCCAAGATGAAAGAGGATATGCACAAGGTGATTACACATTTTAAAGTTTATTTCTACCCTTTGACTCTACATGAACTTAATACAAAAATTATTAATTGTGTGGACGTGTGTTCATCTAGGAGGGTAAAAAATCTACTTTTCCGAGAGACCTTGATGAAGTTCTTTGGGAAGGTTATTATTGTCAAACTGAGGATTAAGAGTCACAATCTTAAATTTAGGACAAGTAGCATTGGTGTCACTCAATTTTCTGCTGACATTCACTTGGTGGAAAAGTTTCAGTATTCAAATAGCGAGGTCTCTACTATAATTACAGTAAACAAAAACTATTGATTTTGCATTATAAATAGTCATCATACTCCAGTAATTAACCAATCTCTATATATCTTGCTATTTGCAGGTTCAACTTCCTGGGATGAATCCAAACATGATAGAGGTTCAATAGTTTATAAAGTGATTTTTTAAAATTGAAAATTATATTAGAGTGCTTATAATTTTGACTGATTTTCAATACTTTTAGGAATCATCAGCCTCAAGGGAGTCTTTCCCCACTATAACCCCACCAGCTGGTAACACAAAGAGGAAGACGTTGTCCACTGACTTTCACACAGACGGTGGATATTATGGACTTTCTGAGCTGTCCACTCCAAATTTTAGCTCAACTAAACCGGTGAAAAACATTGTCAAGAAAGAGAAACAATAGTGTTTTGTTTTGTAATCGGAATGTTGTTCTGTTTATCGTATGAGGTTGTTTTCCATAATCATTTTATATAGTAGGTGAATGTATATATTGCTTTTCTGTTGGACATTCCATAATTGTTGTGACAAGTCCATTTCTTATATTATATTCTACACTTCCTAACAATCGGTCTTACTAATATTGGATAAGTTCAATAAATAATAGTTGTACAACACTAAATGTATTATATAGAGAAGTATTTCAGAATCTTTTATTACATTAAACTCATGGAGCCAGCATACGATTATGTAATATGTATATGTATCATATAAACGATGTAATGAAATCGGGGAATAATAACATCATAGCATTTATTATTTATTTTATCTCATTTACAATTTTAACATATCCGTGCATCGCACGGGTAGAAAATCTTGTTATACATATACAAGCTTCTTTGGTATAATTAGAGAGGATAATTAGAAGAAGAAGATGAAGAATGATGTATTTTTTAGAATAGAGTACAAAGAGTGATTCAATTAGTTAAATCTAGGACCCCCTTTATATAGACTAAGGCTAGGACTAACTCTCTAACTACCAAACTCTCTAACTAATCATTTAATTCCACCTTATATTTCTAACATGTACAATCCGAGGCAAATAAAGATCAAGCACAGTCCGACGGCTCACAAGGCGCTTCAACTCCCGGCGAGTATTTCTATCAATGCTGGTGTCATCAATGACGTAGGAAGTCAGGTAAATCGTCGATTAACGTCAAGTTTCTTTTGTCTCTCGGTTTTCGTCTTCCGGTCATCGGCCGGTGAGTAGAAGCAAAATATCTAGCTTATGTTCTCGCTCCCCAGCCAGAACTTGCTTGTTTATTATAAAACTCAGAACTCAAAACTATGGTTTTATGGTTAACAAAGTAATGCCTGTGTTTTTCAGCTCTGTTTTTCGTCACAGAAGTGATTTGCGAAATTTGCTAGGAGATAAACAGAGATGAGAAAAAAGTGTGTGGACTGTGCCCAGAAGCGTCCTTCGATTCACGGAAAGAAGAAGACTTCGTCAAATGTACCTTCTTCCTTCTTCAAGGTCATGATTGGCAGCGATTTTTCTAGCGTTTTGGTACGATAACGTCTTCCACCAAGATTCACTTTATTTGAAATTTTTTGTAAATTATTTTGTCGTTTCATGCCGGTGTGGATAACGTTCTTCTATAAACTTCTCTGACATGTTTTATTAAAAATCATTTCCTCATATACTAGACGTTATGATTTAGTCACCAAACTATGTACTTTAACTTTTGGGTTGGTTCTTTGTGCTCTTGGTGCTACACAATGGCATTCCCTGTAACTAGTTATTTCTTTTTTAAAAAAAATTGCTTTTCATTTTGTTGTCACCTTTGAACGCACAATCATTGCTTTGATCTTTACTTTATACTTTGAAACTGCATTGTAAAGAACCTTATTTTGTACTACCTCCAGTTTGTAGTATAAACTTTGTCCTAGACGGGAGGGAGTATTTGGTATGCCTTTTCTGCTTTTGTAACACTGTCAAGTAAAGTATTGCTTAAGGTGAAGTTAGGAACCTTCATTAATATTACGGTTTTTCTTCTGCTTTTGTGATTTTTGAGGATATCGCTCTGACTTCTGACATACTTGTATTTGTTTTCTGACTGAAAATACTCGCAGTACCTGCCTCCTAAGTTTGGTCCTACATCGTCAACCTTGATTGACAAAGAAGCCATTATTGAGGATTCAAATGGAAAGCAATGGACGGTACAAATATCAATTGTCGATAAGTCTTATGCTTTTCAGGAGGGATGGAAAGCTTTTTCGTTGGAACATGGGCTTGAAGTTGGACATTTTTTGGTGTTCCATTACATGGGAAGATCTCACTTTGTTGTTAAGGTTTTTGATAGATCTGGTTGTGAAAAAACTGATTTTCCCAATCAGAGAAAGCAGAAGAAGAGAAAAACGATCACGGTTGACCTTGATGATAGCGATGAATTGTTAAATAGACAAGGTTTCTTATCCTCGGAGTCAGACACGGGAAAGACGCAAAGTCAGGACGAGGTTGTTGAAGTGAAAGACAGTGCAGAAATTAACGAAGAGAAAACCTCAGAAAATAGTAATAGTAACAGAAGGATCCGATCTTTGAACGAAGACAAAAACTATGAAGATCCTTGTTACTTGAAAGACCGAGACTTTGGAGACAAAGAAAGAGAGGACAGGGATAGTCTTATGTTTGATGCGATCAGGTGTGAAATATTGAACAATTCAGGTGTTCACAGGACTGGCAAATTTACAAGCAGCAACGAAATAGTTGTTACAAGTATCTATACCAAAGATCCTTTGCTTGAAGATATGTTGGGTAATGGAGCAACTCAAGATCTGTTTGAAGTTGAATTGACCAAAAGAAGTCATTTTCTTGAAGAGTTAGACAAGAGTACATTCTCCCGTGAGAGACATTCTCGTGAAAACAAGATTCCTGAGCATCTTTTGATCCCATGTACCATGCAACATGAAGAAATCAAAGAGAACTCAGGTAACAAAGAGAACTCAGGTAACAAAGAGTTAGACAAGAGTACATTCTCCTGTGAGAGACATTCTCGTGAAAACAAGATTCCTGAGCATCTTTTGATCCCATGTACCAAGCAACATGAAGAAATCAAAGAGAACTCAGGTAACACAGTCATTGTGGTAGCTTCATTCTATCTTCCTCAAGCTTTGTGTTACTAAGATATCAAATAATGTACAGCTAAGTTTGCTTTATGCAGATTGTGGGCTGCCAAGTCCCCCCCCTCCTAGCATTTGTTCAATACTTATCTTACATTCTGCATATTGATTTTCTATTTTTCGCTCTTTATCAGAGACCCAGCAATTATTGATATCAAAAGAGGGAAATCCTTTGCATGCTGGCAATTGTGAAAATACCAGAGAGATGTTTGTTGGGTTACATGTGTCCCTGGACGTTCCTATGTGCCATGGCATGTGTTTCTTCCCATTGCTTTAGTAGTCTAAATATTTGGATTGCAGACTGTCATTTAAAAGCCTTGATTAATTATTATTTGTGACTATAGCTACAGGGAAAATGGAGAGAATGATTCAAAAAGAGCTTCTGGACATGACTCCAGATGTGTGCATATACAATGATCAACTCCAGACACTTATTGGAGATCAAAGCAGCGATCTAAATTCAGTGAAAGCTGTACCTTCTGACTGTGGTACTCACTCTTAAACTTAAGCAATCTCAATTGCTATAGCTGTATTGACTGCACATTAATTAATTTTACTCTACAAACTGCTTGGCAAAATTGACATTATACATACATATATTATGAAGATGGGGAAGAAGTGTAATTCTTTTTTGTGCATATTAAACTGTTATGACCCTAGAGGAAGAGGGTGACGTGGCTAATGAGAATAGGGCTGGACAACAAGGAGAGTGGGACAAAATGGATAAGGGCGTGATGATTGCAGGACAAATTGGACAGGTGTCAACAGGTCAGAAAAGGATCATACATGATAATGCGCTTGCTGACAAGGCCGTTAGGCGCAGCAGCAGAATTGGAAAGCCATCATGGAAGCTGAGAGAGAATGTGGTTAGATGGATGGATAGGGTAGTGAGGAAGAGACAGTTTTGATTATTGCATTGTTCAATTTGTTCTGTATGTTTCTTCCCTCTTCCCAATGAATCGTCTCTTCTGCCTCTGATAGTATTTCTTTTCTTTCCTTAATTCCTAAGTTGTAAGGAGTATTTCAGCAGAAATACTCTATAGACATTTACTGTTCAACTGCTTATTGTTATGATTAATCTATTTCCTGGAAATATAACCAATGAGGGGTGTGTTCATTACATAACCCTTTGATTGAAAGGGAAAGTTTTCTTCAGCTATCTTGTCAATCACCCTTCTTTGAGCCACACTTTTATGGGAGGTGAAGATTCTTATATTTATGTGAATTCTCATTTCTGCAGGAGCTGCCCACGTGCTTGCATTCATCTCTGAGACACACGGTAAAAACAATACTGGTGGCGCTCCGGAGGAGACAATGGCCGATCCTTTACCGTGAACAGAGCAAGTAATTATCAACCAGGGCAAGAAAAGTAGTCCTTGTGTTTTTTTTTTTGGTAGCTGTAGATATATGGGGGCGTTTTCCTTTGGTTTTGGGGCAAAATTTTGTGATGAATGTGCCAAAGTATTGTCAGTGTTGTATATGTATAGCCTTTTGTCAGATCTCTACACACATGCCATGCTCTCAAAAACAACACAGGACCTTTATGATCAAATGCATGCTTCTCTTCTCATCAGCTATCTGGAATATTATTATATCAGTACTGATGAAAAATAGTAAAGCCTCTGGTTCCACCCCCATCTTTACCTTTTTCGGTTTATCTTCTTCCTTGGTTGTATATGAGCACATGTCTAATGTCAGTGTCACACAATTGCTTAGAGAAGAGAAAGTTCCACGCAAGGGACTCTGTCTATGGACACAACTGGCCAGTCTTTATATCATATTATAGACGCTCAAACGCTGGTGGAATAAAACCAAAGGAAAATTAGGCTGCTTGTTTTCTTGTGAAGTTGTGCGTGATTAAGTAATTCAACCTTGGCCACAATTTCAATTTATACATGATACTGGCTCCGGTCCTAATTATAGGACAACATTTGAGAGTTAGTTTTGGTCCTACCTATAGGATAACATTCTAATTTTTGTTAATTTCTTCCTAAAATACCCCTATTGTTATGAATAAGAGATTATGCGAAATCAATAAGGTAGTTGAAGTGCAAAATTTATATAAGGGCATTTTAAGAAAATGAGTAAAATAAACTAATTTAACCTCTATCATTGATCCCTCCAAAATTGGTTAAATATATCCTATAATTAGGATCAGAGGAGTAGTAAATAAACAGATAAATTATTAATGTAAAGAAAATAATCATGAGCCAGGGTCAGTATGATCTCTAATAAAAAAAATTAATAAGAAAAGGTGGTGTTGATTTGTTTCACCATCTTTGTAATCCTGAAAACCAAAGGTTGTACCAGGAATAGTTGAGACGTAGTTCACTTATTTCACCAATTCCTTAGAGTTTCATGTCGGTTCAGGAAAAATAGTATTGAGTATTCATCCACATGAAGAGAATTTGTTAATCCTTTCCTCTCCTCCGGGTTATTATTCAGGGAGCATCAATAAAGGTAAATTAGAAAAATATTGACAAAAATGAAAAATATATCTTATACTTAAGATTAAAATCAACTCTTTAAATATACTATATATTAAGGACTGAAGGAGTACCTTTCAACGAGATGAATCCTAATTTTTTATAAACTTGGAGACTGAAACCCTGACTTGAATCTCAATTCATTTTCAATAAAATGAAAGGCTGAGACATGAGTTGATATGAAAGCTTTATGAACCAAATATTGGAAACTTAAGTAAACATCAAACATAAAATCGACTCTCGGTATATTTCTTGATCCACTTGTTCTTTGTCAAAAATTATTTTCACGGCCTTCTTTCTTAAATAGCGCTCGAATTTCTCAAATCGCTCCTCCATTGCCTCTTTGTAACATCCTAAGATCTTCCCGGCGCCGGAGGTCGTTACGCTTTTCATTATTCTCCATCCGCCTCAGCATCGACTCCTGTGTTTGGTGGAGGAGGGTGAAATCTGGATTTGGGCCCGAGTTTTTCGTTTCCATCCCGTCGTGTGTTTTGGGAACGATGGGAGGGGAAGATATCGTGTCTGAATTGCTCCCTTCCGGGATATCCTCGGGCTGATCAGAAGCCTGATGGCGTTGGCTTGCCTCGGCCTGAGGTTGACTTTCGGGCTGAGGGTTCCGACCACTACTTCTAGTGTTAGCCATCGGTGGTCATGGGGATCAAATTTTACGGTCCCCACGGTTGGCGCCAATGTTCGGTGTAGAACACGAGATGTCCGGCCCGGAAAATTTGGTGCTTTTATCTTGGATCGTGACGCCCGTCGGGATATCTATGGCACGAGATATCACGGAAGGGCGAAGGATCCGTACACGTAAGGCTCTTCGCCAAAGGGGAAGGGTTTCGTGTAACGTGGGGTTGTGCACGGTGATACCGAATATAAGGAGATTGAGTTAGAACACGTGCACCTTAGAGCTCTACCCTTGTATATATAGGGAGCATCCGGTATCGTCAGAATCGCCGGATCTTATCATATCCCTTGACCGGCAATATGATAGATCCTCCCCGATTATGGATACATCCGGATATATGATATATTACTTTGGGCCTCTCGGACATTGGGCCGATAGGCAGGGCCGTAACACCCACGTTACACAAACCCCTTCCCCCTTTGGCGAAGAGCCTTACGTGTACAGTAATCCTTCGCCCTTCCAGATATCTGTGCCATAGATATCCTGACGGGGCGTCATGATCCATGATAAAAGCACCAGCTTTCTAGGCTGGATATCTGTGTTCTACACCAGAACAAAATCTAACACAAGTTATCTTCCAATATATCTTGTTAGCCCCAGTTACTAGGATGTATCCTATCGTTGCTCTTATTCTACATGTTATTAATTGCCAGACAATGGAGGAATAGATGGCGCAAGGTTTTCTAGCTAAATCGCACCCACATGTGTCGAAGAAACAACCAGGTGGGGTAATAAAACCTGCAACATGTCAATGGTTTACTCCTTTGTTATTGTTGTCCTGTCCAAACAAAAGATTTGACCTTTGAGGGAGTTCTACAATTTCAAATTATCTTATCAAGAACAAATGATTCCTTTGAAAAGAATGACAAATCACAAGGAGGTAACCTAGAATTTTTTTAACCTTTGACATATGTAAAGCTGTTACCATGAGAAAAGTAGATACTTACCTGATCTTTAATTATTGGATTGTTTCAACATTCCAAGTGTTCATCAAAGAAGAAGAGTCAGTAACTATTTGTGCAAGAATTACTTAGAAAAACCAACAAGAAGGAAGTAGGTAACCTAGACTTCTTCCAATTGTACTACACTGCTTCCAAGCTGTTCTTGCATCAAATTTATATGGCAATTTCAATGCTTTTTGGATAAGTTTTTACAGGAGTATTTCTCAATTCCTTTCTAGGTGTTTGCTTGACCCCTAGAAGGTGCTTGAATTGACCAACCTGCAGTGAAAGAAAACCAAGATCTTATAATCTTGAATCATTGTACATAATCTAAGCATGTGCAATAAAAGTGTTTTAGATGATCAAAAAATATAAACAGAGTTGTGCAGATTGATAGCTAATTGTATAATTTGAGAAATGAGGAATCTTGCAGCCTTCCACCCTGCTTTTGGATTTCCATTAATCTGTTCAACAATAAAGTCCTGCAAGGTGATGTTTAACAAATTAGCACACATCTTGAACCAAAACAACACATAATATTCATATTAAATTTTCAAGTTAGCACTAAAGTTGGTGATAAAAAAAAATTAAAGACTGCCATCCTGTAGGATCTTTCTTTTATTAATTATTTTCATAACAGTATCACTCTCAAGGAAAAAAAAAAAGTAATATGCATTATTTTTAAAAAAAACATTAATAGTACAAACACAGTACAAAATGGATGTGGAAGTGCAAAGATTTAAATCACCTGGAGGATATGAGAATTAAGCTTCAGACTACGAAGTTCTTCTGCTTCTGCCTCAATGATCGGTTGCTGAAATAAACAATCATCAATTAAATTTAGGGAATAATCTTATTATATGAGTTAACAATAGAGCAAGACTCGATGTGAAATAAATGGCTAGGAAGGACGTTTATAGTATCTGCCTTTTATCTACTAAAAATGAAGCATAACTGCATCATTAGTTCAGTTAAACACACATAATCCCACGAACACGCCAAAGCAGATAAAGATAAATTTCCAGTGGATCAAATCTAGCATCTCTATGTACCTCATTTTTTTCAAATCCTTGGGCTTTAACGTTATTCATAAACTAGCATCTAGTCCTAGTTCCAGACCTTGTCAGATTTACTGTAGAATAGGCTCAAAGCTTGCACCTAACAACTTCCAATTTCAAGCAGCATTGCAAAAACAGAACAATATAAGTTAAGCCTTTTAGGTATTTTCAAAAATTTGTCACAAAGAAAAACAGAATGAGGGAAAACAAACAGATAGCAAGTAGCTAAGTAACTAGCCTTCCAGCAAGTATCTAAGCACATGCATAGTAAGCAACGAAAGGAGTGAAACATTTACAATATTCATTTTCTCCTTAGTTTCTCAGCATGCAAACAGAGTAAAAACCAAGTGACAAGTTATAAACATGGGCAATATAAAGCAAAGGAAGACCAAGCTCATTCATCAAAGCAAGCTAGCTCAGAGTTGCGAAAACGAGAATAAGCAAGGCGAAACAAAGATTAGTAAGATCAGAAACAAACGAAATAAAAAATCTAACCTTGAAGAGAACAAGAAGGCGAGATATAGAGAGAAAGGGAAGGAGGAGAAAAGGTTGTCAGAGATGTTGGAGCGAATGTTCGAAACTGAAAAGCCTAAAACTGCGAAAGAGTGACACGAAACGGAAGGATTCTATCGCAAAACCCAAAAGCCTTTTTGTGACAGAATTACAATTCCATCGCAAAAAGGCTTTTGGGTTTTGCGACAGAATTGGAATTTCGTCGCAAAAATGCTTTTTAGAATTTCGCTTGACGGAATTTGAATTCCGTCATAAATCCCTAAATTTGTGCAGAAAAAAAATTATGTTGCAAATTTAAATCATTAATTAATTTTTTTAGTAGTGATAAGAAATATATACATGCAAGGAAATAGATCAACCACATATTGGCTAGCTTTGCGTCCTAGGGTATGGAGGTTCTCTAAATTTAACGTTTGTATATAGAGCATCTCTATTGGTCAACAACACTACAGTTTATATCTGGTTCTCTAAATTTATAATAAATTTATTTCGATTCTTGAAGTTTGTAAAGTATATTTTTAGTACCTTATCTTAATACACTTATAACTTATTAATCTCATAAAAAAATGCCAAGGTTTAAAAAATGAACCGATTAATAAATCGATCGAGGAGTCAAGGCGGGGTTAGTGGGTTAGATTAGGGTTAGACCATTAATGATTACAATAATTTAATTTAACTTAAATGTGTAAAAATATTCATATTTTATTATAAAAATAATTTATAATCTTATTTAATATATTTACTTAATTTTTTAAAAGCTAATTTGACTCTCACTTTAAATTCTTTCCACTTTCTTTTTTTTTCTAATTGGTTTTGCCGTCATTGCTTGGACCATCACATCACATATTTCCTTTCAAATAATTTAAATTAAATATCATTGGGAAAAATGCATTTCCCTCCGCCCTCTCTTTCATGGATTTGGCTTAGGTCCTTTGCGGACCTTTGTCCACTGAAGTATAGTCAAACGACGCAGTTTTGGCGCCACACACACATGGTCCTTTTTTTAAAAAAAAAAATCGAGATATCACTTTGGATAGTAAAAAGATAATTGAAGATATTGAATTATACAAAAAAAATTCTTCATGATCTTGAAAAAAAAAAATTAGGAGCTTGAAAAAATATTTTAAGATCTTGGATTGGTACTAGAACGGATACTTTAGGATCTTTGAAAAAATAATTCATGATTTTAAAAAAATTATTTTAGGATCTTGAAAAAATAATTCAAAAGATCGACGCTACTAAAAATATATTTTAGGATATTTTTTCAAGATCTTAAAATAATTTTTAAGATCATGTATTTATTTTTTTCGGTGTAATTCGATATCCTAAAGTATCCTTTTAGTATTAGTAAGATTCTAAAAAAAAATTAGGATCCTAAAATAATTTTTTAAGATAATGAATTTTTTTTTTTACCATTTAATATCCTGAATTATCTTTTTATTGATGGCAGTGCTTGATTATTATTATTTTTTAAGAAAAAGGACCATGTGTGTGTGGTGCCATAACGTGTGCCCTCCTTCCAACGTAACATATTGTTAAATCGTGTTATTGCTCTCTCTCTTTTGTACGTACTGTATCTCACTTTCCCCCTCTTACTGCATATGACTCCTATTTCAGATTTTCTTTCATCTTTCTTCTTCAACCTTTGAACTTTTGTCACAGCCTTGAAATAAAAGGCCACAGACCTAAGCGAAGAAGAGCCCCATGGACTCACTTTTCTCCTGAAGCTGCGCGTCTTATCTCTTGTACTCGCCGGTCTCCAACCAGTGAAGGTGTTCAAAATATGCATCTAGATCCAACGATTTCATCTCCGAGCATCATCAACCTCATCTCTATCCCACCTTCTTTTGATCTTGTTTCTCTCAGTATCATCTCTTTCTCTCTTCTTCTATCATCTTCAACCTCTTTTGGTTTCTCCCTTTCTGAAAAAACAATCACAGCTTTTTTATTTTTTATTTCACTTAAATGTCCCAAAATGACTCCGTTTCGAAACATTTTAACAAAAAAAGCATTAACTCAGGCAACCCACCCACCTAGCGGGTTTTCGAGTCGAGGCCAAGTTGGCCAAGTCAACTTAATTAGATTTCACTGAGTTGAGTCTTCCCTCGACTAATAGTAAACCAGACCAACCTGAGTCTAATTCACCAGTTTTTCCCGAATTTTTTGTACATTGGATAGTGCTAACTTAGCAAATTTAGATTATGTTGACAAAACATACTTATATTGTAATAATTTAATATAATATTTTTATATTTTAAAATTAGAATATACCAACATTAATTTTATATTTTACATTATATTATATTTTTATGTTTATAATGGAAAAAATATTAAAGGATTAAAATGTAAGCATAATTTATTAGCATTTAATTGTAAAGTGTACTATTTAAATCTACTTAGTTAAATTTCTTCCACTAATTAATGAGATTTACAATGTTGATTAAGGGATTGACAATACTCAATTATGAATTTTATAAGCTTAGGGATTGGGATGAAGCTTACTATTTGAGCATGTTTGGTACCGCGATTGGGTTGTCAATCGCACGTTTTGAAAGGTTCAATCAGACTTTTAGACATTTTGGAAATTTTTACATGTTTGGTAAATAACTCATTTCAACCGTGTTTTTCAGCTAAAAGTAACTTATCTCATAAGTTTATTTTTGAAGCTTTTGAAAGAGCTCATTCTTAAAAAGCAAAAAGCAACATGTCGCCGGGCCCACAAACACTTTCTCTCACTCCTTCCCAAATGAGACTTGCTTCTCTCTCTCTCTCCTACGGATGTTCTAAAAGAGTTATGAGACTTTCTTCTCTCTCATAGATCTTGTTGCATGATTTGTGCAACAATGACCATACATAATTTTACGTTAATTTCATGGAATCGAAAATGAGAATATAGGTCATGTAGATAATATCAGTGCAAATGAAGAGCTTTTCTCGATAAATTATACTACACCATCTCCATCCAAAATAAATCATATTCATGACACAATTAGAGACTAAATTGTATGGGACTTGTGATCCAGTTAGTTATGTAATATTATTTGATCAAATTATGTATTTTAGCATTGCTTAATTTTCCAAGTTAGCATTTTTCACTTTTTTTGTAATTTTGATTTTAATTTTTCTCTTATAATTATCTCAAAAAGGCACTTACGCTACCGTCATTCCAAACAAGTTTCAATTTTATAAAACTACTTATGTTACTACCAATCCAAACATAAATAATATTACATAATCTGACTTTTACATAATTCAGACTGTAAATAAGTCATTTTTCCACCACTATCTCAAACACACAGATCAAACATATATTTTAGTCATTGCTTAAATCAGATTGGGATAACCTCCAAATTTACTCCGGAAGTTTTCACTCAAAATCAGTGAGTATTTAAAAGTTTTTTTGGAAGCGATATTTAACAAGTAAGTATAAAAAACATAACAATTTTGCCAACCATTAAGAGGCTTGTTTGGGTCAGTGATGACTTATTTTTTATCTGACTTTTGCAGAAGCCTAGTAGAAAAAAAAGTCAGGTTGTAAATATGATTTGTGTTTGGATTGATGGTGGTAGAAGTGATGAGGTCAACGTTAAAAAGTTGAGAGCTTTTTCCTTATAGCTACCCTATAGAGCTTTTACGGTAAAATGAGTTTTTTTTTTAAAAAAAAATCCAATTAGATAAAAAGCCAACCCAAACATCACCCATTAAGCTTTTTTTTTTCCTACTTTTTTTGACTTAAAGCTTACTAACGCTCTCCCAAACAGGCCCAATAAAGTTAATTTTTACGGTTAATTGATCTAATTAGGTTGATGTGGCTCTACCATGTAGGATATAATGCCACCTCATCATTCAACTCATGCCAAATGGCCTCCATGTCATCACTTCACCATAAACCCACCCATCAACCACCTCTTCCCCATCAACTTCATTTTCTCCCATCTCAGTGCTCTTCCATCTCATCGCCTCCTTCCCGTAATCACATTAATCAACACAGAAAATATACAAAAGTCAAAAGCAAAGAGTTCAACAAATCCAAAATAAGAGACAAAATTCAGAATCAAAAGCATCAACCATAATTCTAACCTCCTCCCTCGGCTTTCTCCTTCTTCATAACCGATTCTTTCTGTTCTTAATCATCTACAGCTTCACCCATCACCACCACCCTCTGACCGTAACTCCAACGACGACCCATTTCCAGAAAGTGTCAAAGGTTCAAAATTTATCAAGCTTAAATATTTAGAAGCAAATTTCTCTTGGATCTGATAATTTTAGAAAAGTGGGTGCCAAAACGAGGCCCGGCATCAAAGGTAGATTCACGAAACGATCGGAGGTGGAATGCTTTAGAGGATATGGCCATATCATCTATCGTCGACGAGGTTGAATGACGACGGTGATAATTACATTAGAGCAATAAATGATGGTGAATGGGTCAAGCAAACTTTCCCCTCTCCTCGCACCTTTCACACTTCAATGGTTTGTGATGAATACAACGGGACGAAGGAATATGCTGGGCAAAGGCCGCGTACCGGGAGAGAAAAGGGGGGAATGGGTAGTTTTTAAATTTTATTTTGCTTGGGGTAACATTAAGTGCCATGCATATTGAGTGCCCCGTGTCATTTAACGGTTATATTTAATGAGATCAAGGCAGAATTGAGTTTCTCTCATAATCTCTTTCTCATTATCCCTCATCATCTCTAAGATGTCATATCCATCCAATCAATCACAATACCAATTTAACATTTCTCTCACCTTCCCAATCAATAGTCCAAATAGTGTTAATGAGGGAAAATGAGAAAAATGCTTAGGAGAGAATCCTCTTCCGCGGAATTGTTAAGTTTTGGTAACTTCGAATCGACATTATTCCAAAAACAAAAACTTTCAGATATTGGATTTCTAAAGATGTCAATTTTGACCAGATATAAAAACTTCGAATTGACATTATTCAGAGTAGAAACTTTCTATACAAATTTGCCACTTAATCAAAGTGGATTTCTAAGATGTCAATTTTATTGTTCTTATATCCGGTCAAAAACATTTTACCGTTCTTATTAATTTGACATTTTAATTTTTTACCTGACATTTGAAATCATGATTGTTTCTTTCACCTTCAAATTCATCGTTTTGAAAACCATTAGTAGTACTTTTTTCCTCGATTTTTAACTATTGGAAGGAAAAAAGTGAAGCTATTGATTTTTCAAGTCCAACGAGGAATATGAATAATACTGTATTGCTCTTTCCAAGAGAACTTATGGAATAAGTTTCCAAGTGCCGTTCCACTCTGGATTACGTATCACTAGCATATTTAACCATTCTCTGTATGGCAATCAAAATATACTGTAATTAAACCAGCTATCAATAAATTGGAAAGGAGAAGGTCATTATCTGCAACTTATCATCAATATAAAACATTAAATCTCTAAGCGACTCATTCATTGGTCCATTTGTCTTATCTCCGTGGCAATATTATCTTCTGTAATTGGCCATAAGGATCCACGTCTTCGCAAATCTCATTTCAAAATCATTATTATATTTTTCGTCTCTATTCAAACACAAGTATTATCTCATTGGTGATCTATCAATTCAACGTTCAACAAAAGGATACACGTGTTTGTAAATCTCATTTCAACACCTTTTGTTTTCGTCTTCATTTAAACGCCAGTATTATCGCATTGGTCATCCATCAGGTTAGAATTAAATGCAGATGTATTCCCAATGAAACTATTACACTCCCCATGCATGATAGCGGATTCTTCCTATTTCAGTTTATTGATAAACCCACCATATGTTGTTCTATATAAAGCATTTTGTGCAAGAGTACGCTCCATAGTTGTAAAACTCGATCAAATATAAACATCCATATGTTCACAGAAGATCCATTTTATTGCTGCTTTAGAGGTTCACCAGCTTTCTGGGCCTCGATTAGCTATTCGAGAGTTCTAAACAAGGAAGATGTCATTGTAGCTTTGTTGTTTGTGAAGATGAAAAGGCTGGGTGGTTAGTTTTTTATTATGTTTTTCCTAAACAATATTGCGTCACTAAATGAGTTTGCTATATATTGTAGATGGGGATCCTCTTTATGAGCCATTATGATTTGTCTCAAGCTATATTCAAATACCATTCTGGTCCCATTTATAAGTCCTTTTGACCAAAAAAAAAATTTGGTCCCTATTTATAAGTCCCTTTTGACCAAATAAATGAGATTGTTTCACATTAATTGTCTTAATGAAAATAAAGAGAGAAGAAAGAATTGAAGGTACCCAATCATAAATTAGAGTAAAGTTGAAAATTCACCTCATAATCATTGAGCTAACTACCTCTCTTTGATATATGTAATTTGGTCAAAAAAGGGTTTATAAATAGGACCAGAGTGGTACGATCATCACTTATAAATCTAAGGAGAGAGGTAGTTAATTGGTTAATTTATTATCAAGCTTATTCTTTTTCTGTTTCTTGTACCATAGATATGGGCCTTATTCCTCTAAGCATTGGGCTCATTAAGGCCAGCCCGGCCTATTATTGATGCCCTGCTTCCTCTATTCGCGGTCCTCTTCCACTTCTCTAACCCCTCAGCTATCTGCCGCCGCACCATCAAGGAGCAAGCACCACGAGCAGTTACTTATTAGGGTTTCATACATCTGCGATAAGAAAAAGCAGCCGCGCGCACAAACCGCGCTCTCTGTTTCTCACTCGTCGTCGTTAACCCGCTCAGGTACTGTGGGATTCCTTTCCCCGTTGTTGAACACGACAACAGATACGCTTTCGTTGTTTTCTTTCCCTGCCTTCTGACAATGTGAACCGCGCCGTTTTATGTGTTCTTTCATTACTTTTTCCCTGTTAGGGTGTCTCTGGTGAGACTTGTTGATTTCGCCTGTGATCTATGATGATTTTGTGTCGTTCGGTGGATAAAATGCTTGATGTCTAGGATTGGGTGTTTAATGCACGGGCACGAGTTAAATTTTATCGCGTTCACTCATGAGCACATGGCTGATTAGCTGTAGCTAGCTGTTTGAGCTGGTGAAAATCATTGCATGTTCTTTATACACTGATCATAGCATCCGGTTAATTGTTGTTAGCCCACTGATGAGGTCCTTTCTGGTTTCTATATTTTTTTTAGCGAGTTACATTGTTCCCAACTTCCCATTATAAATTTTCTGACGACCTCTTGTTATTAATTTACCTGTTTGCTGTAATTACCGGATCTTAATTTTTATCATCATTGCAGATTCTTGGTTATTTTCATCTGCTGTTTGTTTATCTCGACCAAGGATGGCTTCTAGATTCTGGACACAGGTCACTAAAATTATGTTTCATTACTTCATTTTGGTTGTTTCCTTGCCCCGTGGGTTTGAAGAATACTGCTACTTTTATTGATGCATGTGCATTGTTTTTTCAATGACAGGGTGCTAGTGACTCCGAGGAGGAGTTTGATTATGTTCTTTTTGAGAATGCAGTTGGTGAACCTACCAATGAAACTGTTAAAAGCAGATACCTGAGTGATAGTGAGCCTGAGGATGAGAAGCGGGTTGTTAGGTCACCAAAAGACAATCGTTTCGAAGAGATGTCATCTACAATTGACCAGATGAGGAATGCTATGAAGATTAATGACTGGGTGAGCTTGCAAGAGAGCTTTGATAAGATAAACAAGCAACTCGAGAAAGTCATGCGTATCACTGAATCTGAGAAGGTGCCTACTCTTTACATAAAGGCACTTGTGACGTTGGAAGACTTCCTAGCACAGGCTTTGGCAAAGGATGCCAAAAAGAAGATGAGTATCAGTAATGCTAAAGCATTGAACTCAATGAAGCAGAAATTGAAGAAGAATAATAAGCAATATGAGGTTTTGATTACTAAATATAGAGAAAATCCTGAGAGTGAGGAGGATAAAGATGAAGACGAAACTGAGGATGAGGATGAAAGTGAGGAGGAGGTAATTGAGATCTCTGGGGACATGGTTAACAAGAAGTTCAAAGAGGTTGTGGCTGCTAGGGGCAGGAGGGGAACGGGAAGGTTTGAGCAGGTTGAGCAGCTTACAACTCAGGGTTCAGCACTCAGGGGAGCCCAGCTGGATGCATCAACTCGTATGGTTAGCCTTAAAGGAGTTCGTGCTTAAACTTTTAAAGAAACACTTTGTACCGGAGTGTATGTTTCATGCTGTACCGTTTAAATTAGCCGGATCTTTTGGTTCTATTGCATTACTCAGTGGAACAAGCTTTTACTTGCCCCGTGCGTTGTACGGATGCTAGTATTTTATGAGTTACTTAAACATATTTTACTTTCAAAGTGATGTCACTTTCTTCTCTTTAAAAAATATTAAGACATTACTATCAATGAATTATTACTGATTAGAAATGAAACTCCAATAATGTTAAACAAAAATATTTTTCAATCGATTTAGGGTACATATTACAAATAAAATTTCAACACATTTTTGAGAGCGCTTGTCACATATCTGGCAGTGAAGAATTTGCTCATTTGAGGAGATATATTGTATATCATAATCTCATTCATTCCAGGGCAACCAAATTCCGCCAACAAATTCGAGTAGCTTCAACATGAATCCAATTATTGAATCTAAATTTCCTCACCACTCAGTCAGCTTTGGAACCATTGATACGAGGCTTCTACATCTTCATGATATCTGGTGGTTTGGGACAAAGATGAAGACTTAATTGATCCTTCTTGTCTGATAGTCCCATTGAATACAACGTCTCCCTCCTATCTGAAATTTCAATTCTGGCCTGATCACAGTCGCCACTAACATTGTGATGTGATATTTGCTTTGTCACAATTGGATTTCATTTATCCATCTTCCCCACTTTTCATTAAGTATAAAGTTTTTTCTCTGGCTTTCCCTTTTAATTTAATATTTCCTTTATCTTAAATTACAAATTTATTTTTTCCCTTTTAATATTAGCTTAAATTTGACTGATTGTTTAAAATAAATAAATAATTAAATTCAATTGCTTTCATCTTGTTGCATTCTTCTTTACATGGTGTGAACTTCATTTTACATTGTCCCATGTGGACAACAATTTTTTAAAATCAGAAAGGATCAGCTTCTCTCCTTTGCCACTATTCTCTGCTACCATCCGCTGCTTTAAAATGCTCCATTTTCTGTGCAAAATGAACATGAGAAGTTTAACTTGGGTGAGAGACAGGTGAAAGAGATGGTGTAATGTCATACCACATATAAGGGAAAGGGTTAAAGTTGGGGTGAATTAAATTTTTACTTTAAGTTATTTTAATATTTTTTAGAAAGTAATTTTTCTTAACCTAAAAACTCTAGAAACTCCAAAGAGATTTTGAGAAGCATAAATAAATCTGTTTTTTAGTTTTTCAAAAAGTCTGAGATAATATTTAAAAAATTAGATATATGCAAGTAAGTAAATGAGATAGAATAATAATGATTTATTTCAAATTATTTAATTTACATATATTAATTTTTTTACATATATGAATATATAATTGAATTCTGTGATTTTTTTCTTTTTGAGAAAATAATTTTTTAGGGTAAATAAAAGAAAAATAATTTACCTTAACCTAAAAACACTAAAAACTCCAAAGAGATTTTAAGATGTTAAATTAATCTTTTTTTAGTAAAAAGAAACTGAGATAATACTTAAAAAATTAAATACACGTAAGTAAATGAGATAGAATCAATATATATAACTGTTTGAATTATAAAATGCCTTTTCTTCTTGATATGTCTCTCATTAACAAAAGTATTTGTGAGAAATTTGATATTCATAAGGTCGAATGTCAACCATTAATTAAATATATAAATAATTTTTCAAAAGAATACTTTATAAATCTATAAATACAATCTAACCCAAAAAATAGATATAAAAAATAGACATTTTTGTTTTTGACAATCTAGCAATTCAGAAGTAAGGAAAAGTAAATATATATTGATAAAAAATCATGTAACTTTTGTCACTAAAAAATTATCTCAAGTAATACCTAAATCTAATTGAAAACAAAAGTTTATCAAAAAATATCATATCTTAGTGTATATTGACATGAAAATAGTGACATCACAAACACATACTAAGATAAATAGTTTTTCCTCGACAATGCCACTTTTTGCTGGTAATTTGGGTGTCAAAATGCATAAGAGAAAATAGAATAGCTTGAAGATACCAATTACCTGCCGCTTATAGTTGGTCAAAAAGCATAGATAAAAAGGTCACGGTAAAAACAATACCCTTTTCAATGAAAGTATTGAAACAACAGTAGTATTAAGACCATTAACACCATGGAGATATGTGACATAACAAATATGGAAACATATCATGGATTGAAGAACTACACGATGCTCAATATTACTTGTATACACAAAAGGCCAGCTACATTCAGGCACCTCAGTCATAGTCATATGAGGTACAGAGCGAAGCAGAGGTAAGGATAAAAAGCATATGCGAACTGCATGGTTTGTCAAGATAAATTTCTTCAACTTGACCATAACATAGATTTGATCCGGAATAAATACCAAATAGTGAATGCATTCATAAAGATGCTTTGTAAAGAAGCCAGAGTTCACAGACACAGAGCTAATGCGTTCCTGTTTTACATCTGTGAAAGTATGCAAGAAAGGGAGCAGCTGCTTTCTGAGGCACTGGTTCATGCATGTAGGCTCTCTGCAGAACAAAAAGGAAAATGGTCAATTTAGGCATATTACAATCACAGGTTAAGTTTAGGCATACAGAAATTGCTTATCATTTCAAACTTGTTTGGTTGCTAGCTAAAAATACCAATAATAAATTTGTCAACATCATGCCTAATGCACTCAACCGATTCCATAATCTAAAATTCATGCTTTTGTGCCTTCTCATGTGCTTTTTTCCTTCATTGATTTCGATAACTCTTGAGACGGACCCTTCAGGTGATCCGCATGTACAAACCACTATAATAACCAAAACACAATCTCATAATAACTTCTCATAAAAAACTACACATCAAGAAAAGAATGGCCAAGCTATGAAGTGAATCCATAAATGACTTTCTGCTGATATATGAAGGCAAACATAAGAAAAGCAACCACTTTGGCCACCTGCCACCTTCATTGATAAAAAGAAACTATTTCACTCCATTAATAAACTTAAAAGTAACCATTCAAATAAAACATTGACAAAATTTCCTGCCATCTTTATCAAAAGATAAAGCGGCAAGTAGCAAAAGGTGCATTGGACAATCTTTGTCTGATTCTATACTTGTGTGAATTGTTTAGGATGCTTTATTTTTGTTGCTCACAATAGCATGCCTAAAACATGAAAGAATAGATACATTGGCGGAGACGTGCTTGAAAGATTCGATATTGATTCCGCAAAAGTGTCAATCCTTTGGGATGCTTTACTTATGAAGACTACAATGAGATCCCTAAAGCATGAATAAAGTTCATGCTTCTTACACATCAATGTCAATCAGATAACAGAAAAATAAATAGCATGCCAAATGGAATGATCAAAGTTTCCTAAAGACTGGACAAAATATAGTCAAGTAATATATTTTATAAACTTACCAACTATCATAGATCGATTTGCAATTAGAAAAGCAAGTAACAACGTGAAAAAAGAAAGAGAGGGAAGTGAGAGAGGAGGCAAGCAATAAATGAGGAAAGGATAAGGAGAGATGACAAAATCCAAACTAAATCTAAAGGCATCACGCCACCAAACTCTGTAATCTATGCAAAGAAAAATACAGAAAGGTCAAAGAAAGAGCTTGGCAAAACACTCAAAAACCCGCAAGAAAAATACACACATACACACATATATTGTAGGAAACGAGAAAAAGGGTGAAAGAGCAAATTGAGACTTATACTTTAAATGAGGAAAGGATAAGGAGAGATGACAAAATCCAAACTAAATCTAAAGGCATCACGCCACCATTGTAATCTAGACTTAGGTCAAAGAAAGAGCTTGGCAAAACACTCAAAAACGGGATAGTTCATATATTGTAGGAAACGAGAAAAGGGTGAAAGAACGCGTACCCCACGATGTACCGAAGCAAATGGATAGTTCAATCACGAGTTAATATCATCTTATTTGAACTTTCTCTCGAGCAACTTGAAAAACTTTTTCATCTCGAAGAGCAATACCTTACTTTAACGGACTCGATCTCGCACGTACAAACCACTATAAACCACTATAATAACCACCGAGAAGATGATGAGAAATCCAACTTTATAGAAAGTAAACACAATCTCATAATAACTTCTCATAAAAAACTACACATCAAGAAAAGAATGGCCAAGCTATGAAGTGAATCCATGAATGACATTACCTTCAACCCGAATGGATCACTGTCCAGAATGTCAGTTCCAGCATTATAAACTACCAGCTCAGGATCAAAACTACCAGACGAAATATGTCAGTAGTCTAATGAACTATGTCTCCCCACTGAATTATAATAGCTACTTCTCCTGTTTAACCACCATACCTCGCTTTGTACATGCACCTTTGCAAATTTTTGGATGCTTCATAAAAGCGTTGATCAAAGCATGATCTCCTTTTTTTTTAAAGTCAAAATCAAAGCATCAAATAAAGTTACACCCCTTGACTTCTTTTCTAAGTGCTCAAAACATGATAAGCTTTACCCAAAACCTGCAAAAACCACAGGAAACAAAAATGAAAAGACACATATCTTTTCTTATAGACATAGCTATCATTTACAACAGATATGACATTTCAACACTAAAGAATCAAATAAGTAAAAAAGAAACAATTGCTGCAAAGGTTAAGCAATTGGTATGTCATAAAGAAGAAAATTACCAAATGTCCTACTCTTAATCTCCATCTAAGGAAGTAGTTGGTTTTTTTTCGAGACAATGTCCGCTCTCATGTTGTATACGAAGTTGCAATCTATAGATGTGCACTCACCAATAGAAAAGGAAGAAACAAAAGTCGGATGAGCATTTTTTTTGAAACGGGAGGAAAAGATTGAATTGAGAAAAACATTTCAACATTAGCAAAGCCCCAAAAAGGTGCTATAACCCCAAGCTTCCCATGATCCTTCATGTGTAAGATGGTCAACAACAAATGCTCCAACCGTAAAAGTATTCTCCTTCGTGGAAAACCTTCTACGATTTATCCCTCACAATGAGAACTTTTCTTAGATTGATGATCTATCTATATGATACTAAAATGCCAAGAAAAAAAAAACAGACCAGAAAAATCATACAATTTATCCCAGAACTATAAAAAAAAAAAAGGTAAAGAAGCAAGAAGAAGAACAGTAATTGCATACAAAAAAAATGTTGCCATTCAGAAAGTGTACATGGAAACTATCGTGTCTTGGGAACTTCCTCCAACTAACAATGGCATCTGGATTGTTGCCGATATCACAGAGCTTTGTTATTTCATCCTTCATTCAAGGAGTGAAAAAATCTTTTCTAATTCCTACTATATACTTCAGAGGATGTCAGTGTCTATTTTAATCCTAAATTGATACTTCAGAGGATTCAATGAAGAAAGGGGAGAAGCGGAGGTATGGGTTATTATTAGAGGAAGAAAAACGAAACGGAAAAAAAGAAAATAATGAACAATCATTAAGATTAGAGGAAGAAAAGCGAAACGGAAAAAAGAAAATAATGAACAATCATAAACGAAGGGACGAATGGGGCATTATTGAAGAAGCCATGCAAGGAAGATGGTCATTTCTTGATTCGTCGCGTTGTCAACAAAGCTATATTTGCTTCTCGTTGCTGCAGATTGCCGATGATAGAGCTGCAGCCCGATGAAATTAGCCAAGGATGGAAATAGAGAATTCAAATTTTGAAATTAGAGATGAGTAGGCCTCAGGAAAGGAAAAGGAGAGAGCATAGAGATGAGAGAGACGTCCTGGGGTTTGCGTGAGAGAGGGAGGAAGAGTGATAGATAAAGAGAGCAGAAGGCGAGAGAAGTCTCTGAATTAGCCACGAGCGCAACCCGTGCGAGAATAAATAATTATGTTTTAATTGGAACGGCTTGTGAACGGTAAAATGTGGAGAAGCTGAAAATAAGCCGTTTCTTAGATGACTTCAAGGATGACATATTATATATATATATATATATATTGATATTGATTCCGCAGCCACGCAAGGAAGATGGTCACCGCAATAACTTGATCGCCGTTGTCAACAAAGCTATATTTGCTTCTCGTTCTTGCTCTCATGTTGATTCCGATGATAGAATCCTGCAGGACTACCGATGAAATTAGCCAAGGATGGAAATAGAGAATTCAAATTTTGAAATTAGAGATGAGTAGGCCTCGGGAAAGAAAAAGGAGAGATCATAGAGATGAGAGAGACGTCCTGGGGTTTGCGTGAGAGAGGGAGGAAAAGTGATAGATCAAATAAACTATGAAAGAAAGGGAGAAGTCTCGTGAATTAGCCACGAGCGCGGCCGATGCAAAATAAATAATTATGTTTTAATTGGAACGGCTTGTGAAAAGTAAAATGTGAGAGAACGAAAATAAGATTTCTTAGATGACTTCAAGGATGACATATTATATATATATATATATATATATATATATATATATTGATATTGATTATTTCGCGAAGCCACGCAAGGAAGATGGTCACCGCTTCTTTGCTTCGTCGTCGTTGTCAACAAAGCTATATTTGCTTCTCATTCTTTGTAGATTGCTGATGATAGAACTGCAGACTACCGATGAAATTAGCCAAGGATGGAAATAGAGAATTCAAATTTTTAAATTAGAGATGAGTAGGCCTCGGGAAAGGAAAAAGAGAGAGCATAGAGATGAGATAGACGTCCTGGGGTTTGCGTGAGAGAGGGAGGAAAAGTGATAGATAAAGAGAGCAGAAGGCAGAGAAGTCTCGTGAATTAGCCACGAGCGCAGCCCGATGCAGAATAAATAATCGTGTTTTAATTGGAACGGCTTGTGAATAGTAAAATGTGAGAGAAGCTGAAAATAAGCCGTTTCTTAGATGGCTTCAAGGATGACATATTATATATATATATATATATTGATTTTGACATCTGAGATTTTATTTTTGACCTTAAATGCTTATTTTGTATTTGTTTCGTGGCCAGTGAGAAATGCATGATTTCCAATACTTTGCAAATTGCTGCATCCATTGTTTTCGTCATTGTGATAATTTTGATTGTTGAGGTTCCTGTAGGGCGTCGCGGTTAGCTGACTTAACATTTTCCCTCATTTCCATCTCAATACTGTCTGAAAAATTCTGTTCACGTCCCATATGTTGGCAAATCGTAGATCAAAAGCCACAATGACGTACCTAAGGGTGAGCAATGGACAGGCGAGGCTGCCCTGGGGGGTAACCCGTGGCCCGCCCGTTTATTTTACACGGGTATGGGAACCCCGTACCGTGGTTAAATCCGTTTAACCTTTGTAGTGAAACGGGTATGAGTATGCCTAAACGGGTCCCTTGGACCCGTTTAAGGAAAGAAGACTCAAGCAAGTAGGGGTTCATGGATTGGACATAGTGTGATACTAAGAGTGACAAACTTATTACAAGAAGCAAACCGAGTTGAGGCCGAGAGTGAGAAATTTGAGATAATATTAACAAAAACCACAAGTGACGTTACATGAAGGAAACTTATTGATACAAAAACCTGAAATAAATTATAATGACTACCTTTACTTGTGAGTCCCTTTTCCCCTAGAAACTAAGTTGAGGTCGATAGTGAGCAAGACTTTGAGAGAGACGGCGAGAGGCTGAGGCTGACGGAGAGAGGCTGAGGCGAGAGGGAGGCTGGGACTTCGAGAGAGACGGTGATAGTGACCATTTAACTGAGATCGAGAGTGAGAGTGAGAGAGAACTAAGAGACAGAGACGGAGATCGAGAGTGAGAGAGACGGCGAGTGGGCCGAGGCGCCGGGCCGAGCTTGGTCGCGATGGCGAGGAGAACTAAGAGACAAAGACGGAGATCGAGATCGAGGGTTTGACAGCTTCAGCACTGCAATTCGGCTCTGCTCTGTGACTCTGCGTCTATATATTGTCTGACTCAATGACTGTAGTCTGAAATGAACTCTGAAGTCTGAAGTTTAAGAAAGAAAAACAAAACATGTATACGGGTAACGGGCGGGCACGGGCGCCCGTGCCTCAACTGTGACCCGCCCCTATAATTCAAACGGGTACGGGCAGCCCGTTACCCGTGACGGGTCCAATCTAGGCGGGTTTAATCCAGGAAAAATTCCACGAGGCGCGGGCGGTTGGACGATTTGCGGGTCACTTGCTCACCCCCAGATGTACCTAGTCTAGGAACTTTGTATTAATCCATATATACATCCAATCACTACAAGAAAAAGGGTAAATACCGACCGAGCTATTAGAGGCGGTTTTAAGCTCACCGCCTCTAAAATAAATTTAAAGGCAGTTCTTTCGGCGTATATACTAACCGCCTCCCATTTTATAATAAAATAGGCGGTTTTTGTTAATCCGCCTCCAAATTATCATATGGAGGCGGTGAGTGAGGCGTTTTCCTCGCCCTAAATCGTACTAATTTAGGCGGTTTTCATAAACCGCATCCATTGTACATTTAGAGGCGGTTCTGGAGGCGGTCATATTATATTTTTATTTTAATAATATAAATATTTAATATTCATGTTTAAATTGTAATTATATATCCATTTCATATTTTTACCATGTTTTTCTCTTTTCAAATTTAAATAATTGATAATTGTTATAGCCCAATTATTTTGTTTAATTAAATCATAATTTTAGTTGCTTTGATGATAGAGTTATTATGATTTAATTTATAAAATCGATTTAGAGAATTCATGTTCATTACAATTTAAATCATTGTTCAATTGTTGCGGGACAAAGTTGGTTAGCGATCAACTTGATGGTACATTGCTTGATGTGCTTCCAATATATTATGTATTAAGGGTCAAATTGAGCATATAATTGATTTACAATTAACCAAAAGATATTAGAATTATGATTAATTTGTTAATTTACTCTCGGGAGTATTTTCATACGAATTCTTATGAAATACTAGTAGAGAGGAAATCAGCAACGTGTAGAATGTTAAATCAAACAATATATAAAGACTTTAATTTTGAAATGGGATGATAAAGTAAATAAATAGGCAAAGTGAGAAAAAAAGAGGAATGAGTGGATTGAAACAAAAGTAGAGAAAACTACACGACACTCGTAATTTTCAAAGAAAAATTAATTCTGTATCAGGCTATCGACAACGTGTGACCCACCAAAAAAATCAGCAACGTGTGACCCACCAAAAAAATGGGCAATTCTCGCTGAAAAAAAAAGGCGGGCAATGCAATTCTACGGCTTACTCCCTCCAAAAAATTTGCCCTTCCCTCCATTTAACCTAAACGTATTTGCCCTTTAATCTTAAGTTCGATTCTCGGTTCCTCCCCTCCCGTTTTTTGAGTTCGTGTATTCTGCCATCTTCCCTCACTTGATTATTGCTCACAGCTTCAAACGCAATCTTCGCTTCCTGGCAAATATATTTCCAAGCGACAAATCCCACTATTCCGAACCCAACTCCAGCTCTGGTCTCTCCTTCTGTCGCTTTGTCGGTAATTGTTTTTTCTGTCACTTTTTCCTTTTCTTCTTACTCTTTTGTTGGCTCCGATTGAAGGCGGCTTTGAGTGATTTTCAAAAATTCTTTAGATAACAATGAACATTTCCTTTTTGTTTTGCCGACTTTCTTTTTTCCTGGGAATGAATTTTATATGCAAAGCTTTATCATCTCGGTTCTTACTTCACGATTCACGTGTTCATATCGGTGGTGGTTAAGATTTTGATGAATTAATGAAGGAAAACAATTGTAACATATTTAAAAAGCTAATCTCAAAATATTATATATGTATGAAACTGCTGTTCCAGTTCTTACCTGGGGTCGTTTAAAAGCTACAAGCCGTTCGGCTTACCATATTGGGGCTCGTCTCTTAAGTTTGACCAATTTGTTAAGGCACAGACAAAAACAGAGAAGCTACGATTATGACCAAATCTCATAATTATTTATAGCAATGCAATTATGAAACAATATTTGGCTTACAATTTTCTATAGGTATATTCTAGTGTTTCTCTCTATCATCACCGTTGACCTATGGAGAGCCATGAATTGGTTTTTGACTATAATAGAAAACGTGTTTTAATAAGAGTGGGTGCTCTGTGGACACCATTTCATAAAGATGTATAAGTACGGTGAATGCAAATGAATGATTACTCATTAATTCGGGCCTTTTATTACTCTCTTTTTTTTTTTTTCCCAATTTTTCCATCTCAATTTCAGCTTTCTTTGAATAGATTTGGCATGGTCAACGTTAGATTTTACTTTCAACTTTGGTTTATTTTATTATACTATTTATAATTATTATTGCTTTATCTCAACTTTTGCTTTTTATTTGATATGTTCCAAGTTGATATCTATGAAACTGATTAGTGCTCTAAAAAATTTTCATGTGCTTGAGCTCTGTGTTGTCTTGTAAATAGGGGTCAAGCTAAGAAGGAGTTTAAGGTGGAGGTTTAAGCAATTGGAAGAGTAAAGCATAAAAATTTGGTGGGTTTAATAGGATATTGTGCTGAAGGTGCTCAAAGGTATTATTTTGTCCACTTAAACATTTAAGTTGACCCATTTAAGTAGACCAGAGTTTATAAGATATGAATCTAATTATTATCACATATCTAGGTTGGAAAAAAAGAAGTACTTTTTGAAGTAATTACCATTCTTTAATTAACGAAGTAATTACTTATATTGTGGATCGAAGGGAATATTTAGTTTAATTTTAGCCAATGTGTGAAACTTGTTTTTCCCTTAGATTAGTTAAAATCCAAATGATTTACCGATACCTCCAATATACATAACTCTGATAATTAAATGATGCAATTCCTTGTGACATGTTAAACAAAGCATCACTTTCCTATCTCTACAACTTGCGTTTTTGTTTTTGCCAAGCCTGAAATAATGGACCATCTCTTTGTTCACCGCCCACTCCTCGTGAAGTGCGGTTTATGGATGTTTATCTATCAAGCTCAATTCTCTTTCAACTCCTTTACAAGTTTCAAACAATGACTAAAGGAAACATTATTGTTATATATTATTGCTCCACTAACAAAAATCACATGAATATTATATGTTATAGATGATCAAGGAAGGATTGCTGAGGAAAGATTGCGCATTAGGGATGTTTTGGTACTTGTACCTCACAAGCAAGTAGTGGTGCCATGGAGTAAAGAGAATCAGCCTATTGGTGACGGCGGTTCACTCTTGCATGGCTTTTTAAGACATCTTGCTTGTAATACTAATGTATTCCCAATATGTTACGATAGGTGGCCTAATGTACCTCGCTCGTATAAGGCTAATGCTTGGGAGATGACCATTCAGGTATAAATGCTCTTTCAATTTCATTTACTAAGCTTAAATGATTGTGAATTGATTTTTATATTTTCCGTATTGCAGAAAAAATTATGTCTCTATACTGATGACCAATATGAATATTGTTTGGCAAATATGGGAAAAAAATGGAAGGATAATAGGTGGAGGTTGTGCAATTATTATTATGATAAAAATGCAAGTTATGAGCAAAACCTTGAAAACTATCGAAGGTATGACTCGAGAACAATGGGCTGGTTTTTTGGCATATAAGTTAAGCGAGAAAGCTAAAGTAATGACATAAGCTTGCATATATTTGTTTAATTTGGTTTACTTGACTTAATTTGAAGTATTTTTGCTAGACAATGTAGACATACGGTGAGATAAATACTAGAAATAGAGCAAAACAAACAATTATGCATACCCTTGGATCCAAAAAGCATTGCATATTTAAAACATGACCGATATGCACGTCAATTATAATCTTTTTTTATCTATCTTTGATCTTTTGTGAATTTAACTAACCTTTTGTATATTGACATTGCTTTAGGAAAAAAAATTATGGACGCAAATTTAGTAGGGGGAGATGTACGCCATACGCACAAGAAAAAGGATGGCAGTTTTGTATGTGAGGAAGCTAGAGAAAAGAATGCATGTATTTTCTTTGAGAATGAGGAAGCTATACATGCTATTTGATTACATCTTTGATGTTGTATTGTAGGACCAATTACTAGCTGAGATGGAGGAAACGTCTTCTGAAGAAGAGGCCTATGAACACGTCTTTGGGAAAGCGCACCTGGACGCGTTAGAGGAATGGGGTTTGGGGTGGTTCCATCTTAAATGCGTAAAGCGCTTTAGCGGTTCTCGCATCATCTTCTAGTGCTGGTCCTTCTCAAGCAGAGTATGATTCCCTCAAAGAAGAACTTGACACCTTAAAAGGGAAAATGGGAGAACTTGAAACCTTGAAAGCACAAATGGCTTCTATTTTGCAACATATTGGTGCTCAACAACCTTCTCATTTTCCCTTCAATGAGGTAAATCTTGTGTCATAATTAAATATATACTTTGGAATTAAATCGTAGGTTCAATCTTTGTTGGCTATGCTTGGACATCATTTAATTTTTCGCATTATGGATTATTTGCATATATCTTTATTTCATATGATTACTTTGGAGTGGTGACTGCTTCTGTTGATGATAAATTTAGGATGTTGACATGGTCAGAGCTTGTATGGATTATAAGTCATGTGTATCACTTGTTTATATATGTGGCCAATTTACACATAATGATTTGCTAATGTGAAGTTTAATTCTTGTGTCTTTGAAACTCTATGAAAGGAAATTTCTTGTTCATAACAACAAAATCTCATAGATTACTAACATCAGCTTGCAGATACTCTTTTCACTACTTTTTGCTTTTCACTTTGTTTACCCCTAACTTGATAAACCTTTATTTGATTTGGTACATGAAAATTACTTTATCGATAGAAAATTCCTTGCATGAACACCTCTGTTTATATAAATGCATGAACACCTCTGTTTTGGATTGAAAGTAAATTAGACAAGATGGTATATTTATGAATAGCCTTGCATATATGTAAGAAATTAAATCTTGTTGATGTGATATGGGGTCATTTATATGGTATGAACAAAAAGCTGGAACTTGATCAAATTTGTGGTCGGTCGAATCATTAGCCTCTTAGCCGAAACTTGATCAAATTATTGAATTCGGGTCTGTTTTTGTTTGCTTAATATAGTACCCTTATGTTTTGTTTTAGGCGGTTCGGGTACGTACTTGTATGTTTCTATTTCGAGAAAGCTAGAAAGTTAAGTACCCTATTTGCATATTGTGATTGATTGCAAATTTGTTTTGTTTTAAAAATTTGCACTTGGTCACATCATTAAAAATCAGGTTTTAAAGAGTTCAACTTAGCTCAAATTTTGTTTGCTAAATGTTGGACTCGCTTTCTTTGTATTATGCTTGATATATGCTAAATTGATAGTCATGTTGATGCCATGATGCAATGAAAAAATGGCTGAACAAGACATTGTAGCATTTGATGTTTGTTTTCAATTTTGTTTCAATGTATCGGGATGCAAATTTGGGGTCTCCGGGCGCTCGAAAATCTTCTCATGCTAGTCATGACCCGCATTGTCACGGATCGGATTCATCACCTCATATTCCATCTCCATCACCACACCCACAATCTTGAATATTTTATTTAGATATTAATTTTGGATAGTATTGTTGTCATTATCAAGGGAATTTATCCAATGTTTAGCAGTTGAGACTTTGTTTATGGTTGTTAAACATATTTTGTTCTATGATTTTGGATAATGTATGCAAACATACACTTTATCTTGTGGTGAATTTATATATCTTATGCTTTTAGTTAAGGGCTTTTAACATTGTATGGATATGTATCTTTGAAATGCAATAATTTTTTTCTAGATACATCAAATGCAACAAGTTATTATTTCATTATTAGAAAAGAAATTATTAAATTGAAAAACGTAAAAAATCACCTATTAACTACCTTTCGTTATTAAAATTAAAAAATTAAAAAAAATTATTTATATATATATATTGGGCGATAAATAATCATCCGCAAACCGTCTTAGAATGACATTTTGAGGCGTTTATATACCCGTATTTTAAAATCTTTAACCCATGCAAAAACCGCTCGAATGACATGTTGAGGCACTTACCAAACCGCCTCGGAATGATATTTTGAGGCGGGCACAATAACCGCCTCCATATCCCAATCTGAGGTGGTTAATCATAAACCGCCTCTATATTACATTCTGAGGCGGTTAAGACACCCGCCTCAAAAAATAATTCAGAGGCGGTTCTGAAAACCGCCTTTGTATTCTAATTGTACTTTTGTTGGCTGATTGAGGCGTTACTAGCCGCCTACGCAACCGCCTTTGTTTCAAAGGAGGCGGTAATACTAGCGGCTCATTTAAACCGCCTTAGTTTTCCTCTCGACGGTGGTAACTTCGACGGTTTTCAACCTTTGCTTGTGAAAATAGAGGCGGTTTAAACCGCCTCTAAAGGCTCATATAACCGCTCCCAAATGCCAGTTTTCTTGTAGTGAATCTTTCTTTATATAGCTAGATTCAAAGTTGAAAGGTAGTACGTATATACTTCCAATATGATCTTACTTGTATTGCATGTGTCTTGCAATAATATCTAGCGTAACACAAATTAACTCATCATTATATTTGGGACCAATATTCGTTGGGAAAGTAGAAAGAAATTTATCGTCCCTTAATTATATACTCGATTCGAGGCGTGTGAATGGAGATAATGGTGTTGAAAGCTCATCTCTCACGATCGTGGGCTGGACTCGGGGAGAATCCGGATTAATTGGAACTGATTGGTTCCAGTGAACTAGGTGCATAAGGGAAAAAAAAACATATTTAGTGAATTGATCTTGGTCCTAAATATAAAGATAGTTTTTATATAACTGTCAATATTTTCATAATTTACCCGATTGATGTTTTTCAATGATAATTAAGAAAGATGAATATTGTGTTTTTGAAAATATATATCATATTAACTAATTCAACCAACTTCTTTAATCTAATCAAATTATTAGTTCAATACCAAACTTTCTCACGAAAATTTACAACTAAAACTTCTAAGGAGCTAAGAACAAACGTGGAATTGTCGGCGTGCTGAACAGCTTATTAAGCAGTGTCATGCAAATTATTAATGAGTGACACATATATAGGAGTTAGAAAAATGGATTTAAAAATTTTGTAAGGATGGCAAGTCGTTTTCTAAGTAAGTGGAGACAAAAACAAATGGGCCTTCATTGGATATGAGAATTCCGTCAGCTAAGTGGGCCTTTTCCAATCAAAACTTCATTTTGATTGGACATCATCTCACTCATTTTATCCACTACCTACCACTCTCTCTCATATTTTATTCCTTGGCTGAATCATCCATCAATATATTTTGTGTGTATGTGAATCATACAATTAAAAGTAATACCACTAATGGAGTTATTGGGGCCAGAAAGGTTGTTAAACTCACGAGTTTAAATAAACTCGTGATAGTGACATAAACTTATATCGTAACTCGAATCGTAAATTTGTAAGAGTTTATTTTTATCATAAAATATATATTAACAATATATAATTAAATAATTAAAATATAAAAAATGACAACGGTTTGATTTAAATATATTTTAAATCTAAATAATAAAATTTAATATATTAACATTCATAATTTATTATAGGGAAAATCATTTTGAGGACCCTTTTTAGAATAAAAATCCCCAAAAGCCGCTCAAAATTTGACAATCTCGAGATTTTCGAGAATCTTACGCTTGATTGTTAAGGGGTGATATAGTTGTTAGCGAGTTTTGATATAGTTGTTAATGAATATTTGATTTAGTTGTTAGAAAATTGTTGTTAATGGGCGATTAATAAGCTCGCGTAAGATTGAAAATCTCGAGAAAAAGGCTCTAAGGCGCTTTTGCGGGATTGTCGATTTTGAAGCTTTTTTGGGATTTTTACTCCAAAAAAGGCCCTCAAAATGAATTTCCTTTATTATATTTAATAAATAAATTTCTATAAAACTCATATATAAAAATTTGTTGAGGATGACAAAATTAAAAAAAAAAAAACATAATTTTGTAAACTAGAAACGTAAAAACAGTAAATTTGATGTATAAACTCGTGAGTTTAAGCGAGTTCTGACGATCTGAGTTTTAAAGACTTCACTCGATTTAGTAAGGTAGAAGCGTAAAAAAGCGGTAAATTCGGAGAGTTAAGCTCGTAAGTTTGACAACTCTAATTGGAACTATTAGTAAAACCTAGTTCTTCGAAGCATGCTTAGAATCAATATTTGAATAAGAATTAAAAAAGATGCCTATATTTAAAGTCAAATAGGCAACTTCATTGCGCAAATTAGCTTTCTCTGTAGATACTTATGAAAAGCAATTGGTTTTTACTTCAGGTATGAATTTCTTTTTCCGGACAAATGGATGACATATGGTTTTTTTAAAAAAATAAATATAGGCAGAGTTTGCATAATTGTCTTGTGATTATTTGTTATCGTAGAACAACTTTGAAATAATTCTTATGAAGAAATCAGATGGTTCTTGCGTGGTTTGCCAAACTTTGCGAGTTTAACGAAATTAAATGACAAAGATTATAAGAGTTCTTTTATTATTAAATAGGTATTCTTAATGTATAATTAAATAATTAAAATATAAAAAGCGACAACAATTTGATTTAAAATATATTTTAAATTGAAATAATTTAAATTAAATTCATCAATATTCATCATTTATCATATTTAATAATGAAAATCCTATAAAATCAAATCAAAAAGTTAACATAAGTTAACTCAATTTTGTAAGTTGAAAATGTAAAAGCGTAAAAGCTTCGATCATAAACTCGTAAGTTTAAGGTAGTTTCTGCCATGACGTGAATTTCTTAGTGACGATGTTTATTTATGTAAGTTAGAAGCGTAAAAACCTAGGTTAACTTGTGAATTTGACAACAATAAATCTAAATGATATTTTCACGTCAAAGTCTTTTATAGCATCTCTTTTCTTATGTTTGAAATTTAGGATTAGTTAAGGAATGATCGAAATCGCCACTCTCTGCTTACTACGTCAGTAAACCATTCCTTCACATTTATGCTATTCCATTTTACATACCTACTATAACTTGGTAAAAAATTCTTTTACTTTCTTTTAATTTTATGGGTGTTCAAACACTTATTCAGAATTCGCTCTTGTATTAAGTTTTCATTAGGGACTCTGGCTGTACGTATTAAGGGTGGGTAATATGAAGCGGGTCGTGTGTCGTATTTGACCCGTTTTGATCCGCTCAACCGCTTTATCGCGGATTTTCAGTTCCGTTCGGAGATTTCCATTCTCGGCGTCACCGACAATGGAAGCTCTAGGTCTTCCTGCAATTGGTCTTTTCAATCGCTGCTCCTGTTTTCACAAGCTCAATGTCACCACGATGTTTCCAAGTACCCCTAATTATGGCTGCCATACGGGTCTAGCTTCCTTCAAACTCAAACTCAAACCCTCTTCTAATACAAGAACTCAACATTCGGTATTGCATTCTTCCTTCTCTTTTTTAAAGTTAGATTGTTGAAGAATTGGGGCTTCTTTTCGGAAAACCAAGCTGAATATCACGTGCTCCAATATTATCTGTTGCTTCTGGTTTCCTGGACGACTCATACGGATACAGAAGAGTGAATTATAGGACATGACATTTATTTTTCACTTGTAGAAGTGTGTTACTCGAGCACAAGCTGATAGTGAAGACTATGAATTGAAGCAAATGAGGGACATGGCTGCTGCTAGTAAGAGATGGGAAACTTTGGTATTTTACTATCAATGCTAACTTTGATGCATGAAGATTCTTGAAAGATTCTAAGAGCCACTGAATTTATCGTATGTAGCATGTTTTATTCTTGAAAGTGAGCTGAACCATTAATTAATTGGTGGTAGTCGCCACTTTCTACTAGGGCTGCTGAGTTAACGCACATTGTTGGACGTTCTTAATAACTTAAATATGATAAGTGATGACCGAGTGTTTGAGGCTATATTAATAGAAGGTCCCTACTTTTATATAACTCACCACCCCCTCTATCTCTTCTTGAAGCTTGCAAGATTTTAAGTATATCAGGTGCTAGGTCCATACTCTGTTTATAATTAATTAGCGGAGTGATTTGCTTAATATGTTAATCTTTTGTTAATGACCTCAACATGTGTAAAATCAAACTAAGAACTTGGTTAGCAAGTGGATCATAGGAATTTGAATAAAGTGTGTTCACTTTTTTCTAGCTCAGGGAAGGAAAAGTTAAAGTCCTTACACCAAGGGAAGCTGGGTATGCGGTTCAGCTTTCCAACAAACCCTTACTCGATGTTCGTCCCTCCAATGAACACAAGAAGGTTGGTTGCTTCAATTTTAAGTTAACCGCTTATTCCCTTGAGCATAGCCTATTCATATATTGCACACATCAATTTAAACCTTCAGCAGCGTAAGTAGAGGGAAAATCTAAAGCAAAAGGTGGCACATAATTTGACATTTTAAGCCTGCAATTTTTTTGTCTTACGTTTTTCCCATTCATGATGCATGTTGTAATACATTTATAAGTAATCACTTCTCGAAATGATCCCAACTCCCAAATAGCATCCTTGTTTGCTGTCTTCATTAGAGCCATAGGCAACTTTAATGACCATACAACAAAGCTATACCAACTGTGTTCCAAAAAAATTGAAGTCGTCAAATCAACTTATCATGTGTGGGTATTGGTTTCTACTTGAAGAAAAGGTTTTAAAAAAAAAGAAAATTATGAAACTGGATTCTTGATAACCGGGTTATATTGACTCGCGGTGGATTTTATTGCACAACTTGGATGATGGCAGATTTTTTCATACATTTCTAAATCATAACACTTGTTGGGAGCGACAAAAACCATTTGTGCTCTAAGCCTCGAAGGGTATTATAGCGTTGACTAAATTGGAAAAAAAAAAATCCTTGCATTGCACAGATTTATATGTTACAGATGATTTAGGGCTACTTCAAATCCAAACGCTGACTCATATTGTTGTCTTGTAAATTTCATGTTTCTTTATTACTGTCATGAAATGCCAGTTCCTCGTGCAAATAATTAATCTAACAGTCCTGCTTTACCTCTCTGTATCCTTTCAACTTGTGCGAACAGGCTGCAGAGTGTAATATATGATGTGATATTTGCTTTATCATGTTCTTTTTTATTGTTTTGAAGGCATGGGTCAAAGGTTCAACCTGGATTCCAATATTCGATGTCGATAATAGCCTAGATGCTGGAACCCTTGCCAGAAAAGTCACAAATTATGTGATGGGTATTAGACAATACTAGTTGGCTTGTTCATTATTATTTTATCCCTCCATATTGTTGGAATACATTCTGGATATATGCTATAAATCTCAATATGTTAGTATAAATCTATTGAATTTGACTTAATGTTGTGCTTTGCAGGAGGATGGTGGAGTGGCATGCCCACACTTTCTTATGACAGGTGTGTCCAGAGCTACCACTCTACCTCTGATTCATTTTCTGTGTATGTCAAATTGTCTATTCATTGTTTTTTTTAACTGCCAGTTCTTAGCAAAAGTTGAGCAGAAGTTCCCCAAAGATACAGACTTAATTGTTGCATGCCAGAAGGGCCTGAGGTGAGCTTTATATATTTAAGTGGGCAAGTGGCTGCACAATGTAAACTCTCTGGTAATTTATTTTGTGACTGAGTTGCTAATTTGGACAGTATAAATTTTCTGTTTCTTTGCAATCCATTTAGTGCTTACTCTGGGCTCTTATCAGTTATTAAACCATTTGAATCAGTTAACTTAGCTATAGTGGATGCAACAATTTTGTGGTCGCGTCACTTGTGTCAAACAGACAGTACAGTTATTACTTTGTCCTGAGCCTCAGTTTCTGGGCAGGTCTCTAGCTGCTTGTGAAATACTGTACAATGCTGGCTATACAAATCTATTTTGGGTTCAAGGAGGTCTTGAGGCTGCTGAAGATGAGGCATGTTTTCCAAGTTTAGTTTTATAGAATTTGTCTTTTGCTTTGCAATAACAGAATGTGAGATACAGGGCTTCATTGACGAGTTTGTGCTTTTTTTGTTTTCTGTGGAGCAGGATCTTATTATAGAGGGCCCTTTGCCTCTTAAATTTGCTGGAATTGGCGGCGTTTCAGAGTTCCTTGGGTGACTATCAAATCTTATCTTTCGCCTTTGTCTTCTAATAAATGTATATTATAAAATGGTTGATTAAGCATGTTCATCATTGTTTTTCTTAAGATTTCAATCTTAGATGGAAGATATGTCCAAAAAATTTAAATACAAAATATCAAAATCAACTATATTTTGTATTATAAATTTCAGCTATACCGGAAATTCAGAACATTGTATTTCTTGCAGAGGGTGATTGGTTGGGCAATTTGTGCTGAAAATACTTGTACAAAATTATTGCCAAAGAAAAAATCCTGTGGCTTTTATATCAATGACAATATAATTGTAATTTGCGTGTCAACAAACTTTAAGGTGATTACCTAATCTGGTAAGGTGAACCATTTTCAGAATTCTTTTATTTTGTTCCTGTCAATGGCAATGCTCAGTGATTTGATCCGAGGTGATGATACAAAGTGTATAGCTAAATTATGTAGACATGCGTGATTCTTCTTTTTTCATATTGGTTGATGGGTTAGCTCTCAAAAGGAGACATTATATAATCTTTACAGTTAGAGGATTGTTTTAAATTTTTTTTATTCGTATTTTAACTGGATAGTGAAATTTTGACTTAAATTGATATTTCTAGTTGGACTGAGCAACAGAGAGCAGCTGCAGCCAAGGAAGGTTGGGGTTACAGATTAGTGTTTTCTGCACGCTTGGTAATTTATCATTTTGTTATCTGTTTTTGGGATGATTACCTAATTAATTAACTGTTTGTGTCTAATTTTATTCATGTTAGCTTTTGGTTGGATTTCCTATATCTCAAAATCTGAACCTTGACAAGTTTGATTGCTTCTGGTGTAGCTTGGACTAATTCTTCTTGCTGATGCCTTATTTATCGGTGCTCAGCAAGCTGCTCACTATCTTCAAGATATTAGAAGCCATTGAGGTGTAATGGTCTGCTTTGAGCATATTAATTAACCCTTCCAGGAGAAAATCTCTTGGCTATGGACGAGCATGTAGAGACAGAAGGCTTAGAACTCAATTCACAAGTCAAGGCCTTCAACAGTCAAATGCGATCTACGAGTATAGTTGCTTTCTAAGAATAGTTAGATTGTGATTTCCTCTTCGCTTTTCTTTTTCCCTTTTTAGATCAACAGTGTGATTTCCTCTTTGTTCCAAGCCGCTTTTGTATTGTAATTGTAATCTGTGTTTTTGGGTTTTGGATTCTAGGCTGGCTTATGCTTGTATATTTGGCGGAACATTTTTGAATATATCTATACTGCACAATATTAGATAATGAAACCATTTGATTATTACAGGTTCTGGATCACAATAAATTTTAATGAAATCTCTTGCCCTCCTAAATGATTTCTTATGAGGTTGAATACATATTATTGAAATGGGTGATCAACAAGAGAGCGCAGAATAATTAATAAATGATGATGATGGATGTGTGTATAGTGTTTATTATGAAATAAAAAGGTTTCTTTTTTGGTTGCCTTGACCGAACACCAAAACAGTGTTTTACTCACGATAGTGCTTTATTATAAAGCTGCCATTACAATTTTCACAAACCAAAAAAAATAGTTAAAGTTAATGAAGTCGTCAAAATTTAAGTAATTTCTAATATTCCCCTACTAGCTGCATTAAATTATTAATTATTACTCTCACCCACTACCTTTATTAATTAGGGGTATATATGAAAATAATAATAATTAATGTTTATTGGGAACAAACATGTGCCTTATTATCAAATACATTTGCTACTGGATCAGTAGGAGTACCAGTTTTCATTTACAATCAAAATGTCTATATTTTCATTTACAATCAAAATGTCTATATAGTATATACTACAGTGGTGATGAATTAAAAGGACGGCTGATTTTCTGATCATATCTTGTGTGTAAGCTGATTTACCCGTTACACCTATTTCCTGGAAAACACTTGAACTGCGATGAACGAGTATTATTGTAAGAAGACATTCTCGCCTCTTAAACTTTCTTGTTCTAGTTTCTATCTGTATGATATAATAAGAACAGAACTATTCCACAATTTATCACACAAAATCAAAGACAGATCGCTCAATTTTTCATGGAAAGTGTGGTTTAGCAATGACACAAAGATGATCTCTCCTGTGCATTGAGATTCCAAAAACTTCAGTAAGATCCAAATCTTTGGCTGAAATTCCCAGAGGAAGCTCCCAATCAAAACTATGAAGAAGCTGAGCCAGAGCAAGCTCAATAACTGCAATGGCAAATGTAATCGCAGGGCAGCCTCTTCTTCCAGCCCCAAATGGTATTAACTCAAAATCTTGCCCTTTGAAGTCAATATTCATATCACTCCCTAAAAATCTCTCTGGTTTGAATGTTTCAGCATCTTCCCAACTTTCTTTATCTCTTCCTATTGCCCATGCATTGACATAAACTCTTGTTTTTGCAGGAATCTTGTAACCATCTATGGTAACATCTTCCATGGATTCTCTTGGGACAAGTACTGGAACAGGGGAATGGAACCGAAATATCTCTTTGATGATAGCTTTCATGTATTGTAGATTATGCAGATCACTCTCCAACACTACCCTTCTCTCTCCTAGGACTCCTCGAACTTCATTTTGAGCTTTTTCCATAGCCATAGGGTTCATCATCAATTCTGTCATTGCCCAGTCAAGGGTTATGAAGGTTGTATCAGTTCCTGCAGCAAACATATCCTGCAGTAACAGACATGGTAAGGAAGACAAGTTATGTTTTGATTATACCAGAATATAACCGTCTTACATTGACTAATTGGCGAAAAGCTTGAAGGTATACAGTGTTAAGGTAAATCTCATCAAATTGTCTCAAACTATTTTGATAGAAAGACAACTTTAACATGTATCTATATCTAAAAAATTTAATATAATATCAAAATCCATTCGATTTGTGACAAAAAAAAAGGAAAGAAAAGACACTCCGAATAAAGAAGGAGGGTTATGTTAGGCCTTTGATAGCCAATGTAAAAAATCAATCACGAAGAAAAGGGAAAAAATGGGGAAAAAACAAAAAGGAAGGTTGTAGACCTGAGCCCTTTGAAATTTAAAAAGAAGTACAAGCTCTTGCAGAGAGAAAAGAATGAATGAAAAATCGGAAAAAAAGCAGGCCTAATGTTATGAATATCTAACTATTTTGATAGAAAGATACGTATCAATATCTAAAAAATTTAATACGAAACAGACAGAAAGAAACGTACCAATATCTAAAAAATTTAATTCGAAACAGACCAAGTTTCATTTACCAGGATGATTGCCTTAATGTTATCAGTGGTTAGAGGCATCTCATCTGAGTCATTCCTCTGTACTTCTAGTAGAACATCCACAAGGTCTTTATGATCCTCCTCCATTTCCTTGGAACAGGCATGTTCTTTGAGGATCTGATCAAACAACTGATCAAATCTTCGAAAAGTGTCCTTAAGTCTTGATTTTACACCTGTCAAACTGTGCATAAACTCCAATGAAGGAAAGAACTCACCAATATTGAATCCTCCAAGTAAAACCTGGTACTCGTCGAGCATCTTCTGAAACCCATGTCGATTATAATCTCCTCCTTCTGAGAATTCCCTTCCAAACACAGTCCTACAAAGAATATCGTTTGCATACAAACCCAGAAACTTTGTCAGATCCACAACAGTACCAGGAGAAGACTCTGAGATCCTAGAAACCAAACGAGCAACTTCTTGTTCCCTAACAGAACGGTATGTGTCTACTCTTTTAGCACTAAGAAGCTCAAGAATGCAGATTTTTCTGATATTTCTCCAGTAGGGACCATAGGGAGAGAAGACAACGTCGGTACAATTGTAGAAAAGATGTTTTGCTGAAAATAACTGTGGTCGGCTAGCAAGAGCAAGGTCATGGGTTTTCATGACTTCCTTTGCAAGTCTAGCTGATGAAACAACAATGGTTGGGATTTGACCAAGTTGAAGGAAGATTATGGGTCCATATTTTGCAGCAAGGCGTTGGAGAGATAGGTGGGGCATGGTGCCAAGTTGGTGGAGATTGCCAATGATGGGTATGGCAGGTGGAGAAGGAGGAAGATGATTAGATATGTGTTTTCGCGAATTGTGTTGTTGCAGAAGAAGCTTTATCAGTACAAGAAAGAGGATGAAAGGAAAAAGCAGGGATAGAGGTTTGATGAAAGCCTTCCCTCAGCCATTGCAACACAGCCATTTGATGGAGGTTTTTGCAAGCTGGATGATATTGCCCTGCAACTTGAAAGATATAGGGCAAAAAGAAAATATTTTTTGTCCTATTTATAGATAAAGAGAAAATTTTCCTGCAAGGTTACAATTTTACTCTTAATTTATTATTGGACTGACTTTGTTATCATATCATAATAATGTATATAAAATAAAATTGGAAAATTGTTGAATTTCAAGGCATACTAGCTAAATGAAGTTTAACGTTTTTCTTACTCTATATGAAATATGCTAGAAATGGGCCATAAGAGTATTATATACTCTTTCTGGTTCTTTTTATAAGGAGTATTAGTAGTTCTTAATATAAGAAATAAATCATTTAAGTCTGAATTTTTAAACTATTTTTTTCACTTTTGTCCCCATTAAATATATGTTATGTGTATTATTTCTTTGAAATAAATGTCAACTTATCATCTCTCATATACTCTATATATAAATAAGGGTTAAGGAGCGAATTGGCCAACAAAATATTACCCCAGGAGCGCCCAACACAAACAACTATTAAGTGGAGCATAAATACCAAAGAACTTTTTCAAAAGTGAAGTTAGCACAAAATCTTAACTCATCGTTAACGTCCGTTTGATCCGTTAGACGTATGCTTTTTAAAATCCTTTTGCTTTTTCTTCTTGTTCATTTCTATTATGAGACTTTGTTCATAGGTTCATGGCCAATGTTTCTCTGAGGAAGCGGAATGTTCATCCCAATAGATTTTCCTATGCATATCGGATAGGCCACTGGCGCCGATATGGAGCGGACGCCACCGTTTGGCCATCGCCGGCATCATCGGATACCTTTGGCGTGATCCAAGACCAGAGCAACCACAAGCAGCGGTAAGACTGCGAGATGAAGAAGACGACGAGGAAAACGATGTCGATGAGGATGATTTTGACAAAGACAACGACGAGGAGCAAGAGGAAGAAACCTTGTTCAATGATTTTGCGAGAGAAAGGAAGGCTCGATCTTTAAAACGAGAGGACGGCGAGGCAAAACGATCATATTCCTCAATGAGATTAGCTAGATCTTCGTCTGAAGTGATAGAAACCAGAGCATCGAGATCTTCGGCGGGCAATTGACAGCGGAGGCTAACAAATGAGCCACACAACTTTGCCATCTTCAACATTAGCTCTGTAAAACGCGAAACACCAACACACTCTCAGTCTCGGGTGATCATTGAAACAGATGAAAGTGAATTGCGAGTTAAGGAAGAAAGATAAGCGATTGGAAAATCGCACGACTTCCCTAAGCAAAAAGCCTGGAAAATCGGCTTCTGATGTATCGTGCGATCAAATGATAAGCCTGATTGCCCAATCGCTCAACCAAACACAGAAGCTTTGGGCCAATCGCGCGATTGAGCCTGTGAAACGCTGGTCCATTCGCTATAGGTTTTCTTCCAGTCGCGATTGCCTTCCGATTCTGCTCTTGCGTCGTATTCAGAGCCTTGCGCCTACACAGGTTGAGTTGGTGCTTTAGAGAATCAACAAAGATGGGAAGGAGAAATGGAGGGAGGTCACTGCATGAAATTCTTCGTCGTCTCCTTGAGTCCTGCAAATCCTTTGGCCAGACAGAGGAGGAAGACAAAGCGAAGAAAGAAAGAAAAACAAAAGCAAATGGAGACTGCGTAAACGAAGGTTAACGGACGTTGACGATGAGTTAAGATTTTGTGCTAACTTCACTTTTTAAAAAGTTCTTTGGTATTTATGCTCCACTTAATAGTTGTTTGTATTGAGCGCTCCTGGGGTAATAGTTTATTGGCCAATTCGCTCCTTAACCCTATAAATAATGGTAGAAAAAAATGCATATATAACATATTTGTTATTTTTAATTAACATTTTAAACTTATAAAAAAAGTATCGTACTATGTTATTGTTACGGACTTGACCCACGGCCCAATTAGGGGGCGGCCCAGCAGAGGCACGACCGAACCTCGACCCAGCCAGGGGACGGCCCAATAGAGGGATACCGAGTATCCCGGATTCCCCTACAATCATGGGGCAATCTATCATATCCATAATCCAGGGATATGATAGATTGTGCAGTTAAGATACCATGGAACACCCTATAAATACAAGGGGAAAACACCAAGGTGCACACGTTCTAACTCTAGCTCTTTACATTCTGTACTACACAACACAACCCCCACTTAACACATACCCCCTCCCCCTTGGGCGAAAGGCCTTGTGTCCAGTGATTCATCGCTCACCGGGATATCTCTACTCATAGGTATTCCGGCATAAGCAACCCGATCCAAGATCAAATCACCACCATCCGGGTGGACATCCGGTTCTACATCGGAACATTGGCGCCGACCGTGGGGAAGGTGAATTTTGATCCCGTGACCAACAATGGCTACTACCGAAGCGGCGGTCGGAACCTCACCGTGAAAGTCCATCACGTGCGCAGCTGAAACAAGTCGGCAACAACGAGACTCAAGGACCTCCCGGCCCGAGGGTATCCCCAATAACAATGATAGAAAGAATGGGAACAATATGTCGGGCACAACCTCGTCTCCTCCACAGGGAGATAAATGCAACGACATACCAAACCCAGACCTCATCCTCCTCCAGAAGACACATGAATCAATTCTGAGGAGGATGGAGAATATGGAGAAGCGAAATAGCCTCCAGCGCCAAGAAGATTTAAGAGTAATGCAACAGATGATGAAAGACCACTTCCGGCAAGCGAAAGCATCGAAACACGAGCAAGACCTGGGTATGATGAAGAGAAGGAAAGTAAGGATATCCCGGAAACACGGAAGCCCTCGGCCGGCGAAAAAACAAGGCATGGCCGGTATGCGAGAGAAAACGACCTCTTTAGAAACGGACTCCGAGCATGATGAGGTCCGAGACCACGCCTCGGCTCGGAAGAAACGTTTTCTAGGAAGGACCTCGGATGACGAAGACCGAGACGAGAGAGGGCGCTCCGACGAAAGGGCTCGCCCGGGAATATCACGTGAAATATATAGCGAGCCACAACAAAGTAGCCCTTTCTTGGAAGAAATTGAGAATGCCCCATACCCTAGCAAATTTGAGCTGGCCTCTTTACCGAAATATGATGGCGTGTCGACCCGAGGGCCCATCTCGACGCCTTCGAACTACTCATGTTCGTAAGGCAAATCAAAGGCTCGGTCATTAGTCGGCTTTTCGCGGCCACATTGATCGGACCGGCTCAAATGCGGCTCCCACGGCGCCGAAAAGGTCCATCCATGATTTTCAAGACCTCGGGCGTAAATTCGAATTGAATTTCGCAACTAGCCGGAAACAACCCAAATCTCGGTATACCCCGAGTAAGATAAAGCAACGACGGGGAGACGCTACAAAAATATTTGGACTGATTTAAGGAGGTGGCCTTCCGGGTAAGATCTCTCCGGAAAGCGTTCACGTACATTGCCTCGTTGACGGATTGGATCCTTCTTCCCGGCTAGCAAACTCCATCTTCAAGAACCGGGTATACGCTCTCACCGAGTTTAACACTCGAGCGAAGCGTATTTGGAAGTAGAGCGAGATGGAGATCGCCAATACTAATGGCGATGATAAATGAAGAAGTACACCAGAATAAGAATCAGCCGAGTGGTCGTAGAGAAGACTCCCGTAGTCAGAATCAGGATAGCAGGCCAAAAACCGACAAGTCACAAAAGAAGCCGAGGTATGAGAGATGCACTCCGCTCAATGTTTCGTGGGGCCAGTTATGGAAAGAAGTGGCCTTTACAGAGATGAAAAAGTTGACGAGACCTCGGCCCACACGGTTTCGGCCACCACGGATCATTCAAAGTTACGTGACTTCCACGACGGACCGGGGCACACTACGGACCAATGCTACGAACTCAGGGACGCAATTGAAAAGTTCATCCGAGAGGGTAAGTTGCGCCAATACCTGATAAAAACACAGGGTCGAAGGAACAACAAAAGGAAACAAGGAGGTCGAAGTCCGAGTCCGACCCCAGCTCGATCGGAAGGTCGATGGAATAGGGACGAAAGTCATCTTCCGATGATGAGCGGTTCCCGAAATAGACATGAACCACGGGTGCAATGTAATAAGTGGAGGCATGGGCGGAGGAGGAGACACCACAAGTCAAAGAAGAAAATACCTGAGGGAGGTACTATCAGTAAGAACCCCCCCAAGTTCAAGGATGACCATGGCCGATCGACGCCTCCACCGTTGCAGTTCACCTCCGAAGACCTAAAAGACGTTGTGCCGGGACACCAAGATGGATTGGTAATTATCGGGATCCTGGTAAACTACCTTGTGAAAAGGATTTTCGTTGACTCGGGGAGTTCAGCGGATATTATTATGTGGGACGTCTTTAAAAAGGATGAACTTGGACAAAGAAGACTGCGTCCATGCAAGACAACACTTGTGGGCTTTAACGGGGAGCAATCCAGGCCAAAGGGGTACATCGACCTAAAGCTGACGTTGGGAACTAAAGAAGCCTTCAAAGCCGAGAGGGTAAGATTCATCGTGGCTGACTTCTCATCTCCGTACAATATGATATTGGGCAGACCAACCATCCACAGTTGGGATATGATTATTTCCACCAAGCATCAAAAGTTAAAAATGGTTAGCTCCAAAAACCAGGTAATCACCATAACCGGGGACCAAAAAGAATCTCGGCAATGTTACTATGAAACTATGCGTGAGAACGAGACCGAGAAGGCATCATCATCTCAGGGTCAAAGTGTTGAAAGAACCTCGGGCGGGGAAAAAGGCAAACAATAGGGCCGACCCGTCAGTGTGGTGGAATTGGACATAAGAGATGAGGAACCCGAAAATCAAGACCCGAGCCAGAGGGGGTGTTGGAAGATTTAATCCTGGGGGAAGATCCGACCCAGGTCACGAAGATAGGAGGCACAATGACCCCAGAGCTCAAAAAGACATTAGGCGAGTTCCTAAAAGCAAACCGAGACTTGTTTGCATGGAGGGCCTCGGAAGTACCCGGAATAGACCCCAGCTTCTGCTGTCACAAGTTGGAAATTAAACCGGGATCTACCTCGGTATCACAGAAGAGACGAAAACAGGGAACCGACAGGCAGAACGCCTTAGAAAAGCATGTGAAGGAATTATTAGAGGCCGGATTCATCCGGGAAATACAATACACCACATTGCTATCTAATACGGTCATGGTCATAAAGCCTAACGGGAGTTGGAGAGTATGTATAGATTACACCAATTTAAACAGAGCCTGCCTCAAAGACTCTTACTCGATGCCGAGCATCGACCAGTTGGTCGACAACTCATCCGGATTTCAACTATTATCCTTCATGGATGCTTACTCCGGATACAATCAAATAGCGATGTACCCGGAAGATCAAGAACGGACGGCCTTCATAACCGACAAGGCCAATTACTGCTATAATGTCATGCCGTTCGGATTGAAAAACGCCGGGGCCACCTATCAACGGATGATGAACAAAGTCTTTGACGGCCAGCTCGGTCGAAATATAGAAGTGTACATTGACGACATAATCGTCAAGTCGATAAAGCCGGGAGACCACATCCAAGACCTCGAACAAACGTTTGAAAAGTTACGGAAGCACCGGATAAGGCTAAATCCTGCAAAATGTGCGTTTGGAGTCCCGGCAGGAAAGTTCCTCGGGTTTATGCTCACACACCGAGGAATTGAAGCAAACCCTGACAAATGTAAAGCGGTGTTGAAGATGAAAGCACCGACCAACAAAAAGGAAGTACAGCAACTAACCGGGAGATTGGCGGCAATGACGAGATTCTTGCCCAGGTCGGCCGAAAACGCTTTACCCTTCTTCAAACTACTAAAGAAGGAGGCACGAGGCGGATGGAACCCGGAATGTGAGTCCGCATTTGCAAAGATCAAGCAATGCCTAGCCACCCCACCGGTCCTATCCAAGCCCGACTCGGGGAGAGACCGTTTTCCGTACTTGTCCGTAGGCGAAGAGGCCATAAACGCCGCCCCCGGTTCGTGAAACCCAAGCCGGACAAGTACCGATTTATTTTGTTAGCAAGGCACCGCAGACCTCGGAACTCAGATACCAGAAGTTGGAGAAGGTAGCATTCGCTTTGTTAATGGCAGCAAGACGCCTACGCCCATATTTCCAGGGGCACAAAGTCGTCGTACGCACCAGTCAGCCAATCCGGCAAGTTCTACACAAGCCGACTTGGCCGGCGAATGACAAGTGGGCCATAGAGTTATCTCGAATTTGACATTTCCTACGGCCGGCATGCGATAAAGTCGCAAGCCCGGCCGACTTCGTAAGGGAACTTACCCCAACCCACGTTGAAAGGGAGGACGGCCTCAAAGAATGGAGGGTGTACGTCGACGGATCCTCAAATTCAAAGGGGAGTGGAGCTGGAATAATAATTGAAAATCCAGACGGAGTCGCCGTCAAACACTCTCTCCACCTCAATTTCCTAACATCCAACAACCAGGCAGAATATGAGGCAGTACTGGCCGGCCTCGAACAAGCAAAGAAGCACGGGGCACAAAAAGTCAAAATCCTGACCGACTCCCAGCTCGTAGCGGCTCAGATACAAGGCTCATATCAGGCAAGAAGCCCTTTGTTGGCTAAGTACCTGAACAAAGCCAAGGACATGATAGCCGAGTTTGAAGAGGTAACAGTCACACACATCCCTCGGGAGGAAAATACCAGGGCCGACATACTATCAAAGCTAGCTAGCACCAAAGGTCCGGGAAATTACCGAACCGTCGTCCAACAAAATCTGGACGAACCCAGTTGCGTCATGTCCATATCATCAGCCTCAGACTGGAGAAAACCAATCGAGGACTATCTGGAAAGAGGAATTATACCCGTCGATAAGACAGAAGCTAGAAAGTTGATCCGACAAGCCGCCGTGTATGCTATGGTGGACGATCAATTATATAGGAAAGGATTACACTCTCCCATGATGAGATGCTTGAATGCGACCGAGGCCAGGTACGTTCTCGCCGAGATACACGAAGGCATTAACGGTCAGCATATGGGGGGAAAATCCTTAGCTCGGAAAGCACTTAGAGCCGGGTACTTCTGGCCAACGATGGCGGCCGACTCCATGGAAACAGTAAGAAGGTGTGACAGTTGTCAGAAACATGCCAACATCCTATGGCGTTCCCCATCGGATTTGAAAAGCATTACGGCCCCCTGGCCTTTCTACAAATGGGGGATGGATCTTCTCGGACCATTCAAAACAGCCCCAGGAGAGTTAAGGTATCTCATTGTCGCCGTCGACTACTTCACCAAATGGATAGAAGCCGAGCCGTTGACCACGATCACCTCGGCCCGCATTCAACGATTCTTTCAAAGATAGCATCGTCTCTCGGTTCGGGATCCCTACGAGATAATTACGGATAACGGGACTTAATTTGTTGACAAAGGGTTCCAAAGTATGATGTCGGACCTCGACATCATCCATCACTTTGCATCTGTCGAACACCCTCAATCCAATGGGAAGGCTGAGGCCGCCAACAAAGTCATTGTCGACAGATTAAGAAGACGTATGGAGGACGCCGATTCTTCCTGGGTTGAGCAACTTTATAGTGTTTTGTGGGGATACAGGACAAGCGTCCAAACCTCCACTCAGGAAACCCCATTTCGTTTAACATACGGATGCGAGGCTATGATCCTGGTCGAAATAGGCCAACCGACATGGAGGAAAGTGAAAGCTAGCAGGGAAGGAGAAGACTCGAACAGTGACGCCTTGATGACAGAGTTAGACCTCATTGACGAGGCACGAATCATGGCGCACTGTCGAGACCTAACTGCCAAGCAACTCATCGCAGCGAAGTACAACCGAAAGGTGAACCCTCGCTCCTTCAACCGGGGAAACCTGGTGCTCCGACGCGCCGACATCGGGAACAAGAACGCCAGAGATGGCAAGCTAGCGGCAAACTGGGAGGGTCCTTACCGCATAAAGGAAAAACTGGAAAAGGGTGCCTACGTCCTGGAGACCCTGAGCAGAAAGCCAGTCAAAAGGACTTGGAATGCCGACAAACTGAGAATCTATTACAGTTAGACCTCGGTCCACCTACTAAGATAGGACCGACGGGCGCATTTGTTTTTATGCTTTTTTCAATTGATTTAGTATTTTCAATTTCAGTTTTATATTTTGCTGAAAGACAGCACGCATTGTTTCTTTCAAACATTCTTATTTAAGACTCCCCAGTGGAAGCACCAATTATGCATTACGGATTGGTTAAATAAGTTATCACCGAGGCATAAAAAGCCGCGGTCAAACAAAAACCCCAAAAGAAGGGATTACACCAGGACTACCACGCCCAGGTTGCGTATAGCCTAATATGCGGATACCCGGGCTATCACGCCCCGGTCGCGAGATGGTAAAAACACTATTTCTATTATAAAGTAGATGCATCGAAAAATGCTCCTAAATAGGGAAGTGAATTGTCACGCAGGTCCCGATCAGGCCGACATGTACAAACATGCGTTCATACACCACGATCACGCATCTGACATTTTGCCCCTATTCTGGAAAAACATCCCTGGACAGCCATATCCGGATCTCGGTAGCTCGGGTTTACTCCCCTACCCCTATTCCCGAAGTCAACCTATCGGAAGTAACACTTAGCGATATCGCGCACATAAAGGCCCGGCCCGACCATAAAAAACAGAATGTTAACTTGAGAAAAGTGGACAAAACAAACTAGTTGGTTGAAATCAAGTTTATATATAATTAAAGTAGCAATTTTACAAGACTACAAAGTCAACCTGGTACAAACCACCGGTACAAAAGTATAAAGCTACAATAATTAAACAGAGGGAGCGTTATCTTCTGAAGCCACCACTGCGGCATCCGGAATAGCCACCTCGGCACCCGGAACAGACTTGGAGCTCCCCTCTCCACCACCATCGGCTCCTTCAGCACCCTGATCTTCCCCTTCCCCGTCCTGGTCCTCCTCAATAAAGGAGTCAGAGTCGTCCGCGGGTGAGGGAGGGGCCGGATGGAAGACGCCGTCCTTCACGTATGCCCGATAGTCGTACCCGTCCGTCCTAAGTTCTACCTCAGGATTATGGTGGCGGATCTGAGCTATGGCCATGTTGAAGCAATCGGAGGCGGCCTCCTTCACAATGTCCTCACAGTCAAGCCGGGCTTGCTTTTCCTCCACAAGAGCAAGCATTAGTACGCTCAAGTTCGGAGCATAGATCCGCCGGGCCGGAGCCGAACGGACTTAAGGGCATCCATACCCATGGAGTAAGCCTTCTGAAGAGCGGCGAGGTCCGAGGAAGTCTTGTCAAAAGCCTCTTTGGAAAGAAGAAGCTCCTCGGTCGCCTTCCCGGCGCTCGCCCTCGCAACCTCGAGGTCCTTTCGCCTTTCTCTTTGGACTTCACCGCCTCGTCCCTATCTTTCCGTAGCTGGCGAGCCTCGGCAAATTTGTTCACATACTTGGCCTTCAAGTGCAAATACGCCTGGGCCAGACCAACACCCTGGAAGAGGCGTGCCTGGATATCATGAACCACGGCCTCATCAATATCAGCCAGCGGTAGGGCATTCATAAATTGGCGAGGCGGCAAGAAGGCAAGCTCGAGCTCTTCAGTTTTAGGCCCCTTCTCCCAAGAGAGACCTCGGTTAATCTTTGGAGCAGGAGGAGAGATTGGAGGAGGAGATGGCGGCCCCTCGTAAATTTCTTTACCCTTAGAGGGAGAAGCGGCCGATGTTTGGGCAGCCTCGCCTCACGGGTGGCGAAGGCGCTTCCGGGCGGGGATGCGGCCTTGGCCTTTTTGGCGGCCCTGTCTTGGGTAACAACAGAGGGCTGCCCCTTCCGAGCCTCGGAGGAAAGACGTTTTCGAGAGCTCCTCTTGGGAGGAGCATCGGGAGCAGGAGTAACGACCGACACGTACCTCGGAAGTTTCGTCATCGCCTGAGCTGCAAAAATGAAAACACAGATTAGTAAGAAAATCATGTCAAAACATAAGCACATTAACGACAGAATCACGAGCCGCATACAGATTACGTATCCCAGCTTTGATCTGGGACGGGTGATGAAGAAAGCCGCGCTCCTGGAACCATATGTATTAACATAGGACACCAGGCGATCAACGAATATGACCTCATCAGCAGGAAGGTCGTCGGACTCCACTTGGTACGAGGCGGAGGCTAACTTATGATGACCGAATGTCCAGTAGAGGGGGAACCTCCACTCCACATTATGAGCCTCGACCCCTTTCAAGAACCAAGGCCGTTGGCCGGGTTTTGCTACCACTTTAAAGAAGATATTCTTAAAGTGTTTGAAGGAATCGGAGAAGGTTTGTCAATAGTTTTCTGGTCGGGATCACCCGGAGAGAGGTAAGTCCCTTTAACTTCTCTTCTCTTTACCGGAGCGAGGAGTGAAGGGGCAGAAAAAGAAAAAGAATAGAGTGACGGTACACGGAATAGGTTCCGAGAAGCACCAGCATAGCTGCTCAAAAGCAACTATGTAAGCCCACCCGTTGGGGTGAAGTTGAGAAGGGGCCAGGTGGAGATGGTTTAAACATGACATCTGGAACTCGGTAAACGGGAACCGAATACCGAGCCGGGTAAGATAAGCCTTATAGAAGAAGAAAAAGTTGGTGAGGCCTTCAGTCCTCGAGACACAGACGGGCTCATTTTCACTAGGGGGCTTAAATGACAGCCCTCCAAGGCCCCTAGCTTAATTTGGCGGATGGCGTTGGCGGTCATCAAAGAGTGGGTCGTCAACACGTCTCGTGTCACCCAAGGATATTGGTCCACAAGGTCTTGGGGAGGGTTGGAGGAGTCCGACCTCCCGACATTGGATGAGGCATTACTCGGCGAAGACGACGACTCCATTTACCTATACAAAAACAAAAAATACTAAAGTCAGTAGGAGCGAGGGTACCCGACACGAAGTAATAGCGGTCGAAAAGAAGAGATGGGTGGACCGGTAGCAAGACGGCCCCCGTAACCCGAGGCGGGACAAAGGCCGACCTATGACGGAAGAGCCTAGAATGACGTCGGCCCTAGATTCTTCGCCTACGGCGACATAGTATGAACTTGATTCTATACAATCCCAACAAGGGCCGGCATATCCCTCTGGCATAGGAGCCAACCTAGGGCGAACAGGAGGGTTATAAAGGTTGATGGGCTGTACGGACAGTACCTCGACCTCTCTCCGACCTTCGGGAAAAGGTCTAACTGGGGGACGAGACCCTCTAACGGCCCTCCTACCCGTGCTACCCGAGCTGCCACCCAGGAAGGAGGCCAGCCTTTGCTCCTCGGACAGAGGAGTACCAAGTAGCCAATGGCTCATTCGAGGGTAACGAGCACAGAGGGCTTCCTCCTCTTCAGAGTTAAGTCATGACTCGAAGTCGAAGGTTGATTAGTCCTATTCATTGTCACCAAAGGAGGCAGACCTAAAGAGACAGGAAATGGCAGTAAGGAAAAAAGCGATGACCCCTCTGGGAATGAAGGCATGTGGTTACAGACAGAGCAAGCAAGCCTAACCTAACACTCTAAAGCCTACCCAGAAACTTCGACAAACCACAAGCATACTGGGTTCTTACTAAAACCAACTGAACTAAGCGAAGAAGCAAGAAATCCAAGAAAAGATGAAAACAGAAGAAATGACTTACGAGAATAAGAGAAGGTCGAGTAGAGGACAATTGCCGAAGGAGAAAGCTTGAGAGCCCGGAAGCGTAAATCCCGTTCTTCGGAGAAGATGGAGAATGAGAGAAAAAAATCAGAGAATGGTCGAAGGTGGTAGATGAAAATGAAAAAAAAAAAAAACAAGGTTAAGGACCTTCGAAATGGTAGGAGGCGCGAAGAGGCGTCGGGGAATTAAGGGTAAACCGGAAATTCACCCGCAAAACGGGGTGACGTGCCCGGGAAGCACGCGCATTAAATACGCACGGAAACCGAAGGCGCGAGGGAATGACGGTTGCAAATCCTCTCCATTCCAAAGACGCCGGGTGGCGGGCGCCATGATGGCGAAGTCGGAAGGTTTCGGCGCCATAATGGTGAAGTCGGAAGGGCTTTCGACCTCGAAACCAGGCATACCACCTCGGGCCCCTAAAGTCACCAGCGGAGATGCCGACCTTTGAGAAACGATCTCGGGTCCAAAAGACCGGGCAGCCACCTCGGATCCACGGATCGGATAGGAAACTCGACAGAATACCCAGGTCCGGGGGCAAGGACACATCCTAGCCCGAAAGTAAAGTACACCCCGGAAGCTCAAAACCTTGAACTACCGAGCTGGGGGGCAACTGTTACGGAGCTGACCCACGACCCAATTAGGGGGCGGCCCAGCAGAGGCACGCCCAAACCTCGGCCCAGCCAGGGGACGGCCCAGTAGAGGGATGCCGAGTATCCCGGGTTCCCCTACAATCATGGGGCAATCTATCATATCCATAATCCAGGGATATGATAGATTGTGCGTTAAGATACTATGGAACACCCTATAAATACAAGGGAAAACACCAAGGTGCACACGTTCTAACTCTAGCTCTTTACATTCTATACTACACAAAGACAACCCCCACTTAACACATACCCCCTCCCCCCTCGGGGCGAAAGGCCTTGTGTCCAGTGATTCATCGCTCACCGGGATATCTCTACTCAGATATTCCGGCATAAGCAACCCGATCCAAGATCAAATCACCAGCCATCTGGGCTGGACATCTGGTTCTACACCGGAACAGTTATACATTGAAAAGATATTAACCAAGCAACTTGAAACTTTGAAAGGCACTTGTTAATATTTTGTTTGGAGTTAGCATGAAGGAATGGAGTAAATGAAAACAAAATTGAGGCGAAGTCAAGAGGTGGTCCCATCATTTTAGTCTAACTGAGTAAAACACGTGGAGTGACCTATACAAATATTTTTTTTTTCCTCAAGATGTGGGATCCCACTTTTGATGGCGGTGGCTCATCAAAGACAAACTAGAACACCATCACAAACACGATCAGAATCAAAACATATCTTGACTTTAGAAAAGAGGACGAACACATCTTTTGGGAGTTAGCAAGGAAGGAAGCAAACTTTTGATTTGTGGAAACGAAAAATCCAATGACACACCAATCGATATGCGTCATTGACTTGGTCGTGAGTTAGAAATTTGAACGTGCGGTGCCGGAAACTACTTGTGCACCCAAAGAATGTCAACTCTTTGTGCCATCACAATGTTGAAATTTGTGGTGTCACAAGTCATATCTTCTTGTGTACTCTTTTTTTCTTTTTTTCATGAGCAAGAGTTTGAGCTTGAGACTATTAGTTAAGTTGGAACAACCCTACCGAGTTGATTTAGATGCTTAATGGTATATCTTCCTTTGTACTTTGAATTTGTTTCCATTGTTTATGCGTGCTATTCGTGAAGTTAATGGACTTAACATGAGAACTTATTAGAATATTAAATTTTAAAAAATTACTCCCCTACTCCTATCCATAAGACAAGAAGAGAATGTTTTTTGTCTTATTTATAATTCACATCATTTGTCGTCACAGTAAAGAGTTGTAGCTCTTGAACCTAGCTAACAGGAAGAGAAGCCATCATCGTGACCATATTAAACTAAATTAAAATGAAAGTTTAAAAGGAATTGGTGGAAGGGAAGATTTTAACAATAATACATTCCGTTAAACTAAATTATCTTAATAATTAAAGTTACTCTTTTTTATGGATTAATTGACGGGTCAAATGAAATTATTTTCGAATGGGACTTTTTGCATATAAAATAAAAATAAGTTTTAAAGATCGGTTGATCATATGATTTTTTTTCCTCTAGAAAATAGTATTTCATCAAAACTAGCCTATCGAGAGATACAAGAACCAAAATAAGAAGGCTTGCAAAAAGAAAGCCTAAATATATAATAGGGCAGAAAAACTATGAGAATAATCTAACCCTAAAAGAGATGAGAGGAAGTTGCCGCTAGCCTGCCACAACCAAGAACCCTACAACCTTCATCATCCCTTCACCAGAATGTATGGGCAGAGAAACATCATTAGCAACAACAAACTCATTGTAAGAGGCGGGTGATTGTTCCAAGAATCATCCCAAGGAATCCACCGCTTTTATCAGCAATAAAGTAACCATATTGGTTGTTGAAGAAACTTCATGAGAAGATCTCATCAAAAGAAAAGGCACCAACAAACACTAATAAGAAAGACAAAGATTGAGAAGTCATCAATTGTATAGCAAAACACATTGTCTCAACTATGACATATGTGTTAGATTTGCCGTTACCAACAACTCATAATAGTCTTTTAAAAGATGGAGCCAACAAGATATAAGACTAAAGTTACCAAAACCCAACCTCAAAAATCATGAAACGTAGCCACCAGGTGAGGTTTTGCTGCTATTGAAACTCCCAACTCAATTCCGTAAAGAAAATCAACATCACCATGAAAAGCTTGAAGAAAAATGGAGACCACATAAAATATTCCACCCCGCCAAAATTGGGGAAGAAGATGCAAAATGTAACATCCTCATTTTCCATGTGCATCAATGTGAAGTTATTTGCATACATGAATTTTCATGAAGTCATGTGTTAATAATAAACATTTATTTGCATGGAAATAATGTACTTATGGTAACAAGTCATATACCTAGTACTTAATTAGAGGAAATGATGGCTATCTTGAGCAAGTACTAAAGGACATTGGGTTAGATTTGGAAATAACATATAATCTCCTTTTCCCCCTTAAATTTTAAATATGGCAAAGAAAGAGAAGGAAAGAAAAAAAGATGTTATCATATCATTCAAGTACACCATAAATAAAGTATGTAAGAGCGTTGGAAAAGAGAACATCTCACCAAATCCCTCCCTCTCACACGGTTTTTGATGAGGAAAGAAGGAAAAAAATGATGTTAAGTACTCCCAAGTACCTACTATACCTAGGAGAAATTATGACTTGAAAGAGCAAGGACTTAAGCCATTAATTAAAGACTTTTGGGCACCCTATCCAAGTCAAAAATTCAATTAAATCTCCCTCTCCCAACAGCCCATATGCCACGTCCATGAGGGATGGAAGAGAAGAAAATTTAGTTGTCTAATAAAGCAAGAGAAAAATCAAGAAAGAAAGCTAGCTTTTTGGACAAGTCAAGTTTCTTTTTTATGAACAAGTTGGACATTTTAAATACTCACTTCCCCTCTCATTGTGGCTGCTGGACGTTTTTTTTAAGAGAGAAAAGAGAGAAGGAAAAGTCATCCTACAAGGTTCAAGAAGGAAGAGGAAGAGGAAGAGCAAGACTAAGGTAAGTACTAAGGCTTTGGATCTTCAATACACTCTCTTCTACTTTCCCTAATGTGGCTAAGACATTAAAGAGCGGCCTTTTTTTGGTGATTTGAGGTAAAGGTCAAGAGGTTGTGGTGGTCAAGAAGACAAAGATTCAAGGTGATGACTTAAGCTCAAAGACAAGTAAGCCACCTTTGAACCTTCTTATGATTTCTTGTGGTTGTTTAAGGGTGCTAATGACTAGTGACTTGAGTATAGATATATTATTGGGTTTGAATGGTCAATGAAAAGTATGAATAAAGGTTTAAAACCAAGGTTCATGGCCTAATATGATAGATCAAACTTAGTATATGAAAGATATGAAGCTAGAATGAAAGTTTGACATTTCGTTGATTAAATAATGATTTTCGTCCAGCTGGTTTTTCATGTGGATATGAATGGATTTTGGTGTTTTTAATGGGTTAAAAGTGTTTAAAATGAGATTTTATATGAGGATAAACTTGAATCAAAATTTTGGAATCCTAGATAAAAGCTTGAAAAACGTTAGTTAATTATTTTGGACAGTTTCTGTGGAAGTCAGCTGGGTTTCTCATAGTTTTTGACCTTGTAAACGAATTTAGAAAATTATAAAATTTTACAGGAATAAATTAAACATACCAAGGATTAATTTGATATGTAACACATAGTTTTTGGAGTTTTGTACTAAGAGAAATAAATGTTTGAAAACTGACCCCAAAACCAGTGAATATTTTGGATCAGCAGTAAGGTTTTGGGCTATGGTTGGATTTTCGACTTTGTATGGCCCAAATGAGTATTTTTGGTTGAAAATAGATATAATAAGGGTCAATTGGGATTTTGAATCACCCAAAATTCATTTTTCTAAAATTAGTTATAAATTTTTAAAGTTGGGCCTTTATTTCTAGAAATTTCAGAATTTGGACGAAAATAAGAGGATTTTGAGTCTATATTAAATTCCTTAATAAGAAAAGGGATTTAGTGAATATGGACACTTGAAATGAGCTTATTTAAAATCAGCAAAAAGAAATATTTATTGAGGTGAATTTAATTATATTTATATTTTATTATTATTTTCGGTCTAATTGTGATACTTTGCATCGGGGAAGTTATTTTTATCTCGTAGTCGACTTCTAGATAGTAACTTTAATCCTCATATACTCTGTGTGGCTTGTGTATATATGTTTTACCATGTATATTGCATATATTTGGTAATCATTTTTTTCCAAGCACTCTAAAACCGAAACATGTTGTGTGCATTAAGGGCTTTGTTGTGTGCTGTGCCCGACAGTCTGTACTGTGTGCTGTTATGACTGCTGCAGTCTGTGCTGTGTGCTATTAGGACTGCTAGTTTCAGATTGGCTGTTGCATGATACTGAATGATATGTGGTTTGTATTTATTTATGTTTTTTCTTACATGCATTGTTTATTTATTTTATATGAGATTAACGGTTACTCTGGGATTCAATTTTGAATCCTAGCTCCTTTAAGCCCTCTCGACGGTTCATCTAGATCGGAGAGCGAGAGAGACCGAGGTAAGGCTCGGAGCTGGACTAGTGTGGTGATGGAAGTTGGTGATTGTTATTTTTGGATATTTATGTTGGTTTCCGGATGATTGTAGTATATTATTTTAGCTTTGTTTGGGCACCATTTTCCGGATATTTGTATATTAATCCCTCCGGGGAAAAGTTATATTTCCATATTTTTATCTTATCAGTATATTATTGTCCAAACCGGTGCATGCTTTGTTGCTAATACTCTGATGAGTAACATAAATTAACCTAGAAAAAATAATTTAAAATTAAATAAAAGTAAATGATCACATTACCCGCCACCCGGAAGGGCGAGGCCGGTAGGGTGTAACACCAAAATCGTCCAACAATAAGAGAAGATCTCCCACCGCTCAAGAAGTCAAGAGGAGGGAGAGAGATAAAAAAGAGATCCACACAATAATGAATTTGTCCGTCTATATCATTGTCCAAATCAAAGAAACACACGTTTGCGTGGCAGGTTAAAGTTTGTTAAAAATATACATATAATACATACATGCATATATATATATATCCAGGGCAGCCAAATACATCAAAATTTGCATAAAAACTAGGAAAGGTTTTCGATGGTTCTTCATCCTCTCTCTGCTAGGGTTCATGATTTCTGAGCTTTATTTGGGACTTGATTTACTAAAGCTAATAACAAATGTTCATTGAACGTTAATGAAGTGAGTTTGTTAATTGGTGATCGAATTTAATTTTTTATATCTTTTTAAGAAATTCAACAGTTAAATATATTTTTAATTTACCCTTGACACTTAGGGAGTTAGGATGTTTAAATTCCATTTTTTAAAATGGATGGATATAAACAGGTAACTAATTAAGAAAATTCAAATGTTCATTGAATAGTAACTATTTGCAATAGGGATCATATAATTAATAACTTCTGGAACTTTTCATTGCAGCAAATGAAACATTTCTTTTAAATACAAAGGCAAGTTAGAACTTGAAGATTACAAAACAAAAAAACTTAGAAACAAATGAGGAGCAAAACTTTTTACTAACAAAATCAGGAGAAAACTAGTGGGAAAGATCTTCTCTCAAACAGGTTTGGGGTTCGTTTCTAATGTGTTTCTCTCCAATACCCTCTGACATTCATTAATAATAATAATAATATCAAACATTAAAGTTTAATTAAATGATAGTAAAATAATATAGGATGGGATGGGTGCGTAGGATAGGAAGAGGCCTTCTAGCTATATATTGTTGGACAAAATTCATGGAATACAAAATAAATAATAAAGTATAGTACATGAATTTTACTATATCAATAGTAGAATACTTATAAGAATTACCTCTCGTCATTGCTAAGCTTTGATTAAAGAGAGAACTCACAGACCTTGATGAAAGACAACTGCAAAAGAAAGTGAAGACAAAAGATATGGCAACTCGGTGGAGAATAGTTTTTTTTAACGCTCCTATCAATCGGCCCTAACTTCTAGTGTATTTTCCTTTAATAAAAAATATCACATTAATAGCTAATAACCTTAATCTAGAATTTGGCCTGCATCTGACATATGGGCCACACTCATGATATTTTAATTAATTACCTAATTAATGATAACTAATAAAAATTATAATATATTAATAAACTATCTTACATTCTCCTACTTGTGCCATATCCATTCAAACGTGAGTTTAAATAATCAGTAGGATGAAAGGTGCGGAAAATCACTAGCTACTTGTATATTGCTCTTGCGGTTTGAGAGGAATCACAATTTTTTTCCACGGCACAACTACATGAAACCATTCGATACTCCATCACTTTAGACTTGTCGATCGATGAGGCTCAATCTTGCGATTTTTTTCCAACTTAACTAATTTAACATTATTTGATAGTTACTAAAGTATTATAACACATAACAAAATCATGAATATAAATCGTATCAATTGACCTTTTCTATGAACGAACATACAATTCATTCAAATATACTCTCCTGGTCCTTATTATAAGCGTACCAACTAATAAGTTTATTTGGTCCTTTTTATAAGGCACTTGCTTGTTCTCAATAAGCATTAATTATGTTTTTCCATGTCCGCCCATAATTAAAAAGGATGGTGGGTGAGAGTAATAATTAATATGATATTACAATTTTTGAAAATTACTTAAATTCTAGGACAACTTTATTGATTTTAACTGTTTTTATTAGTTTATGAGAAAAGTTAGTTGGTACCTTATAATAAGAACTAGAGGGAGTATATAGGAGTATATGTGAGCGTAACTAAATATAAGAGGTGTTGGTCTTAAAACGCTTGAAACCTTCATAACTCTTACGTTTTGAACGCCATGAGACCAGTGACCCTCTCTGCAGGCTCACCTAGTGTAACATCCCGAAAAATGACTTCATTAATGTACCTATAATGATCATTTAACTTTAATAATTTTGTTTGTACTTGATAATACATTGAATTTACACTCAAAGTTAAAAGTTCATTAAAGGGTTAATGAAGTCAATTAGTGGGTAGTATACTTGTCACATTGAATTTTCACACGGATAAAAGAAAACCTTAAGGCCCCATTTGGTATAAAGAATTGGTGGGGAGGGAAATGAATTTAGAGGAGGGAAAGGAAGGGAAAGGAAGATTTGAAAGATGAGGGAAGATGACTTGAGTTGTTTGGTAGGAAGAAAATGAAGGGATGGTAGTTGATAAAGAATTAGGAAATGTTTATTTTACCCTCAAAAGAAATTAATTCAAAATAAAAAAGAAAAATATTTTTTTTTGCTAAAATATATTTTAAAAAATATGTCAAAAAAAAAAATCATTCGCCAAGTTTCAAACTTTCCCGCCAAGTTCGAATGTTCTCGCTAAGTTTGAATTTCAGGGATAAATCCATCCAAAAATGTAAATAGTGTCGTGGGAACTTGAGATCCCACCAATTTGGTGGGATCTCAAGTTCCCACATATGAGGGAAGAGTTGTGGGCCCGGGAACTTGGGTTCCCGGGAAGATTGGTGCAAAATGTCTACCAAACGGAGGAACTTGTCAAAGTTCATTTCTCTCCCCACCAATTCTTTGTACCAAACAGGCCCTAAATATCATTAACTCTGTCATTAAATTCAATTTTCCAATTTCACCCCTATTTAACATACTTCCTCTGATTCTTTTTATAAGCAACTTTCTTCCTGAATGCGCAAAACAAACTGGCGGTTAAGAGTTGTCAAAAACAATAAATGTGTCAAAAATGTCATGTTTCTTCCAAATATGCCCCTATTTATGAAAAAAAACATGGGGAGAAAATGATTAACTGAAAGAGAATTAGTAGTGAGTGGAGGATAATTAATAAAAGGATGTGTATTTAATAGGGATAGAAAAGGACCAATCCCAAGAGAGAGACAAGTTGCTTTTAAAAAGTCCCGGAGAATACTAAGTAAAAATAAAAGGGTTAAGTACCATTTTTGCCCCGAAGTACGCGCCCAGGACCAATTTTGCCTCTTAAGTTTTCGAAGGAGCAATGTTGCCCCTGAAGTATCAAAAAGGAGCAATGTTGCCCCTCCGTTAGGGTTTCTAACGGTCGACTAACGTTGACCGTTAGAAACCCTAACGGAGGGGCAACATTGCTCCGTTTTGATACTTCAGGGGCAACATTGCTACGTTTCGGTGGAGCAATGTTGCCCTTGAAGTATTAAAATGGAGCAATGTTGCCCCTGTTAGGGTTTCTAACGTTGACTGGATTAGTTGACCGTTATGGTTTCTAACGGAGGGGCAACATTGCTCTGTTTTGATAATTTGCGTTATGAGATTTGTAAAAGTGCATTTTTTTTAAAGATTTGTAATTTGTTTTGAGATTTGTAAATTGCGTTGTGAGATTTGTAATTTGCGTTATGAGATTTGTAAAAGTGCATTTTTTTAAAAAAAAATTCAATCGGGGGTATCAAAGAGTTGAAAAGTGTAAACCTCCAAAAAAAACATTGTAATTTGCATTATGAGATTTGTAAATTGCGTTTTGAGATTTGTAATTTGCGTTATGAGATTTGTAAAAGTGCATTTTTTTTAAATTTCAATCAATGGCATCAAAGAGTTGAAAAGTGTAAACCTCCAAAAAAACGTTGTAATTTGCGTTATGAGAATTGTAAATTGTGTTATGAGATTTGTAATTTGCGTTATAAGATTTGTAAAAGTACATTTTTTTTGAATTTCAATCGGGGGCATCAAAGAGTTGAAAAGTATAAACCTCCAAAAAACGTTGTCATTTGCGTAATGAGATTTGTAAATTGTGTTATGAGATTTGTAAAAGTGTGTGTGTGTTTTTTTTTTAATTTCAATCGGGGCATCAAAGAGTTGAAAAGTGTAAACCTTCAAAAAAATGTTGTAATTTGCGTTATGAGATTTGTAAATTGCGTTATGAGATTTGTAATTTGCATTATGAGATTTGTAAAAGTGTATTTTTTTTTTAAATTTCAATCAGGGGCATCAAAGAGTTGAAAAGTGTAAACCTCCAAAAAACGTTCTAGTTTGTGTTATGAGATTTGTAAATTGCGTTATGAGATTTGTAAATACCATTGAAAAAATGTTAAGAAAACTATATATATTTGTTAATGTATTTATTTAACAAAGGAACCAAGTGGCCCAACTGGTGGGCCACTTGGCCTAAAAAAATGTGTGTGTGGGGGGGGGGGGTTGGGGGTTCGAACCCCACCCCAACACTTTCAAGGGAAAAAGACAAATAAATACCATCGAATTTGCAAAATCCCTAGAAGCTACCGAATTTGTAAAAAGACGAAGAAGTGACAAAGACTTTGAGGTTATGCAAATTCATGAAAAATGACCATAATGCCCTTCCTTCCTTCGTCCTTCATCCTTCATAGGAGAGAAGAGAGAGAGAGAGAGAGAGGTGAACAGATCTCAGGCTCTTCCATGTGCCGTGACTGCTGAAGCGCCGTCTTGACCCTCCGTCATTGCCATCGACGCCGCGCACCGGTGAAAAAGAAAAAAAGAAGATGATCGCGCGTTGAGAGATTGGAAAAGAAGACGGCGCGGGAGGGCGTGAAGGAAGAAGCGGCGTGAAGTGAAGGAAAAAGGAAGAAGAGAAGAAGGAAGAAGAGAAGGAGTCTGAAGAATAAGAAGAAGAAGAAAAAAATGGAGTGCACTTTCAGTGCACACTCAAGTGCATTGAAAGTGCACTCCATTTTTTTTTTTCTTCTCTTCCTCCTTCACGCCCGCCCGCGCCATCTTCTTCCAATCTCTCAACGCGCGATCGTCTTTTTTTTTTTTTTCTTTTTCACCGGTGCGCGGCGTCGACGGCGGAGGGTCAAGATGGCGCTTCGACAGTCACGGCACATGGAGGAGCTTGAGATCGGATCGGAGCCTGAGGTTCACCTCTCTCTCTCTCTCTCTCTCTCTCTCTTCTCTCCCTGTGAAGGATGAAGGAAGGAAGGGCATTATGGTCATTTTGCATGAATTTGCATAACCCTCAAAAGTCTTTGTCACCTCTTAGTCTTTTTACAAATTCGGTGAGCTTCTGGGGGTTTTACAAATTCAGATGGTATTTATTTGTCTTTTTCCCCACTTTCACGAAAACATTTTTTTAAAAAAAAAATCCTAAACTCAAAAAAAAAAAAAACCCCACCCCCTCGCCGGTGGCAGCCCTTCGGCGAGGGTATTTTTATTTATTTATTTAAAACTAAGGGAAAAAGTGTAATTTCATTCGAATTTGCATATCTCTCATAGGTCCTTGGTATCTCTCAGTCTTTTTACAAATTCGGGAGATTTCTGGGGGTTTTACAAATTCAAATGGTATTTAATTGGAATTTTCCCTAATTTTTTTTATATCAATAGTGTGGAAGAGAATTACCTCTCATCATTGCTAAGCTTTGATCAAAGAGAGAACTCACAAACCCTGATGAAAGATAGCTGCAAAAGAAAGTGAAGACATAAGAAAATTGTAGGTCTCTTTTTGACTGGCTGTGAGGTACAATAATGACAACTGGGTTAAGGGTTAAGAGCTGTTACCGGTTAGGGAACCTTAGATTAGCATACTAGATTTTTTTTTTTGACGCTCGTATTAATCGGCCAGAAACTCTAGTGTTTTTTCCCACCACCAGAGATATCACATTAATATCCAATAACCCTAATCTTCAATTGGGCTGACTTATGGAGCACACTCATGACATTTTAATTAATTACCTAATTAATAATAACTAATAACAATTATAATATATTAATAAAGTATCTTACGTTCTCCCACTTGCGCCATATCCATTCAAACGTGAGTTCAAATAATCAGAAGGATGAATAAAAATATGAATTAAATAGTGAAAGGTGAGGAAAATCACTAGCTACTTGTATATTGCTCTTGTGGTTTTTAAAGGAATCTTTTGTTTTTTTTTAAGCTTTAAATTTTTAAAAAAAACAAAAGAATTTTTGTCTTTTTTTTTGTGACTTTTGTTTTTTTCAAAAAGCTATCATCTAAACACATAAATTTAAAAAAAAAAGTACTTTTTTTTTGTTGAAAAAATGTTTTTTTTTTAAAATAAAATAAAATAAGAAAAGCTCATCCAAATGGGTTCAACTACATGAAACCATTCAATACTCCATCACTTTAGACTTGTCGATGAGGCTCAATCTTGTGATTTTTTTTCCAACTTAAGTAATTTAACATTGTTTGATAGTTACTAAAGGATTACAACACATAACAAAATCATCAATATAAATCGCATCAATTGACTTTTGTATGAACGAACAGATAATAGTACATTATACAATTCATTCAAATATAGGAGTATATGTGAGCATAAATAAGTACTACAACCGGTTTTAAATATATGACATAATTTATAGTATAATTGGAGAGAGTATAATAGGGGTGTAACTCTTAAAACGTTTTGAAACGCCATGAGACAAGTGACCCTCTCGGCAGACTCACCAAGTGTAACATATCCCGAAAAATGACTTCATTAATGTACCTATAATGATCATTTAACTTTAAGTGTAACACTTAACTCTAATAATTTTGTTTGTACTTGAATACATTGAATTTACACTCAAAGTTAAAAGTTCATTATGGGTTAATGAAGTCAGTTAGTTGGTAGTATACTTCTCTTGTCCTATTTATAAGGCATTTCAAACATTTTTCACACAAACTAAAGAAAACCTTAAATCTCATTTACCCTATCATAAAGTTTAACATAAAATTCAACAAATTTTCAATTCCACACCTATTTAATATACTCCCTCCGGTCCTTGCTATAAGCAAATTTATTCTTCAATGCGCAAAACAAACCGACAGTTAAGATTAATTAAAAAAATGTGTTAAAAATATCATGTTTCTTTCAAATATGAGTATAAAATAGGGAAAATTTATAAAAAAGTAATAAGAGAGAGAATGAGTAAAAAATATAAGAGAAAATGAATATAAAATATTCCCCTCTTCTTCTTCAGTCGACATTCACGGTTATTACCAACAGTTGTTCTGGCAGAGAATTTGGGGAATTCTAAGGACGCAGTTGAGGAAGTTTGTGATGAAAGCACATGTTTTCTGAGGCTAAATCACTACCTTGCACGCCCAAAATCCGAAGAAGAAGAAGTGTTTTAAACTCTCTGGTGAAGCTCGGAGTCTCTAGTAAATTGTAGAAAATTGTCATACAATGCCTAAGCAAATCCACGATCAAGGATTTCCTTCTCAACTGCAAGAAGGAAGGATATTACCCTTAATAATTGCACTAAACTTTAATATCATATTAATTATTACTATCACCCATCTGTAAAGGAACTCTTATTAATTATTGGGTTATTTTATACTGGTTTTTTGGCATGTTTGGATAAAAGATATAATTAATGCTTCAGCTAAAAAAAAATGCGAAGAACAAGCACAGTGATTTCCTAACAATCCTCTATCAACATCATTATAAAAAGATTCCAAATGGCCGTCAAACTATGCGTCAATGGATGAATTCCCGTTGGATTGCGTTTGTTTGTTTTTTTTTTTGGTTGGGTCGAAGCTATCCTCTGTTTGTGAGTGCGTGAGAGAGATATAATCTTTTGTTACTTGCCTGAATTTGTATATCCATTAATAACTTCTCAATCTTTTTACAAATTCAGTGGGAGTATGAGAGAGAATGAGTAATAAATGATTAAATGAAAGAGAATTAATGGTGAGCGAAAGGATAATTAATAAAAGGATGCGTATTTAATAAGGGTAGAAAAAGAAAGGGTAGTTTAAATTTTTGATGCACAAGAAAAAAAGTTGTTCATATGAAAGACCATGCCTGAGAGAGAAATTTGCTTTTAAAAAAGAAAGAGGGAGTACATAATACTAAATAAAAATAAAGGCAACCAACATAATAATAAATGAAAAGTTAAACTATACATTCATATTAAATCTTTAATAAGATGCCTTATTAATAGAACCAAAAAAAGTTTCTCACTACACCATGTACTCCTTCTGATTCTTATTATAAGGCACCAATTAACAATTTTCACTAACCAATAAAAACAGTTAAAGTCAATAAAGTTGTCTTACAATTTAAGTAACTTCCAATATTACTCCTACTAATTGTATACTTTAATATTATGGTCGATCCTATTTATAAGTCTATTTTGACTAAACAATTTGGTCTTATTTAAATCCAATTTCATGTAATAAATGAGATTAACAATTTTACCCATATTAATTTTACCCATAAAGATAGAAAGAGAAAAAACAATTGAAAAATACTCAATCATAAATGAAGACAAAGTTGAAAATTTACCCCTATAATTATTGAGTTAACTATCTTTCCTTGGTATGTGAGATTTGGTCAAAATGGACTTATAAATAGGACCAGAGTGGTATTAATTATTACTTTCACCCACAACCCTTATTAATTTAATGCATGAAAATAATAATAATTAAGTGCTTTATAAAAAAACCTTATAGAAAAAAATAAATACAATTGTTAGTTGGTACCTTATTATAATGAGGACCGGAGGAGTATATATGTAGGACCAGAGGAGTACATGGGAATTCAATATTCGATATTTTCCCCAGAAGAAAGTCAATAGTTGAACACATACATTGAATTGAATTTAAAGTTCATTTTTGAAAATGAATAGTGACTACTCCATATTTCTAAGAGAAATGAATTCTAGAACAGTTTTCTAAGTGACGTTTCATTGCAGCATATCAAATTAATGTTCGCGTTGATGGGTTGGGAGGAGGAAAACTCACTGGTGGTGGGTTTAATGTTGGAGCATCGGACTACTAAAAGTCAAATTCAGAAGATCAAAACTAAAATTCATTCATTCTTTATTCATTAATAATACTCTAATATCAAACTTAAAGTTTAATTAAATTAAATTATACTAGTACTCATAAGAATAGTAAGAGGCGTTCTAGGCTTCTGGCTATCTAGCTATAAAAGCCCAAATTGTATCGGATTGAGCAGAATATCTTAAACCTGAAGTTGAAGATTGAAAATGTCAGCATCTCGATGTTCAACCATTACTCATAACCCCACCACCTCCAAGTTCATAGTGACATATAGAGGCAAATCCATAGAAACCACAGTCACCGATAAGGCTTTCGTAGCAGAACAATGGGTACAAGACATTCTAAACAAATATGTTGGAAATTCTAAAGTGGTGGTTGGATTGGACGTTGAGTGGAGGCCCACCTTCATTCCCTACACCAGCAACAAATCTGCAACATTACAACTCTGCATCGACGATAAGTGTCTCATTCTTCAACTTTTCTACATTGATCAGTTTCCAATCTCGCTTAAGAACTTCTTCATGGATTGTAAGTTTATTTTTGTTGGAGTGGAAGTAGAGAGAGACATAAGTAAGCTTGGTGATGAGTACGGTTTGAAGTTCAGGAACAGCCAAGACATTAGGGATCTGGCGATTGAGAACGAGAGAAACATGTACTGGGATATTTGTGACAGGACTGGTTTAAAGAATCTGGCTATGATAGTTTCTAATGTGCAGTTGAACAAGCCTTTGAATATTTGCCAAAGTAATTGGGAGGCAAGAACTTTGAGCAACGAACAAGTTGAGTATGCATGCATGGATGCTTATGCCTCTTTCTGTGTTGGCCACAAGCTGCTTATCGGTTAAGGATATATATATGTATGCATGTTCCGTTCATGACTGTGTCTCCGCCAGCGTCTTTCATTTTGTGCTTTGCTTTGTGTTTTGTTCCTTTGATGTTCTTTTGATGCAGGCTTTGATGTGTTTATGCTTTGGATTTGTGTTTTGGTTCTTCTTGCTGATATGGTCCTCCTTTTTAGTTTTTATTTTGGGTTCTAATGCTGCTGGTGTTATTAATTACTGTTAAAGGCATATATATGAGCACTCGTAATGATATTATAATTTTTGTGTTCTCCTTTTTTAAGCAAAATTTGAATATGTAAATCCAGAATATTAATAAATAATCCCTCCTGTACTTCTTATAAGGTACCTTATCTCTCACATAAGTGTGGTGCTTAATATAAGGAAACCTAACTCGAGGGAGTATAAAGTTAAGAGAGTTCATCAATTGTATACACTCAAGATTTCACATCAAGTGGTTAGAAACTGAATCAATCTGATTTAGGCTTCATCAGGTGAATCATATCGTTTTGAAGTTAAGATTATAAAAAAGGCGAAAATTCTTAAGTTAACCCTACCAACCGGCTATCTTGTTCCTAACTTACTACTCATATCCCAAACACCACTTGCTAACTCAACTAAGTGACTTTGAGCTCCAGAAGTTTGTTTTGGAAAACCGAACAGCAGCAATCATGTTAAACTGAAGTGAATTTAGTTTAAAAACTAAGCTCCTCCTGTGTACCCTGATTCTTAGGAACAGAAATATCTATAAATTATGGTCACTTTTGGTATCTTTCTGTTTTATATGTAGTACTGAAGCCAAGCATATTCTCTCTAGCTAGTTCGGATCGCGGGGAAGAGTGTAGAAGCGCCTATTACCATCACACAATATAATAATCTATTAAACAAAGCACACAAAAGGCACAAGAATTCATTTAATTCTATTTCTAGATCCTTCTCTTATACGTGGCCATGTATTTTCTCTAGTCTTTATTAGTACCAATTTATAAGGCACCTAACAAGTGTATTGTCTTTTTTTATAAGGCACTTATCTTTTTCCATATATGCTCATAATTAATAAGGGTAGTGAGTAAGAGTAATAATTAATGTGATATTAGATTTTAGTGCTAGGGGTAATGTTGGAAATTACGTAATTCTAAAACAATTTTATTGACTTTAACTGTTTTTATTGGTTTGTAAGAATTGTTAGTTGGTGCTTTAGTTAAGGCTTTTAACTTTTTTATTGGTTTTGAGAATTATTAGTTGGTATTACTCTGGTTAAGTTCATTTTAACTAAAACTGTTGGTTAAATCCAGGTTCAGAGTAATAAATGTATTTTAAACAATTTTACCTCTATTAAATGCAATAAACAAGATAAATTTATTGATGTTAGACTTTTAAGACTTTTAAAACCAATGGTAAAACTGAAAATTTAGCTCATAATTAATTAATGTGAACTAAATCTTCTTACTATGCAAGAATTAGTTAAATTAAACTTATAAATAAGAATAAGACTAGAATGATACCTTATAATAAGGAGATGAGGAGTACATCTATTTTCTCGCATCAAAATGTTGACCTTGAAAGGATAAAGTCATTAACTGGAACTCATTGGTTCGATAACTTAGAATACCAAAAGTCTTATTAGAAAATTAAAATTCATTTGAGTCATGAATATAAAAAATTTAATATTAAATTATATTAAGGAGCGAGTTAAGAATAAACCATCACAACCCGCCGCATGACATGAGCAAAAACCTTGGTGGTCTAGTTTAACCTTGTGCGCCCGAGAAAACCCCCGATCCAGTTCAAGAAAAATGTTGCTGAAGTCGAAAAAGACCAACCAAACCCTCACCTAAATATATTCTCTCCCTTAGAAACGTATTCGTGTGAGAAGCCCTAGCCGTCTATCCCTACCTCTCCTCTAATCGCGGATCGCCACTTTGTCATTCGTGAGCCTCGCTCATTCTTGCTTTCGTCCCTTTTCTTCTATTAGCTCCAAACTCGCCTCCACACTCGCATGACCTCTCAATCTATGTCTACCATCGAGATGAACGTGAGGGTAACCAGATCTATATTGTGTCGCCTCTTTGTCTTCCCTGCAATAGTCATAAGTTGAAACTTGCCGCCTTCTCTCTGTGCTGATTCTTTCACGGTCTTTCTTCTCTTCTTGATTTTTTTATTTATTCGTTGCTATCAATCTTTTTTTATGTAATTAGTTCATAGCCAATTACCATGGAGTTAGATTTGAAGATGACCTAAATAGATCGGGTGCTTACGTTTTGCAATTCTGGTGTTATAATATGAGGGGAGAAAAGGAAAAAAAGAAAAAGAAGAGGAAATGGAGGTTTTAATTTGGACTATCTAGACCAGTCCATTGGTCCGGTGGACCAAGTCCGGTCTAGCCCAACCTTGGGACTGAACCACACCAAGAACGGTACTCCTCTTGTCCTTATTATAAGGCACTAACTAACTAACAAGTTTATTTGGTCCTTTTTATAAGGCACTTGCTTGTTTCCAATGAGTAATGATTATTTTTTTTCATGTCTTCCCCTAATTAATAAAAGTAGTGGGTTAGAGTAATAATTAATATAATATTAGAGTTTAGTGCAATTAGTAGGGGTAATATTGAAAATTACTTAGATTCTAGGACAACTTTATTGACTTTAACTACTTTTATTGGTTTTTGAGAAAAGTTAGTTGGGTCCTTATAATAAGGACCAGAGGGAGTATTATTCAACCCGAGGTCTTATCCAGACCAGACATATGACTAATCCAATCTGGTCTTGTTGAAGTAGACACATAATCTTTGAAGTTCACAATGTGCCAGGTATATAATAGAGAATAGTCTAGAAGAAATGAAGGCATATGATTTTCACGTGATCGATTATGTATGTGCTTCAACACAATTGGTTTATTTTTGCCACTTATCAGATTTTTCTCTATGTTTAGATGAAGAAAAAAGAAAGGGGAAAATAGAGGAAAGAGAATGCTAGGAATGAAAATTTCCTAAAATGGTAAAAAAAAAAAAAAACTACTATTTTTTTGGAGTTTTCCCTCATAATATTCTTTCTCCCCTAACTTTCTCTCTAGAAAGGTGAGAGTCTTGTTTAAGGTGATCTAGAATAATTGAATAGTCGTTTTACCAAAAAAAAAAAAAAGAACAAGTGAATAGTCCAAAACTTGGAAGCAAACCATATTCTAAATATCATTAATTAACAGTAACAAACACCAGCAACATTACAACCCCAAAATAAAATGACCAGTTAATTTGCACCATGGACAACAAAAAACAAATTAAAAGCATAAACATCAACATAGTAGTGAACGCAAAAGACCTAGCTAGCTAGATCGAAGCAAAAATTAAAACACAGGTTGAAACACAAACATTGAGACATAAATGTTATATCCTTAACTTAATCAACAAGCTAGCTTCTTGGAGCCAAGACAATAAGAGACATAAGAATCGAGGCAAGCATATTGAACTTGTTCGGAGCTCAATATTCTTGCATCCCAATATTCACTCATCCAAGCACTAAAAGGCTTCTCCCGAACTATCACGCCCCACATCTCTTAAATCATCAGTTCTATCTCCACTCGCAATTAAGCTAAACATATCTGTCGTAATGTCTACCAAATTCTTGAATTCTAAAGCATAAGTTTGAATAATCTTACTGATACTATTGGCTACTTCCACTCCAACAAAAGCAAAATTTGAGTCATTGAAGAAGCTCTTTAGCGAAGAATTAGACTCTTCCTTGCTTTCTTTTTCATCTGAGACTTTTGGCTTCTTTTGATTTTAAGACATATTCGATTTAGTTTGATTTTGCTTCTGGGTTCTTTTCTTTTTAATTTCGGGATCTTATTCATGGCTCGGTTGATATGATTTCGGTTCTTCGATGTGTTAATGAATTGTTTGATTTTGCTTATCTGGGTTTTGGGTTTATGAATGGTGAGAAGGTGAAGGAAGATGGCGGTGGAACAGAGGGGGGAAATAATAAGGTAGAAGATTGATGAAGGTGATCATTTGAATGAGATAAGGCATTGTCTATGATTGAAGAAGATGAAGGATGAGGGAGGCTCCGTGTTTTGCTGACTTGGAAGAGAAATTTAAAGTGCGTAATGCCAGGTGATCCAACTCAGCAATACAAAACTTGCCATGTCAATATAGTTTGGTCAACAAAACAGTTGACCATTTGGATTTTAACATAAGGGCAACTTTGCCTCATTTTTTAAACTTCTGAGGCAATATTACTCTATTGAAAACTTTCAGAAACACAATGTCCATCAGTGAAAACTTTTGGACATTTTGGCCCTTAACCCATTTTGTATAGGCATTTTTCAAATTTCAATTTAATTTTCAACCGTGATTTTGTTAAGGTTTACCAAGGTCGGCTTGTGTGAACATGAAGTAAATCCAAAGAAGCCCGTTCTTGGAAACTCACTGGAGGCGAGTAGAATACTAAAAGTCCAATTAGAAAATTAAGATTTCTTGGAATTAGGAATATCAAAATAAAAAATATAATATTAAATTGAATTAAGTACCCCTCTCGTCCCTTTCATAAGCAATTTTTGTTCATATTGCATGAGACAAATTAGTGGTTAAAATTAGTTAATTAAAAATGCCACCTATTTATGAATTCGGCATATGAGGGAGAATGAGTAACAAATATGAGAGAATGGGTATAAAATGTAAGAGAGAATGTGTAATATATGTCAAATGATTAAATGAAATAGAATTAGTGGTGAATATGAGATAATTAATATAAAGACATATATTTAATAGGGGTAGAAAAGAAAAAAAAATAGTTTAAATTTTGAGACACAAAAAGGAAATTGTTTATAAAAATGACCAACCCAAGAAAAAGAAAATTGCTTATAAAAAAAGAAGGAGGCAGTAATTAAGAAGATTAAGATTAAGAGCTGGAAGCGAAGTCGTCACCTACTTGACGCTATAAATAGCCAACATTCGTAGGGTGCTTCACACAGTTCACAGTGAGTGGTTTATAAGAAATCTGAAGAGGAAAATGTCAGCGTCTCATGTTCCTGCAATTTCTTTCGACCCTGCCACCTCAAAATACACAGTCAATCGTGGTAATGGGAAATCGATCGAAACAACAGTTACTGCTAAGGCCTCTGTAGCAGACGAATGGGTTCAAGATATCATAAACAAATATAACAACGAGACTGATCAGGCTTCTAGATCTATAGTAGACGAATATAACTACGTGAAATTGGTGGCTGTTGGATTGGACGTTAAGTGTAGTCAACACGAAAACAACGTTAATCCAGCAACATGACAACTCTGCATCGATGATAAGTGCTTAATTCTTCAACTCTTATACATGGACCAGTTTCCCTCTTCGCTAAAGAGCTTCTTAATGGACTCAAAGTTCGCCTTTGTTGGAGTGGATGTAGAGAAAAACATTAGTATGATTATTGATTGGTACGGTTTAAAAGTAAAGAATTTGATAGACATTACGGAAGATACGATGTGGTTAATTCGATTTGGACATAGAATTGATGGTTTTAAAGATGTGTTTGTGATGGTTCGAGAAGAAGCCTCTTAGTGTTTGGATGAGTGATTGGGAGGCAAGAATATTGAGCTTGGATCAAGTTCAATTTGCTTGCCTGGATTCTTATGTCTCTTATCTTCTTTGTGCTTCGATCTAGCTTGCTAGGTCGCGATCTCGTGGGTTTACTATAATGTTTTGATATTCATGCTTTTAATTTGTGTTTTGGTTGTTCATGATGTGATCTGTTCGTTTTTAGTTTGATTTTGGGGTTGTAATGTTGCTGTTGTTCGTTATTGTTAATGATATTTAGCTTATGATGATGGTTTGCTTCTGAATTTTTACTTTTAGTTGTTCCACTCATCATCGTTATTATTGTAGACAATAAATCACACATATGGCCACTCGTGATGTAATGAGACAACACTCTTTTGGATCACGATTGGGTACTCAAAAGTTTTTATTTACGTAAAGCAAATTGAGTCATTGAAGAAGCTCTTTAGCGAAGAATTAGACTCTTCCTTGCTTTCTTTTTCATCCGAGACTTTTGGCTTCTTTTGATTTTAAGACATATTCGATTTAGTTTGATTTTGCTTCCGGGTTCTTTTCTTTTAATTTACGGATCTTATTCATGGCTCGGTTGATATGATTTTGGTTCTTCGATGTGTTAATGAATTGTTTGATTTTGCTTATCTGGGTTTTGGGTTTATGAATGGTGAGAAGGTGAAGGAAGATGGCAGTGGAATAGAGGGGGGAAATAATAAGGTAGAAGATTGATGAAGGTGACCACTGAATGAGATAAGGCATTGTCTATGATTGAAGAAGATGAAGGATGAGGGAGGCTCCGTGTCTTGCTGACTTGGAAGAGAAATTTAAAGTGCGTAATGCCAGGTGATCCAACTCAACAATACAAAACTTATTTACATATTTACCTCATATATTAAAAATCATGATTGAAAAGTTGTTTTTAAAGGCTCCAATCATAGTTCGAACACCTTGAGAGATTAGACAGGAGTACCTCTCGATCAGGCTCACAAAGTTGGGTAACATCCAAAATTGTTTTCAAGTCATTTGAACTTGATGATGGAGGATTAATCAAGATAACTCTCCCTTAACACAAATATTCGATTAAACTAAGATATCTTAGTTATGTGAGTTAATTTATTTGATAAATGAATTGAAGAGTGAAATTAAGTTACTTTGATTGTTAATTTTATCAAGGGGGCAGAAAAAAATATTATATATACTTATGTCAGGGGGCGGACATACTTTAGAATTTGCATAAAAACGATTTGTGGAGGATTTGGATGATGAAATTAGTTAGGGCCTGTTTGGTATGCTGACTATGGGAAAGGGAAAGGGAAGATCAGTGTGTTCCCACGGGAGAAATCTGTTTGGCGCGTCATTGTCCTGGAAAATGACTTTCCCGCCGGCGTCCATCTTCCCACACGGCAAAGTTGAATCCCTCCAAATCGGCGGGATAGTGAAATCGTTCCCGGGAGAGTGAAATTTAAGGAAAAAAAAGCCCCTGTACAGTGCAAGTTCTTTATTAAAAAAGACATTCGTGGGTTGAGGTGTACGAAGGGCGCGAACCTGGAATTGAAGACACTGGATTTGGAGACGCAGCTCAACTTGGACAAAGGTGCAAATACAGGTGAGTTTCGATGGGTACAAGAATTGTTTGCTGTTTTCTCCATTGTTGCCGATGCCCCGTGTTCATTCCTTTACATTCGTTTCTTTCTGTGTCGATGGGTATGGAGTTGTCGATGGGTATCTGAGTTTCGAGCTTAACGTTGGTCGACTAATATGCATGTTTGTGGGTTAATGGGAGTGAGGTGATGTTAGAGGCGGTAGTGCACAGAGCATCTCGTTTGTCTACAATAATAAATGCGGTCATTAATGTGCTATGTTATAAATGAAAGTGGTTTGTGTGTGGCTATGCGCATTTAATATGAAAAATGGATACACATTCTTATGTTTTGTATATTAATTAGTGTCGGTTTTCTCCCCTATTTTGATATTTTATTATCTTGGATGAGTATTCTAACTCTATTTTGTATTTAGTAGGAATATAATTGTTATTGTTGTTTTGTCCATTATTTGTGGAGACTCGAGAATCGATTCGTTTGGTGCTTCCCTAAAATTCGTTATCTAGTTCTAAATGTCCGAAAGCGTAGAAGAGAGGCCAAAGCCACCGTGACATTGTTCAACTGTTTAGTATATAGGAGTTATTTTTGTTTATCCTTGCATTTTCTAACAATAAAATTGTCTTTGCTAAACCCTCCTCCTGCGCCTTCGAGGACAATAACCGCGCCTGTGCCTTTGAGAGTCATCCCTGACAACCAATTTCGGGTCCGAGCCGGCGGGCGAGAATTTGCCCATATATTCTCTCTTTGCCACACCCTTTCCTTCTCCTCCCTGAGGTGCGCTTCCCCCTTATTCATCCTAGTCAACCTCCCGGTTCACGAGCAACATCACCAAGGCGGTCCACTAGCAAGAGGTCCCCGGCAAAGAGGCAAAAGAAGGCTTAGGAGACTTTTTATATTGTAATGTATGTTGTTTGTTTTTGTAACCGGTGGCTACGGTTTTTGCATTTACCCGGCTTTTGTTTCTTTGGTTCAACTATTTTGTCATGGTGTAGCTCTTGTCATGTTGCGTTCAAACAGGATTGTTTCGTTTGAACCTCAACTTTTGTGTTTTTGGGCAATTGAACTTGGACCCAGTTGTGTTGATATTGCTTCTATGTCTTAAGTGCTATCCATTATCTTTACTTGTGTATACTAGAAATATGTTTTAGGACAGTTTATTTCCTTTGTTATGTTGTATACCTCATTTGTAGGGAACCTTTTATGGTTGTTGAATCCAACTCTGACTTCCTTCTTATGCAGCAAGACTTTAGGATAGTTTATTTCCTTTGTTATGATGTACTTTTTTTTGTAAAGTGGATACACTACATTGAATTTTACCTTTGTGCTACTTCTGGTTTAACTTTTGCTGTCATGGTGTAGCTTTTGTCATATTGCGTTCAAACGTGCTTGTTTCGTTCGAACGTGACATTTTGTGTTTTACTGCAGTTGAGCCCATTGTCACTTGTTAACAAGTTGCTATTATGTTATACAATGTAATGTATGTTTACCGTCATATTCACTACTGCCTGCATACTTATTTGGCATGTTTTAATGCCTAGCTATGCTCTTCACATGTGTTAGATGTCTTTTATGTTTTGCTTGGTATTGAATATGTTTTCCCCCTAAGTTGTAATTTGCTAAATTGGTGATATACTTTTTTTTTTTTTTTTTGGATTGTCAAAGAACATTGCTTGTTCATTGTCCAAAATCATGGTTATTACTTTGTGCATGTAGTAGACCATTTGTGGGGTATCTTATGATTATTCAGTCCAACTCCGCCTGCCTTGTTATGCAGCATTTGAAAAAGCTAAATAGCATTATTTAGAAGCATTTGAGAAGGCCAAATTTCATTAGGTTGTTTGATTAATTCTGTCTCAAACTCTCTCAATTAGCAATGTGACTTTCCAACACTGCCTTCCTTGTTTTTAAGCATCTGTGAATGAGAAATTTCATTATGTGGTTTCATTCAATGTGTCTCAGTTAGCCCTCTGACTTTTAACACTGCCTTCCTTGTTTGTAAGCATTTGAGAATGCAAAATTTCATCATTTTCAATGATTCAATCGGTACGAATTAGGCAACGCTCTGTCTAAATGCACTCATTCGTCTATTGTGCCTTTATGTTGATATATCTCTCGACAAATATGCTTGATATATCACTCGGTTTTCCGATGTGGACTTGTTAAGTGTCTTTGATGGCTAATTTGATTATGTTAATTCATTCCATCGTGAAAATTTCTTCTCAATTAGCCATGTGACTTGTAATCCTACATTGCCTTCCTTCTCCCGAAGCATTTGAGAAGGCCAAATTTGATTATGTTCTTTCATTCCATCTCTCAAAAGTTTGCTTCAATTTGTCTTCGTTTTGTATTTGTGTGCATTATATTGGTTCACTCTTTGTCTCCTTCTTTATCTTTGATATTTCTCAAATAAAAATATCTTTGATATGCATCTTGTATCACTCATTCTATCTTCTTCTTCATACGCATACAAGTGCACATGTTTTGTTTCGTGCCACATTAACGCAATGAGAGGTCACTATCATTGTTTTGATGTGGAATTAACACGGTCTTTGATTAATTAGCTAAATTAAAAGCAATCAGTTCTTTTCCTGCTTTTCAGTCGTCACCTGTGTTTTTCCTCACGAAGGAACTCCATTTTTTCATGGACTTCACACTTTTCGGGGTTTTTCTTTGGTCTTTATTTTCATTTATTTTCCCTCCTCTATGAATGCCTCAACCGGGTTTAAAGGTTTGCTATTTTTTCCCTGTTCCTCTGTCACTATTTTCGTTCTTTGGTTTCATCGTTCTTGTTGTCACCTTCTACTTCCAATCATGTTCGTCGTCCTTCTCAACATCCGAATCCGTGGTCGGCGCAATTCCATTTCGCATCCACGTCTACTTCCGTTTTCAATGCGCACGTTGATGCAATCGGTTTAGGGTTCGTCGTTCTCCCACCGCGAAAAATATAAACTTCAACTTCATGCTTGTTTTTTGTTTTTTAATATCGGGACTTTTTTGGTATTTCACCTCATATTCCCATTTAACCAACACCCAATTCTTCATACCAAACAATTCATTTTCCATCAACTTAAGTTCCCTTCCCATGTCTACCAAACAGCTCAACTTTTTAATTTCCCTCTCAATCTTCCCTTCCATTCCTTTCCCTCCTTTAAATTCCTTTCCCTCCTTAAATCTTCCCTGTACCAAACGGGCCCTTAGGGTTTGGGGGTGTGATGAAGGCTTTCAAATTTCCCCACTCTTCTTTGAGCTTGAACACATTCAATTTACTAATGTTCATTAAATGTTAATTAAGTCAGTAGATTATATTTTCCTTTTTTTACGAAGACACCATTCAATAGTTAAACCCATGGCACTTACTACTTCCAAGAGGTTAGAACGAGTAACTAATTAATTAAAAATATCAAAATGTTCATTGATATTCTTAACTATACCAAGGCAGTTGACGGGAGGTGAAAAACTCATTGGCATCTGCGCTTGAAAAGGAATAATTGGATCTGGGCGCCATTCCATCTCGTCCAACGAGGGGGAGCATGAGGAACTTGATATTTATTATTGAAACAAACTCAAAAGAAACCTTAAGTCCATTAAAAAAGACTTATATATAGGGACGAGAGTATATATAAATAGGCAAAATTCGTGATGACCATGAGGAGCATATATATGATGAAGTTGAGAGTGACTTACACAGGCAAACCCATAGAATACTAGAGGAGAGGAAATACTAGGAATGATAACTTCTAAAACTGGTAAAGAAATTTACTATTTTTGATATTTTTTCCTCCTAATATTATTTTCCTTGTAATTTTCTCTCCATCCAAACATAGGGTAAAACTCTACATCAATGAATAAGTGCCTCATTCTTCAACACTTGATGCATGAACCAGTTTCCCATCTCGCTCAAGGCTTCTTCATGAATAATTCTAAGTTCATTTTTTGTTGGAGTGGAAAGTAGAGAACGATATGTGAGTATGATCATTGAAAAATACGGTTTAGAATTCAGGAATTGGGAAAGACAATTGGGAGACTATATGAAGAGGTTTGTGATTAATATTGGAGATGGAACTTATATGAAAGATGTGGCGTTATTATATATATGATAGTTCTGGAGAAGCCTGTTAGGGTTTGGATGAGTGATGGGAGGCAAGAATATTGAGCTTGGAACAAGTTCAATGTGCTTGCCTGGATTCTTAGGTCTGTCTTGGCTTCAAGATGCTTATTAGTTCATGTCCACGATGATCTGGTCATTTGTAGTTAGTTTGATTTTGGGGTTACAAACTTACAGTTAATTATATTTAGCTTATGGTTTAATTTGCTTCCAAATTTTAGACCAACTCGAAATTACAAACATTTTATGATCCACAGCGAATAGACATAGCACTTGTTGGTGACTTGCGCTAATAGAGAATCATTTCAAAGAAATTATGGGGCAAAGAAAGGTTGCTCTTCATTTCATTGAATAATCTCGTGTATGTGTGTATACTACACAAATCAAGTCGTATATCTCCCAGAATGTGGTAGAAGAGAAAAGTTTAACAACTCTTTGATTCAACTAAATTATCTTAATTATTAGAGTTAATTTGTTTGATGGATTAATTAACGGACTAAATGATATTATTTTGGAATGAGACTTTTTAGACTTAATTCATACTCCTCTCTAGTCCTATTTATAGAGTAGTAGGGAGAAGGAAAAAAGATTTTTTTGTCTTATTTAATAATTATAAATCAAATCATTAATTTTTTTCCTAAATGAATGCACAATCAAGGTGGTTAGACTCACGAGTTTAAGCAAACTCGTGACAGTGACGTAAACTCGTATGGTGAACTCGAATTGTAAACTCATAAGAGTTTACTTTTATTATTAAATAGGTATTACTAGTGTATAATTAAATAATTAAAATATAAAAATGACAACAATTTAATTTAAATATATTTTAAATCTAAATAATTGAAATTAAATCCATCAACATTCATAATTTATCATATAAAACAAATAAAATTTATATAAACCGTGAGTTTACCTAGTTTACAACTAGAACGAGTTTATCGGTGACGACTCATTTTGTAAGCTAGAAACGGAAAAAAATGGTAAACTTGAAAAGTCATTTCATGAAGTTTACAACAATGCGTACAATTTTATATTTCATTTATTATTTTGTTGGTTTTTGATCTCATAGTGTATAATGTATATTAAATAGGTAAAATATTAAACATTAATATTTTTTACATTATTTGAACCGTTTTTCCTGACCAGTCTTATCCCACAGGCTTTTACTAACATAATTTGGCTGGAAATTCCCTCATTATGTATTCCCGAAAACTCCTGCTATTATTGCTTATTCTTCTTTTTTCCGTAGTTTTTTCCCTCAATATTTCTGTCCTATTAGGCTATTACTTATGGAATATATAGAGTTTGGGAATCGGAAATACCTACGGCTCGAGGTAAGGAAAACATCTATTTTTCAAAGCTCTACCGATAGTACCTGGGGGCAGTGGCCCCTATAGGGGCTCGAAAATTACCATTCCAAATTTTAACTATTTTTTCTTCGATTTTTTTTAAAGAAATATAATTAGTAAATTGTAATCATTAAAGTTTTAATCTATCAAATAAATGTTATCAACATTAATATCTAAACAATATAAATCATTCAACAAATAAACACATTCATTAATTCGTAATAAAAAAATTAATAAATACAAAGAATATGTTTTTTCCTATTTTTTTTTAAGGAAGACTTCGGTAATCTAAAATCACTTCGGGGATGCTTTGAGATTTCTTCAACTTCATTATTATTCCCTTTGGTTTCATCAGAAAAAGGAAGGGTTCAAGAAGGCGAAGAAGAAGTTCTGGTTTCATTATTATCGCTTAAATCTCCTTTCAGGGCTCTGTAAAGAGGAATCATTGTGTAAAATTTTGAGCCTTCTTCTAAAGATTTTCAACAAGGTTCTGAAATACTGTTATTAGAAATGGTGGTTTTTTAAAAAAAAAATTAATTGAAGCGTTAGTGGATTGCCATGCCTTTATTACCGCAACAATCAGTTTTGAAATATCCATATAACTTGCAAAAAGATAGGAACTATTATAGCAGTAAAATGAAAAGGGCATCTCGCAGATTAATTAATGTGGAATTTAAACCAACTTTTTTATAATTCACACTCGTGACATAAGAGAATGTGTTTTAAATTCATATTCTTAATATTGGCCTCTATTGAAAAAAATGGGTTACATCATATGAATGTTTTTAAACCTGCTTTACTAAGGAGAGCTAAGCACAAGTTGGCCAATGGATCTAAGTCTGGATGATCCATATTTGATTTTTAAAAGTTTATATTTTTTAAAGAAAATATTTTAATGGATATAATTATTTTTAAAATAAAGATAATATCTTACTTAAGATTTTTTTTTAAAAAAAAAATGCAGATTGTGTTTCCTTCTCAATTTGGGGGAGTTCCACTTTTTCTGTGTATTTTTACTAAGGGTTGGCTTCTTTTCATAATTCAAATATCTTTCCCATAGATCTATAGGACTTGCTAGTAGTTTGGAGATTTCAAGCATCTTAGAAGGAACGGGATCCTCTCATTGTCCCCTCCTCTCCCCATCCTCTCGCATTGGCCTGCATCTCGCCTAGGTCCGATCAGATTTGGTAGAGATGCCGTCCCCGTTCAAAATTATTATTATTTAAAAAAAAAAATATTTTTAAAAAAAAAACTGGTAGTTGGATCAAGATTTGGGCCGGTCATATGATGGGATTTGTGAGGGATGAGGAGAGGGGGATAATGAGAGGATCCGGACCCATCTTAGAATAGTATTTTGCCTTGTTTAAGACCTCAGTGCAATTTTTTCATAATGGTTTCTTCTCATCTTCTATCTCTCATTATTTGGTTATCATGTCCGAACAATTTTCACATAAATGGAACATATATGTGCTGTGGCTTAACCAATCCATTTGTATTCCTCTTTCTTAGCAATAACATATTCATGTAACGTGAAAAATAGGAGGTGAATAGTTGAGAAGGGATCTTATGACTACTATTGAAATTTTGATAATAATTTCAATTTTGAATATTTTTTATTGATCTGGTTCTTCATAATAATTTCAATTTTTAAGGAATTTTAAGTTAAATAAGTATTCTTATATCTCGGTGTAACATCCCAATTTATGTTCATAATATCTTGAGGTTTAGGGTAGAACAAACATATATATTTTTTCTTACCTGTGATAACATATATTGATTGAGGTTTAGAAACATAAAAAATTGAAGAAATAATGGGATATGATTGAAAATTAAAGGTAGTGAATATTTATTAATATTGAGTAAAGTTTGGGAAATAATGGGATAAGCTTGAAAATTTAAAGTAGCGTGTGTATGTGTATATTCAGTTGAATTTAATTATTTAAAGCAATTGAATTGCCCCATAGTCAAAGGTATTCTATATGTGGCAAAACTAGCTGAACAGGTATCGGTGAACAATATGATCATAAAAACAATGGATTTTTCAATTAACCATGTGAATGCTATTATTTTAGTTTAGTGGAGAACATTATTATGCACCACTTTAAGAAGATGAATAGTCACTTCTGTAAATGTCATATCTGTCATTACGGTTTTCCTTTAATTCAATTCTCATAAAAGAATACAGAATCGATTCTTCCTTCCATTTGGATGTTTGACGGTGGCTCTAATTTAGATTCGACTCTTAACTTCATGAATCATCTGGACATCATCATTTGGTTATAACCTATGATAATAAGGGAGTTTTGGTGTTTCCTATGGACCAATTTTTGACAAATAGCATCACATGAAATGTTGACTCTCATAAAGGATTTATATATGCAGCATGTTCATGTCATTCCACAGGTTCGTCAAATTTTTTTGTTGTGTTTGCTTTAACAATACTTTGTAGATTTTTTCATTATAAAAAGATCTATAAATATTTTTTTCTTGACCCTTCTCCCTAATTCAATATTGATATTGATGATCTCTTGTATTCATTTGTGTTCTCACTTCCCGGATTAAGAGTTTGTTTGGCAAATTTACCTAGGTTTTCCTACAAAATCCTAGGTTTTGACAAAAGTTTGCCGAACACTCCTAAAAATGTTCAGAAGCTACCACTCTAGTCCTATTAATAAGTTTAGTTTGACCAAAAAAATTTGGTCCTATTTATAAGTCCAGTTTCATGTAATAAATGAGATTGTGATAATTTTGCTCATATTAATTGTATTTATAAAGATAGAGAGAGAAGAAACAGTTGAAAAATACTTATTACATAAATGAGGGCAAAGTTGCCCATCTCTAACATCCCCCTCAAGTTGACACTAAAAATAATGTGTTCATTACATAACCCTTTCTTCTTCTTCCTTGATGCAATGGTTTGCTTATAATGTGTTGCAATACTTTATTTGTAAGTTTAGAATTGATTTCAAGTTGCCTCTTCGCTAGGGTGATTTTCAATTTTCTTGGCTTTAATGCTAAAGTCATAGTACTGATGATTGTTCTCATGATTTCTAACTATGTACTATCTTTGATTAAAATGTTTTATGTAACTATCCCAACTTTTATCTTTTCTTTTGATAACTCTTTTTTGTAAACTAAGCGTATAAGTGATTTTTTTTTTTGGGGGGGGGGGGGGGGGTTTCAATTGTATAGTGAAGTTGTGGAAATGATGGACAGTAACAACCTTCCTTTTTGTTCAAATAACTTTTTAACCCTATGAAGCTTGCATCTTTGACTTAGTTTTTTTTTTTTTTTTAGGAAAGCATCTTTGACTTTGTTCTTCCCTCACTCACTTTACATTGCACATAATCTTATTCTGCCTTTTTATTTTTCTTTAAACTCATAACCTTGTAAGGCTTAGATGTTTGAGACCGGAGCCATGTTTTTAAAAATACATGCCTCCTTAATAGGCCAGGCCAAGCCTATATACAAGCCAGGCTTAGGCTGGTAATAGGCCATAGGCCGGGCTCAGGCCACCTTGTTGCAAAACAGGTTTGGCTGGGCTTGTTTCCACCCTAATATTATGTGATCATAGATCCACCTCTTCTTGAAAAATTGGGGCTCTCGGAGAGAAAAAATAATTGAGGTTGGAATTTGTCCATCTTTTTCTCAAATTGATTAATGACATTTCAGTTGAAATATATTACTCAAGTTCCACAAAATTTTATTGTAATTTGGAGATTTTAATGGACTTTTAAGTTGTATTTTATCTGTGCGATTTTTCATTACTACTACTATTATTATTACTAAAGGGCCTTCCCCCATGCTAGCGCCCTCAAAATCGCATTGCCTCTCTTCCCTCGTTCTCGACGAGCCGGTAAAATGGGCCGGACCCATTAAGCCGACCCGTTTAAACACTGGCCCTTTAAGGGCCGGTTTTGAAAAATAGAGGTGAGAGATGAAGTTTGGCCTTGCAGGGCTGGCCCTACATGGCCAAGGACTTTTACGGGCCGGTCCGTTAGGCCCGTCAATATGTTTTTTTAAAAAAAAAATTGGAATACGTGTCTGTGAGGTTATATATTATATATATATTAAAAAAAAAGTTGAAGTTCAGCTAATACCTAACCCTAAAAAAAATGGGAAAATCTGTACAAGGGCCCTTTTAAGCAAAAAAAAAAAAAAGACAGAAAGGGCCCAACAATCTGAAATGCCCAAAACAGGCCCTAGGGCCTTGATTGGGATTGAATTGTAAAGGGAAATTACCAAAAAAACCAACCCACTCAAGAAGAAAGAAGAAACGTGTGATTTCAAATTTTCTCCCATCTCAAAATCATCCCACTGCCTCCCTCGCTCGACTCTCATCTCTGTGCTCGCCGTCTTCACTTGTCGTCTTCTCTGTACGCCGTCGACTTTATGAAGCTCGTTTGTGTCGCCGTCGTCTTGTGTGTCGCCGTCATGGTTAGCCTGTAGGTAACATTTTGGGGATTAGGGTTTTTTGTCTTTTTTTCTTTCTTTTATAATGCTGGTTTATTTTTTGATACATTTGCTACACATATGCTTTTTGTGCAAATTTTGTGTCTAAATCTTTGATACATTTTGGGATTAGGGTTCATTGATCTTCGATACATTTGATTTTAGGATCTCATTTACTCTTTTGGATCAGATTCTTTGATCTAAATCTAATACAAACTTTGTTGAAATATATGCCTCTCGAATTTGCTTTGGAATTTTTCACTCGCCGCACTCTAATTCTTAATCAAGTTGCTACACATATGTTGAACTTGATAAAAGAACTATAAGAGTTGTATTCCTCGATTTAAACCATAGTGATAAAACAGTAATATGAAATTTTGACACTGCCATCCTAGGAAATATTAAATGATGCATGCATGTGTTTAAAGGTTCTGATTAGTTATTGATAAATCAGAAGCTTGCTATTTCGATGCATATGTATGAATCATTGAGGAAGGTTGCATGGATATATATGCATGTATTTATGGTTCCATTTTGGTAAGAGTAGATGCCGAACAACTGGGAATAATTATTGTAAGGTGCTGCATGTGTTGTATGCGTTTTAATTTATGGTTTTTGAGTCAAATACTTATTGTTTATAAGTATTTGGCCGTGGTTCTTGGGAATTAAGGTTAGGGAAAATGAAGTCTTTGCATGCAATTAGTCACTATGTTTATTAAGGTCAAGCAATGGAGTCTTTAATATAGGGGAAATGAGGACGTTCTATTGTTTGGACTAAGGAAATTTAGACACATATACATGAGTATACATCTTAAAAAGCACGACATTATTCGTGGTTTTGGAAATTTAATATTTTTGCAATCGAACACTTTGGTTTTTAAGTTAAGCAAAGATATGTAAATTGACCTCTTTTGACTATGAATTTTTTTTACAGGTGATAGTACTCTCCTAGGAAACCTTGGTGATGCTCTTTATTTCAGAAATATTATGTTGTAGATTTTGCTGAAATTTCTGGAAATTCACTTTAGGGCGCTGCTACACATATGCTTTTTGTGCAAAATTTGTGTCTACCATTCTGATTTTGGAAACAAAAATTCAATTTAAAACTTTCTTCTTTTGCTGTAGGCAATCAACCTCAATTTTGAATTAAATTTGCTGAAATCACTTGTATGAGAACTTTCACTACAGTTATTTCAGTACTGAAATCACTAAGTGGTTGTTATTAAACCGTTAATTAAAAGACCGTTGGGTAGGTAATGTTCGAGGCCCACCAAGGCCGCATAATTTGCTAATCAAAGTTGAAACTTGTAAAGTCATAAATATCAGATAGGCCAATTAATTAACCTATCAATCACTTGTAAGTCCCTTCAAGTTAGGGAACCGAATTTGTTTTTATCAGCAAATATGGAAGGAAAACTCAATATTACATTAACTTATTTCAGGATGTCCAATATTTGGTTCAGAGATAGAGGGAAAAAAATCTGATAGTGGTCCAGTAATTTTCGTAATAATATTACCTTTGATGGTCTTTTTTCTCCTTGTGGCCTTTTATGGTGTTTATATTGCAGCACCCTAAAGTGATTTATATGATAATTTTTCTTCTTCCTACTGATAGACGTGATAGAGATTCAACTCCTTTTCTTTTAAATAAAGTTTAGGTCTATCAAAGGCATTGTGTTGGATATCTGAGATTAACCTGGTTCCTGCTTTATGAAAGCTACTCTATTCTTGATGCCTTTTCTGCTTCTTGTCTGATTGTAAGATTCAATTATCTATAAAACCATACAAATCATCATCTCATTTGCAGCAGTTATTTGTTCCTTCTTTCTTCGTTTTTGTATGGTGGCTGGTGCAGTTTGATGTCTGATTTGACTACAACTTGTCTGTCAATTTTATTTCAGGCACTCATGTGGGCTTCATGTTATATCGTGGCTACAAATGTGGGATGACTCACAAGGGGAGGATGGGCACACAATGCCATTCTACACCGAGGAAGATCTTTGTGAATTGAAGGTGGGCTTGTTATGGTGGCTCGTCACCCATACCCGCAACAACCATAGGCAAAAAGTGTTGTCTTTAATGTATGACTACCACAAGCAAAAGAAGAGACATTAGGGGGCATAGTTGTTAGGACACATGTGTATTTATGACTCCGTTGTATTCATGAGGATGACATCAAACGTTTTTGTTCTTTTGTAAATTGTCTACTGATGCTAACTTCATAATCTTTATGGAATGACAACATGAAATATTTTGCTTATGTTTTGATGTGTTTATGGAATGACAGCCGAAAATTGTTGCTTCTATTTTGATGTGTTTATGGAATGACAACAATAACAGGGGTCACTAACAACAATAACAGGGTTGACTAACAACAATATCAGGCCTCACTAACAACAATAACAGGGGTCACTAAAAACAATATCAGGGGTCACTAACAACAATAATAGGGGTCACTAACAACAATATCAGGCCTCACGAACAACAATAACAGGGGTGACTAACAAGAATATCAGGTCTAACTAACAACAATATCAGAGGTCACTAACAACAATATCAGGGGTCACTAACAACAATATCAGTATCTAATAACAACAATAACAGTACCTCACTAACAACAATATCAGTACCTAATTACAACAATATCAGTACTTAATTACAACAATAACAGGGCATAATAACAACAATATCATTACCTAATTACAACAATATCTAGCTGCATTTGTTGTAAGTGACCCCTGATATTGTTGTAAGTGACCACTGTTATTGTTGTAAGTGACCCCTGATATTGTTGTAATCGCCCCTGATTTTGTTGTAAGTGACTCATGATATTGTTGTAAGTGACCCCTGTTATTGTTGTAAATGACCCCTGTTATTGTTGTAATTAGGTACTGATATTGTTGTTATTAGGTGCTGATATTGTTGTAATTAGGTGATGTTATTGTTGTAATTAGGTACTAATAGTGTTGTAAGTGACCCATGTTATTGTTGTAAGTGACCCCTGTTATTGTTGTAATCGCCTCTTGATTTTGTTGTAAGTGACTACTGTTATTGTTGTAAATGACCCCTGTTATTGTTGTAAGTGACCCCTGTTATTCTTGTTCTCATTCCATGACCACATCAAAACAAAAGCTAAAATTTCTTGTTCTCATTTCATGACCACATCAAAACATAATCAAAAAAATTATGTTGTCACTGAATAAAGATTATCAAGTTAGCATCAGTAGACAATTTACAAAATAACAAGAAGTTTTAATGTCATCCTCATGAATACAAAGGAGTCATAAATACATATGTGTCCTAACAACTATGCCCCCTAATGTCTCTTCAATTTCTTGTGGTAGTCCTCCATTAATGTCTCTTCAACCTTGCCCTTGCCCTTACCCTTGTGGCGTTCCTCATATTGCTTGAAGAATTCTTCGGTGAATAGGTTGTATCCAGAGAACCTTGGATCCCTTTGTGAGGATTTAGACATGATGTTGCTTCTTATATTATAGCCTTGTTGCCGAGTGTACCTGCAACAATTGTAAATGAAGTTCATTTAAAATTACCCTTGATCCTTGTGAAGACTTGATAATAGCAGAGAAGAAAATCCACAGCAAAGATTCAAGCAATTCGGTTCAGTAGTCCATAATGGAAGATAAACTTATAATAGCAGCAAGTATCTGGAAACTTTGATCCTTGTGAAGACTTGATTTCTGAAGCAAAGAAAAAACCTAGTTGGCGATACAATGCTAGCTTTCATCCAAACTTAAGAAACTATTAAAAAATGTACTATGAACAGACCTCATAAATCCTCTTACACTCCATGTATGCTAAGCTAACCCTTATGAAAGTCATTGCAACAAGCTTTCTCACGCGAGAACTCGTAGATATCTGCGCCACGGATCCCCTACAGAAGATACAAGAAAAATCAAAAAAGATAAAAGTAAAATCAGGAACATCAAAACCCATAATCTTCCCAAGAGAAATCCAAGATATGATTCAGTTGATCAAGATTCTGGCATCACCATCAACAAAGATATCTTCAGAGTGATTTTAGCATCAAAGTTTTAACAAAGCTAATTGGCCTAACCTTCAAGAAGAAATCCACCACAATTTTCAATTTACAAGAACAAAAATAGCCTCAAAAAGCCACGAGGTGTAATGAATTACATGAAAAGTCAACTTAAAATCTCATACATTTTTTATTATTTTCTATAATAAAAAAGCATAAATGGTATAGTTAGAGTCTGGCATTATCACCAAGATAAATTTAATTAAACATCAAACATTTAAAATATAACAATCATTATTGATCACAAAGAAATGTAAATCCTCAATTTTTGGTAACAAGAATTAAAAGCCTTCATAATAGAATGAGAATCATGATGTCCTTCTTTGGCATGTGGATCAACTCAAGTTATATACCGTCCGTAAAAGAATTTACTGAGACAGATGCGGAATATTGAGCAGGAGCATTCAAAATCCTCCTTCCAGTTATAATAGTCAAGGACAACATTGCACAAACTGTTTTTGCATAATACACCACATTTCACTTAAAAGGGCTTTTTTTTTTTGACATTTTATCAGGCAACATCAATGCAATTTATAAATTTCATCATATTGGCAGCATGCTTAAAAATCTATCCCCAGGTTCAGCAGGTACAACATCCCATAAGTTTTTTATCTAGAAATTTACACACGATGTGTCAATGGTATATTGAAACCAAAGAAATATTTTCAAACTGAAATAAGTTGAAACTTGTATCCGTTTTCAGTCAACAGGGATAAAAAATAGAATAAAAAAGTAAGCCACCAGGCAATGAGTTTCTAAAAGCCAGACAAATAAGAGGTGAATCAATGATCAAGCACTAGGGTTACTCATCCCAAGGACCATTAAAAAAATGAAAGAAGAAGACAAAGAAAACAAGAGCTTCTAGATAACAAATTCACTATCTAACCTGATGCAGAAGATTCCTATGAGTAAGCATAACACCTTTTGGATTTCCAGTAGTTCCGCTTGTGTATAAAATAGCAGCAATGTCATCAGAGTCGATTGCTTTATACACGTGGTGTTGCTCTGCAAGCAGAATAGAATGTTATGAACTTGTACAACTCCAGGGCTTGAAAGCAAAGGGACGGAAAAAACCCTAATCCTAAAATTTTTGTATCTTCGATTACGGACGATTTCAACCGGCGACGGTGACGCTATCCGCTTCAGAGGGTCGACGGTGGTTGACAGGGACGAGATCGACAGTATGGTCAAAGACTCGAGTTGGTGACGGAGATAGAGACACGAGAGAGAGAGATTTAGAATTTGGGAAAATCCCTTCCTTTTTTTCCTTTTTCAGCACAATATCATGAGTTTTTTGGTCTTTTCATTTAACATTTATATCCCAAAAAAGCCCTGGGGCCTCTTTTGGGAATCTCAGAGCCTTAGGGCCCTTTTTGGGTTTTTTTCCCTAAAAGGGCCCCCTATGTGGATTTTCCCAAAAAAAATTGGTATCCTCAAGCTCAATTCATTCCTCGATCTCAAATTCTCTCCACAGCTCTCACCGTCAGCGGCCACACTCCACAGCTCTCACCTCTCAGCGTCTCAGCTCTCACCGTGTGACCAGTGACCGTGACACGGTCTCACCGACCACCGTCACCCACTCCGTCGACCGTCATCAAGTTTTCAACTCCCCTGGTACGGCTTGTATAGCATTAATTATACGATTTCACAAATCCCTCTTTTTTTGATTAGGTTTTCAGTCATAACACGATTTCCTCTGTTCTCTTTTAGGTTTTCAGTCATGAAGATTGGAATCAATGGTATGTAGTCTTTTACTACCATCTACCTCCCCTGGTTTCTTTCGCTGCTCATTGATTGTTTGCCTTTCGTTTTCCTTTTTTTTTTTTTGGAAGTGATTCGAATTCTTATATTCGTTTGTCTTCTCACTCACAGGATTTGGAAAGATTGGTAGCTTGGTGGCGTTTGTGGCTCTGCAGAGGGACGATTTTGAAATCGCCGCTATTAATGACCCCTTCATTCATACCACCTACATGGTATACAATTATACATTACTGTTATCTATGCTCTCTTTTCATTTTTAATTGGTCACCTGCGTCTGGTAGGCCTTCATGTTTCCGTCCAATTATGCTCCCGGTATCACGGTCAAGGACTCTAAAACCCTTCTTTTCGGTGAAAAGCCCGTTCCTGTGTTTGCACACAGGTAATTTTCCCGAAATTTTCTTATGGTTGTGCCTGTAAGTTTTGACACTATCTCTCGAAGGTGAAGATATTATCCATTGACCTCGTAACTTCATGCATCAGGAACCCGGAAGAGATCCCGTGGGCTGAGACTGGAGCTGAGTATATTGTTGAGACCATCAGTGACTTCACAGACAAAGAGAAGGCTGCTGCCCATTTGAAGGTTTGCTTTTGTGCACTACCCTTCTCATGTCTTCAGTTTCTGTTGTTTGCTTTTCTTAAGGATCTTATCTAACTTTAAAACCGTATTTTGTTAATAATTTTGCTTTGTATTTTGTTAATAATATTGCTTTGACTGTTATCTTTTCTTATAGAGCACCTCTTGGATTGACTGGCACTGGGTCTTGTAGATTACCTATAAGCATGTCTTGAAATTCTGTGTAACATACACTTTGCTTAGCTCTGCTTCTTCGATGATGTTTTATCACAGTTTAGTTTTGCAAGGGTTGTAAGAAATGATAGGTTGTCTGTTTTGTGTTGATTGAACCAGGCTGGTGCAAAGAAGGTCATCATATGTGCACCCAGCAAAGATGCTCCCATATTTGTCGTAGGTGTTAATGAGCACGAATACATGCCAGAGCTTGATATTGTTTCCACTGCAAGCTGCACAACCAACTGCCTTGCTCCACTTGCGAAGGTTATCAGGCCTTCAGATACTTGTATTGTACTTGTATCAATGCCATACTGTTCTGTTATGTTAAACTTTCTTTGTCAATTTTAGGTTATTCACGATGAATTTGGCATTGTTGAGGGGCAAGTAACCACATTTTACTCCATCAGTTGTGGGTATAATTAACTGTAACATCTAGCGTTTCTCATTTTTGTCTGTTGAGCGTAATCATGATGTTCATGCTATACTGCTGCTCAGCTAGCCTGATGAATGTTGAATGGCCACCAGTTAAAGAATGGAAGAGTCCAAGAGCTTCTTCACTTGACATTCTTTCTAGCTGCACTGGATCTGCTAAGGTGAATAATTGGCATTCATATATTAATGTTGGTTGTTACCTTTATCTGGTCTCCTTCACTAATATACTCTTCTTTGCGTCAGGCTGTTGGGAAAGTGATTCCTGCTTTGAATGGAAAATTGACCGACAGTCCTTTCCTTGTTCCTATTCTGAATCTTTCTGCTGTTGATCTCACTGTGAGGCTGGAAAAGGAAGCCACCTATGACCAAATTAAAGCTGCCATCAAGTAAGATTTTATCCTCAAACTGATTCTTATATTTCATGATTATTATTTGATTGTTGAGGTTTGCAGGACTCGAGTGCACAGAACTCTTTGATATGGCTGGAAGGTTTTTGGGGTTGCGCTGATTTTGGCTTGTCTGATTCAATAGTGCTGTTTTTCAGGGAGGAGTCCCAGGGCAAGTTGAAGGGAATCCTTGGTTACGTTGAGGATGCAGTCTACACTAGAGACTTTGTTGTGGACAGTAGGTGTGGATTGTCATCTGATTGGAAGCTATTAAACGCATCAAATTCTCTACCTTGTCATCTTTAGATCTGTATTTGCCCCTATTTGTCATTGGAGCTATCTTTTGTTTTTTTCAGGTCAAGTATTTTTTGTGATAAGGCAGGTAAAGGTTTGAGCAAAAACTTAGTGAAGCTTGTTGCTTGGTATGGCAACGAGTGGGGTTACAGGTAATTCATCTTTCTTGTTATTTTTGGCACATGATTTCTTACCATTTCAAGGTAGCGGCATCATTATAGCTGGTAAGGGGAGGGGTTAAGTGGTGCTTTCTCAGGAAAATTACCAATCCGTTGATATGTAATTAGCTAATGCTTGCTTTGTGTGTAATGCTGCAGCACACGTGTTGTCGACTTGATTGCTCACATGGCCAAGGCTCAGGCAAATTGAGGGTTGTGAAGAAATGGTTTCCTGGTTGGTAAATTGAGAGTTCCAAAAATTGTATAAAGTTTAGTTTCTTAGGCCTTTGTCGTATAGATTGCCTCTCTTTTGTGGAGGAAGTGAAGATCTGATTTAACAAGAGAATGATGTGTTTTAAAAAAATTATAAGAAATCTATAATTCACATTAACTACGGTTTCTTAGGCTTTTATCGTTTAGATTGCCTCTTTTGTAAAGATTCTGAATTCTAATGCCTGTTTATATGTCTTGACTATCTTAATATGATATCAGATGGCTTTGTCTTTGTTTCGGTTCATTGTTTCTTTCAAATTATGGTTAATTAGCCCATGGAAAGAATTTCAAAAAAATTTGAGTTGCGGCATCTCGAATATATGGAAGCTATAAACCTTGGTTGATAGTTGATACTGAAATGGGCCGGGATTATTTCAGGTCCAAATTCCTAATTTCTGGAAGTAAAATTTCTGGGTAAAAACAAAAAAGAAGAGAAAGTAGTGTAATTGCTAAACTTGCGATTTAGGGTGTGTCTAGGGTTGAATGTCCAAATGTGCAGCTTAATAGTCAAAGCCCTTTTTCGGTTTTTTGTGATTGGATAATCTTTTTTTATCTCATTTGACTTTTGAGGAAAAAGTTCCTTTAAACTATAAGTCAAAATTTTATGTTTTTGGCTTTTTCATTTTGGTGAGAGAAGATGTTTCTATTATGGGGAGGGAAAAAATTAAATACTTAATGAGGAAAGACACAAGCCCCAAACTTTTTTTAAAATAACATTCTATTTTTTTTTTTAAACAAGTCAACTTGTAGGTAAAAATTTTGGTCATAATCATATAAGTTTAGTTAAAGATTCATAATTATTGTTTTTCAATTTTATCCTAATTTATGAAAGTATCTTAAGAAAAAAAGATGGAAGGGAAATCGGGAAAAATTCTATTATTAAAAATTTAATTGGCGTGAATAATATGATAAGTTTATAGATATGAAAAATAACAGTACTTTGATTAAGGTCATTCTCACTAGTAAAGTTTTTTTAAAAGGACTATTATCCATTTTTTTTTAAAGATTTAAGTAATTTAGCGTTTTCAATTTTTTTCTAATATTACATTAATTATTTTTATATATTTTTCAGTTATTTTACTTCCAAAGCCTACTTTTGCATTAATTACTTTCCTTTTGATTAATGACTCGCAAACAAAACAAAACAGTACACAATTTCAACTTGCTACTTTCCTTCTTATCTCTATTATAAGATGTTTTAGACATTTTTATGGACTCAATCGTACATAAACAGTCAAGTATTCCAATTATATCCTTATTCCTCTTCAGTATTCCAATTGTAAGATGTTTTAATTGATTGATATGTTATGATTCAATATTTGTTGTACATTTTTATTTTCTTTATATACTTTTAATTTAACATTTTTTAAGTTGTATAAATATTCTGGTCACTAATTAGGAAGCAGGATTCTTCGTGTATAAATTGGATTTGTTGAGGTTGCAATCATCCTGAGATGCAAATGCAGATAGATGCATAATGCTATAAATAATACTACCTTTAGTCCTAAATATAAGACATAATTGATTTTTTAAAAAAATAAAGCTAAATAAATTTCTTTATAGTAGTTATGTTTATCATTTTTCCTTTAAAATAATTTATTTAACTTATAAACTAATATATAATTTAATGATACACAATATATATTATGATTAAGTTATTTATTTGGCTTTCTTAATCTCTAAAAGAAAAAGTCAACTATGTTTTATACTACATACCTCTTGTCCTAATTATAAGACATTCTTGATTTTTTTTGGAGAGATTAAGGAAGCTAAATAAGTTACTTAATCATATTATCTGTTGTGTATCCTTAGATTATATATTAGTTTATTAGTCAAACTAATTGGTTTGAAGGAAAAACAAAAACAAAAACAAAAATACTCTAAAGTAATTTAATTAGTTTCCTTAATCTCTCTAAAAAAAATCAAATAGATTTTATAATTAAGACAAGAGGGAGTATTAAATATAGGGAGATTCCATAATTTTTCTACCAAACCCCAATATTAAAAAATGGATAACCATTTCAAAGTGAAGTCACAAGCATTGAATCTCACAGTCAAAAAGTGAAGTCACTTTTAATTTAATAAAGATGGCGTCTGACGCAAACGTGTCGCCACATCCGTCTCTGCTTCAATACCTATCATCTACGAGTAGAGCCGTCAAAACGGGACAGACCCATCGGGCCGTTTAGTTCTCTACTTTAAGGGCACGGCTTTAAAAAAAATGGACGAAATATTTGAAATTAGCGGAGGCCGACCCGACGGGTCTCGGACTTAAACGGGAAACTGCAAGCCCTTTTCACCGTAGCTTTTTCTTTTTTTTCCTTTTTAAATTTATTAATTTATATATTTTTGTTTTTGTTATAGAGTTATTTATCCATTTAACTACAAATACATAATAACTATACTCTAATTTTATTATTTGATCTATTATTTATTGCAAATAAATATTATAGATGTGTTCATGATGCGGGAGAAAAATTTCATGATATTCTTACTCATGAGCCAGAGGCTACTACTCAAAGTGAAGAACAATCAAATGTCGTTAAAATCGATGATAGTGACGAAGATGACGACAATAATAGTCATCGTATTAATGTAGCTTAGTGATATGCTTTTTATGTTTTATGTGAGTTATTTGTGAACATAGTTTGCTTTTGATTATGAATTAGTGATTGTGCTTATTTATTGGATGATTCGTGTTGTAATTTACTAATTATATATTTTTTTTTTAAGTGAAGGAAAAATAGTTAAAATTTAGAATAGTAATTTCCGGGCCCTGTGGGCCGGCCCTGGCCCTGGTGCTATCGGATCGGGCTTTGAAAAACATGTGTTTTTCTTACTCCAGGCCCTTCACGGGCCGGCCCTGTTAGGCCCTGGCCCTTCACGGGCCGGCCCTGATTGATAGCTCTATCTACGAGTATGTATTGTAATGGCAATTTTACCAGCATACTTTAAACACTAAAATATAGGGTTAAGAGTCTTAAATGCCATGGAAGTTTTCGCTCAGGAGCACTGGTAAGACGAAAGTTTTTTTTGGACAAAAAATGCCACGGAAGTTTTCGTTGAGGAGCAATTTTGCCCCGGAAGGTTTCACTAAGGAGCAATGTTGCCCTGGAAGTTTTCACTAAGGAGCAATTTTGTCATTCGTCCCCAAATATTAAATTTGCCTATTAAATCGTCAAATACCACACATGTTATGCCTTGAAAAGGTCAAACTTGGAGCTAGAGAAGGAGATCCTTGAGATGTTGAGCTCAAGACGGCTAGAATTTTTGTGAAGGCCGGTTAAAGGGATCGAAAGGTCGACTATCACAAACCCAAAGGAAGCATCACTTATGATCTAAGCAAATGATCGCCTATACAAATGTAAATATTATCACTATTGATTTGTTTTACTAAACCAATTTTGGAACAATTCATTTCTCGTTTTGCGCTTCATTTGCATTTTGTGACAGACCTTTCGATCCTTCGACCAGCCGGCTTCACCAATTCTCGGGTTGTCTTGAGTTCAACATCCGAAGGATCTCCTTCTCGACTCCAAGTTCGACCTTTTTATGGCATGACATGTGTGGTCTTTGATCGATTTAATAGTCAAATTTAATATTTGGGGACGTAAGGGAAAAATTGCTACGTTTTGTAAACTTCCAAGGCAAAATTGCTCATGAGTGAAAACTTCCGGGGCAAAATTGCTCCTCAGCGAAAACTTCCGGGGCAAAATTGCTCCACAGCGAAAACTTCCGTGGCAAAATTCATACTTCTTGTGAACTTCTGTGGCATTTTTGGTCCAAAAAAAAATTCCGTCTTACTTACCGGTGCTTCCCGAAATAAAACTTCCATGGCATTTAAGCACTTTATCCCCTAAAATATATTACCAAAATACTATAAAATTGAAAAAATATTTCCTCGAACACTACATTCAAACTCGTACACACAAAGATGAAGTCTTAAATATCAAAGAATTACATATAAGCACCCCATCACATCACCCCATCCCCACCGCAGTCACTTGGACCTGTTCATGCTTTTAGTTTTTTGAGAGAATTACAACTGGAACCCCACTCTTTCCCTCTCCACTTCTTCCTTTCCCTTTATTTTATATTTTCAACCAAATAAAAAGAATATAAGCATTTTGACAGAAAAATATCACTTAAACTTTAAAATCATCTATTTGAGATTTTGAAGTTTAAAGTGGTATTTTTTTTTTTGGATTTTCTCTATTTTTTTTTGTTACAAAATGTAAAGAATATGAGTAAATTATATATAAAGAGTTTTTTTTTTATCCTTGCTGCGTGTGAAGAGAGTGGCCGCTTCCTGTTCCTTCCCCTCAATTATTACTCCCTCCAGTTCTTTATATAAGATATATTTACTTAATTTGATTAGATTAAAAAAGTTAATTGTGAAAGTTAATATGACATGTATTTTCTAATATACCCCAACTATCTTCTTTAATTCCTTCATTCCCCCTCCTAATTAATTATTGTTGAGGAAGCATCAATAGGTTTATGATAGGGACTGTTGATTCACTTTTACTTATGTCATTTTAAATTTATATAAAGGCATTCTAGGAAAATGAGTAAAATTAACTAATTTAACTCCTCTCTTTAATCTCTCCAAAATCAGTTAAATATGTCTTATAATTAGGACCGGAGGGAGTATTATATAAGGATTTAATACACAAACATTATGTAGCTCATATTAAAGAAGGCATACACTCCATTACTCATGTCAGCCATATGACTAATGGAGTGTATGCATTGTGGACAAATATCTATAGCAGATAAACATGTAATTTCGGCATGATACTACTACAAAAAAGCCTTACAAGGTCTCTAAAAGGTGTCATTTTTAAAAAACAGTAAGTAAAAACTAAAGGCGGTTGTATTTTTGTAATTATAGGTGAGAAAATTTGACTTTTGGCGTCTAATTTTGATATTTAGACGCCAAAAGCATCACCTTTGGCGTCTAAGTTTTGAACTAAGACGCCAAAAGTGATGCTTTTGGCGTCTAAGTTTGAAAATTAGACGCCAAACGTGATTCTTTTGGCGTCTAAGTTTCAAACTTAGACGCCAAAAGGAGACCCAATTCATTTTCCTCACGATAGATATTTCGCTCACCCGCCATTCTCTCTGAACCATTCACTGCTGAAGCCAGATCGCTATGTTCCCTCTCCCACCAAGCGCGAACTCCTCTCCCACTCTCCAACCCAGCGTGAACTCCTTCTCTCCCAGATCTGAGTTTAATCTCGCCGCTGAGATTCGCGACCCAGCGACGCCGGGAGCTGCAGCGGATGAAAGCCCCAAATCCGATTTCCTCTTGCTGCCGAGATCCAAGACCCAGTGACGCTAGAATCCGCCGTGGATGAAAGCCCCAGATCTGAGTTTCCTCTCACCGCCAAGATCCGAGACCAAGCCACGCCGGAAACCGCTGCGGATGGAAGCCCCAGATTTGAGTTCCTCTTGCATGTGGTCACCAACTTGGTTACCCGATTTCATCACCGAACTCATATTTGTGCAACGCAGATCTGTATCCTCACTAAAATCACTTCTAGTATTTCATCAGTTCCAGTTAATCTAATTTTTGAAATATTTATTGCTTTTTAGTTTTGGTTTTTCTGGGTTGGTTCTCTGGCATATTTGATTTTCTGGCTTCATGTGTTTGTTTTGGTTTTTTCTGGGATTTCGTCTGTGTTCTTCTTCTCTGTTTTTATCTGGTATGTAGCTTGTGAAGTTCATCGGCCTTGGCTTTGTTTTCTTGGCAAAGAACGACCCGCTGAGATGGAGCAAGTGTGTGGCCGAGTATATGGGGGCGATCGATGGTGGTGGCGGCCGATCCTTACGGCGTGATTTTTTTTTTTAAATTTAAAAAAAGACCTTTTAACGTCCTAAAAATATTAGGACGCCTTAAATCCTCTCTTTTTACGCCTCCCTGATAGGCGTATCATTAAAGAAGGACGTAAAATAGCATAAAAATAGGACGTTGTAAGGCTTTTTTGTAATAGTGTGCTCAGATCATTAGAAGGAAGTAGGATTGAAATTACCGAATCATTACAACCATCTTGAAGATAATGATGACATTCGTAGGAACTTTGTACCAACGAAATGGCTCCACCAACAACTTCATAAACCATCACAAAATCATGAGATGAGACAAGGAACAATTATATTACTCTAGCAAACTGGCAACTTACCCGCACTATTAAGTATTCCCATATGTACATCTTTGAGCAATGTAGAACAGCCATATGCTATTGCCTCCATGACAAGTGATACACAAAAGCGTGTTAAAAAACGAAACATTAGTGGCGAGAGAGGACAAAAACGAAGATACATGTGATCAAACCCATCATCTATCTATTTCGTTTTCAAATAGCCAAAACACTCGGAGAATGCTAAGAAAGGAAAATATAAAAGTATTCATCATCGAGCGCCGCCACCATTAAAGTGTTGCGTAGTAGCTATTTAGCAAGGGCCAACGACGGATCTTGGTTATGACAAGATGGCCCCCAAAAAAAATTAAAATTTTTTAATGGAAATTTTTCTTTTTTAGTGTAATAATACAACTTTGGCCCCCCCAAAGTAGTAAAATTAAATTTTGGCCCCCAACTTTTTTGTTTTTTTGTTTTTAAATACACTTTTCCCTCTTTTTATATCTTTGGCTTATAATTCAATCTTTGTTCTATGTGGGGTCTTGTATGATTTATGTTAATTTTGTCATTCTTTTTTATATTTCATTCTAATTACCTGAAATTTTAGCTTATCAGTGAAATTTACTTTTGTGGTGTATCCCTTACTATGTTTTTACCCATTCTACACTACACTTGTAGATGAAGTTAATTGACTTAATTTCATGATTTTTTTTTTATTCTTTTCATTTTTAATGCATTTAAAAATTTCCTTTAAAAAAAATTTTCAGGGCGCCGCCCCGAACCCCAAAATTCCCACCACTATTCCCCCCCCCAACTTTTTCTCCAAGTTTTGTCAGCGCTAAGTAAGGCACAGAAAGAAACTTCCCGCCGGATGCGACTTACGCTGCTGAATCCCCCACATGCCATTAAGTTTACTTTCTAATATTTCTCTCTATTTGATAAGCATGTCAATTTACATCTTGACCGGACCAATAAGACCTCATTAAGCCCTATTATATAAGGATTTCAACACACAAAGAAGAAATCATCTCAGCCATATGACTAATGGAGTGTGTGCGCTGTGGACAAATATCTACAGCAGATAAACATGTAATTTCGACATGCTTAGATCATTAGAAGGCACTAGGATTGAAATTACCGAATCATTAAAACCATCCTGAAGATAATGATGGCATTCGTAGGAACTTTGTACCAGCGAAATGGCTCCACCAGCAACTTCATAAACCATCACAAAAGCATGAGATGAGACAAGGAACAATTATATTACTCTAGCAAACTGGCAACTTACCCGCACTGTTAAGTATTCCCATATGTACATCTTTGAGCAATGTAGAACAACCATATGCTATTGCCTCCATGACAGTGAGACACAAAACTGTGTTAAAAAGAAAAAAGAAACAATAGTGGCAGAGAGGACAAAAACGAAGATACATGTGATCAAACCCATCATCTATCTATTTCATTTTCAAATAGCCAAAACACTGGAGAATGCTAAGAAAAGAAAATATAAAAGTATTCATCACTGAGCGCCTGCCACCATTAAAGTGTTGCAGTAGTAGCTATTTAGCAGTGGCACAAGAAAGAAACTTCCCTGCCGGATGCGACTTACGCTGCTGAAGCCCCACATGCCATTAAGTTTACTTTCTAATATTTCTCTCTATTTGATAAGCATGTCAATTTACATCTTGACCTGACCAATAAGACCTCATTAAGCTCTATTATATAAGGATTTCAACACACAAAGAAGTATTCATCTCAGCCATATGACTAATGGAGTGTGTGCGCTATGGACAAATATCTACAGCAGATAAACATGTAATTTCGGCATGCTCAGATCATTAGAAGGTAGTAGGATTGAAATTACCGAATCATCAAAACCATCCTGAAGATAATGATGCCATTCGTAGGAACTTTGTCCCAGCGAAATGGCTCCACCAGCAACTTCATAAACCATCACAAAAGCATGAGATAAGACAAGGAACAATTATATTACTCTAGCAAGCTGGCAACTTACCCCCCACTGCTAAGTATTCCCATTTGTACATCTTTGAGTAATGTAGAACAACAATTTGATATTGCCTCCATGACAGTGATACACAAAAATGTGAGAAAAAAGAGAAACATTAATGGCAGAGAGGACAAAACCAAAGATACATGTGATCAAACCCATCATCGATCTAGCAGGAAAATATAAAAGTATCCATCACTGAGCGCCTGCCACCATTAAAGTGTTGCAGTAGTACTAGTAGCTACTTAGCAGTGGCACAGGAAAGATAATTCCTAGCCGGGTGCGACTTACGCTGCTGAAGCCCCACACGCCGTTAAGTTTAGTTTCTAATATTTCTCTCTATTTGATAACCTTTAATTATGTTACCTCTATATTCATCTTTGCTATTCTTAATATATAATATGATTAAGTAACTTATTTAGTTTTCTTAATCTTTCAAAAAAAAGTTAATTGAGTCTTATATTTAGATTCAGAGAGAGCATATACATGTTGAATGGCTTGTGCTCTAAAATTTTGAACAAATAAATGAGCAAAACAGATGAGTATCTATAACCAAGTGATAACCATTGGAATATTTTTTTGTTTTAAATTACTCGGTTTTATTTCTTTCATTAACTATATTAAATTGTCATAAATCACCAAAATTGTCAGAATTTTTTTTTTGATGTTACAAATTGTCAGCAATTTTAATTTGTCGTATTTAATCATCATTAAGCTGCATTTAATCAACATCATGGCTCAACAATAGTCATATGTTCTTCAACTATAAAAGGAAATACAATGTGTGTGGTTAGTATCATTGAGCTCCAACCCTTAGCTCCCCTCCTTTCTCCTCAAGAGTTACATTACTGGTATATTTTTGCTGCTTTGCCGCCGTATTTTCTTCAGTAAAGGATATGTTTAATTCAAGGGAGTGCCGCATCTTTATTTACTGAAAAGTTGCAGAATAATTATTAAGGACAGTAATGCAATTTAGATTCCTAATAATGCAATTGACCCCAGTTCCAATTGCCAAATTCCTAAGAAACAATGAGTCAGGTTTATTATTGCAATTTTTTTTTTCTTTTTGATAAAATTCTATTACTTTATTTTGATAACCTCAATTCCAATTATCAAATTTTAGTTAATCGTAGGTTCACTTGTACTCGCATATTGTTTCCTCAAAAAGAAGTCTTTGTATAATTTCATTTTCCTATATTTAGAGTCATATACTAGCATCTTTGCTCTTAGAGTCTTAGAGACGAAGTTGTAGTCCAAGAGATACATCACACATCGACATCAAGTTAATGGCACATATATTCAACAATGCATAATTGTTCTTCATGGGAGGGATAGTGAAGAATATTCAACCAAAACTCAACATGTTGGTAAACTTTTTAAAGTTCTTCAAGTGATTATCCTATCTTTTGTTATTTTTCTATTGAAACAATTTTTCGTTCTCATGTGTCATGTTTATCATTTATTTTAAATCTCTTCGTAGATGAACACAATATCTATAAACATGTAAATAATAATTAGCAAATCCTTTAAATTAAGATAATTTTATTTGTCTCTAATTAGTATATTTTATATATATATATATATATATATATATATATATATATATATCAAAAATAAGATGAACAATGAACAACTTTCGGTATTTGAAAAGAATCCCTAGGCTATATTTTATATTGGTATTTATAATGAACGAAACTTAAGTACTTCGTACGAAGAAAAACATAAGCCGAACATTAGTTTACATGTGTACTGTTACCGCCAGTAACAGTATCCATGAGCCATCACATGACAATTACATTTGTTGAGGTGAACTTTGAAGTCGGTGAAATATGATAGTTAAAGGGTTAAAAGCCCAGAAATTTGGGTATCTAGAAATTTTAAAAATTGGATAATTTTGTCCCTCCATTAAATGTTTGTTAACTAAACGTGCAAAGGTGACATGCCTATACGGCCTCTACCTCACATTTTTTTTAAAACTCAGTTCCTCTCCTCCATTGTCTCCGGTCCTTGATATAAAATCCAATTGAGTTATTTGAGAAGATTAAAAAACTAAAGGAATTACTTAATTATATAAGTATTTGTAAGTCAAGTAAATTAGTTTGTAAAAAAATGATAAATATAAGTATATTAGAGTAATTTATTTAACTTCCTTAGTCCCAAAAATTAATTAATTAACTTTTGGAACTAGTATTTAAAAAAAAAAAATTGTACAATTAATTAATTAATTTAGCTTTTTTAATCTCCCTAAATAACTCAAATGAGTCTTATACTCTTATACCAAGGATCAAAGACATTAGAGGAGAGGATCTGAGTTTTTTCAGAAAGGATGCTACTGGTGGGGACAAAAAAAGGAGTGAGATGGATGACACATAAACATGCTAGCTTTGCATATGTAGCAAAATTGCCTCTTTTTGAAATTTTTAGGGCACATTTGTCCTCTTGAAAACTTATAAATCTCAACGGCCATACACAAAAACTTACAAGCATTTAAGCTCTTTAACACATATTCTTTGTTGCGGGCCAAAAAAACGAATATTCTTAATTAAAATTGGGAAATAAAATTAGAGTGTTTTTTTGGGAATAATTTGATCATCCAATTACATGTTCTATTACAGCCGGCACTATGGTTTTTGGTGAATTGTCTGTCATAGGGGAGAAGGTATGTGTACCACAACCTCCTTCAACTGGGGATCTACGTGTTCTTCAGAAAAGTAGAAGTGTTCTTCAGGACATTATGAGTCTCCTTTCTCCTGAGGTTGGGTTTTCTTGGATCTTCACCCCTAGACGGAGTACTGTATAGCTGTCTTAGTTGGAGCTTATCTTTATAAGAAGGTGTCTTCGATCGGGTGGGTTTTTCAACTCTTACCTTCTTTTCGTCACTTCTAACTTTGGGTGTCGGGAGAGCCATTTCATTTGTTGTGCATGATTTTCCTTTTGCTCTTATCTTTTTAAAGGGTGGTGGACTGGTTCTTATTGTTTTTGGTTTGGTTTCTTTGTATTTGTGTACTTTCTTTATGTTGTTCTTATGTAATGTACTGTTTCTTAATTTTAATATATATATATCCTTGACCAAAAAAAAAAACTGGGGATCTAGAAAATCCCACCAAGTGAAAAAAAAAAGACACCAAGTGGAAAAAAAAACAGGGACGAGAGAAATATGCATTTGTTAAAGGTAAAATTGAATAAAAAAAAAAAGGTGTATTAATTTTTCAGAAAGTAAAATCGTTTTTTATATATGGAAACGAGCCCACAAGAGAGAACGTATACATACAAAGAATTACTCCATCCAATTCTTTTGACAAGAGCATGAAATTTAAATTAGTTTATTCCTTTTCATAAGATCTCATTTGCAATTATTTGAATATTTAATGTGTTTTTATCATTTTTACCTTAATTAATTCTGTTATTTCTCTTCATATTTTTCTTATGCTACAAATTTAATATTTTTAACCATTTTTAATTATTTTCTTAAACCGATTAATTTAATTATTGGGCTCTCTTCCCGTTAGCATTCGAAACTTCTTTAGTTCTTTATAGACTAATATGGGCAATTGGGTATGGTTTTTTATCCAGTTGACCAATATGGATCCAGTTCGTTCAAAGCATTGACCCTAAAGCCAGGAAGGATCCATTGACTTGATAAATGTAAGGCGCTTTTTGTGCTTTCTTTTTCGTCTCGCCCTTTTAATTCCTTGCCTTCTATAAAACCCTAAAAACACGTTTGGTATGTGAAAGTGGTGAGAAGAAAAGGAAATATGAGCTAGTTCACTTGTTTGACCGCCAATCTTTAGGCAATCTTCTTAGGAACTCTACTTTCTGGACCCATCAATCTTCCTTTAAAGGTGGGAAGACGCGATCCTATCAAAATCGTGAGATCTCAAGTTCCCTCAATGAATAGTGAAAGTTTCGGACAAATTTATCCCTTCATCATCATCGTGCTGAGCATCACATCTCTTCTCATCATCATTCGAGCACGAGAAATCGGAGGGGGTGATCAGAGTTGAACCAAAGGAAGTTGTTTTCTTCTCCGGTGAATTTCATCATCGGAGAGAATAGAGAGAGGAGGGATCTGTAGAAAGCAACTGGTTGGAATAGCCATAGGTTCATCGCCTTAAAGAGAAAAGGCAGCCACCACGCAATTGATTTCTCCTTCACTAAACCAGTGTCCAGTTTCATTGTTCTTGTTCTTTAGTGATCTGGTAAGCGTTCAAGAAGAGGGAGATGCAGTGCACTATTCACTTTCTTCTTCATCGATATGTAGCAGAGGGGTCATCACTGTCTCTGTTGACAACGAAAATCATGGAAGGCAACAAAAGCCATATCTTATTTCCCCTGTTTTACCATTTGAATTTAATTTTATTGTTCTTTTCCTTATTATATTAAAATTTAAATATAAATTTGTTAATTTAAATGCAAATTAAGTAAATAAGTTGTTATTATACAGCTCTTTGAATCAAGTTTTTAATGAAATAAGACCTATTCAAAAAAAAAATTTACTATAACTTAAAGTTGGAATCAAATCAGTAAATAAACCTCAAAACATTTAAGCTTTAATGATTTAAATAAAATTTAAAATGATTTAAATTAATTTAATTTCTTCTTCATTTTATTTTTTAATGTGTAACAATATTTTTTTTAAAATATTCTTCACAGCTGGAATTGATCAATTTCGATTATGTAATTCAAAGTTGAGGCATTCATCTTCGATTTATAAAAAAAATACATTTTTTTCATTTTTAATACTTTTAAGGCTAAAATAGTTATTTCATGATTCATTCCTAACTATCATCCCTCCATTTTTTTTACTATCAAACAACTCATATTTTCTTAAGTTATCTTCCCTCATTCATCAAAATCTTTTCTTCCTTCCTCAAATCTTCCCTATACCAAACGGGCTCTTAGCGCCGGTTTGATACAAAGAATTTATGATGAAGAAAGATAACATTGGTGTTTGGTAGACATGAGAAGGAAATATAAGTTGAAGGAAAATGAAATGTTTAATATGATCAAAATGGAAAGATTGGTGTGGGAAGATAATGTGAAGCACCCATTTTACCCCAAATGAAAATTAAAGAAATGTTTTTTAATTGAATCGAGGACATAATATAGTAAAAGTTGGGCCAGGGTGTGGAAAGAAGGTAATTGAAGGATTAAATAAAATATATTACCTCCGGTCATAATTATAAAAGCTAGTTGACTTTTTTTTTTTTTTTTTTTGGGAAAGATTAAGGAAGCTAAATAAGTTACTTAATCATTCCATATGTTGTGTTTTCTTCAATTATATATTAGTTTATTAGTCAAACTATTTAGTTTGAAGAAAAAAATAAAAATACTCTAAGCTAATTTAATTAGCTTCCTTAATCTCTCCAAAAAAGTCAAATAGCTCTTATAATTAGGACCAGAGAGAATAATAAATAATAATATAAATTATATTATATTTTACTGTGGGGATGTAAACTGAGCATGTTGTTCGAGCAAGCAAAACTGAGCATGTTGAGTGAGCGTTGACTAAATGATTAAAAAATTGCGTAAAAATAATAAATAATAATATAAGTATAATAGAAGATTATATTGTGTTTTGTTAAAATATCGAATGAAATCTATTATATATATGAACTACTGACCTCATAGTGATAATTAACTATAAAAAAATAAGAAAGAATTTCTTAATTGATAGTGCGAGTTTCAAAAATTTCTTAAATTCTATTGCAACAATTCTCTGCACAACAACTGTTTTTGAAAGATTTTAAATAATTTTAAATAATTAACTAAATATGAATATTCAATTTAAATATAAAAATAACTATAAATATTAAATAATTAAAAGTTAGTTTATCCAAAGATCTTTTTCCCATATTCTTTTTCCGTAACTCCGTTCAAATAAAAATAATAAATAATAATAAGATTGTGTTTTTTTAAGATATTTTATCAAATTTATTTTATTTATTAATGAAATTTGAATTTAAATTTACTGTGCAAGATTGAATTTGAGAATCAAACTCTGTTCGTCCCCATTTTACGTTGTTGAAATAGAGCCATACGAAGCGGCAATTTTGACAACTTGTAAGGTAAAAATAATCTGATAATTAAATGCTTTTCCCTCATCAAAACTTCTTTCTTCGTATTCCGTCTTTCTTCTCCAGCGTTCCATTCCGTCTAGCGTCTCCTCTTAAAAATCTAACCCCAGCTCCTATTGCTTTTTAATATTTTCCCTTTTATATTTTTTTTTTCCTATATGAACTTATTCTTTGGGATTGGTGCTTCAATTTAAAATTTTCAAGGGTAAATTTGTATGTTACATTTTCCTCTGTGAGGAAAGATGGGTTACTGGGAACTGATTTTCGCATATTTAAAGGAACTTTAGATTATGTGAGAAATTGAGTTCTAGAAAGATTTGGCAGAAAAACATGCTTTCACCAAAAGAACTTACTCATTTTTCCTTCTCTTCCCGCTTTTTCGTATACCAAACGGGGTCTAACCTTCTTCCCTTTAACGTTTTGCATAGGGGTCCTATGCTGTGGGGATTTTTCTACTTTCCCCTTTTTCAAAATTTGTCCTTCCACTTTTGATGAAAATGCTTTCCCTTCTTCTCCTTCCCTCTTTTATTGGTCTTTTGCTTCTGCTTTGAGGTTCATTGCCAGAGGATTTGATACGATTATCCATTTCGGCAAGGCATCAAATCGTGCCAGTGCCAGATTTTTTCTCTTTCTCCTCTCACTTTTTCCCTCCTTTTGACCTTTGGATGGGCCCTTGGTTGGCTAGAATTCGATATTTTAGTTTTTAGGTTAAAGTATACGTTTGATCCTTTATGTTTGCTTCTGATATTATTATAGTCTCTTAAGTTTGTAAAGTGCACGTTTGGTCCCTTAATGTTAACACCGTTAGTCTGATTTAACGGAAAATACTGACTCAACAATTTTAAGCAATGACTATGCAATTAAATGCTGATCATGAATGCTTATATGTTAGTATTTTAATAAATTAATATTTTAAATCCTATTAATTGACAAATATTTAATTTTTTCGACAAAAAAAAACTTTCAATCTTCACAAACCGTGAAAAACCATAAAACAATATGCGAATATTAAATATTTTCAATTAATAGGATTTAAAATATTAATTTATTAAAATACTAACATATAAGCATGATTGGTCGCATTTAATTACATTCATCGCTTAAAATTGTTGAGTCAATATTTTCCGTTAAGTCACGCTAACGGTGTTAACATTAAGGGACCAAACGTGCAATTTACAAACTTAAGGGACTAAAATGTACCGGAGGCAAACATAAAGGACTAAACGTATAATTTAGCCTAGTTTTTTAAAACCAAACCAACGTTTGACATTAATTATATAAATCGTTTTCAACGCATTTTCGAATATTTATTTACAAAAATACAATAAAACTTTTTATAAGGACGCCCCACATAACAATATTTTTTAGAGAAATACTTACATACCCTATGAGTACCACGTCATCTGAATTCTACCTAATGAAACATAACAATTCAGGAAAAATTCTTCTATGAACTTGGTTTGTCAGGTTATTTGTGGTCTAACCAACTAAAATATAAAAACTCATGAGCTAATTTGACACCTCTTAGATATTAGTTGGCATATTTATAAAATTAAGAGATTTCACATGATTCACTTTTTCATTTCCAAGTGAAACCTTAATTTAGGATTTTATTTAATTTTTAAAAATAAAAATAAAAATATTGAGCTCATCACCATTCTCTCTCTTCCCCTCATCCTTCCCTGGAGCTCTCTGCAAATCAGACTTGGGAAAATAGATTGAGCCTATTGGGCCACCCATTTAAACATATTTAAGTTAAGGTTTAGGTTTATGATTCGAGCTTCCGAGGAAGAAGTTGGGCTAAAAGGGGCCCCTATAGGCTCGCAAGCTTAAACAGGCACCCGCCAATTTTATTTTTTATTTTTTCAGTTTTTATTAAATGATTATAGGCCTATAAGCCTCATTAAGAATTTGTTAAAAGTTCAAATCCAATTTTTATTTTGACATTTCTAATTGGATTTAATTAATATTTTCTATCAATAAGATATTGATTGAGGTGGTAAGAAGCCTTATCCTAGTAAGAAGAAGAACACAAATTTGAATCATATGATAGTCTTTATTGGGAGAAGTAAGAACCTTTTACCCTCTAAGCTTCAAAACAAACCCGTTATCTAATATATAAAAATTAGGATTTTCTCAAATAAATTGTTTGAGTTATTATGCATTACAACTACCCTTTTATTTTTTTCGTAGGACACCTCATTCAACATATTTATTTTTTTTCCTTTTAAAAAAGACAAAAGGATACCGTTTTAAAGCATCGAGGGGAGCCAATGGGAGAAACATATTAAAATAAGGAAGATGAGAACAACAAAATAAGAGCACCGCCATTAATATTCTTTTGACATACAAATCAGGCTATATTGTTCCCACTGTACCCGTGTAGGACTTAGGGAAGGAGAGAATGCTTTTCGAAAGCAATCACCTGTCTCCACATTACTACAAGTTCAATAACCCATGAAGATAGAGGGGGAGTGGCAAAGCAGTGAAATCATGGTTTGGAGGCATAATTTTTTGCCATTTAAGGAAAGCTGCGCCGCTTTTAGGAAACTCATTTTTTGCTTGCCATTTAAGGAAACCGCATCGCTTTCAATAAACTCATTTTTTGCTCTCTTTTTTTTTTCTTATTTCTTGCTGCGTTTTTGTATTTGATCGATGTACCTTCCTCCTTTCTTTTACAAGGCCAACGGTCAGTCCTCTTTTACTATCATTTTATATTACCCAAATTTAAGGCTGTGTCAAGCATTTTATCCCACGCTATAAAAATGACTTTTTTTTATGGCCATTTCGGCCCCAATAATATTTCTCATGATTTTAACTTCTACTCATGACCTTTCTAATTGGATTTAATTAATATTTTCTATCAATAAGATATTGATTGAGGTGGTAAGGGGCCTTATCCTAGTAAGAAGATGAACACAAATTTGAATCATATGATAACACTTGTTGGGAGAAGTAAGAACCTTTTACCCTCTAAGCTTCAAAAGAAACCCGTTATCTAACATAAAAAAATTAGGATTTTCTCAAGTAAATTGTTTGAGTTACTAATCATTAAAATGACCTTTTTTTTTCGTAGGACACCCCATTCAACCTTTTTTTTTTTTAAAAAAAAAAAGAAAAAGAAAAAGGATACCGTTTTAAAGCATCGAGGGGAGCCAATCGGAGAAACATATTAAAATAAGGAAAATGGGAACAAAAAAATAAGAGCATCGCCATTAATATTCTTCTGACATACAAATCAGGCTATACTGTTCCCATTGTACCCGCGTAGGACTTAGGGAAGGAGAGAATGCTTTTCGAAAGCAATCACCTGTCTCCACATTACTACAAGTTCAATAACCCATGAAGATGGAGGGGGAGTGGCAAAGCGGTGACATCCTGGTTTGGAGGCAGATTTTTTGCCATTGGAGGAAGCTGCGCGCTTTCAAGTAAACTCATTTTTTGCTTGCCATTTAAGGAAAGCGTGTCGCATTCAAGTAAACTCTTTTTTTTTGCTCTCTTTTGTTTTTATAATTTGCTGCTGCGTTTTTGTATTTGATCGATGTACCTTCCTCCTTTCTTTTCCAAGGCCAATGGCCATCCTCTTTTACTATCATTTTATAGTACCCAAATTTAAAGCTGTGTCTCGGCATTTTATCCCACAGTATAAAAATGACTTTTTTATGGCCATTTCGGCCCCAATAATATTTCTCATGATTTTAACTTCTACTCATGACCTTTCAAATTGGATTTAATTAATATTTTTTTTATCAATAAGATATTGATTGAGGTGGTAAGGGCCCTTATTCTAGTAAGAAGAAGAACACAAATTTGAATCATATGATAGCACTTGTTGGGAGAAGTAAGAACCTTTTACCCTCTAAGCATCAAAAGAAACCCGTTATCTAACGTAAAAAAATTAGTATTTTCCCAAGTAAATTGTTTGAGTTATTAATCATTACAACTACCCTTTTATTTTATTTCGTAGGACAACTCATTCAACCTATTTTTTTTTCTTTTAAAAAAAAGACAAAAGGTTACCGTTTTAAAGCATCGAGGGGAGCCAATGGGAGTAACATATTAAAATAAGAAAGATGAGAACAAAAAAATAAGAGCACCGCCATTAATATTCTTCTGACATACAAATCAGGATATATTGTTCCCTTGTTCCCGCGTAGGACTTAGGGAAGGAGAGAATTCTTTTCGAAAGCAATCACCTGTCTCCACATTACTACAAGTTCAATAACCCATGAAGATAGAGTGGGAGTTGCAAAGCCGTGAAATCATGGTTTGGAGGCGGAATTTTTTCCATTTAAGGAAACTGCGCCGCTTTCAAGTAAACTCATTTTTTGCTTGCCATTTAAGGAAAGCGTGTCGCATTCAGTAAACTCTTTTTTTGCTCTCTTTTGTTTTTATAATTTGCTGCTGCGTTTTTGTATTTGATCGATGTACCTTCCTCCTTTCTTTTCCAAGGCCAATGGCCAGTCCTCTTTTACTATCATTTTATAGTACCCAAATTTAAAGCTGTGTCTGGCATTTTATCCCACAGTATAAAAATGACTTTTTTATGGCCATTTCGGCCCCAATAATATTTCTCATGATTTTAACTTCTACTCATGACCTTTCAAATTGGATTTAATTAATATTTTCTATCAATAAGATATTGATTGAGGTGGTAAGGGGCCTTATCCTAGTAAGAAGAAGAACACAAATTTGAATCATATGATAGCACTTGTTGGGAGAAGTAAGAACCTTTTACCTTCTAAGCTTCAAAAGAAACACGTTATCTAACATAAAAAATTAGGATTTTCTCAAATAAATTGTTTGAGTTATTAATCATTACAACTACCCTTTTATTTTTATTTTTTTTATTTTTTTGTAGGACACCTTATTCAACCTAACTTTTTTTAAAAAAAACACACAAAAGGATACCGTTTTAAAGCATCGAGGGGAGCTAATAGGAGAAAGATATTAAAATAAGGAATATGAGAACAAAAAAATAAGAGCACCGCCATTAATATTCTTCTAACATACAAATCGGGCTATACTATTCCCATTGTACCGCGTAGGATTTAGGGAAGGAGAGAATGCTTTTCGAAAGCAATCACCTGTCTCCACATTACTACAAGTTCAATAACCCATGAAGATAGTGGGGGAGTGACAAAGCAGAGAAATCATGGTTTGGAGGCAGAATTTTTTGCCATTTAAGGAAACTGCGCCGCTTTCAGTAAACTCATTTTTTGCTTGCCATTTAAGGAAACTGCGTCGCTTTCAGTAAACTCATTTTTTGCTCTCTTTTGTTTTTCTAATTTGCTGTTGCGTTTTTGTATTTGATCGATGTACCTTCCTCCTTTATTTTCCAAGGCCAATGGTCAGTCGTCTTTTACTATCATTTTATATTACCCAAATTTAAGGCTGTGTCTGGCATTTTTTTCCACGGTATAAAAATGACTTTTTTTTAAGGCCATTTCGGCCCCAATAATTTTCTCATGATTTTTACTTCTACTCATGACCTTTCTAATTGGATTTAATTAACATTTTCTATCAATAAGATATTGATTGAGGTGGTAAGGGGCCTTATCCTAGTAAGAAGAAGAACACAAATTTGAATCATATGATAGCACTTGTTGGGAGAAGTAAGAACCTTTTACCCTCTAAGCTTCAAAAGAAACACGTTATCTCACATAAAAAATTAGGATTTTCTCAAATAAATTGTTTGAGTTATTAATCATTACAACTACCCTTTTATTTTTATTTTTTTATTTTTTTGTAGGACACCTTATTCAACCTAACTTTTTTAAAAAAAAAACACACACAAAAGGATACCGTTTTAAAGCATCGAGGGGAGCTAATAGGAGAAAGATATTAAAATAAGGAATATGAGAACAAAAAAATAAGAGCACCGCCATTAATATTCTTCTAACATACAAATCAGGCTATACTATTCCCATTGTACCCGCGTAGGATTTAGGGAAGGAGAGAATGCTTTTCGAAAGCAATCACTGTCTCCACATTACTACAAGTTCAATAACCCATGAAGATAGTGGGGGAGTGACAAAGCAGAGAAATCATGGTTTGGAGGCAGAATTTTTTGCCATTTAAGGAAACTGCGCCGCTTTCAAGTAAACTCATTTTTTGCTTGCCATTTAAGGAAACTCAAGGCTTTCAAAGTAAACTCATTTTTTGCTCTCTTTTGATTTTCTAATTTGTTTGCGTTTTTGTATTTGATCGATGTACCTTCCTCCTTTATTTTCCAAGGCCAATGGTCACTCGTCTTTTACTATCATTTTATATTACCCAATTTTAAGGCTGTGTCTGGCATTTTATCCCACGCTATAAAAATGACTTTTTTTTATGGCCATTTCGTCCCCAATAATATTTCTTATGATTTTAACTTCTACTCATGACCTTTCTAATTGGATTTAATTAATATTTTCTATCAATAAGATATTGATTGAGGTGGTAAGGGGCCTTATCCTAGTAAGAAGAAGAACACAAATTTGAATCATATGATAGCACTTGTTGGGAGAAGTAAGAACCTTTTATCCTCTAAGCTTCAAAAGAAACCCGTTATCTAACCTAAAAAATTAGGATTTTCTCAAGTAAATTGTTTGAGTTATTAATCATTACAACTATTTCTCGGAAGGCAACAAGTCACGGTGCCGGAGAACCACAACAAAAGCTGCTAATTTACTTCGGGAATTTAAACTTGCTCGATACCATGTGAAATTTATGAGAGAAGGAAATTGAATTCGGATTGCATTAATTAATGTTGTGATACAATACCTACTTATATAATAAGTAGAGAGATAAAAATAAACAAAATAAGGAGAAAATAAAAGAGTAACCAATGGAGAAAATCTAGGAGAGAATAGAGGAGATGTTACAACAACCTAGGGAGAATAATATAATATAATAATATTACAAAATATTCTCACAATATGTTTATGCACTCTTTCGTGCATCAAAGAGTAGAGTGTGTCTAAATTCTAAAGGGAGGCCATGTCCAATTGGGCCAACCCTAAAAGCCAACTTCATCCATATGAAGACATGAATTATTGTCCACACTAGTTCAAATTTTACAAGCAGTTGAAAGAGTGGTATACTTACACCCAGAAGTTTGTTTAAACAAAGCTCAATCAATGGCACCAATCCATTTTCTTGACCCGATAGAAGGGATCCTCATCACCAATCTAAACAAGTGACTGCTTTATTTCCCTGAGAAATTGTACACCAGGCTTAATGACAGACATGAATATGTATAGCTATTAGGTGTCAAGAAAATATCATACAAGAATGAGCACTCTAGTTACAAATTTTAATTAGATTACATTCCAAAAAAATGACTGGCATCAAGTATAGACCTTTCATCCTTGAGGAAACTGTAATGCTAACTTAAAAAGAGAGTCTAATAGGCCATGATTAAAATGGAACACATTAAAAGCATTTACATCACAATGAAAGGAGAATGCATAGAGAAACATGAAAGGTCCCTTAGATTTAGAATTGTTTGAGTAGCTTTCATTAAAAGGACTGGAAAAGCAACATACTACTGCCTCCATCACAGTAATACACAAAAATATGTTAAAAACAGAAATATTAATGGCAGAGAGGACAAAAACGAAGATACATGTGATCAAAACCATCATCTATCTACTTCGTTTTCAAATGGCCAAAACACTGCATAATGATAAGAAAGGAAATTGGTGCGAGATTCGAGAAGAGTCACGGACTTTTGCAATTACCTCAAATGTGAAACATGGAGAAGGGCTCAAGAAGCTTTCAGACTAATTCGTGACGGCGTTTTCAACATTTGCTTCAAGCACCATTCTCTTTCGTTGATGGTAAATGATGACTGGTAATTGGTAGAAGAAACCACAGAGATATTTATTGCTTCTAGTTTCCCTTTTCATGTTATCCTTTTGGTCGCAGGGGGAAAAGTGTATAAGAGATTACTTCACATTAATTAGGAGGCAAAGTTTCAGACTCTTCAACAAATGTGATTTCAAAATTTAAATTCAGAATCTTTAAAATGGAACACATTAAAAGCATTTATATCCCAATGAAAAAATAATGCATAAAGAAAAGATGACAGGTCCCTTAGATGTAGAATTGTTTGAGTAGCTTTCATTCAAAGGGCTATAAGGCATCACAGTGTTGGTCTAGTATCTTAGATGGCAGAGCTTTTCTCAACAAAGATCTTAGGTGGGATATTGGTGATGGTACTGCTATCATAATATGGGGTGACCTCTGGGTCCCAGGAGCTGCTTTCCCGGAGAGACCTCGTACCACTGATGTCCCGATTATCGTAGAGGGTAGAGTTTGTGATCTGATAGTTGATGGGCAATGGGACCTTAGACCTATTAACCATTATGTTTCTCCTGAAGTCAAAGAGGCTCTATATAAAATCTCTATCCCCTCCAATGGGCTGGAAGACAAATTGTTGTGGACTAGCGCCAAGAATGGAGTGTATACGGTAAAGCTGGGTTACCATTGCCTGAAAAATTGGAATTATGTTAATACGTATAGGCCTGGCTCTTCGACGTCATTCACACTTCAACCCCCCCCAAAAAAAACACACACACAAAAAGGAGAGTAAATGAAGAAAAGGAGACAGATATCATTAGATGTTCAGAGAGCTAAAAACAAACCAAATAGGTCCCTGATGAGGTGTTAATGGAGGAATAAACAACTAGGAAAATGGTATGATAATCAGAAAGTAGTTTCTTCTTTCAAGTGTCAAAACAGAAGTCAAATGCAGGTTCAGTGGTCAGTATTATGTACATCATTCTTGATTCACTCAGGCAGTACTCTTTAAACATCTTCAAAAGATTAGAAAGAAATTCATATCACGTTGCTCAATTTGCCAACTCTTCCAAAGATAAAACTTCGGGATGTGAAAAAGAACATTGGTAAACATAAAAAACAGACCTTGCTAAAAGGAATGAGCACGTAAAGTTCAATAGTCGTTATATACCGGCTTCAAAAAGAAATTTAACAAAGAAAACGAAACCAAGTCACATATTTCATACCTTTGTAATAACAGATATATCAGCCTTCGGTGCCTTCCGCTTTTGTTGCCCATATATTTGGCATGAGACTACATACGTATACTTCAAATCTGCTTGAGCCCGTGACTCACGTGACAACTCAAAACCTTGACTCGTGATGTTGTTTTGATAATAGTCATTCACTATTGAGAAAACAGATGGAAATAAATAGCAATCCAATTATACAACAAAAAAAATGAAACAAATAGAAAGTCACAATCCAAAAGGGAATATTTGAATCTAACAACCTCCAATTGGTCTACTCTCCACGTAACTCGGCAACATCAAAGCCCTCCTATAATACATCATACCGCGTACTGCATCATAAAAGAAGTTAACGATTATAAAAATATGCATGATAACAGCTAGCCAGAAAGTATATTAACAAAATTCTATTTGCTATGAAGCAAAGGAACTGTGCGCAATTATAACCTGTCCTGGCTAAAGTCTGCCCACGATAAGATGCCCAAAAACGAAGCTCCAGAGAATCACTGTAACTTTCATGAAGATCCACATCACCAGTGGACACATCTCGACCAATTCTTTCAAGAAAGTTGTTCCATTAATGATATGCTTTTAGATCCAGAATAGAGATTAGAGATAGAAAAGACACAGAAAAGGGATTAGAAGAGAAGACACACAAGAAAGGGGATTCGAAGAGAAGAAGAGAGCTCCTATGGCTCTCTCACAATGTATTCATACTCATAGCAAAACTGATCTCTAAAACTGATTGTACAATAGGAGGGTGGGCTATTTATAATACTATATCCCTTTCAAGTCTTACAAATCCTAGTTTACCATTATTGACTAATTACCCTACTTACTATCTAGTTTACAAATAGGTCCCTAGGTTTATATTACACTTAGGTCCCTAAATGCTGATTATTATCTTTATATATCAATACTCCTCCCCCAAAACATTCTTGCCCTCAAGGATAATTGACTACAAAACACAAATCGAACCTAAAAACAAAACCGAAACATAAGCCTAAGCCGCAAAATTGGAAAATTCCCGACAGGTGTAGAATCCTCTGTTTTGAATCTTTTGCTACACACAAGTACAATTCACTTGTTTGATCTTTGGAATAAATAGAAGCAATAAATCCAATCCAGACCCAAATAACATTTTAATCAGCTCTCCCCTAAACCAAATTTGTAGCTGAATATGTGTAGGAGAAAATTGCATAGGTAAAATCCAGTTGAGAGAGAAATTTGTAGGCTTCATGGATATAGCCCCCAAACTATTGTCCACTGGATCTTGTAGAACAAAGCAGAACCCAAAAGCATTTTAATTAATTTTCCTTTGTACCACATCGAATGAACAAATGGGTAGGAAGACTCGTGTGATTAAGGCCCTATTCAAAAATACGTTTGTAGGCCTCCTAAAAGTGGTGAAGGCGAAACTTTGGGCTCAATTCTTTAAAGACAAAGCCCAAATGCCCATATGAAATTAGAAAGTCCAAGGAATCTGCATAATCTCCCCCGACAGTGGAAGAAAATGGGAACCACTCTGCGTGAGACCACTTAAGACGCCGCTCCCCGCCGCTTTCTCGAAATACGCAGCCCGGTTTGTGAAGGAAAATTTGACTTTTCCAACTCACCCTCTTGCCGCCACGTGAACTTCTCGGCCGCCACCTAACCAGCCCTGCATTTAGTTGAACCATGCAAATAATCTCTTTGCAAAGTGCTTCTTCCAATCGATCAAAAACGACATCGGTGAAGGAAAGGTACCCAACGCACGATGCAAACAAGCGACAACCTTAAATATAGCGAAAGCTTGATCGACGCCAAACAATGATCACCCATAAATTTCTCTCGGAGAGTCGAGATTCAAAGACCCATAAACTCAATCTGCCGCATTTGCGTTCGTCTGCGTTGACAACTCCAAGTCGCTCACTGGTCTAGCGCCCTTCAACGGCAACTTCACGTGCGCATTTTTGGTCTCCTCCGTCGCACTCGACCTTTTCTGAACGGAGCTGTAACTATCGGCAACCAGAGCTGGGGCCTTTGTTGTGGTTGGTTCCTTTGAGAATGTGGAGCTTTGGACCGAATTCATAGTCTAATATATTGGGTTCACTGAATTTACTGTTATATCCTTCTATTGGGGCTCAATTCGCTGGTTTAAACCTCTATTTCCCCCTGTAGTCGTGGCAAAAGTCTGCAAAGCCACCGAAACAGAGCTTGTCGCATACCGACCTGCTCTGTCACCCAAGGCTTTGGCTTCTCGTCGATTAATTGCCACTTCTTGCAGTCCTGCAAGGCGACGTGCGTCACTGAGTGTGCTAGGATGGAACATCTGCACAAAATTAGCGATCTCATCCTTCAAGGCCGCCACGTATATACCGACAAGATACTTTCTTCGGTCGGGTCCAACGTGGCTGAAATCGCATCAAACTTTGCATTGAATTCGGCCAACGTTCCCGTCGACGTAAGCATGATAATTGTCTCGTTGATACTGTTTTGGGCCACCGATAATTCCCGCACCTTCACGAGTCGTCTTGCTTCCTCGCTTTCTTGGCTTGCCGCTGCAGATCCCATTCTTCCATTTGAGCGTAAGCACGAGCCCCACCCAAGGTTCTTGGTTGAAGGGATTCGACTGAGTCACGGAGTTCATCTTTCAATCCACCCACACTAATAAAGAAAATTAAGCCAATCCAAATAGGTGGCAAGAAATTAAAGACAAGAAATAAAGACAATACATGAAACTAATAAAGCAAAACTAAGCCATTCCAAGTAGGAGGCAAGAAATACAAGAAGGAACATAGAATGGGAGAGATCTTGGTCTTCTCCAAAGTGTGTTTTGCTCTTGCAAACATCCATGTATTTATAGGCAACTTGGAAGAACTATTAGGCCACCATTTTTTACTTTTGAACTCCAAAACCGCGTCAACTTTACAGCCTGTGGTACACCATGAAATCGGTGGATTTAGGCCAAGTAGTCTTCATATGAAATGTAGCCCTGGATGTTAGCTTTCCAGTCGCGCAAACCGGATCTTATTTAGAGGTCTGTAGCTCCAGTTATGGATCAAACACTGAACGTTGTTCCAGAGTCCAGTGCCAGCGCCTTATCTCGGATTCCAAGCCCATTTTGGACCTCTAAACATCTGATTTAGCTTTTGTTCTCTTCATAAGAGTTGTAGGTGTATCGTTAAGCTTTCCTACAATATAAAGTGCAGATCTATTTGAGGTCTAGAACTCAAGTTATGACTAAAATATGGAACCGTATTCACTACCCCATTGTAGTAATAATGTAACTTTAGTTCAACTTTGAATCCAAACTCAAAATATGACCAAGATTAATGCAAATGAAGTCTAAAAACTCATTATGAAGATGAAATCATATATTTAACTAATTGTTCCATTAAAGCATGACAATGACAGAGTTTTTAGCTCCTTTTTTGCATTAAAAATAATATGAATTTAAAGATTATCAAGGATTTATTTTCCCTATTGTTTGTTCTTCTAGAAAGTTGTTTACAAATGCTAGCAACTGAACACTAAAATATGTGAATGCAGAAAAAGTTTTTATGAGAGTCATCTCCATTTTAGACTAATAATATTTAAATTTGACCCGGTCAAATAGTCCTAAAAAAATACTATAGCTGATGATGAACATGTGTAAAATAATACATAAAGCACAAGCATCAACATTACATGACAAAGAGTACAATAGCTTGATTCAAAATAGAAATGATCGATAATGAAGGAGATTTGCAAAATAGGAGTCTTGGATGTGGTTGAAGTGTTTTTTTCTTTCCGGTAAAGAAGGAAGCCTCAGCCTTTAATTAATGAAAATTAGGAAGGGGAGCAAGTCCCAGACAATTATTTCACAACAAAAACCTCATACTATGAGGACAAATATTAGTAACAAAAGATCTTGAAAGACCTTCCTTAGCCATAGCATCTGCTAAGGCATTCTGCGCACGAGGAGTATACTGCACAAGCACTTCGATGTGGTTGAAGTGTTGAATAATGGCGCCGAGGCAGAGCCATTTGGATCCACCTTTGAGCCAAGAAGTCTTGGATACAATACAAACGGGCCTGATCCAAAACGTATGGGCCTGGGCTGCTTAGTCATGATCGATCGAAGCCTACGATCATTGTCTCTTGGAAGAGTTAGCCTAACTATATTTTCTTTTACTCTTTTTTAGACGTTTGTCCAAATAGATTTAGATCTGTGTTTTCCATTTTACTTTCACATGCAAAAGCCTACGATCATCGATTGATCACTTTTACTGTCATTTTACTTTACCTTCCCTCTTTTTGTGATAAAAACAAAGATTACCTCCCCTCTTTTTAACACCCTAATATTATCTGTGTCTTTGGCATTTTATTTCACCGTATAAAACAAACTTTTTCAACTCAAAATGCCCATTTCGGCCCCAATAATGTTTCTCATGATTTTTGTGGCAAATAATGGGTTAAGCATTTAAAACTTTTTACCTTGCGCCATTCAATATGGGTCTAATTCTTTTAGGTTTTGTTTGGGAGTTTGGAGGGGAGGGGAAGGAAGGGGATGCAAGGAGAATGGAGGGGAGGAGAGGGAAGGGAAGAGAAATGGAGGATATTTTCTCCCTTGTTTGGAAGTTAAAAAAATAGTAAGAGAGGAAAATGGAGGATTAATGAGTTATTTTTACCATTTTGTCATTTTCTTTAATAATTAATATAATTATTATACTTTATAAATAAATTTAAATTTTCTAAAAAAAGTATTAATGTAATTTTTATATTCAAAAAATTATTTATGTGGCGACATGAGCGATGGCGGGGCGGTGGTGGCGGTGGTGGGGGTGGCGGTGGTGGGGGCGGCGGTGGTGGGGTGGGGGGCGGCGGCGGTGGTAGTGGTAGTGAACGAGGGTAAAGAAGCAATTAACCTATTTTCCCTCTTAAAACTCCCTATATTGGGGGAATTTTATTTTTAGAAGAAAGAGGGTTTAGAGGGATTTGTAAAAATCTACGATTCCCTCCCCTCTTATTTTTAAAACTTGCAAATAAGGGAAGAGACAACCAAAACCCTCTTAACATATTTTTGTGTATTATTGTCATGGAGGCAATACCATGTTGCTTTTCCAGCCCTTTGAATGAAAGCTTCTTAAACAATTCTACATCTAAGGGACCTGTCATGTTTCTCTTTGCATTCTTTTTCATTGGGATATAATTGCTTTTAATGTGTTCCATTTTAAAGATTTGAATTTGAATTTCCAAATCACATTTGTTGAAAAGTCTGAAACTTTGCCTCCTCCGCATTAATGTGAAGTAATCTCTTATACACTTTTCCCTCTGCGACCAAAAGGATAACATGAAAAGGGAAACTGGAAGAAATAAATATCTCTCTAGTTTCTTGTACCATTGACCAGTCCTCATTTACCATCAACGAAAGAGAATGGTGCTTGCAGTAAACGTTGAAAACAACATCACGAAGTAGTGTGAAAGCTACATGAGTCACATGTTTCACCTTTGAGGTAATTGTAAAAGTCTGTCTCTTCGGAGGCAGATCCTCTTGAGCAAACAGGAAAGATTGGCTTGGTCCTCGTTCAGTCTATTAAATCCTCTTAAAAAAGACGTTTTCAATCTGTGGTCTTTATTGTGGATCTCTCTATATATGGTGACTCCCGCACTAACACTCGAAGGCTTACGAAGAGTGCTTCCTTCTTTGATCAAATGTCCCGTCCATAGGGATCATGGACAATATCTTCGCAAGCCATTGGTGAATAGGGTACAAGAGCCATTTGGTTTCTTTTTCTCATTATCCCTCATAAGCCCATCTAGACCGCTGATTGGAAAGAGAAGAGAAAAGTCAAAGTACTATTGTGATTTTTCAGATTAATTGAATGAACATCATTTAAAGATTATGAGGGATGATGATAAAACGATGATGAGAGAAACCGGACCCATGACTCTTCTCCAACCTCGCACGCATTTCCTTTCTTAGCATTTTGCATGTTTTGGCCATTTGAAAATGAAATAGATAGATGATAGTTTTGATCACATGTATCTTCATTTTTGTCCTCTCTGCCATTAATGTTTTTGTTTTTAACATATTTTTTACTATTTCTTTGTCATGGATAAAAGATCATGTTGCTTTTCCAGCCCTTTGAATGAAAGCTACTCAAACAATTCTACATCTAATAGACCTTTCATGTTTCTCTATGCATTCTATTTTCATTGTGATGTAAATGCTTTTAATGTGTTCCATTTTAATCATGGCCTATTAGACTCTATTTTTAAGTTAGCATTACAGTTTCCTCAAGGATGAAAGGTTTATACTTGATGCTAGTCATTTTTTTTTGGAATGTAATCTAATTAAAATTTGTAACTAGAGTGCTCATTCTTGTATGATATTTTCTTGACACCTAATAGCTATACATATTCACGTCTGTCATTAAGCCTGGTGTACAATTTCTCAGGGAAATAAAGCAGTCACTTGTTGAGATTGGTGATAAGGATCCCTCTTTTATCGGGTCAAGAAAATGGATTGGTGCCATTGATTGAGCTTTGTTTAGACAAACTTCTGGGTGAAAGTATACCACTCTTTCAACTGCTTGTAAAATTTGAAATAGTGTTAACAATAATTCATGTCTTCATATGGATGAAGTTGGCTTTTAGGGGTTGGCCCAATTGGACATGGCCTCCCTTTAGAATTTAGATACACTCTACTCTTTGATGCACGAAAGAGTGCATAAACATATGATCTACAACATATCATAAAAAAAATATGTATCATAGAATATCCTGTTGCCATACTAGAATGCTTTTGACATGTAGCATGGAGAAAGGTTTGCTCATTATTTTAGTTGACAGATGCCTGCATGCGTGGTGGAAATGAATCATGACCAATATGTTCTTAATGGTCTGACTGGGCCCTCTCTTTATCAGGTTACTTGCAAAGTAATCAATGTTAGATCCGGAGCCGAGCTTCCGAAAAATGCCGAGAGTTGGCGTTGCACTTTGAGACCAAAGGGACTCCTGTTATGATTGGTTGGTGGACAAAGTACTTTCTGTTTTATCTGCCATCCATGTTTAATTGTTTATCTTACCTTTAACGTGAGGAGATTTGAGCCATCAATAATCACATCTTCCGGCTATGACCACTTACAAAGTAACATTTGAGGAGTTGATTTTAGTCCTAAATACTATATGACATGGTTTTTATATTTGTCAATCGTTTCTTCTTTTACCCCTATTGATACTTCCTCAACAATAATTAATTAGGAGAGGGAATGAAGGAATTAAGGAAGATAACTAGGGTATATTAGAAAATACATGTCATACTAACCTTTCACAATTAATTTTCTTAATCTAATCAAATTAAGTAAATATATCTTATATAAAGGACCGGAGGGAGTAATAATTGAGGAGAAGAAACAAGAAGGGGCCACTCTCTTCACACGCTGCAAAACCATCCTACTCCCACAATAAGAGACATTTTAGAGACAAGACACGAAGAATCTTGCTTCCTAATTAGTGACCAGAATATTTATACAACTTAAAAAATGTTAAATTAAAAGTATATCAAGAAAATAAAAATGTACAACAAATATTGAATCATAACATATCAATCGGCTAAAACATCTTACAATTGGAATATTGAAGGGGAATAAGGATATAATTGGAATACTTGAATGTTTATGTACCAATGAGTCCATAAAAATATCTAAAACATCTTATAATTGATATAAGAAGGAAAGTAGCACGTTGAAATTGTGCTTTGTTTTGTTTTGTTTGAGAGTCATTAGCCAAAGGGAAAGTAATTAATGCAAAAGTAGGTTATAGATGTAAAATAACTGAAAAATATATAAATTTAATAAAAATAATGTATTATTAGAAAAATATATAAATTATATGTTAGTTCTCTATGTGTTTTGATTATAATCGACAATTGTAAACACAAGTTAAAGTTTGTCTTGTTAAGTTGAAAAACTTACTGTCAAAGGCAAACTCGAGTATTGGTTTCAATATTCGAGTATTGACTTGACAGAAAGTAGCTCATTTTCATTAAGCTAAGCAATACTCGAGTATTCCTTTGAATACTCAAGTATTGAACTTACAGAGAGCACTCTAAGTTTTTCACTATGAGCCAAACTCGAGTATTGGCTTCAATACTCGAGTATGGACCATACAGAGACTCCTTCAATAAAAGGCAAAACTTTCAATACTCAAGTATCCATTTGGATACTCGAGTATTAGTTTGAATACTCGAGTATTGGCTTAACAGAAAGTTTTCAAACTTTACACATGTTTATGAATACTCAAGTATTGAAATGGAAACTCAAGTATTGACTTGGCAGAGACTTCTCAAAGTTTTGAAAATATCTTAATACTCGAGTATTGGCCATACAGAAAGCTTTGTTACTCTCAAATGTTTTGAATACTCAAGTATTGACTTGGGAAAAGATTTCACAAAGTTTTTCAAATAAACTGCATACTTGAGTATTGAGTTCAAAACTCGAGTATTGAGCATACATAGAGCTTTTCTCTTTTTCAAATGATTTGAAAACTCAAGTATTGAAATGAATACTCAAGTATTGAGATTTTGGACTTAAACTCATTTTCATATAAAAAGTTCAAAACTCGAGTATTAGATTTGAATACTCGAGTATTGCTCATATTCAAAGAAATGGTCTAAAGCTCAAAACATGAAGTACCTCTTTGGAAGAAGAATACTCGAGTATGGACTTGTATACTCAAGTATTCATATTAGTGCACAGTGACAAACTCGAGTATTGAAGAACATACTCGAGTATTGGTCGCGGAGTTTGAAAATCAAGTCTGACGAATTTTTGAAATCTTCTTGTTTGATTTCAATACCTCTCCTCTACATTCACTACTATACTTAACTATGTTTAATGAGTTTTTTAGTGAGTTTCAGATTGTTTAGAGGACATTAAATGAAGATTTGAAGAAAAGCAAAAAGCAATGTCAGAATATTAAATGCAAGACCAGAAGCTTGCATCCTTTTGAGCCATCATTCTCTACACATATGCAAAAGGATTAATGTCTGCTTTCCCTAAGCAGTAATTGATATTCCAATAGATCTATTACAAGGAAAGTCAACACTAATCCTCTGGGCAAAAGGAATTAACTGAAGATTAGAGAGAGAAGACACCAAAATGCCTCCAACAGCTAGATTAGCATACCAACGGATATAATGGAGTTAGCAACGATCATTTAATGCTCTCTTAGTATAAATAGAGAAGCATTCAATTCCTCTCAACAACTAAGACTGCAGAAAATGAAAATCATTCAAGTTTCCAACTACTCTTGAGTTTTCTTGTGTAAAGTATCTGTTGATACATTAAGCTTCAGTGTTTATCATTATCTACTCTTAGAGAGAGTTTCCTACTTGTAAATCATTTATTGTAAAGAATCACAAGTCAGGGGACTTGGTGATTGGGTTCATTGATTGCAACTTGTAAGGGGGAGTAAGTTCTAGTGAGAGAATTACTCTTAAGTACAGAGTGTGTAATCAATTGTGATAGTGAAAAACCCAGAGAGTCTGGGGACTGAACGTAGGTTAAGAGATTGGACCGAACCAGTATAAATCCTTGTGTCTTGCTCTTCTACCTTCTACTTAGTTCATCTATGTTTTTAGTGTACAAAAACAGAGTAAATCGAAAAAGTTTTTGAAATCCCCAATTCACCCCCTCTTGGTGATTGATGCGAGTTGTCGAACTCTCACAAAATAACCAAGTTACCAAATATTTGCAAAGTATAGGGACAACTGGATCGTCTCCCAAGGAATTCGCGGTTGGTTTAAATCAATTGGTAAAAACGGTGAATGAAATGGGGGTTTTAAGGTTTAGTTAAAATTAAAGAAAGAACTAAGGATAGAGTGGAAGGATAAATGAAATTAAGTAGATTAAAACGATCAACCCCGGAATTGGGATCCAAAATCTTCCATCATCGGACAAAAATAGAATAACTGACCTTGTGATTGATTCTAGAGAAACCGAAATCTCGCATTAGTCTAGAAGCTCCCTCGACTAGACGATCGCCTAGCATTTATTCGAACACGTGGCGAGCTTGCTATACGAACGTACAACGCTCTTTATAACCCGGTCCGAACTATGTCCTTGGGATATCAATCTGGATATTAAATCTAACATCCAATCTATTTCTAAATTCGAATCCGATTAAAGTAAAAACGAAACAAGTCGGTTATCGATTAAAACACAAGTCCTCCGGATGACACCATGGAATCCTCAACTCATGGGTCGATCACGAAACTTAGCCAAGCATTGCTATGTAAGATAAAAATGAAGAAATAAGGATATTCATCATGACCACGAAGAACATGAACTAGTTCAACATGAACACGAAGAACAACTTAAGAAAAATGAAAGTAAATCTCACAAACATAATGAATCCATAAAAGAAAAAGATGAAGAACATAAAATCAACATAAATAATTAAAAGAAAATATTAAAATGCCATACCAAGAAGGAGGCAAGAAATTAAAGACAATACATGAAAATAATAAAGCAAGATATTGCCATACCAAGAAGGAGGCAAGAAATTAAAGACAAGAATTAAAGACAATACATGGAAATAATAAAGCAAGATATTGCCATACCAAGAAGGAGGCAAGAAATTAAAGACAAGAACTACAAGAAATAATTTAGAATGGGAGAATTAGAGAGATCTTGGTCTTCTCCAAAGGTGTATCTTGCTCTTCTCAAAATCCATCTATTTATAGAAATCATGGAAGAACTATTTAGCCATACTTTTTGACTTTGCACCTCCAAAACCGTGTTCCATCTTGCAAGCTGTATTACACCACGAATTCGGTGGAACTGGGCCTTGTTGTCTTCATATGAAATATGACCGTTTGTGTCAGCTTTCCAGTCGTTCAAACTGGGCCTCATTTGGAGTTCTGTAGCTCAAGATATGGATCAAACACCGAACGTTGTTCCGGAGCCCAGTTCAGCGCCCCTGTTCCGTATTCCAGGCCCAATTTGGTCCTTTAAACATTTGATTTAGCTTTTGGGCTCTTCATATGGTTTGTAGATCTTCATTTTAGCTTTCTGAAAATATAAATTGCAAAGCCATTGGATCTCTAAAACTCAAGTTATACCCAAAATACTGAACAGTGTTCACTACCCAATTGTAGTAAGAATATGACTCAAGTTCAATTTTGAATCCAAACTCAAGATGTGACCAAGATTAATGCAAATAAAGTTTAAAAACTCATTATGAAGTGTAACCACATATTTAACTAATTGGTCTATTAAATCATGACAATGACAGAGTTTTTAACTTCTTTTTGCATTTAAAATAATATGAATTTAAAGATTATCAAACTCCCCACACTTATTCTTTTGCACTCCGGAGCAAAAATAAAGATAAAAACGATTCTCTTTTCTAACAATTGCTGAAATTTCAAAACTTAACAAGGATCACAAAAGGTTCAAAAGATCAACCAATCAAGACAGAAATCTCTTCATCTCAATTTACAAATCATGGCAATACCATTCAATGATGCTAATCACACAAGATAGTCTCTCAAGGGATGCCCTCAATCAATCGCTCAAGTGTATATGGTTAATAAGTGTATCGCTCAAATTCCACTCAAGGAAATTGTTCTACCATAAGCTTGCTCAAGTTCTACTTCTCCACTACTTATAACACATGCTTGCAAAAATCAAGAGGACTTGTTATTAAGGTTGTAATGGGGCTATGGTAATGGTATGGAAATGAGAGGCTAAATACCCGAGATATTTAAAAAAGCGTTAGTACATAATATAAAGTCACTCTTTTTTTTTTTTTCAATAAATGCCAGATGATGAATGGCACATAAGCTTCTTTTTTTTTTTTTTTTTTTTTTTTACAATAAATGCCAAACAATGAATGGCACATAATCAAATACTTCAAATAATACTTTGAACAAATACTTCCCCCACACTTAAAATGTTGCACTCTGGGCAACCCCACACTTAACCACAAAACCAATGCGCAATTAATTTCCAAGGTGTGGAATAAAATGGTGTGACATTTAGGCTAGTAATGTGGCTTCGAAAGGAATGAGTCAAAAAGGCACAAATGGCTAACAAAGGAGATATAATGCAAGGGAAAGGCTATTTGGTCGAGTCGGAAATAAAAGAAAGAAAACAAGCCTCCATCATATTTATGCATGCATATGAAAAATGTAGTTTTGAAAAGAATGAGAGCAAGTTCTAGAGAACATAAATCATGAGCAGATGCACACAAGAAAGAAAGAATGGTAAAAGATGAGTTCCATTCATGTAGGCCCAAGATCTCACAAAGGAAAATACCAAATCATGCAATTAGCATCGCAGAATTAACCACCGGGGCAAGTAATCCAAGAATTAAGAAATATAGCCCAATTAGAATGATCCATTAAAACCAAAATGTCCAAGTTCATAATATGTTGCAATCATAGAAGGAGAGAATGTATTGTTCAAAAGAAAAAAAAATTGTTTTTGTTTTTTTGTTTCTTTTTGTTTTGTTTTGTTTTGTTTTTTTTTTTTTGAAATGAAAAGTGAGAAAATGGAAATAATAAAAGAAAACAAAATAGAGAAAGTAAAGAAAAATACTCCCCAAGGTTCTTATGGGTGGCAAGTGGCATCCGTGAGTAGGATCTCTTCTTCCATAGGTCGCTCCCGGGATCCTTCGTAAAATTGTTTGAGGCGATGTCCATTCACTTTAAAGATTTTCCCCGTAGGCGGATCACACAACTCACGGCACCAAAAGGAAATACATTAGTAATCACAAAAGGGCCATCCCATCTAGATCGAAGTTTACCAGGCATAAATTTGAGACGGGAATTGAATAGAAGGACTTTTTGGCCCACAACAAACTCTCTCCTCGGATCTCGCTTATCATGGAATGCCTTTGTCTTTTCCTTGTATAACCGCGAACTCTCATAGGCATCTAATCTAAGCTCATCCAGTTCTTGTAATCGCAACTTCCGTTCAACCCCCGACTTAGCCAAGTCCATGTTGCCTTTGTTTAATGGCCCAATAGGCTTGATGCTCCAACTCAAGTTTGGAAGATGACATGCCTTACCGAAGACAAGCCGATAAGGAGACATCCCAATCGGAGTCTTGTGCGATTCGATATGCCCACAAAGCATCGTCAAGTCTCTTGCTCCAATCCTTCCGAGTAGAGTTAACGGTTTTCGAAGGATTTGCTTGATTTCTCTATTTGAAACTTCACTGACCATTGGTCCGTGGATGGTATCTTTGTGGAGACCTTATGAATCACTCCATATTTCCGTAATAAAGCACTCATGCTTCGGTTACAAAAATGAGAACCCTGGTCACTGATAATAGCTCGTGGAATACCAAACCTGCATAAAATGTTAGACCTGACAAAATCTACCACCACAGCAGAATCATTAGTCCGGGTGGCCTTTGCCTCAACCCATTTTGAAACATAATCAACAGCCAGCAGTATGTAAGTAAGTCCATAGGAAACAGGAAATGGACCCATAAAATCAATACCCCAAACATCAAAGATTTCACAAAATAGTATAGGCTGCTGAGGCATCTCATGCCTACGGGAAATACTCCCTGCTCTCTGACAGTTATCACATGTCTTACAAAACAAATAAGAATCACGAAACAGGGAAGGCCAAAATAAACCAGAGTCCAACACTTTCCTAGCAGTTCTTTGTGGTCCAAAGTGACCACCACAGGCAGAAGCATGAGAAAAATGCAATATGGAATGAAATTCATGATCAGGCACACATCTCCTAACTACTTGGTCACTACAAAATTTCCACAGATAAGGGTCATCCCAAACATAATATTTAGACTCACTCTTCAATTTTAGGTTTTGGGCCCTAGTGGAATCTACAGGAAAAACACCAGCTACCAAGTAGTTAACCAGATCAGCATACCAAGGAATCTTACCTTGCAGCTGTAGAAGCTGCTCATCAGGAAAATCATCCTGAATGGAAGAGGGGTTAGAAGAATGAGTGATGCGACTAAGGTGATCGGCTACCCGGTTTGTGCTCCACTTCTATCTTTAATCTCAACATCAAATTCTTGGAGCAATAGCATCCACCGGATGAGTCGCGGCAAGCATCCGCTTTTTCAACGAAACTTCAAAGCAGCATGGTCAGAAAAGACAATTACTTTAGTATTTAGCAAATATGACCTAAACTTGTCAAATGCAAACACTATAGCCAAGAGTTCTTTCTCGGTGGTTGTGTAATTGGATTGGGCAGAATCCAAAGTCTTGGATGCATAGGCAATGACATGAGAGGCTTTGTTGACCCGCTGTGCCAAGATAGCACCAACAGCATAGTTAGAAGCATCACACATCAACTCAAATGGAAGATTCCAACTGGAGGTTGGATCACGGGAGTTGTGGTAAGACAACGCTTCAAGTGATTGAAGGCTTCCTTACACTCATCATTGAATACAAAATCGGTGTCCTTATGCGGAAAGGTTGGACAAGGGTCGGGCAATCTTGCTAAAATTGAATGAAGTTAGGTAGAAACCGCATGACCAAGAAAAGAACGAACTCCCGAACGCAGATGTGGGGTAAGGCGAGCAAGTAATAACATCAATTTTAGCGGGATCTACCTCAATACCCTTACTTGATACAATGTGTCCCAAAAACTATTCCCGACTCAACCATGAAGTGACACTTTTCATAATTAAGCACAAGATTAGACTCTATGCATCTATGCAAGACTCTAGAAAGATTAGCCAAACATGCATCAAAACCAGATCCATATACGGTAAAATCATCCATAAAAACCTCCATGCAATCCTCTAGAAACTCGTAAAAGATACTTACCATACAACGCCGAAAGGTGCCGGGTGCATTGCGAGAGGCCAAATGGCATCCTTCGTAAGCATAAGTTCCAAAGGGACATGTGAATGTTGTCTTCTCCCCGATCCTCGGGAGCAATGTGGATCCGAAAGTAGCCACGAGAAACCATCCGAGAAAGCAATAGTGTGACTTACTAGCCAATCGCTCTAACATCGATCAATGAATGGTAAAGGATAATGATCCTTGCGAGTAGCTTGGTTGAGCCTCCTATAGTCAATGCATACTCTCCAACTATTTCGAACTCGTGTAGGGATGAGTTCATTTTTCGATTGGCTACCACGGTACTCCGGACTTCTTGGGAACCACGGACGGGCTAACCCGACCGTCGAGATGGGGTAGATGATACCGGCTTGCAAAAGCTTAGTGACCTCCTTTTTCACCACATCAAGAATAAGGGGATTAAGGCGTCTTTGGGGTTGTCTCGGCTTAGCCTCCTCTTCCAACAAAATTCTATGCATACACACGAGGGGCCGATGCCAACGATATCGCCTAATGTCCACCCAATCGCCTTCTTGTTTGCTCTCAAGAATGTCAACGCGACTTTTCTTCTTGATTTGGTAAAAGATTATTTGCCAATATGACTGGCAACTGCTCATTGTCCTCCAGAAAAGCATACTTCAGATGATCTGGAAGAGGTTTAAGATCCAACTTCGGTGGCTGCTCAGTAGAGGGAAGAATCTTAGGTGGTTGTTGCACTAACTCTGATGTAATCACACTTGGAACGCCCCGAAACCAAATTCACGTAGCGAGAGAAAGAACTGTGCCTTGACAACTCAACATTATCATCGAATTCGTTCACAATCGAATGAACATCAAAATCGAATTTAGCTCCAATGTGCAATCATTAGTATCAATAAGAGAGTCGAATCACCATATAATGCATCATTTATTTCGAGCATGCGAGCACCATTCATTATCGAACATGCACAAATGGTAGCATCACTCATATATGCAAAATCGGGATAATCGGCAAACCAATTAGCAAGAACATCATCAACATGCATCATCAACCATATCAATACACAAAACGAATGTTCTTCCCTAGGATGTTTCATGGCATCAAATATGTTAAAATGCACAATTATATCACCAAACTCCATAGAAAGAGTACGGAATGTACATCTATTTTAGTCCTAGCTGTTTTCATGAAAGGTCCGCCTAAAATGATTGGTGACTTCTTCGCTAGGAGACTCATCCTCCATATCTAAGATGTAAAAATCAGCAGGAAATATCAATTCATTAACTTTGACTAATACATCTTCAACTAAACCGAAGGATGAGCATTACTCCTATTAGCTAACCGGACAACAATACCGAGTGGGACGCAAGGACCAAGACCAAGAGATTTATAGACAGATCGGGCATGACATTAATTGAAGCACCTAGATCTAACATGCAATCATCAAATCTATAATTACCAATAATGCAAGGGATAGAAAACATTCCTGGGTCTTTGCACTTGTGAGGCATGGGTTGGAGGAGTGCTGACACATTCTGATTCAGGCTCACTCGCTCAGTCCCCTTCAGTCGCCTCTTGTTGGTACATAGCTCTTTGAGAAACTTGGCATATTTGGGAATTTGCTTGATTGCATCCAAGAGAGGAATATTGATCTCGACCTTCGAATGTCTCAAGGATGTCCTTTTCTTGTGCTTTTTCACCCAACTTCTTGGGTTGAATTGTTCTTTGAGGAAAGGAAGAGGAATGGGAATGTCAAGTTCTTCTTGGCTTTGATGCATTGGCATTTTATTACTAGAGTCAATCTTCACATTTTCGACTCTTTCCGATGTGGATTCGAGTTACATCTCGGCTTGTTTAGGCTCCTCCAATTTCTTGCCGGACAAGTAGGGTTATAGCACTAACGTTCCCTTTTGGATTGGGAATTGTTTGTGAAGGAAGAGTGTTGGATCCCGAGGTTGTAGTTGGTTCAATGATGTTGCTAATTGCCCGATTTGTGTTTGCAAAGTCTGAATAGAAGTCTCGGTTCTTTGTTGGAATTGCATATTGTTTGCAGCAAATTGCTTCATCATTTCTTCCAGTGAAGAACCATTACTCTTTAGTCTCTTGTTGTGAAATCTGCGGAGGTGTAGATTGCTGAAAATTCTGTTTATTTTGTGGAAATTGTCTTTGTTGGTAATTTACAGAATTTTGCTGAAATTGGTTATTCTGGTTCTGACTCTGATTCTGATTCCACCGAAAGTTTGGGTGATTTCTCCATCCTGGATTGTAAGTGTTGGAAAATGCATTATGTTGCTGTTGTACGTGGCTTCCCTGGAAAGACTCGCAGCTATGACTACGGTCTGATGGGAAGTGGTATCTTGCAAAGTGGGGCAAGAATCGTAGGATGAAGAGGTCTACGAAGGCAGAATCCACAGGAATACCCAATAGAAGGAGTAGAAGATTGCATTGTCTGTGTCACTGCTAGTTGCCTCACAAGAGAAGTCAGATTATCAAGTCTATTCTCTAACCTTTGTTGATCTGCACTTGAGGAACCTGATTTCTGGGAATTAAGTTGATTTGAGTGGTGCTTGAATCGGTAAGCAGTGCTATTTGCTACGGTGCCAAAGCCGCGAGAATTAGCGGCCATAGTGGATATTAAGTCTCCGGCCTCTTCGGGAGTCTTGCTATCTAAAGTCCCACCACTTGATGCATCCACCAAGCTTCTATCCATCGGCAATAAACCTTCATAGAAATAAGTGATTAGTAGTTGCTCGAGTGATTTGGTGATGCGGACGGTGGGCACACAATCGCTTGAACCTCTCCCAATACTCATACATGTTCTCCCCATTGACTTGTTTTATTCCACTAATCTCTTTTCGAATAGCGGTAGCTCTTAAGGCAAGGAAGAACCTCTCTAGGAATAACTTCTACATGTCAATCCAGCTTCGAATGGATGATGGCTAAAGATAATATAACCAATCCTTAGCAACTCCATCGAGAGAAAATGGGAAAGCTCTCAGCTTAATATGGTCCTCATCAATTGCTTGTGGTTTCATCGTGCTACAAACCACGTGGAACTCTTTGAGATGTTTATGCGGACATTCACCTTTGCAAGACCATGAAACTTGGGCAACAAATGGATAAGACCCGATTTAAGTTCAAAGTTAGCACCAAGTTCGGGATAGGTAATGCACAAAGGCCGATAATTAACATCAAAGTGCAGCCAATTCCTTTAAAGTAGGACGAATTCTTTGTTCGGCCATAATTTTGGAGTTAGAATTAGTGAAAACAACAAGGTTATCGAGGAACTAGAAAGATCAACGAGAATGAAGAGAATCGGAATGATCGAATCGAATGGTCGAATCAAGACTTATCCTAATGACTCTTCTAGAAGAAAGAAGAATTGTTCTTTCTATTTCGTGGTCGAATCCAAACAAAGATTCGGGAATAGTAGCACTCCTAGTATTCATACAACATAAGAAGAAAGGAATGCTAGAAATTAAGAAACACAATGAAATGATTTTTGTTCTTTTTTTGTTCTTTTTTTTTTTTTTTTTTTTTTTTTTTTTTTTTTTTTTTTTTTTTTTTTTTTTGGAGAACAAGTTCTACACAATTTAGGAACCTAAAATGAAATAATAATAAAAAATCCAAAATTGCAAAAGTGATTTGGGTGAGATAGAAATCTGCCCAATCACCAAAACCACTAGATTTAAACCGATGCGAGTTTCCAAGAACGGCGCCAAATTTTGATGCGAGTTGTCGAACTCTCACAAAATAACCAAGTTACCAAATATTTGCAGTATAGGGACAACCTGGATCGTCTCCCAAGGAATTCGCAGTTGGTTTAAATCAATTGGTAAAAACAGTGAATGAAATGGGGGGTTTTAAGGTTTAGTTAAAATTAAAGAAAGAACTAAGGATAGAGTGGAAGGATAAATGAAATTAAGTAGATTAAAACGATCAACCCGCAATTGGGATCCAAAATCTTCCATCATCGGACAAAAATAGAATAACTGACCTTGTGATTGATTCTAGAGAAACCGAAATCTCTGCATTAGTCTAGAAGCTCCCTCGACTAGACGATCGCCTAGCATTTATTCGAACACGTGGCGAGCTTGCTATACGAACGTACAACGCTCTTTATAACCCGGTCCGAACTATGTCCTTGGGATATCAATCTGGATATTAAATCTAACATCCAATCTATTTCTAAATTCGAATCCGATTAAAGTAAACGAAACAAGTCAGTTATCGATTAAAACACAAGTCCTCCGGATGACACCATGGAATCCTCAACTCATGGGTCGATCACAGAAACTTAGCCAAGCATTGCTATGTAAGATAAAAATGAAGAAATAAGGATATTCATCATGACCACGAAGAACATGAACTAGTTCAACATGAACACGAAGAACAACTTAAGAAAAATGAAAGTAAATCTCACAAACATAATGAATCCATAAAAGAAAAAGATGAAGAACATAAAATCAACATAAATAATTAAAAGAAAATATTAAAATGCCATACCAAGAAGGAGGCAAGAAATTAAAGACAATACATGAAAATAATAAAGCAAGATATTGCCATACCAAGAAGGAGGCAAGAAATTAAAGACAAGAATTAAAGACAATACATGGAAATAATAAAGCAAGATATTGCCATACCAAGAAGGAGGCAAGAAATTAAAGACAAGAACTACAAGAAATAATTTAGAATGGGAGAATTAGAGAGATCTTGGTCTTCTCCAAAGGTGTATCTTGCTCTTCTCAAAATCCATCTATTTATAGAAATCATGGAAGAACTATTTAGCCATACTTTTTGACTTTTGCACCTCCAAAACCGTGTTCCATCTTGCAAGCTGTATTACACCACGAATTCGGTGGAACTGGGCCTTGTTGTCTTCATATGAAATATGACCGTTTGTGTCAGCTTTCCAGTCGTTCAAACTGGGCCTCATTTGGAGTTCTGTAGCTCAAGATATGGATCAAACACCGAACGTTGTTCCGGAGCCCAGTTCAGCGCCCCTGTTCCGTATTCCAGGCCCAATTTGGTCCTTTAAACATTTGATTTAGCTTTTGGGCTCTTCATATGGTTTGTAGATCTTCATTTTAGCTTTCTGAAAATATAAATTGCAAAGCCATTGGATCTCTAAAACTCAAGTTATACCCAAAATACTGAACAGTGTTCACTACCCAATTGTAGTAAGAATATGACTCAAGTTCAATTTTGAATCCAAACTCAAGATGTGACCAAGATTAATGCAAATAAAGTTTAAAAACTCATTATGAAGTGTAACCACATATTTAACTAATTGGTCTATTAAATCATGACAATGACAGAGTTTTTAACTTCTTTTTGCATTTAAAATAATATGAATTTAAAGATTATCAGTGATTTAGCTCCACCTTCAAATTACACAAAAAGCAAGCATTAGCTTTTTTTTCTTCTTCAAAAGCATTAGCTAATTAGATATCAACGGATTGGTAATTTTCCTGAGAAAGCACCACTTAACTCCTCCCTTACCAGCTATAAAGATGCCGCTACCTTGAAATGGTAAGAAATCATGTGCCAAAAATAACAAGATGAATTACCTGTAACCCCACTGTTGGTTATGATTAGTTTTGATGATGTCTTATATAGATGTCATTATTTAGAGCAAAAATTTTATATCATATACATTGACTAACTACTGTATATTTAATGTATTACCTACCTTGAAATGGTAAGAAATCATGTGCCAAAAATAACAAGATGAATTACCTGTAACCCCACTGTTGGTTATAATTAGTTTTGATGATGTCTTATATAGATGTCATTATTCAGAGCAAAAATTTTATATCATATACATTGACTAACTACTATATATTTAATGTAGATTAGTCCGAGTTGAAGTATAGAGATTAATCAAGAAGAAGATAAAAGGTTACGGAAAGAAGAACTTGCAGAGAATGTCAAGAAAACAAGAAGTTATGAAAATATTTTGGTTATAATCAAGAAAAATAGAAGATATTGAAGAAGGTAGAATTTCAAGAGAATGATGAGTCCAAAGAAGAAAGATTATGCCGAGATGGGCGAACGTATCTATGCACATTGTTTATCTGGCTATCTGTATATGTTCGAACTGAGATGTTAAGTTCAAACTAAGAAGTTAAATTCGAACTGGGATGTTAAGTTCAAACTAAGAAGTTAAGTTCGAACTGGGATGTTAAGTTCAAACTAAGAAGTTAAGTTCAAACTAGGATGTTAAGTTCAAACTAAGAAGTTAAGTTCGAACTAGGAAGAATTATGAAGAATGATCAAGAAAGGAGAAGAAAGAAAGAAGAACTTGCTCAATGGAATGAGAAAATCATTATACAAGTTTTTAGATAGATTCTAGAAGTCTCCACGATCAAATAGAAGTTGGAACGACTCAATTCAGAGTTAAAATAAGCTATAATTGAGTTCCTGAAGTCATGCTCAAGCAACAACAATATTCATACTCGAGCAAGGTGCATTTCCGCTCAAATTCCGCTCTTGCTCGAGCAAAAGACCTGTGCTTGCTCGAGCAACAACGTTTTTCAGCACTCTGTTCAGCTCTGGCGACCTCTGGTAATTTGACAATATCTCCCAAACCAAGAATCGGATTGACGTGAAACCAGTGGAATATGAAACTAGACTCCCAATGCGTCATTTTGATATAAAATTCAAGCCAAAAAGAGTTCATATCAAGGATCTATGAATTATAGAAGTTTCAACAAAAATCAACGTCACAATCCAGACCCAGCTTCGGTATTTTGAGGATATCTCACAAACGACAAATCCGATTGAGCTGAAATTAGTGTCATATGAAAGTAGACTCAAAATTATTTTTATCAATACTTGAACCAATCAAAAATGAATTCAGACCAAGGAGATATGATCTTTTAAAGTTGATGGTTCTTTTCAGAATGTTGCAAAAAACGCTGGTCAAGAACATCATTCATTGATTTGAGGATAATGGATGATCTACAATGAGTTTGGAGCTAATTCTTATTGTGTTGGAAAGAAGACTAAAAGAGCTCTCTAAGATGGATTGACCATGAATGCTCGAGCAACGAAAGTAACATGCCCGAGCATCATACTCGAGCAGATAAATGAGCTTGCCCGAGTAGCATCGAGTGTCAATGAGAATTCCAACTATGAAGAGTCTTGCCCGAGCAGAGAAGAAGTCTTGCCCGAGCACCATGCTCGAGTAGAACATTTATGATGCCCGAGCATCATCGGGCCCAAAGCAAAAGTTCACAAGTTGGAAGGACGTTGCCCGAGCAGATGGTTGGACGTGCCCGAGCAACATCAGACTTTGATAGAAGTAAAGAAGCTTGCCCGAGCAAGGATAAAAGCATGCTCGAGCAACATCGTTGAATCTCTTGATCCTACGCTTAATATACCCTGTGCCTGAGCATGGAAAATGCTTGCTTGAGCACCATGCTCGAGCAGCATCACTGAATGTGTAATTCTTCGCCTCTGTTCATCTCTTGCACGAGCACACATATGATCTTGCTCGAGCATGATCAAGCTATTCTCAAAATCACTGTGTTCGAAATCTTGGCCTCTCATCAAGAACATCCAGATGAATTCCAAAAGAACTTATACTACTTCTTAACACTACTTATATCATTTTTGTATAAGTTTCAGATGATTATATGAAGGACTCAAGCACATAGCTTATCAGACAGTAGAGCACTATTCCACAACGTCTCCAAGAATTCAGAAATGATTATTATCAACTGATTTCTACTTGCTATACTTCTCAATACTATTAATCATGTTTGTTAGCAAGTTTCAGATGATCAAATAAAGGATTAACATCAGATTATCAAAAAACAAATGATTACGTCAGAGCTTGCAATGGTAACTTTGAGCAAGTCACAACGGTCATATTCCAACGGGAAGAATTACTCAACAGACGAATGCTCGCAACGGTCAAAACACAATTACCTATAAATTGTGAAGTCTTTAAACCGGAAGGAGTGACGATGGTTGATGAATGAATCGACGAACCCAACGAAATGATTTTACTACTTCACCGTCGATAGTTCATACACTCTATTTCTCAATGTTTATATAGTTTACAGTAGAGAGTGAGATGATCGATTATGTACTTCAGTGATTAACTTTTATCTACTCAGTGAGGATTTCTTAAACACCATTTAATTCTGTTAGTTGTCAAAATCTTAAGGTTGTGGAACCTTAAGTATGGGTGTATCAATTACAACTTGTAAGGGGGAGTGAGTCCAAGAGTGAAAGGATCATCCTTTGTTTACAGAGTGTGTAATTGTATCCTTACAGTGTGTAAGGGGGAGTATCTCGGTAAGAGATTGTAAAGGTTGCTCAAGTGCCCGACTAAACTTGTGAGGTTGTAAAGGCTTTCTCTTGTGCCCGGTTAAACAAGAAGATAGTGGATTGAAAATCTCAAGTGAAGCTTGGGGACTAGACGTAGGTCAAGGATTGGGCCGAACCAGTATAAATCTCAGTTTGCATATTCTCTTCCTTAAACTCTTACATTTCCATCATATATGTTTGAATGGCTGATTATTGCTTTATAAACTAATTCTGTCATTCGAACTACTTTTAGTAAGTTGTGAAAAGATTTTTAAGGCTTAATCAGATACCCAATTCACCCCCCTCTTGGGTGATAGCCGGTTCTTCACCCACTCGTTGCCATACCAAGCAACAAGCTTCACCAAGTTTTTGCTCAAACCAATACCTTCCTTGGCATAAAAAATACTTGACCTGAAAAAAACAAAAGATATCTCCAATGACAAATAGGGGTAAATATGGATCTAAAGATGACAAGGTAGAGAATTTGATGCGTTTAATAGCTTCCAATCAGATGAGAATCCACACCTACCGTCCACAACAAAGTCTCAAAGTGTAGACCGCATCCTCAACGTAACCAAGGATTCCTTCAACTTTCCTTGGGACTCCTCCCGAAAAAAAGTACTATTGAATCGACAAGCCAAAATCTGCGCAACCCCAAAATCCTTCCAGCCATATCAAAGAGTTATTTGCACTCGAATCCTGCAAACCTCAATAATCAAATAATAATCATTAAATATAAGAATCAGTTTGAGGATAAAATCTTACTTGATGGCATCTTCAATTTGGTCATAGGTGGCTTCCTTTTCCGCCTCACAAGAAGATCAACAAAGAGAAAGATTCAAGATAGGAACAAGGAAAGGATCGTCGGTCAATTTTCCATTCAAAGTAGGAATCACTTTCCCAATAGCCCGACGCAAAGAAAAGTATATTAGTGAAGGAGACCATATAAAGGTAACAACTAACATTAATATATGAATGCCAATTATTCACCTTAGCAGATCCAGTGTAGCTAGAAAGAATGTCAAGTGAAGAAGCTCTTGCACCCTTCCATTCTTTAACTGGTGGCCATTCAATATTCATCAGGCTAGCTGAGCAACAGTATAGCATGAACGTCATGATTATACTTAACAGACATAAATGAGAAACGCTAGATGTTATGGTTAATTATACCCACAAGTGATGGAGTAAAATGTGGCTACTTGCCCCTCAACAATGCCAAATTCATCGTGAATAACCTAAAATTGACGAAGAAAGTTTAACATAACAGAACATTATGGCATTGATACAAGTACAATACAAGTATCTGAAGGCCTGATAACCTTCATTGCCATGATGTTTTCTTTCTTAATTCATGAGAAGATCATTTGGATATAATATGTGTTGAAATGCTTTTGTTTACTTATTGCTTGTGATTGGAACATTCAGTTTTGAAGCTTTAGTTTAATTTAGTTTTTTTTTTTTTTCCGTTTATATTCCCTTGGTCTTGATTTGTGTTGCCCAGGAGTGCAAATGATAAGTGTGGGGGAGTTGATAAATCCCAATTTTAATATATTTTATCCCACCTTAATAATTTATTTTAGGGATTATTTTAGGCTAATTTGGATATATTAGATAATAATTGGATTATTAGCCAATTTTAGGATATAATATAAATCAGAATTAATTATAAGATTATTGGGCCTAAATATTGATATTCGATTAATCTCTTGTGATTAAATAATATTTCTTAAGATATGATAGATTATGATTTTATCATATTAGAGATCCTATGGTGAAGAATTTTTCGGGGAAGCTAAAAAGGAATCCAATAGTGAAATTATATTGGGCTTCTTATATTTTGATGGGCTCAAGTTGTTACCCAAAAATATCTCTCTTTCTTCCTATTAATCTGCATACCTAAGATTCACGCTCTCTTGGAGAGCCGCAAGAGACTACTCATTCACGAGCCGAGACGGACACGAGCGACTTAGGCACGCTGAGAAAAAGGACGCAGCCGCTGGAATTGGTGTGGAAGTTATATATTCATTCACCATGGGACGTCACTGAGAGAGAACAATCCTAATCAATCCCCACAGTCTTATCCATCCACGGCCTCATACCTTCAATCATAATCTCCCATTCGGGATTCATCGAATGGCGTGAGAGTCTTGTGTAAGGCGTGAAGGAATGATTTCCATGGCGGCTTGAGATCTTTAGGAGACAATTTGGGAGGAGCATGGAAGAAACTAGAGCCTAGGAATTTACACTTGAAGATCACAAGGGAGTGTCATTCTTTTTATTTTTTTAATTCAAACTTGAGATTATTTAGTTTTAAAGGATTTTGAGTTGTATTAATTGAGAACAATCTAGTTTTAGATTGTAAACTTATTTCTTTTGGATTAGATTGATAATTCGAAGTTTTTATGCTTATTGTTGGATTCTTGTTTGCAACCTTTGGATTGTCAATTGAATTAATAATTGAGTTTTCATTATTAATTTAATTGTCAATTGGGTTTATCGATTTAATTGTTTAATTGAGTTGATAAATCGTCTAGTTGTTTAATTGGACAATTGTAAACAAAATTCCGAAATTATTTAGAAATTAATTGTGATTGGGTTTTAATGAGTTTAATTAATTAGCACTCATTCCATGATGAGTTTTCTAGTGGATTAGGTGTTATTGAACTTGAGGGTTTCCCATGTTTCAATTAGTTAATTAAATTTATTAATTCTAATCTTTCACTAATCTCCTTTTGAACTAATTAATTAGTTTGGGATAAGAAAGTTAACTCCAAGTGAATCCTAAGTTGTCTCATTCACCGTACCTGAAGTAAACCTTTTGTGTATTTTCTTATTTGATTTTCTTAATAGTTAGTTAATTTCTTTTCTTAGGATTTTAATTATTCTCTCATCACAAAACCCCCAAATTTGCATCCGCATCTAGATTAGTTACATTCTCATATAGGTTTTAGAGTCATTTTCATCTTGCATTTAGTTAGTTTAGTTTCATTTCATTGCATTTTTTATCACCTAAATTCAACCTAAAGAAAAACCCACAACTTGCTCCTTGGGAGAATGACCTAGGTTGACCCTAAATCGCATAATTAATTAGGACATAGTTTAATTGATTGCTTTCGCGACAAAAAGCGACTCATCCCCCATCCGATTACGAAGTGAAGTCTTGATAATTACAATCTCATGCTTCTAGGCCTTATTTTTTTTTGTAATTCCATCATAATTTTCTTATTATCAATGCTATCAACTACATCTTTTTAAATATAAGGCACTAAACAATCATTCAACTATTCATCCCTCATCCGATTACAAAGTGAAGTCTTGATGTATTAAGGGTGGACACTTAATTTAAGGTGGGCAATCATTCAAATATGTATTAATTTTTTTTTAAAAAAAAATCCCCAATTCAAAGGTGGGCACTTGCCCCCTTTGACTTTTGGCATATCAAGTTAATGACTCAAGTCATTAACTTCTTATATCAAGTTAAGCTTTCAATTGTCTATTCTTTGAAGAGCATCGACTTTGACTTTTGGCATATCAAGTTAATGACTCAAGTCATTAACTTCTTATATCAATTTAAGCTTTCAATTGGCTATTCTTTGGAAAGCATGGACTTTGACTCTTAATATCAAGTTAATGACTCTAGTCATTAACTCAAGGCAAATACTTATTGACTCAAGTTAAGCTTCCAATTGGCCTATTTCTTTAGAAAGCATCGGGTTTAACTTTTGCATTACAAGTTGATGACTCTAGTCATTAACTCAAATTGATAACTTTCCAACTTCAAGTCAAGAATCAAACTTTTCTAAGAATTGCTTTTAACTTTTGCATAACAAGTGAATGCCTCAAGTCATTGACTCAAGACAATTAATTTTCAACTTCAAGATAAAAGTTTTCAACTTGTGCATTTCGAATGTAATTGCTCTTGACTTTTACTTATCAAGTCATTGCCTCTAGTCACCAACTCAAGGCAATTATTTTTACCTCTAGTCAAGTTGTAATTTCATTTAACTTGCATTTTTAACTTGTGCAAAATGAATTTGCCTCTAGTCAAAGTTTCAAGTAAACTTCTTCTAGACTTTAAATTCTCTTATAAGATTATCTTTCCTCGAGTCGTTTATTCTTTTACCTATCAAGTCATTACCTCCAGGCATCAACTCTTTAACTAAAAGTTAATCTTCTCTGTTTTCCAAATCACCATCTCCGGAAAATCAAAAAACAATTGATTGTGATTCTATTTCTTCAAATCATTACTATTCATAATTGCATTTAATCAATTTGTTAATGAGTTACAGATTGTTAGAATGAGGATCAACACAGGATATTGACTAAAGCAATCCAGCATTTATTAAACTTACCTATTTGAGAAACTCAATCAATTGACATACCTCTGCAACATTCTGGGCAAGAATATTTCATTTCCTTTGCTGGGTCTCATAATCACAATTATAGGAATAATGATGGCGAACCCTTCTGCTTCATCTCTAACGGTCATTTTAAAGAGCCTCAACGAATATTTCTTCAATCTTCAACTACTATAAATATTCAAAGGATTGAATCCATCAACAAGAACCAACGGATACACAAACAAGGCATTCAAAGCGATCAATTTCCATTTTGTTTATATCTTTGGATACTATTGAGCTTCAGTGTTTATTGTTCATCTGCTATGTGAGAGAGTTTTATCATTTGTTTTACATTCATTCAAATCTCAAGGTAGTGGTATCTTGAGTGTGAGTGTACGATTACAACTTGTAAGGGGGAGTGAGTCCTAGGGAGAAAGGATCATCCTGAGTTACAAAGTGAGTAATTGTATCTGTGAGATAGTGAAAATCCTAGAGTGTATGGGTACTGGATGTAGGTCAAGAGTTGGACCAAACCAGTATAATTCCTCTGTTTCATTTATCTTTACCTTTCTTACTGCTTTCATCGTTTATCCATCGTACGTCGAAAGAATTTTTGAGATCACCTATTCACCCCCTCTAGGTGATATTCCACCTTCAAAGAGGATGTCGGCGATGGTGGAGGAGGCAGAGGCCCCGACAATGGTGAAGGAAGCAGAGGCACCGGCAATGGTGGAGGAAGTAGAGGCACCGACGATGGTGAAGGAAGTAGAGGCGCTGGCGATGATGGAGGAAGCAGAGACGCCGACGATATAGTGGACGAAGCAGAGACAAGAGTGAGAGATGAGTGTGAGAGACGAGAGGCAGAGATGAGAGTGAGTGACGAGAGGAAGAAGACGAAGCAGTGGTTGTGGGGTTTTTATTTTTCAGGGGTATTATAGGTATTTTACCTCTCCTTCCCACTTAACTAACTTCATTTTCTTTCTACCAAACATTTTATTTTTCCTAAACTTAAGTTCCATTCCCATGTTTACCAAACAGCTCAATTTTTTAAGTTCCCTCTTAATCTTCCCTTCCATTCCTTTCCCTCCTCTAAGTTTCTTTCCCATCCTAAATCTTCCCCATACCAAATGGGGCCTTACTTACCTGAGAGCTTTTCCTCCTCTTTTCTCTTACTCTCATAGCTTCTCATCTCTGTAGCCAAGGGTTTCAAAATTTTCTCTGTTACTCTTCTGGGAAAGGGAGATGATAATTTTTTGCTTTCTGGCTTAGGCAACTAACTCCGAGGATATGTGAAGATGAGAATTTCTTCTTCCCCAACTATCTCTCTCAGTCAAATGCTCCGAAGGGTAAGGGATCTCCTCACCGAACTCAAGCTCCGTGATCCCTGTTGTCTCCATCGGTGAAGTTTTGTGGTCCTTTTCTATTTTAGCTTCTCTATGCGAAGGTTTGTATTCTTCCGCCATTCTTCCCTTCATCTTTGATCTCTCCCATTCTTCACTCTTCAACTTCTTCTTATACTTTTTACGGTAATGATTTTTGCGTTTTAAAACCTAAATGCCTTTTCGCTTGCTCTTACGCCAATTTAATGTTTATTGGGATTTGTTTTTTTTTTTCTAACGATTTCTTTTGTGAACGTTTGAACAAAAATCCAGAGTAGTCATTTAAACTTCCTTTTCCCCTACGATAAGGCATGGCAAGATTATTTTTTATATCTATTTTAAATGGAAGGTATTTTAATAATTGTTAGTTTTGAAAATTAGTCTACATTCACTACTTTTTATCAAGGAGATTCATTTGAGGGAGGGCGGTGATGATTTTCTTCGGGCTTGCCTCATAATATGGTGTGTGTAACACCCAAAATCTTGACCAAAACACTTGAAATATCTCAAACAAGGATGATTAACATCCAAATTATTAAAATACATAACTAATTCAAATCAAAATTCATTTTTGAGTCAACATAAATTCCCAAAATATTTCATAAAAAAATACAAAGCGAAAGTCTTAAAGTCATGGCAATAAAAACGACATAACATAAGTTCTAGGAGTACAACCGAGCTTTCAAGGTTCACTCTATATGTTATTTCCCTTGCTCCCTACTAGAACAATCACCTGAAAATTTTGTTAATATTGGGTGAGATTTGACATCTCAGTAACTACTAAAAGTTTCTACCGTACACAAGTAAATCACATATAACAAAAAATAGGAGCTTATTACATATATATTTGTATATACCATAATTTCACACAACGTTAATTATCACTATGTCAATGTGAACCGTATAATTATACTGCTAAAGTGGTCCATCTTGTCTCTAAACGTTGCTTCAGGCTTTTTAAACATTACTGCCATATTGAAATTCTTTAACAACCCATGTAGCATAGACCTCAATATCACCATATTCTCTTTTGTAGGTTTGTGGACTATAGGAGCAAGTCCTAATAATCTGAATATGGTGATATTGAGGTCTATGCTACATGGGTTGTTAAAGAATTTCAATATGGCAGTAATGTTTAAAAAGCCTGAAGCAAAGTTTAGAGACAAGGTGGACCACTTTAGCAGTATGTGTTGGAGTTTAAGCTTTATTTGATCCGCCAGCTTCAATATATGTAGAGGAAATTAGCAGTATTAAAAGTTACCTTTCTTTGGTGATGTATTGTAAGTTACCTTTTGTTTCTATTGTACAATACTTTCCAAATGGTTTTTTATAAGGGACAATCAATATGGCTCAAGATATAGATCACTGTTCACGAGCCGTCCTTAGTTTTTTTTTCAAATAAAAGATTCCTTCCTGGAGCTGCGAACAAGCAACGGCCAGCTCACTTATGGGTGGAGAAAAAAATCATTATAAAATGTCACAATCCTTGTCTTAGATTAAAATTTCAAAATTTCAAAATCTTCCTCATTAGGCGACAAAAGAAGGGTTATAAATTGTTAATCTAAGAGTGAATAGGCAATCTGGAGATTTAGTGACGGTGGATGTTAGTTCTCTATATGTTTTGATGATAACTGACAATTGTAAACACAAGTTGAAGTTTGTCTTTGATAAGTTGAAAAACTTATTGTCAAAGGAACACTCAGGTATTGGTTTCAAAACTCAAGTATTGACTTGACAGAGAGTAAATCAATTTTATTAAACAAAGCAAAACTCAAGTTTCCATTGGAAACTCGAGTATTGAACTTACGAGAAGAGCACTCCAAGTTTTTCACTCGAGCCAAACTCGAGTATCGGTTTGAATACTCGAGTATGCATCATACGAGACTCTTCAATATTTCTGAAGAAGTCAAAACTTGAGTATCTATTTGGAAACTCAAGTTTTGGTTATACGAGAGTCACCAAAGTTTTTAACTTGAGAAAACTCGAGTATGGGTCTGGAAACTCGAGTATCGGATTAACATAAATTTTTCAAGTTTTGCACATGTTTTGAAAACTCAAGTTATGATTTGAAAAATCAAGTATTGACTTGACATAGATTTCTCAAAGTTTTCACAATCTCTGAAAACTCGAGTATGGAATTGGAAACTCGAGTTTCGGGCATACAGAGAGCTTTGCTCTTTTTTAATGATTTGGAAACTCAAGTATTGAAATGGAAACTCTAGTATTGAGGTTTTGGACTTAAACATATTTTCATATCAAAAGTCCAAAACTCGAGTTTGGATTTGGAAACTCGAGTTTTGTTTCTATTCAAAGAAATGGTCCAAAGCTCTAATCACGACATTCCTCTCTGGAAGAAGTAAACTCGAGTATGATTATGGACACTCGAGTATTGATATTAGTGCACAGTGACAAACTCGAGTATTGACAAACAAACTCGAGTATGAGTCGCAGAGGTTGAAAATCAAATCTGACGAATTTGTGAAATCTTCTTGTTTGATCTTAATACTTCCTATTATCTCTCATTAATATTCCTAGCTATGTTTAACCACTTTGTTAGTGAGTTTCAGATTATTTAGAGGACATTAAATGAAGATTTGAACAAAAGCAAAAAGTGATGTTAGAACATTAAATGCAAAGTCCAGAAACTTGCATCCTTTTGTACCATCATTTTCTACACGTTACAAAGGGATTAATGTTTCCTTTCCACATCCAGTAGCTGCTCTTCCAACGGATTAAAAGTCAGAAAGCAAAGCACAAACATCTATGCAATTGGATTAATCACAAAGTAGTGAGAGAAGAAGACCAAAGCTTAATCTAATCCTTGCTTAATGAAGGCAACGGTCATATTGAATATTTCAACGGTCATTTAATACTCTCTTTGTATAAATAGAGTTGTATTCAATTCTTCTCAACAAGCTAAGACATTTAAAAACGAATTGCATCAAAGTCTATCAACTACTCTTTCAGTTTCACTTGTAAAGTATCTTTTGATACTTTGAGCTTCAGTGTTTATCATTATCTACTCTTAGAGAGAGTTCACTGATCGTAAATCATTTATTGTAAGAATCTCAAGTCAGGGGACGTGGAGATTGGGATATTGATTGCAACTTGTAAGGGGAGTAAGTTCTAGTGAGAGAATTACTCTTGAGTTACAGAGTGTCTAATCAATTGAGATAGTGAGAATCCCAAAGAGTCTGGGGACTAGACGTAGATCAAGAGGTTGGACCGAACCAGTATAAATTCCTTGTGTCTTGCTCTTCTTCCCTATACTCTGGTTAGCTCTGTTTTAGTATTCGAAAACAAAGCAATTTCAAAAGAATTTTAAAATCCCCAATTCACCCTCTCTTGGTGATTAAGCTCCACTTTCAGTGGATATATAAATTGTGAGGGCGGTGCGGAAATGCATATGTAACTATGTAAGCATATTGTTCAACATTTTTTTTGTGCTATATTTTTTACCTCTTTCTATTATTGTTGATTATTGTGATGAATTGAGTTATGTGAATTATCTTGATAGGGTTTTGATTGGTGCAAAAAAGAAGTAGCTTTCAACCAAACAAAAAAAAGTTCAATTGTTGATTACTATTTTTGAGGTTTCATTTCTAATATTTAGTAATTCATTAGTAGTGATGTTTTAATGTTCCTTAAAGAAAGAAAGTTGCATCACTTAAAAAGAAAAATATATTAAGTAACTCTTAAAGTACTATCACTCCGTGCAACGCACGGGGAAGTACAAGCTCGTTAATGCTATATAAGCCGTATCAATAGGGTGTGATCAAAGCCCACGAGAAAGAGGGAAGAGAGGCAGTACTTTCTGTTTTATCTGCTATCCATGTTTAATTGTTTATCTTACCTTTAATGTGAGGAGATTTAAGCCATCATTAATCACATCTTTTGGCTATGATCAATTACAAAGTTCTCCTCTGGTTCTCAATATAAATTATATTTAGAAAGTTGATTTTAATCCTAAATATAAGACATAATTTTTATATTTGTTAATATTTTTCTTTTTTACCCCTATCGATGCTCTCTCAACAATAATCAATGATGAGAGAGAATTAAGGAATTAAGGAAAATAACTATGGAATATTAGAAAATACATGTCATATTAACTTCGTTAATATAATTAAATTAGATAAATATGTCTCATTGAATACATGTCTTTATAATAATTACTATTACACGTGCACTGAGAAATTCCTCCATTTAGCATTTGTCTAAAATATGTTATACGTATTTCTCATTTTTTTTCTAAATTACCCTTGTTTCCACTCATTATATCTCCACATTAAATTTCCACTCATTAGCTCTCCTAAGCCCTCTTTAGGAATAAGGATATATTTGAAAGAAAATTTGCAGATATTATATATTTATTACTTTTAACTGGATTTAACTACCATTTTGATCTACGTGAAAGTGGTAGTTGTTACCTATAAAAAAGGATCGATAAAGTATTAAAATAACAATGTGAAAGAGGGATCTTTATGCTTACACATGGGTTAATATGTTCTGAGTTGTCCTAAACCTATTGATCAATGCATATTTGTGTTGATTCACTGGTTGCACCTAAGAATCTCTCTCAAATCAACCTATGAGAATGAGTTGTTGATTATGTGGACAATACAAATGTATTGTAGAACTAGAGATAGAGAAAGATAGAGGAAGAAATATATTCTCAAATATATGTATATTCATGCACATAATAGAGGTATTTATACACAAGAGAATTAATGACTCATTATGTAAATTGATTCGTTAATCTTTATAATCCCTGATTGTATGCTATACTAATTATAATATATATTTCTTAACACTCCTCCTCAAGTTGGAGCGTAGATGTTAATCAAGTCAGACTTGTTACAAATATAGTCAACACAAGTCCCATTTAAGGCCTTAGTTAGAAGATCGTCCAATTGATCACTAGATTGCACATGCCTTGTGATAATTGAATATTCCATACATTTCTTTAGTACTCTTGATTAATAATTTAGGACTCTTTAGTTAATAAATAATGACTTTTATGCTTATTTGGAATTTGGGCCTTTCATTAGATTTTAGTCATTTTGATGATAAAATTTTAGTTTTACATTGCTTCACTATTTTTACCATAACTCTTGAACCAGACATCGGATATGCCTCATTCTTCTTTCATATTTCAGATTATTTAAAGGGATACAATTGTTATGAAGACATGAATGGAAAATTCAGACAAGAGGTCGGTCGATTTTGGAGTCGAAGTCAGATGTATATTTCTGGATTTTTATTTGGGTTCGAATTTTGTAATTAAAGCCCATTTTTATTTTATTTATGATTGGGCTTGAATTGTTGATTGGAGCCCCATTTCGTTTTTCCATTTTAGGTTAAGTTAGGAAACGGCCACAAACACTTATGTCATTACGTTTTTACATATTTTCGGATTAAACACAAAAGTTTCATTTTCTCTGCAATGTTCTTCGCGTTCTTTGTTAGTTCTTCATTTTTTTCCAACCATGCTTGGCTAAACTTCTATGATTAACCCAACATTGAGGATTCCATGATTCGTCCAGAGATCTTGTGCTTAATTGGTGACTTTACTCATTTCTGCTTTCATCTTTCAAATTTGATTTCTGGAAATGGTTCGAATATTAGATTTAATATTCGGTTTGGTTCATCCCAAAGATTGAGTTCGAACTAGGTTCCAGTTTACCGTGCGATCGCACAGTGAGATGCCACTATTCCGACAGATGTTAGGCGATCGTCTAGTCGAGGGATTTTCTAGATGAACACAGAGATTTCGGTTCGTCCAGAACCGATCGTGAGTTCATTTATATTTTGTTCAATGATGGAAGTCTCTGGAATCCAGATGTTGGGTTGATCTATTTTAATCTGATTACTTTCATTTCGTTATGTTTCTGTTTAATTCATTTTTAATTCTGTTTGAACCAAAAACCCCCATTTTTATTGTTTCTGTTTCGCTGATACTGATTTAAACCCACTACGAATTCATTGGGAAAACGACCCAGGTTTCCATTATATTGCAAATTATTATTGATCTGGGTTATTTTGTGAGATTATGGCAAATCTCAGTCACCCTGTAGAAATAAAGTTCTCCTTGATCTTATCCCGTACAAAGTAACAATCAATTTCAATGTGTTTCGTTCATTCGTGAAACACAAAGTTGGAGGCTATGTGTAGAACAACTTTATTATCACACCAAAGTTTCGCAGGCAATGACGTGGCAAGATTAACCTCCTTTATTAACTGGTGAATCCACACAATTTCTTGTACTAGCTATGCCATGGCTCTATACTCAGCTTTTGCACTCGACCAAGAAACCACATAATGCTTCTTGCTCCTCCAGGATACTAAATGTCCACCGATAAACACACAATATCCTATGGTGGATCTTCTTGTAGCCTTGGACCCCGCATGATCTGCATCACAAAAGCATTCAATTTTGTTGTGGTCATGATTTGTATAGAGTATACCACGACCAGGTGACCCCTTCAAGTAATGTAAGACACACTCTAAAACTTCCAATTGAGCAACGGTTGGTACAGTCATGAATTGGCTGAGTACACTAACTGGAAAATTTACATCGGGGTCACTGTGAGATATTTTAATTTCCCAATCAATCTACGGTATCTCTCAGGATAGGCAAACGGCTTGATCTTCTCCGGGTCAACTTTCTTTCTCACATCCTCAGGTAGCTCATCAAATGGTATGTTGTCATCAATGTCCAAGAAGGGATTAGAAATCATGAGAAAGCTACTTGGTGTTGCTCCGAGTTTCCAGTTTCTTTTAGCAGATCAAGAACATATTTCCTCTGTGTCAAAAGGATGCCTTTCTTACTTCTCATAACCTCTATCCCAAGAAAGTACTTTAACGGACTCAGATCCTTTGTTTGAAAATAAGAATTAAGAAAGGCCTTAGTGATGAGATTCCCGAAGCATTGCTACCCGTAATAACAATATCATCAACATATACCACTAAGAGAATCATGCAAGCATCTGTCTGCCGATAAAACACAGAATGGTCACACTTACTCTGACTCAGACCAAACTTCTTGACCACAAAGTTAAACCTATCAAACCAAGCACGAGGGCTCTACTTCAAGTCATATAAAGACTTCTGAAGATGACATACCTTCCCACGCTCCCCCTAAGCAACAAAACCAGGTGGTTGCTCCATTTATACTTCCTCAAGAAGATCACCATTCAAGAACACATTCTTAACATCCAACTGATGAAGATTCCAACCATAATTGGCTGCCATAGAAATGAAGAGGCGAACAGAGGACAATTTTGCCACAGGGGAGAAGGTTTCCTAATAGTCTACACCATAGGTATGAACATATCCCTTGGCAACCAGTTGAGCTTTCAAACGTTCCATGGTGCCATAAGCTTTTGTTTTGACCGTGAACACTCACTTACACACGATAAACTTCTTACCAAGAGGTAAATCAATAAGATTCCAGATACTTGCTTTATCAAGTGCCACCATTTCTTCTACTATTGCAGCACGCCAACCGGGATAGGCCAAGGCTTGTTTGAGAGTAGTGGGAACGGTGAGAGATTCTAAGGATTCTATGAAGGAACACGATGGAGGAGACAAATGGTTATAGGAAACAAAGAAAAAAATAGGATAGGTGAAAATACGTTTACCTTTGCGTAAGGCAATGGGCAAGTCATCAGAAGTTTCAGAAGTATCAAGCACTATGTATGGTTCGGGGATTTGGCTCTCATCCTCTTCTTCATTTCGGTCGTTGCATTGAAATCTGAATGATTGATTTAATCTTTTATAAAATATTATTTTTAAATATTTTTAAATATTTTAATATTTTTTTAACATTTTTATAAAAAGATTAAATCTTAACCGTTCAGATTTCAATCCAACGGTTGAGATAAAGAAGAGGATGGGAGCCAATCCCGTGGTTCAGAGGCTAGAGCAAAAGTATCAGGAGTATCAAAAATATCAGGCATTGTTGCTGGTTCAGAAGTAGGAGAAGAAGGAACTAATTCAAGACGAGACACCGAAGCTGGCACTAGTAGGTCAAGAACTTGATTGACTACATTACTTTTACGATGATGGCCTTTTTTGTCTTTAGCCTTGGGGTCCACAATAAAAAATAAACCAAGGATTGCGTATAGGCAAACCTAGGATCGTTCTCTCTCTCTATGAGCCTTTTATTGAATCCTAAGTAATATAAATGTCATGCAAATTCAATTAAAACAAGGGGAAAATAGGTTTTTGGCTTTTCAAATTAATAAACTAAAATAAGAATGCAATTAAATTAAATGCTAACTAATGTTTTTGGTATTTTTAATAAAATGGAATGGAGTATGAAATGTATGAATGATTGCTCTTGGAAATGGAATAGTGACTATCCTAGTTCAATTAAATGTATGAGCAAATTTTCACTAAGTCTAGATGAAAAACCTCAAGATACCACTTGAGTCCAATATTCCCAATTAATAATAGCTCCTACTACCGTAGCAAACTATTACCTCTTGAGATATTGTTTAAAACCACTTAATGTGTGATTAGGATAAATTAATGTAACTTGCTTCCTCTTGATATGAATGCGATACCACGCCACTCAATTAATCCAATTCAATTATATTATCTAACAATACCACGTAGAAAGCACAATATCATTGAATTAATAAGGAAATACAAATTTATAAATCTAGCAAGCTACTAAAATTCAATCCAATCACAAGGTTCAATCCACAAAGTTATCCAACCGGGTAAACTAAGTCTCAACAATTCAAAACAATATTCCTAAAACTAGGAAATTCAAATCAAATCAAAGAAAATATATTGAACAAAATTTACTCCCCTAATTGAAGCTTTGGAACTCAAGCCACTTAATCCACATCCAAGAAGCAAGAAATCAGCTGGTCATATTCACTGGAGAACCCCACACAAAAAAGATATTAAATGCGGAATTTGGGAGAATAAGGTCATGTGGTAGTGTATAAAAAAACTTGCGAAATAGAGATGATGGAAAATGAAGTTAATGGTGGTGGAATGTTGAAGATGATGAGGCTGGTGATGAAGGTCGACTTGGAGGTCCAGCGATGAAGGTCCAGTGGAAGGTCCAATGATTGAAGAAGCAAGATGGTTCACGGCGGCGTGCTCGCTCCTCCGGTTCTTGCCGGCCGGCGATGAAGATGGTGGTTGAGGGTGAGGAGGTCGCCGGCGGTGGTGAAGAGGAGGATTACCACCGGCGACGATGAGGAAGGTGAGAGGGAAGGGTCGACGTGAATCCCGAATGCGTGAAGGTCTCCGATAGTGAAGGCGTGAAGGTCCTCCTCTAATTCGCGGCGCTCTTTTCTTTAATTCAATCCTTCCCCCCAGCTGCGTCCGGGTCCTCGTTTGCTTTGTCAGGCCCCCATCTTTAATTGAATGAAGAAAGTCAAATATTCAAACAGACCTAATCCAAAACGCAGAGTTGGGAGGTAGGGACCTAAGTGAAAAGTTTAAAACGTTTTTGTAGAGGGACTAAACTGCAATTTGAACAACTTGAGTCCAAACTTCTATTTTCAAATTTGGTCCAATTTCTTCAAACACCTACAATTTAAACCAATCAAGCCAACATCAAATCTTCCCAAAAAAGAATTAATAAGAGCAATTAAAATAATTATGACAATTTTACCCTTTTTAACACATTTTTCATGTAATCACTCCTTAATCCAAATTAATCATAAATAATACATTTTTGGCCCAATTAACATGATTAAATCCCAAATTAAATCATGAAATAACACATCAAAATATGGTTCGATCACTTTCCCTGGGACGATTCTGATAAACATGACAGATAGGTGGTTTAACATGTGCCAGGTCAGATGCTTACACTGATGGTAACTGAACCATGTAGACCAAGAGATCATCTAGACTGTCGGTGGTGTCATCTGTAGAGACATGGGATGTAGGCGGAGTAGAGACATGAAAGAACAAGGTCGACCCATGGAATGTGACATCTGCAAACACAAGATAATATCGAAGAGTGGGAGAATAGCACTGATAACCCTTCTGAACCTTAGAATACCCAAGGAAGACACACTTAAGAGACTTATGATCAAGTTTGGTACAGTTTGACCCTTATTTTTCCTACATTTCTCCTTCGTGTTTGTTTTTCCTTGTTGGAGGGGTATTTGATTCACCGAGTGGACACCCATTCTCTCCTTTGATTATTTTGAAATTTGAATGCTTCTTAAATGATTGACTAAAAAAATAATGGTTTTAACAAAAACAATAGGTACTAACAATATATGTAAAAGGATTGAGTAATGGGGCTTTTTGGTCATTTCTCCCAAACATGAAAAACCTAGATTCTTACCCTATTCATTAGCTATCATTTCCATATGTTAATAGACTATTCTTGATTTTGGAAGTTAAAATGCTATTTATACGTCTTTTTCCCTATTTTATATTATATTACATAGGGGTATTCATGAAGCCTGGGAGCCCAGTGCGCCTGCTTAAGCTCGATAAAAAATCGCCCCGGTCCAAAAAAAAAGCAGTTCGTAAAAAATTGGACACAATCAAGTTTGAAATTTGGGTATTGCGCAGAGTATGGCGCCTTGCTTATTTGACCCTCCCAATAAGTATATGCTCCATCGGTGAACTGGATTTATTATAAAAAAAAAACTAACAATTCTCACAAACCAATAAAAACATTTAAAATCAATAAAGTTGTTATAAAATTTAAGTAATTTTTAATATTATCCCTACTAATTGCACTAAACTCTAATATGTAGTATTAATTATTACTCTCACTCACTACCCTTATTAATTATGAGTATACATGGAAAAAACAATTAAATGTTTTTTTAGGTGCAAAAGTGACCATGTGGTTACAAATTATGCGCAAAAATATCGTTTGATCGTTAAGTTTGACTTTTTTTCCTGACTGGACGATGACGTGGCTTTCAAGGTGTAAAAATACACATGTGATTTGGCCAAAAGAGCACCCAACACCAACTATTTTTTTTAGGTGCAAAAATACTGTTTGACCGTTAGAGTATCTTTTTAATACCTATCTTGAAGTATTTTTTAGTATCATTCAGTTCTATGAAAGATTTTTTCAAGAATGAATTATTTTTCCAGTACCAATCAGTATCCTCAAGTATTTTTTTTAATACCATTCAACACCCTAAAATGTTTTTTTTAAGATCATAAAGTATTTTTTTCAACAGCAGTCAGTATCCTGAATTATCTCTTTAGTACAAGTAGTATCCTGAAGCATTTTTTTAGTACTAGTCAGTATCCTGAAGTATCTTTTTAGTAGCGGTCATTATCTTGAAGTATTTTTTAGTATCAATCTGTATCTTGGAATATCTTTTCAAGATCATAAAATAATTTTTAAGACCATGAAGTATTTTTTAGTACCAGTTAGTATCCTGAAGTATCTTTTTAGTACCTGTCAGTATCTTAAAGAATTGTTTTAGTACCAATACGATTTTTTTTAGTACCAGGCAGTACCCTAAAATATTTTTTCAAGATCCTAAAATAATTTTTCAAAATAATAGTATTTTTCAGTATCAGTCAGCATCTTGAAGTATTTTTAGTACTATTCAACATCTTGAAATATTTTTTCAAGATCAGGATACTAATTGGTATTATTTTCTCCAAGCAGTTGTTTTGAAAGCCACGTTATCGTTCAATCAGAAAAAAAAGAAGTCAAACTTATATATTTTTGTACCTAAAAAGAGTATTTAGTGTTGAACACTCTTTTAGCTAAACCATATGTTATATTTTTACGCATTAAAAGCTATGGTCAGTAAAAAAAAATCAAACGATATTTTTGCAACCAAAATTTTTTTTTTAGCTAAAAAAAAACACATATATTTTTGGCCTTAACCCTAATTCCATTGATAGGTTAGTCCAGTCATACGGCATCCCCTTCGGTCCTGCCCTTTCACTCATTTGCGGATTTGCCCAGTTGCCCTAGCCGCGATTCGCGAGTCGCGAGTCGCGACCCTCTCTGCCTCCCCAGAGTTCGATGATCGTTCACTTCCAGTTCGAGGCGCTCTTCGTCTCTCTCAATCTCTCTAGTCTCCACGGCGCCTCATATTGAGTCTAGACATCTCGTTCAACTCGTCGCCCAGAAGCTCAATCTCTCAAGCTTCCTTTCTCATATTTGCTCTAACCGCGACCCTTTCGGCCTCTTCTGAAGCTCGATCGCTTCCAGGTTCCAGGTGCTCACTTCCAGCTGCTCGTCGCCCGGAAACTCATTTCCGGAGGTAATTATTTTCTTTCTTTAACCCTGCCCTTTCGCATTCTCTGAGTAATTTGTCTAGATCCTTCAAGGGTTCAAGGTTTCTGTCTGGTATGGTTTGTCAGAACTTGGTTCTGATTTTCTTTTGTTTTCCTGGACAATGGGTTCCGTAAGTTCTTTCTCAAGTCCAACCCTCACTTTGTATTGAGGTTGCTGCTTGCAATTGTGAGAACTCCCAGTTGCTGAAGGGAATATTCTTGGGTTCAATTTGTTTCACTTTTCAGGATCAAATTATTGTTAGTGTTTTGAGGTTGGTTACATTAGCATTTGCATATTCTCTAATCTCTGAGCTTTGTTGCAACTACTAATTCCTTCAATAACTTGATATTAAGTTATTAACTGCTCCCTCTTAATATAGCGGTTTGCTGCAAAAAAAAATAAAATAAAAAATGGTCTAAGGCATACGTCTTATGTAAAGGATATTCATCTTTTCGCCCTAGGTGCAACCTGCAAGCTGTCATCGCTCACACCTCAATCTCGGTTTCGCCTTCGCCATTCAACGTGAACAAGCAGCCACCGTCCAGCTATGCAAGAGACTAAGAACACTACGTGCACAAGCACCCACGATCCAGCTATGCACGTCACTAAGAAGTCTAGAATTATGGGTAGAAAGGTGAAGATCGGAATCAATGGTAAGCGATCTTTTACTTCCATCTACATCCTGTTTTTCTTTCTACTGATTCTATTGGATAGTCTGCCTTTCTTCTTATTTTTTCTGTTTTTGTTTTCGCTATCAATTACTTTTGTAAGTGATTCAAGTTTTTATATTAGTTACTGTTTTCACTTCCAGGATTTGGAAGGATTGGTCGCTTGGTGGCGAGAGCGGCTATGCAAAGAAATGATATTGAAGTCGTTGCTATTAATGACCCTTTCATTCATTTCTCTTACATGGTATACATTACTGTTATCTATGCTCATGATCCGTCTCCATATATGTGGAATCATAGTGGATAATAGGATTTCAGTTTTGTCTCTTTCAGCTTTTCCATAGATTTGATGTGTGTTTAGTTTAAGTTCCTAGTCTTAGTTGTTGACTGAATTTCACTGTGTCTGGCAGACCTGCATGTCGCAGTACGGCCTTGATCACGGGGGGGTGGGAAACTCACGGTTTCTCGAGATCTTTCATGAAAGGCCGTCTTTTCAATAAAGGCCGTCTTTTCAATGAAAAGCCCGTCACTCTGATTGCATGCAGGTAATGGTCCTGAAATTTTCTTATGGTTGTGCTTGTATATGTTAACACTGCGTCTCGAAGGTGAAGATATTATCCATTGACCTTGTAACTTCATGCATCAGGAACCCTGAAGAGATCCCCTGGGCTCAGACTGGAGCTGAGTATATTGTTGAGACCACCAGTGACGTCACAGACATAAAGAAGGCTGCTGCCCATTTTAAGGTTTGCCTTTGTGCACTACCCCTTCTCATCTCATGTCTTTAGTTTTTGTCATTTGCTTTTCTTATTGATCTCATATAACCTTAAAACCGTATTTTGTTAATAAATAGTATTGCTTTCACTGTTATCTTTTCATATATAGAGCATTTCTTGGACTGATTGGCACTGGGTCTTGTAGATTAGCTATAAGCATGTCTTAATATTCCGTCTAACATACACTTCGCTTGGCATTGCTTCTTCGACGGCATTTCATCAGATTTTAGTTTTGAGGGTTGTGTGAAATGATATTTTGTCTGTTCTGTTTTGATTGAGCCAGGGTGGTGCAAAGAAGGTTATCATATGTGCGTACAGTGAAGATGCTCCCATGTTTGTGGTAGGTGTTAATGAGCATGAATACAAGACAGAGCTTGATATTGTTTCCAATGCAAGCCGCACGACCAACTGCCTTGCTCCACTTGCGAAGGTTATCAGGCCGTGTCAGATACTTGTATTGTTCTTGTGTCAATGCCGTACTGTTCTGTTATGTTAATCTTTCTATGTTAATTGTAGGTTATTCATGATAGATTTGGCATTGTCGAGGGGCTAATAACCACATTTCATGCCATTAATGGTGGGTATAATTAACGCTAATATCTAGCGTCTCTGATTTGTGTGTTTCGTGTAATCATGATTTTCATGCTATGTTGCTGCTCAGCTGCCCATGAGACTTATGATGAGCCACCAGGTGAAGAATGGATGGGTGGAAGATTCATTCCTAGCAGCGCTGAATCTGCTAAGGTGAATAATTGGCATTCATATATTAGTGTTAGTTATCACCTTTATCTGGTCTCCGTCAGTAATATACCCTTCTCATGCGTCAGGCTGTTGGGAAAGTGCTTCCCTCTCTAAATGGAAAATTGACTGGAATGGCCTTCCCTATTCCTTCTATGACTGTCTCTGTTGCTCATCTCACTGTGAGGCTGGAAAAGCCAGCCACCTATGACCAAATTAAAGCTGCCATCAAGTATGATTTTATTCTCAAAGTGACTCATATTCAAGTATTATTTGATTGTTGAGGAATGCAGGACCTGAGTGCTCTGCTTTTGACTTGTCTGATTCAATAGTACTGTTTTTCAGGGAGGAGTCCGAGGGCAAGTTGATAGGAATCCTTGGTTACATTGAAGATGTGAAGTCCACTGACTTTGTCGGGGACAGCAGGTGTGTATTATCATCTCATTGGAAGCTATTAAATGCATCTAATTCTCTACCTTGTCTTCTTGGATGCATATATTCCCCTATTTGTCATTGGAGCTAAGAGTTGTGCGTTAATTCTTTTGTTTTTTTCAGGTCAAGTATTTTTGATGCCAAGGCAAGTACTACTTTGGGCGACAACTTTGTGAATCTTGTTGCTTGGTATAGTAACGAGTGGGGCTACAGGTAATTTATCTTATTGTTTTTGGCATATGCTTTCTTACCATTGCAAGGTAGCAGCATCAGTGGTTCTTTCTCAGGAAAATTAGCAATACATTGATGTCTAATTCCAAGATGTCTAATGGTTGCTTTGTGTGTAATGCTGCAGCACACGTGTTGTTGACTTAATTGCTCACATGGCGAAGATTCAGGCTAATTGAGAGTTCTGAATAAATGGTTTATTGATGCATCCTGGTGTTGCTGTGTAAAGCGTCAGTTTCTTCTGCCTTTGTCTTTTTTGATGGCCTCTCATCTGGGGAGGAAAATTTTCATGTGTATAGTCTTGACTTTTCTTATTATGATATTTTACGGTTTCCGTCTCGCCATATCTGATCGTGGTTTCTTTCAAATTATAGTTTCCTTGGCCTATTGAAAGAATTTAAGTAAAAATTTGGAGGTTGTGGTATGTTAAATAATTGAAGCTATAAACCTTGGGTCGATGAAAAACACTGAAGCTGGCTGAAATTAAGTTCCTCAGCGATTATGCATGTGTATCAATTACTATTACTGTTTCGGCCAAAATAATGATGTTTTTTCATCCCTAATTTACTAGCACGTTGGCTTCGAAGAATTTCCCATCTGATTAATTGCTAAAGCTGTGACGTAATCGAAGCGTAAATATGAAATTTGTTTTCCAGCATTGTTATGCCTCGAGTAGAGTTGGGAAATAGGGTCAGCCTGACTCTTAGGTAGGGGTAAGAAAAACATCTGATTCAAGGCCTGGCTTGTGAGTGTACAAGCTAGGCTGGAATGCTAATTTCTTAATTTTTTTACTAATTTGTCTATATTTTTTTCATAAAAATATAATTAGTAAATTATAATAATTCTAATTCTAATTTAACAAATAAATGGTGTCAATATTATGGTCTTGACATCAAAAATCATGCAACAAATAAACAATCACTAATTTATAATCGAAGGTAAATTATTGTCCACAAATTACTTGTAAAGCATAAGAAGCTAACCTTTAAGCGATATGAGTATGTTATTTATCATTTTCATCTTCTTTGCTACTATCACCAATTTCGAAGATGTTTATTGTGCTTCAATTAATTTTGAATAATAGACTTTGCTTTATGGGTAAAAATATCAAGAATTTTCATTATTACATCATGAATGCATCCATAATTTTTATATACAACAAATAATAAACCAAAATTATAAAATCAGAGTATAATTATTATGTAAACGTATTTGAATGGATGAACAACTCTAAAAATAGTTAGAAAGTTCGGACACACACATACCGGGCCGACCCCTCTCTTTTACTGTGAGCCTTTTAAACGACGTCCTTTGGAGGCACCAATGTATAAACCTGACCTTTGACTTAAAAGGATTTAAACGAAGTTTGGCTAACGGATTGGTGATTTCTCGGCTCTAGCCCCAATATGAGAAAATGGCATTTAACCGTTACTAATCCGCTGGATAATCATTTTTTTCCTTGTTTCCGTTTCATGCATGACGATGCTGATTGTTGCCATGAGAGATTTGGATCATATAAGTTTGATTTCATCTCCTAGTGAACACGATAATTGCTTCAACAATAGAATCGAGAAGTAATCTTTACTACAATTTTAAATCAGAGAAATGTATATTTTGAAAAAATTAACTGATTATAAGAAAAGTTAAAGTTGCAAAAATTAAAAATATAGCAATATTTTCTGATGGTGTCTAAACTTTATCTTATAAGAAAAGTTTAAGTCGCCATAATGATGATGTGCATCAATGGCTATGTATCTTGATTGGCTCACCTTGCCAGCCTCACGGGAAATGTATGGAATGAATTTGCTAGCAGAAACATCAAAGGCAGAATTCATGAACCAAAAGCATCTAGTTTCTAGATGGCTTGCTTTCTTGCCCAGTATGAAGTTTGACAGTTTGGATAGATCTGCTTTAATTTGTGTTGAAAAGTGGGAAAAATTGTTTGCTCTCTTGGTTTCCTAACTAAATTAATTGAAGAACTAAAGTCGAATAGAGAGAAGAAATCTCCCCATATGTCCTATTCAATCATGAAACTTGATTTGTTTATGAAGAAAACACTAAAGAATGGGCACATTGCTTCTGGTCTCAAATCCCTAATATGTTAAAGCCTTATTGTCAAGACGCTGGCTTCATGGATGAACGGCGCGCGAGTTCGATTTTGGGTTCGACGGTGAGAATCGAAGCTCCGGTTAGAGGTCTAGAAGATGTCGGCAATGGGAAGTCATTTTCTTTGACGGATCTTGTTCTCGTTTTTTGCGGCGACAAGAGGAATCAGAGGAGCTCGTGATTTTATTGATGGAGTCTAGATTTCTTAATCATTCAACCCTCGAGTTTCTACTTCCTTGGATGAAAGTAAAGACTTCAAGAGTTTGTATCAGTGAGTTTGGGAGCTATCTAGCGTTTACCTCCACCTTATTCGTGCCCATGACGTTCTCAAATTTTGGAATCTGCTCGCGTCGCCACCACTTACACTCTTCTTTCCTATTTTGTGGGCACTGTGTGATCTCGGCATGGGCACATTGCGCACCATTTGGAATTGGGGGTGTTTTGCAAGCAGCCGGGATCATGAGAAAGGAACCTTTACTGGGAAAAACACAAATGTAGCAATTTTTAGCAAAAAATGTACCAAACTAACACAGTTTTAAAATTATTTACCGAAGTAAAGTTGTTTTGGGGCTGTCACGCTAGATAGTATGACGCCACTACCAGTGGCGTTATGTATATAATTTTTATTATTATTTTATAATTATATTAAAAAATATATTATTTTATAGTTATATTTAAAAATATTGTTTTACTTGATAAAAAAATATAATTTTATAATTATATTTAAAATGATAAATAATAATTCTAATTAATTATAAATAATAATTATAATTAATAATTAAAGGAATTAAAATATTTAAAGTTTATTATAAACTGTAAACTAGCTCACCTTGTGAGATCGGAGTGATGGACACCACCCAAAGATCTCTGTGAGGTTAAGCCTCACCCTCAAAGACTTATAATCTCTTGTGTTCCACACAAATTGTGATTGGTGTAACTTGCTAACAAGTTGTGTGTAACATAGGAAATTATAAGTCTTTGAGGTAGCCTTACAAGTTTAAAATAAATTTTAAATATTTTAATTCCCTTAATTATTAATTAGAATTATTATTTATTCTTTTTATTATTTATAATTAATTAGAATTATTATTTATAATTTTAAATATAATTATAAAATTATATTTTTTTATCAAATAAAATAATATTTTTTTAATATAATTATAAAATAATATTTTTTTTAATACATCAATTGATGCCACTTTTTAAAAGTGGCATCAATTGATGGTGTCTGACGCCACACTTTTGTGTGGCGTCAACACAAAATGTGTGGCGTCGAGACATCCGACGCCCATCTGGTAGTGGCGTCGTCTTATCTAACATGACTGCCCCAAAATAACCTTACTATGGTAAGTACTTTCAAAACTATGTTAGTTTGGTACATTTTTTGCTAAAAATTGCTATATTGGTGCTTTTCCCAACCTTTACTTGAAGCCGGCAGTCGAGATCATGAGAAAGGAATCTTTACTTGAAGCCGGCAGCCGAGATCATATGAAGGGATCACTTAACTGAAGTCGGCAGTCGGGATTATGTCATGGGGCTGAGACCACTTGGTGAAGCTTCGGAGAGCAACATATGTGATACATTTCTTATACGCCCAGGACCGAGTTCCATGGCTATCCTTGGTTATGATTCTCGGCGGAATATCCCAGACTTTGCTTCCTGGATTTGCCGAGCTCTGACTCGTTGGGATGCACACATTGCCGTTTAGTTAAATGTCGAGGTCCAAATCCATGCGGTGATGACCCGGGGGGCGTGGAGGTCGTACGGAATGGGCTTTCTCAACTCTCTTGAGAAAGAAGACATAAACGTTGTGATTGCGAGAAATGGCGGGTTTGACGAGCTCCATCTAGATTAATCGAGTTTGTCAAAACCTTTGAGAAACAAACATATATTGAAGCTGATAGAAAGAATTTTGATGTTCTAGCAAGTGCCAGTACTCCATATGTTCCATATGGGAGCACCGTTAGGGTTGAAATATTCTATCTGATTACACCCAAGAAAGTGAGGGAGATGGCATCAGTGATGGAAATAGGAGCTAAAATGAGAAAAAGCGTTGATTTTTTCAATCAGAGCATGTCATAGATTAGGTTGTAATCATCTTTTCCTCGTGGGTGTCGTGGGATTCTTGATTTTGATCTTGCTCGCTGCACCTTCGAAAAAGGATTTCTCCATATCATTTGTTAATGTTATTCTCAAACATTGCCACTCAGAGAAGATTTGGAGCACTAATTTTGTATATTGTCTACGTGCAATGCTACATGCTTTTCAAGATCCGTCCTGGGAGGAAAGCGTGATGTGATTATTAATATTGAGGAATATGATCCCATTTCTTGTTACTTATTAGAGATTAGAGATTCTTTCCTCTTCTATTATCTCTCAAAGCCTCGTTCCTCTTTATTACAAAAGAAGGTAGAAATATTGCAAATGCTAAATTTGGCGAGGGGCAGGAATCAGCCACGAGCTGGCAGACCCATGTCATTGGGAGGCATGGATTATGTGGATTCTAAAAGAAAGGGCAACATGACTCGGGACATTTTTCAACACTTTGGGGTACTCGGATGTCCTAGCTTATGATGCCAGGCGAGAAATTCTTTGGAGGGATCATCGAGGAGTGTGAAACCGCCATCATCACTGGTGTGTTATTAAGCCTTCTTGCCCTCTTCACGAGATACATGCCCTGATTTTTTGTGCCCTGCAGTGTTTCGCCGGTCATCGGATCCTTAACATCACAACGGTCATTAGAAAAATTCACACAAACAGAATTATCGTGAGTTAATCGATTAACACTCATCAGATTTTTAGTTGCAGAGGGTACATATAGAACATCTTTAAGAGCAAAATTTGAGCGTTTGCAGGGTAAATCAACAGAACCTATACCCGCAATAGATTTTTGTTCACCTGTACAGGTAGTAATGTAGGACTTACCCACTGGAGCAAAATCATCTAGTTGATCGAAGTAGGGAGTGACGTGGTAATTGGCACCACTGTCAATATACCATGAAGGATCCGTGACGGTGTGGGGATTAGCATAATAGGGCTGTGACGCTGGAGAGTTGGCATAATAAGCTTGTGGAGCTGGATGGTGATTGGCATAATGGGAGTAGGGAATAGAATGGTTAGCATAATGAGATTGTGGGGCAGAATGATGAACACCTGAATGCTCATCACGGTAGTAAAAGGTGACAATAGTATGTTCAGGTTTTTGACAATGAATGCAAAAGAGACGTCCTCCACGTCCTCGTAATCCCTGTGAGCGTCCACCTCGGCCTCTGAAATTGTGCGAGTAATTTCTGCCACCACGGGTGTTACCAAAATCTGGAGTAGGGTTGTGACGTTGAGCAAAGTTGGTCGTAGGTTGGATACTCAAATTTGCAAAATGACTCAGCTGGGTTAGTCTCGATTCAAACGACAAAAGAGCTTATTGGGCTTCGACCCATGTGAGGTCAAACTGATCAACAAGTTTGACGACGATAGCGTTATACTCAGAGTCAAGTCCATTCAGGGTGGGAGTATAAGATCATCCACGGGTACCAGAGATCCGGCGAGAGCAAGTTCATCATATATACTCTTCATCTTAGTCAGATACTCCTCCATCTTGAGTGAGTTCTTCCTAGTGTTATGAAGCTCGTTTTTTATTACTATAACACGGGCTTTGGATGATGCACAGGTAAGGTCGCGTGCTTCACTCCACAACGCTCCAGCGGTCTTGCAATGGAGGAGCTGTGCGCCGACATCTTGAGTCATTGTATTCCTTAACCAACCGACGAGGAGACGATCAGTGGAGAACCAGTCGGACTAGGCAGGGTTGGTACGATTCCCAGTGCCATCAGAGATCACCTTCGCTGGAGTAGGGGAAGTGCCATCAATATGGCCTTCCAGACGATTCCCCTCAATGAGAGGAAGAACAATGGATTCCCAGATAAGAAAATTAGAGCGATCCAGCTTGATCGTTGTAGTTTGACTAGATGAGCTGAACAGAGTATAAGAGCGGGAGATGGAAGATGGAGCAGAGTCGACGGAGGCCGTAGAAGTCGTAGACATGACGGATGGCTCTTGATACAAAGTTAGAAAACCAGAAAAGGTAATTCATAAATGAATGATAAGCTCAGTAAAACCTACTGGCCCTCGTCTGTATATTTATTTATATACACTGAATAGAATGATCCAGAATACCAATACAGAATCTCTATAACAAACAATCATAACAAACCCTATAGACTAGTGACACGTGTATGAGCCAATACAGAAGGAATATTACATGAATAATACACAAGGGAATACAAAGGAAATATGTTACTACTATTTCTATTATATTCTAACAGTACTAGTAGCTACTTAGCAGTGGCACAAGAAAGATTCTTCCCAGCCGGATGCGACTTACGCTGTTGAAGCCCCACATGCCATTAAGTTTACTTTCTAATATTTCTCTCTATTTGATAACCTTTAATTTCCCGCTTCATATTACCTCTATATTCATCTTGGCTATTCTTAATATATGATATGATTAAGTAACTTATTTAGCTTTCTTAATCTTTCAAAAAAATTAATTGAGTCTTATATTTAGAATTAGAGAGTGCATATACATGTTGAATGCCTTGTGCTCTAAAATTTGAACAAATAAAAGAGCAAAAAAGATGAGGATCTATAACTAAGTGATAACCGTTGGAATATGTGTGTTTTTAAATTACTTGGTTTTATTTCTTTCATTAACTATATTAAATTGTCCTAAATCACCAAAATTGTCAGGAGTTTTAATTTGTCGTATTTAATCATCATTAAGCTGCATTTAATCAACATCATGGCTCAACAACAGTCATATGTTCTTCAACTATAAAAGGAAATACAATGTGTGGTTAGTATCATTGAGCTCCAACCCTTAGCTCCCCTCCTCTCTCCTCAATAGTTACATTACTGGTATATTTTTGCTGCTTTGCCACCGTATTTTCTTCAATAAAGGATATGTTTAATTCAAGGGAGTGCTGCATCTTTATTTACTGAAAAGTTGCAGAATAATTATTAAGGACAGTAATGCAATTTAGATTCCTAATAATGCAATTGACCCCAGTTCCAATTGCCAAATTCCTAAGACACAATGAGTTAGGTTTGTCGTTGCAATTTTTTTTCTTTTTGATAAAATTCTATTACTTTATTTTGACCACCTCAATTCCAATTATCAAATTTTAGGTTAATCGTAGGTTCACTTGTACTCGCATATTGTTTCCTAAAAAAGAAGTCTTTGTATAATTTCATTTTCCTATATTTAAAGTCATACTAGCATCCTTGCTCTTAGAAACGAAGTAGTAGTCCAAGAGATACATCACACATCGACATCAAGTTAATGGAAATCCCTCAGCGTCTCTCAGTATCTTTTGATCTTATCTGTCCAAAAATTGATCCAAGCATCTAAAAAAGAATCTCTAAGCTATATTTTATATTGGTATTTAAAATGAACGAAGCGCATTTGGCGTTTCCAAAAGCACAGGTTTTATCAGTGTTTGCCAAAAACCCCAAATTTTCTCTAAAATCATTTTCCATCTAAAACCTAAGGTTTTTTTGCTCAAAACCTAAGTTTTGCCAAATCCAACTTTTTTTCACTTCCTCTTTTAAAACTCGCAGAATTGTGGGTCCCACTATAATAATTGGAGAAACCCAAAATACCCTCAATTTATATTCGTTAAACCTACCTCCTCTCTCCCGTAACAAAACACTCGTTCCAGAGTCTACGCTTCTCTCATCTTCATCGAACCACTTCGCCCGATCTCTCTTCTCATCTTCATCGTGTTTTTGCTTCTCTGATCTGTGTTCTTGTCCTGTCTCCCGATCTCGTCTTCTCTATTGTTCATCGTCTGCTGAATCGTTCTCGCCATCGATCTGTCACGGTGGATATTCGGTCGCCATCGATCTCTCACGCTGCATCGTTCTGGGGTTGTTGAAGGTAGGCAATCATTTCCATGATCTATTATTTTGTTTTGTCCTGTTATTTGTCAAATTTTTCCCTCCTCGCCAATTTCAGGTTCTGTTCAAAAGTGTCGGTGGTTCTGTTCAAATTGTCGGTCGAGCCTGAAAATCGCAAGTTTGAACTTTTGTTGAAGGTAAGCAATCCTGAAAATTCATATACTCTGTAGATCTGCGACTTCCTCTGGTTTTGTTCATGTCTCTGTCATAGATATTGATTTCCAGGAGCTAAGAAATTCCTTGCCATATACTCTGTAGATCTGCATCGTTCTGTGTGGATATGTGTAGTTATTGAGTGTTCATGAATTGTTTAAGGTGATGTGGCTTTCTCTTAGTAGTTAGGTATCAAATGGATGATTTTGAAAGGTGATGAAGACGTCTTAAATTCATGTCGGCTGACTAATTCATAGTATAATGAGAAATAAAAGTGCAAGGACTTTGGGAAAATATGAATATTTGAGAATGGAGGCAATTCTGATAAAAAGACTCTAAAACCGAAAATTAAAAATGAATTTTAGAAATTGGCTCCCGATCGACTTATAACTGAAAGCAAATGTCATAATGACTTTATTTTTGGGATATATATAACGCTTTGACTGTTTTTAGTTGTTAATTTTGCATGCTAGTATAAGTTGTAGCTTTTCAGCTGATTGGATTTTGAAAGGTTGGAAAGCTGGTTGATTTTGAAACTTAAAAGTGTTGCTCTCAATCTCGTGCTCTCAGTCGCGTTTAACAGATTATCTTGCATTATTATTAATTACAATCTCAGTTAGCATTTGTATCTGTATATATAACTCTGGAAGGTATGTGAAATTTGATTAATTGTTTAGAAATTGTTATTTGGTTTGTACATTTTTAAAGTTTTGTCTATGTTCCATAATGAATTGTAATGAGTTTGGTGGTTTGTAATGAGTTTGATGGTTTGTAATGAAGAAAGCTTTTTGGGACAAAGAAAGCATAAAAGTGTTAATCGACTTTTGCATAATACAAGTAAAAAAAGGAAGTTTCAACAAGGAAAGATGGAAAGAAATTGTCGAAGATTTCATGATACACACTGATAAAACATATGACAAGAACCAATTGAAAAATAAGTATGATTCTCTACGAGGCCTGTGGCAGTGTTGTAATGGGTTGCTTAAAGAAACAGGTGTTGGATGGGATTATGACAAGCAAACTATTTTGGCCGATGATGATTGGTGGGAGAAGAAGATTGAGGTAAGTAATTACCTTTTTATAATGTTACATAGTTATTTCGTATGATTGTGGTTCTATATATTATATAATATATTTGGTGATAAATGTACAGGCAGGTAGTGGATATGAGAAATTCAGAGATGAGGGTTTGCAATTCCAAGAAGAATTGACCCAGTTGTTTTCATCTATTGCGGCCACGGGACCAAATCAATGGGCCCCATCATCCCAAAAACTCCCAACTCTCCTAACTGTTACTAATATTTTTCTATACAATTTATTAATATATATATATATATATATATATCTAATTTTTATCATGTTACATAATTTACTAATAGTAGAAATTTATTTTTCTAACAATTTTATGCAATTTTGGGTATTTATTATTGAATATAATGTTTATAATATCTAAAATACCACTTTATCCTTTAAATGCAATTATGCAAAAAGTTAATGTCTTTTTTGGTAAATTTGTTCTTCTAAAAGCTATTATGATAAAAACATCCAAACACTAATCATTCCCCAAAAGCTATTATCTAAAACTTAGGTTTTACCTCGTAAATGGTAAAAATTATTTTTCAAAAGTAACTCCCAAACCGGTTCTTAAGTGCTTTGTACGAAGAAAAACATGAGCCGAACAATAGTTTACATGTGTACTGTTACTGTCAGTAACAGTACCCATGAGCCATTACATGACAATTTCATTTGTTGAGGTGAACTTTGAAGTGGGTGAAATATGAGAGTTAAAGGGTTAAATGCCTAGAAATTTTCACGTATGGCTATTGGGTATTTGGAAATTTTAAAAGTAGGATAATTTTGCCCCTCCATTAACTAACATTAATGTTAACGTTTGTTGACTAAATGTACAAACGTGATATGCCTATACAACATCTACCTCACCTTTTTTTGGTTGAGTAGGATCTTTTTTAAAAGAAAAACTCAGATCCTCTCCTCCATTGTCTCCGGTCCTTGATATAAAACCCAATTGAGTTATTTGAGAAGATTAAAAAGCTAAACAAATTACTTAATTATATAAGTATTTGTAAGTCAAGCAAATTAGTTTGTAAAAAATGATAAATATGAGTATATTAAAGTGATTTATTTAACTTCCTTAGTCTAAAAAATTAACTTACTTCTCGAACTAGTATTTTTTTAAAAAAAATTGTACAATCAATTGATTAATTTAGCTTTTTTAATATCCCTAAATAACTCAAATGAGTCTTATCCTCTTATACCAAGGATCAAAGACATTGGAGGAGAGGATTTCTGATTTTTTAAAAAAGATGCAACCAAAAAAACCTAAGACGGGAAAAAAAAAGGGTGAGATGGATGACACATAAGCATGTCAGATTTGCATATTTAGCAAAATTGCCTTTTTTGAAATTCTTAGGGCACATTTGTCCTCTCAAAAACTTATAAATCTCAATGGCCAAACACAAAAACTTACAGGCATTTAAGCTCTTTAACCCATATTCTTTGTTGCGGGCAAAAAAATGAATATTCTTAATTAAAATTGGGAAATAAAATTAGATTGTTTTTTTGGGAATAATTTGATCATCCAATTAGATGTTCTATTACAGATGGCTGTCATGATTTCAGCAAAACCTCCCAAAACCGTGCCAGCCTTAGCTTGAGCACGTCACCTTGATCTTGGCTAAGTTAACCGAAACCTCTCAAGCAGGCAAAGAAACCAAAGACAAGAGAACTTCGAGAAAGAGATGTTCTTGAAAGCAAAGTACTTGAATAGCTTTCGATGGTTACAAATGAGGGTGACACCTCCTATTTATAGGAAAGTCACCTCCTCAATGAACGACTAAGATCGAAAAGATCCTACGGTGGAGAATAGTTCTCCAGAAACTTCCTTAGAAATATCTAGATCTTTGTCTCTTTCATGAGAATTCTAGAGATTTCTATACAATTCTATATTTATGTACAAGTATCTACAACAATTTGGAACTATTTAGAAACCTCCTTTAGAGTGTTTTTGGCACAAAATATCTTGCATTCCTTACGGTGTGTGACACTCTCCCCCACCTAATCCGGTGACATCCTCGTCACTTACTTATCTCTGCACCGGTGTAGGTGGTCTTTGAATTGCCAAAGATCTTCTTGAGGTTCCCATATGGCTTTGCTCTCTAGCAATCCTTTCCATTTGATTAATTATTAGTTACTTGGTTTTACCCCTCGTTGTCGTACCACTCGATCAGCTAGCAACTCTTTAACCTCTCAGTCGAATGACTTTGTCATAGTCGGAGGTGCACTAGTCGAGATGGCTTGATCAGGGTCTTCCAAGTCTTCATGAAACGGCTTGAGCATACTAACATGGAAGACGGGATGGATCTTCAAGTTTTAGAAGAGGTCCAGCTTGTAAGAAACCTTTCCTACCCCCCTGATCTTGTACGGGCCTTCATATATGCATATGAGGCCCGTGTGTACCTTTCAGAACACTTTGAACTGTCGAGGAAAAAGCTTCACCATAACCATGTCTCCAACCTAATATTTGGAGGCTCGCATTTTCCTATATGCAAACTTTTTCATCCTCTTGTCCGCCTTGACAAGAAAGGATCTCAGTACCTCAGCTTGTTCTTGCCAAGATTTGGCCATGTGGTAGGCTCCTAGACTCTTACCCTTGTAGGTGGTGGCAAGGGTATGAGGAGTGAGTGGTTGTTGTCCCATCACCACTTCAAAGGACTCCTTCCTGTTGCCCTACTCTTTTGTAAGTTATAAGAGAACTGAGCCACATCAAGAAGCTTGGCCCAATGATAGCAATATCTGTTTGTAATTAGTGATGTCTGGAGGAAGTGTGCGAGATCATTGCCTAACAATGATAGCAAACTTCAAGAAGGCTGAAGACCATGGTGTCAAATTTGAACAAGAAGTAAAAGTTGACCTTCTCTTGCAATCACTGCCTGAATACTTCAATCATTTCAAGATGAATTATAATATGAATAAGATGAATCTTGACCTCGCTCAATCGATGCACGAGCTTGAGAGTCTTTGAACAATCTCTAGTCAAGCGGGGGCGGTGCATTATTCTTTGGTGAAAGTTACGTGAAACCTAAGGGGAAACCCAAAGGAAAGAACAAGAACAAGAAAAAGAAGAAATCGGGTATTCCGGTTGCCAAAACGAGTTGCAATGAAGCGGTCAAAAGGCAAGTGCTTCAAGTGCGGACAAAAAGGGCATTGGAAGAAAAATTGCCCACGTATGAATCAATCAGGTATGGGTAATTTAAATGTGATTGAGGCTTGTTTAGTGGAGAATTACAATGATAAATGGATCGTTGATTCAGGAGCCACTAACCATGTTTGTCACTCTTTGCAGTGGTTCAAACATAGCTTGCCTGTAAGTGAAGGACAAAGAGTTTTGAAGCTTGGAAATGGGGAGCTTGTGTCTGCACTAGTAGTGGGACAAGTTATTTTATCTTTTGATAATTGCGAACTTTGGTTTTACAAGAGTTTGTTTATTTATTCCGATTTTAAGAGGAATTTAATTTACGTTAGTTGTTTGGTGAAACATGGTTTGACGGTTCGGTTTAATTCCTCGGTTTCAATAAGAAGTAAATCTTCTTTTATTTGTTACGGTGTAATGATTAATGATCTTTATTTCCTTAATCATGTTCCCTGTGAAGTTAATCATGTTGAATTAAGAGATGTTGAACATATTAATTCATCAAAGAAAAGAAAAGTTTCCAATGAAACTTATCTATGGCATTTGAGATTAGGTCATATTAACTCTAACGGGATACAAGGTTTTGTCAAAAGTGGGATTTTAAAACCTGCGAACTTTGAGCGATACCGGTATGTGAATCTTGTTTAGAGGGTAAAATGACCAAGAGATCCTTCAAGGCCAAGGGAAAACGTGCCACACTTCGGTGGAATTGGTACATAACGATGTATGTGGACCAATAAATGTCCAAGCCGAGGCGGGTATCGGTATTTCATCACATTTCTTGATGATTAGTCTAGATTTGGACATGTGTACTTGATGCGTCACAAGTCCGAAGCTTTTGGAAAATTCCAAGAGTTCAAGGTTTGCGTAAAAGCATCTTGGTGTTCAAATTAAGACTCTTCGATCGATCGGGGTGAATACCTATATGGAGAGTTCGAGTCTTACGACCAAAGAAGGGATAGTTTCACAATTATCCTCTCCAAGGACACCCCATGAGAATGGAGTTCTTTGAAAGGAGAAATAGAACCCTTTTAGAAATGACAAGATCTATGCTCGATTATTCATCTCTTTCGATTCATTAAAGGGATATGCCTTAGAAAGCTGCTATGTATCTATTGAACTTAGCTCCGTCCAAGTTGGTTTCAAAGACACTAATAGAATTGTGGAAAGGGTGTAAGCCCACCATGAAACATATTCGGATTTGGGATGCTCCGGCACATGTCTTGCAACAGAAACCAGATAAGATGGACTCGCGTACTGAAGTATGCATGTTTATAGGCTATCTTAAAGGAACCAGAGGTTGGTTGTTTTATAGTCCAAAAGACAAGAAGGTCATAGTGAGCACTCACACGACTTTCTTAAAGGAGGATTATATGGCAAATTCTAAGCCAAGAAGTACGGTTATTCTTGATGAGCTAGTCTCAGATCAAGTTTCATCGCAACCTCAGGCGGTTCCAGCTTTTATTCTTGTGGTTGTTCAAAGAGGGGAAAATATACCTGAACATACACAGGAACCATAGACAGAACCAGAAGTTCAGCATGATGATGAAGTTCAGCATGATGATGAACTTATGGAAGAACAAAATCATGAATTGGTTAATCCACTTAATGAGGGTCCTCATCTAGAAATAGTTAACAATGAGGGTCCTCATCTAGAAATTGTTAACCCACAAAATATGGACCCCCTGTAGATGCACAACATCAAGTGCGACAAAGTCGTAGTGGGAGATTGATTCGTGAACCTGCAAGATTTCTCTTGTTGGGTGAGTCATATCAGAATGTCATCATTGATGAAGATGATGATCCCACGAGTTATGACATGGCACTAGGAGATGTTGATGCTCAGGAATGGCTTGAAGCTATGAATCGTGAAATGGGTTCTATGTATTCCAACTCAGTTTGGTCTTTTGTAGATGCACTTGAAGGGGTAAAACCCATTGGGTGTAAGTGGATTTACAAGAGAAAGAAAGGATCAGACGGGAAGGTTGAAACCTTCAAAGCTAGATTGGTGGCCAAAGGGTACTCCCAAAAAGAAGGTGTGGATTATGAAGAAACCTTTTCACCGGTTGCCATGCTTAAGTCCATCCGGATTCTCTTAGCTGTTGCAACAAATCTTGATTATGAGATTTAGCAAATGGATGTCAAAACTGCTTTTCTAAATGGAAATTTGGAAGAGCAAATCTATATGCAGCAACCAAAAGGGTTTATAGCCAAAGGGCAAGAAAAGATTGTATGCAAGTTACAAAGGTCCATTTATGGACTTAAGCAAGCGTCCAGATCATAGAACATCATATTTGATCAAGCCATTAAGTCTTATGGTTTTGAGAAACATCCTGATGAGCCGTGTGTGTATAAAAGGATCCAAGGTAATGCAGTATCTTTTCTGGTACTTTATGTGGATGATATACTCCTTATCGGAAATGATCTGAGAGGTATTGTTAGGCATAAAGACCTGGTGAGCAAGCATTTTGATATGAAGGACTGGGGAAAGCCAATTATATTCTTGGTATTAAACTCTTACGAGACCGAAAGAATAGGGTTTTGGCATTATCCCAGGCTAAATACATCGATAAAATACTTGTCAGGTTTAGCATGGAGAATTCCAAGAGGGGAATTATACCCTTCAGGCATGAGATTCATCTCTATAAGGAGCAATCTCCTAAAACTCCCGAGCATAGAGAACGCATGAGTAGGATACCTTATGCTTCAGCAGTAGGTAGTCTCATGTATGCTATGCTTTGTACCGGACCCGGATATACGCATGCGGTGGGAGTAGTAGTGGTACCAATCTAATCTGGAGAGGAACAATTTGGGTAGCGGTTAAACATATACTCAAGTACCTACAGAGAACGAGAGATTATATGTTGGTCTATTCTAGTGGGAGTCTTGAAACCATTGGTTATACGGACTTAGATTTTCAAGGAGATATTGACTCAAGTAAGTCCACCTCGGGATATGTGTACACCCTTAATGGCGGTGCCATTTGTTGGAGAAGTGTAAAACAATCATGTGTGGGTGACTACGCCAGGAAATTTGAATATGTAGCCGCTTACGAGTTTGCATGGTTGAAGAAGTTCCTGACGGACCTTCAGGTGATACCAGATGTTAATTGTCCTATCACACTTTACTGTGACAACAATGGGGAAGTAGCACGGTCCAAGGAACCAAGGTGTCACAAGAGACAAAAACACATAGAGAGGAAGTACCACTTGATCCAAGAAATAATTAAAAGAGGAGATACATTGGTAGCAAAGATAGCATCAGACGAGAACCTTGCTGACCCTTTTACTAATAGTTTGCCTGAACGAGTGTTCGAGAGGCATGTTTCATCTATGGGTCTTAGGAGGATTCCAAATTTGCTATATCTTTAGGTAGTTGTTATTTCACTTTGTTATTTTGTGCTTTTTGAGCAAGACATTATGACATTGTATTTTTTTCTGAATGTTATAAATGAGGTGTTATTAATTTATTTCGCACACTATTTACAAACTCGAATGTTCGGATCAATTGTGGAGTATATGATCATATGGATACGTTCGTAGAGGACATGGTCATAGGTTCTCACAATTGATGAATATGTTCACATCTATTAAATTAAGTTGGACACTTTATTTAGGCTGCAATATTTTGTGAAATGGTTTTGTCTGAATCATTATAAAATATTGGTGTGAGTTAATCCTTACATTGAATGGATCAAGGAGAGATTTGATTAAGGTTGTTCTTTTTGTCATAAGAAATCAAATCTCCATATAACTATAGTTATGTAGTTGCTCTTAATCCTAAGTTTATTTTAAATAGGTGGTCGAATAGTTTTCATTCTTTGATTTACCAACGGGTGAGGTTTGATCTATATGACGGCCAATAACTTGGTATTTTGGGATTGAGACTATTTGGTTATCAGTGTTTATGAGATAAACAACATGAAATTTATAGGAAATGTCTCATTGATATGTTTCGGTACTTGGATATTGAAGACACGGTGCATGTAATCCATTAGAAAAACTATCATAGTCAAGAGAATAAATAATTGATTGGGTTACAGAAAACTAGTGAATCAAATTATAGACATTCTATAAAGGGGTAATGCATATTCGTGTTATAACTGTCATTAATCTTGGAGTTCACATTCGGGCTTTTAGTGGAGTAGCACCGAACTAGAAAATCGTCTGTAGATTATCATGAGCCTTGATAAATGATAAATGGTAGATCCCCAGGCTAGCTCGATACAAGGGATGGGGTATATTATCAGATGATGATGGCTTATGGGCTACATGGTCTTGGGTTTACGAACTCAAGTTTGTATCTTAAAGAGCAAGTGGGAAATTGTTGGGTTAATATGCTCTTTGGTCACTTAAACCCAATAAGGCTTAAGTGAGACTACAACCCAAGAACCCTATGGCCCATGTGGTTTAGGGTTAGGTCTTGGATGTAGTAGTATATAAACCTACTTTCTCTTCATTGTGACGGCTAAGTCAAATAGGAGGCTTTCATCAGAAACAAACCCTAGAGGCAGACGTTCATCATCTGAACGGTTGCCCACACAACCATCCAATCCCCCTCGAGAGATAGTCGGAAGATCGATCATAGAGCGGACTACTATTTCATTCGAAGAGAAGCTCAGAGATCATTTGCATCTTTCCAGGTAATCAAAACGATGAAGGTTTTAACTTTTCCTACATCGTGTCGGTACAATACGCTTCCGCGTTTCTGGTGAGATTCCTACAACAATATGGTAAAAGTTGGGCCAGGGTGTGGAAAGAAGGTAATTGAAGGATTAAATAAAATATAATAAATAATAATATAAATTATATTATGTTTTAATGGGGGCTTGTAAACTAAGCATGCTGTTCGAGCAAGCAAAACTGAGCATGTTGAGTGTTGACTAAATGATTAAAAAATTAAGTAAAAATAATGAATAATAATATAAGTATAATAGAAGATATATAGTGTTTTGTTAAAATATTGAATGGAATCTATTATATTTCTGAACTACTGACCTCATATTTTGAGCCCAAAAAAAAAAAACTACTGACCTCAAAGTGATAATTAACTATAATAAAATAAAATAATTATCAAAAATTTCTTAATTGACAGTGCGAGTTTCAAAAATTTCTTATATTCTCTTGCAACAAGGGAAAATAACACTCAGGTCCCAAGGAATATACAAAATATCAAAAAAGTCTCAACCTAAAATCACATATCAAAATGTGATATTAGTTGTATTGACAACAAGAAATGCTATATTCACAATAGGAAGTGCTATATTGACAACAAAATTTAAAAACTTGGTCATTCACAAGATAAAAAGCTAGATTCACAACAAGAAGTGCTATATTCACAACAAAATTTAAACACATGGATTTTGTTTCAAACTCATGTCCGTAAGCGTATAAAGGTCATTCACAACATAAAAAACTATATTTTCAACAGTAAGTGCTATATTCACAACAAATTTAAAAACCTGGAGCCATTTTGAAACTCAAGTCAATATATCACTTCATGTTGTGAATAACCTCTTTACACTTAGGGACATGAGTTTGAAACAAAATCCAGATGTTTAAATTTTGTTGTGAATATAGTACTTCCTGTTGTGAATCTAGCTTTTTCTGTTGTGAATGGCTAGGTTTTTAAATTTTGTTGTCAATATAGCACTTTATGTTGTCAATACAACTAATATCAAAAAGTCCCTAGGGACTTTTAAATTTTGTTGTGAATATAGCACTTCTGTTGTGAATCTAACTTTTTTGTTGTGAATGTTAGTTCTCTATGTGTTTTGATGATAACTGACAATTGTAAACTCAAGATAAAGTTTGTCTTTGATAAGTTGAAAAACTTACTGTCAAAGGCAAAGTCGAGTTTTAGTTTGAAAACTCGAGTTTGGACTTGATAGAGAGTAGCTCAATTTTTATGAAGTAATCAAAACTCCAGTTTTCATAAGAAAACTCCAGTTTGTGAGATACAGAGAGCACTCCAAGTTTTTCACATTAAGACAAACTCGAGTTTACACTATACAGAGACTTTTCAATATTTTCTAAAGTAAACAAAACTCCAATTTGCAAGAGTAAACTTGAGTTTTGGTCATACAGAGAGCTCCCAATGTTTTGAATTTAAGCAAACTCCAGTTTTGATGTGAAAACTCCAGTTTGCACTTAGCCAGAGTTTTCTAAGTTTTTCCAAAGTTTGAGAAAACTCGAGTTTGTGTTTGCCAGAGAACTTTCACGTTTTACCCACTTTGAGAAAACTCCAATTTGTTTAGAAAGCTCCAGTTTTCACTTGGCAAAGATTCTTCTAAGGTTTTCATTTTTAATGGAAACTCGAGTTTGGTTTTACTAACTCGAGTTTGTGCCAAGCAGAGAGCTTTGCTCATTTCAGTGATTTGAAAACTCCGAGTTTTGAGCTTTTGGACTTAAGCATGTTTTTCATTGTAAAAAGTTCAAAACTCGAGTTAATCATTAATGAACTCGAGTTTTGATCATATTCAAAAATTTGCGTCAAGGATGAAATCACGACATTTCTCTCTGGAAAGAAGTAAACTCGAGTTTCGGTTGGAAACTCCAGTTTGGACTTCTAAAGGAAAGTTACAAACTCCAGTTTGGATGAACAAACTCGAGTTTGTGTCACTGAGTTTAAAATTCAAATTGGACGAATTTGTGAAATCTTCATGTTTGATCTCAATACTTCTTATCATCACTCATTACTATTCCTAATTATGGTTAATCGGTTTGTTAGTGAGTTTGAGATGGTTTAGAGGATATTAAATAAAGATTTGAACAAAAGCAAAAAAGTGACGTCAAAGCACATTAAATGCAATGTCCAAAAAACTTGCATCCTTTTGGACAATCATTCTCCACACGTTACCCAAAGGGATTAATGTTTTTTTTCCTCATCCGAGGTTGCTCTTCCAACGGATTAAACTTCGTGCAACTAGATTAACCAAAGAGTATAGAGAGAAGAAGACCAAAGCTCAACCTAATCCTTCCTTAATAAAGGCAATGGTCATATTGAAGATTACAACGGTCATTTAATGCTCTCTTCATATAAATAGAGCTGCATTCAATTCTTCTCAACGAACCAATCTGCAGAAAAACGAAAATCATTCAAGTTTCCAACTACTCTTTGAGTTTTCTTCTGTAAAGTATCTTTTGATACATTTTCACTTCAGTGTTCATTATTTTCTGCTCTTAAAGAAAGTATCATTTATTGAAATCTTTCATTGTAAGAATCTCAAGTCGTAGGACTTGGAAATTGGGATATTTGATTACAACTTGTAAGGGGGAGTAAATTTTAGTAAGAGAATTACTTTAAGAGTTACAAAGAGTGTAATCATTTGAGTTAGTGAAATCCCGGAGTGTCTGAGGACTGGACGTAGGTCAAGAGTTGGACCGAACCAGTATAAATTCCTTATGTATTGCTTCCTCTTTCATTCTATGTTCTGCCCTGTTCTAGAGTTCCATTACAGAGAAATTTTAAAAGAATTTTAAAATCCTCAATTCATCCCCCTCTTGGTGATTTGCTCCACTTTTAGTGAATGACTTCTGTACGCTTATGAGTTTGAAACAAAATCCAGTTTTTCTTAAAATTTTGTTGTGAATATAGTACTTCCTATTATGAATTTAGCTTTTTTCTGTTGTGAATTGCCAGGTTTTTAATATATAGCACTTCCTTTTAAGTTGAGACTTTTTTGATATTTTGTATGTTCCTTTACACCTGAGTGTTATTATCCCTTGCAACAGCTCTCTGCACAACAAACGTTTTTCAAAGATTTTAAATAATGAAATAAATATGAATATTCAATTTAAATATAAAAATAAAAATAAATATTAAATAATTAAAAGTGAGTTTATCCAAATATATTTTTCCCATATTCTTTTTCCGTAACTCCTTATAATAAAAAAAATTATAATAAGATTGTGTTTTTTAAGATAATGTATCAAATTTATTTTATTTATTAAGGAAATTTGAATTTAAATTTACTCTGCAAGATTGAATTTGAGAATCAAACTCTTTTCGTCCCTATTTTACGTTGTTGAAATAGAGCCATACGAAGCGGCAATTTTGACAACGTCTAAGGTAAAAATAATCCGATAATTAAATGCTTTTCCCTCATCAAAACTTCTTTCTTCGTATTCCGTCTTTCTTCTCTAGCATTCCAGTCCATTTAGCGTCTCCTCTTAAAAATCTAACCCCAGCTCTTATTGCTTTTTATATTTTTCCTTTTATATTTTTTCCCTATCCGAACTTCTTCTTTGGGATTGGTGCTTCAATCTAACTTTTTCAAGGGTAAATTTGTATTTTACATTTTCCTCTGTGAGGAAAGATGGGTTAGCGGGAACTGATTTTCACATATTTAAAGGAACTTTAGAGTATGTGGGAAATTGAGTTCTAGAAACATGTTTTCACCAAAAGAACTTACTCATTTTTCCTTCTCTTCCCACTTTTTCATATACCAAACGGGGTCAAACCTTCCTCCCTTTAATGTTTTGCATAGGCGTCGTATGCTGTGGGGATTTTTCTACTTTCCCCTTTTTCAAAGTTTGTCCTTCCACTCTTGATGAAAATGCCTTTCCTTCTTCCCTCTTTTATTGGTCCTTTACTCCTGCTTTGAGGTTCACTACCAGAGGATTTGATACGATTATCCATTTCTGGCAAGACTTCAAATCGAGTGCCAGATTTTTTCTCTTTCTCTTTTCACTTTTTCCCTCCTTTTTACCTTTGGATGGGCCCTTGGCCATAATTTGATATTCTAGTTTTTAAAACCAAACCAACGTTTGACATTAATTATATAAATCGTTTTCAACGCATTTTTTGAATATTTATTTACAATAAAACTTTTTATAAGGATGCCCCACATAAATATTCTTTTCAGAAGTAAAAGTAACTACAAACCTTTAAAATAAGTATTTAGATTTAGATTTATAGTAACTACAAGGATGCCCCACAGAAAACTTTTGATTCTAGTTTATAGTTCGGATTTTAGATTTAAAACCCGGATTGGTTCATCCTAAGGACAAAGTTCTGACTATTTAGAGTGATTATTGTGCGATCTCACAGTGACACACCACTATTCGGACAAATGCTAGGTGATCGGCTAGTCGGGGGATTTTCTGGACGAATCCAGAGATTTCAGTTCGTTCAGAACCAATCGTGAGTTTAGTTACAATATTTTCGTCCGATGATGGAATAAGCTTCTAAATCCCATTCTGGGTTGATCATCTTTTAATCTGATTTAATTCGTTTATTTCATTCTGTTTCTGTTTTTCTTTTTGCATTTTAATTCCACTAAAAAACTCCCCCCCATTTCATTACTATTTTTCAGTTACTGTTAAATTAGACCCACTGTGGATTCTTCTGAGAAATGACCCAAGTTACATTATACTACAAATATATATCGAACTTGGTTATTTTGCAAGAGTCAGCAAATCTCGATTAGCGTTATACGGTCCAAGAGAAGGAGATGACAGTCGTGGTGGATTGCTTGCGTACTTGGAGACATTATTTGTTGGGATCAAGGTTCGTGATCACGACTGATAATGTGGCTACTCACTATTTCCAAACTTAAAATAAGTAACGCCCAAACAAGCCCGTTGGCAAGACTTCCTAGCCAAGTTTAACCATGTGATGGAGTACGAACGTGACACGACTAATGTAGTGGCTAATGTATTAAGCCGAAAAGCAGAGTTTACAGCAATGAGTCTAGCCAAGGGCGACTTGATGGTAAAAACCATAGAAGGTATGGACCATGATCCTGTGGCATAATAGCTAGTGGAGATGACCAAGGAAGGAAAAACCAAGAGGTTTTGGCTAGAAGATGGCCTTCTCTATACCATTTGGAGGCGAGTCTTTGTTCCAAAGTGGGAGAATTTATGAAAAGAGCTCATCAAGCAGTGTCATAACTCCAAGTGGGCCGATCATCCAAAACAAAGATGCACGCTTGCTTTATTGGAGACAACATACTACTGGCCACAAATGAGGGATGAGGTAGAACTTTATGTGAAGACGTGTCTTCTATGCCAATAAGACAAGATAGTGAACCAACCACCTGGAGGACTGTTGGAGCCTCTCCCTATACCAGGGCAACCATGGGAGAGTGTTTCCATGGACTTTATATCAGCTTTACTAAAGTCCAAGGGGTATGGCTCTATCATGGTGGAGGTAGACCAATTTTCAAAAATACAACATTTATACCTGCCCCTACGGATTGTACAACAAAAGATGCAGCAAGGCTATTCTTCAAGAATGTGGTAAAGTATTAGGGGGTACCTAAGATAATCATCAGTGATAGGGACCCCTGCTTCACTAGAAAACTATAGGCTGAATTGTTCAAACTCATGGGCACTGAGCTACACTTCTCTATTAGTTTTCACCTACAAACTGATGGACAAATAGAAAGGGTGAATTCTTTGTTGGAGTGCTACTTTTTTTTTTTGATACAAGGCGATAGGGGAGGGGGGATCGAACCCAGGACCTAAGGGGAGAAATGAATCTCAATACCACTACACTACTAGTAGTGCTGGTTGAAGTGCTACTTATGGTACTTCGTGAGTGACAACTAAAAGGATTGGGCCAAGCTCTTCAATGTGGCTCAATTCTCTTATAACTTACAAAAGAGTGAGGCAACGGGAAGAAGTCCCTTTGAAGTGGTGATGGGACAGCAACCACTCACTCCTCTTGCCTTTGCCACCACATACAAGGGCAAAAGTCTAGGAGCCTACCATATGGCCAAATCTTGGCAAGAACAAGTTGAGGTAACGAAATCCTTTCTTGTCAAGGCAGCCAAGAGGATGAAAAAGTTTGTGGATAGGAAGAGGCGAGCCTATGAATACGAGGTAGAAGACATGGTTATGGTGAAGCTTCTTCTTCAACAATTCAAAGTGTTCCGAAAAGTACACAAGGGTCTCATCCGTAAGTATGAATGCCCATATAAGATCGTGGGGAGGGTAGGAAAGGTTTTTTACAAGCTAGACCTACCCCCAAACTTAAAGTAGGCATGTTTTCAGCCTATTTTACATTGAGGCCTATGGTCTGTTAGCCTAAGTACAAGATTTTAAGAAATACAGACCTCTTTAAGCGCGCGTGTCGCTCGGGGCATAAAAAAGTACGTAACGGGCCACGGGCGGGTTCAGACCACTTCCTTGCATAACAGGCCTGACCTGGCCTGTTTCCATCCCTACGCACCGTAAGGAACACAAGATATTTTGAGCAAAGACACTCTGATGGAGGTTTCTAGATGATTCCACAATATTGTAGATATATGTACATAATGAAAGAATTGTATAAAGAGTTCTAGAACTCTTATGTAAGAAATAAAAATCTAGATACTTCTAGGGAAGGTTTTGGAGAACTATTGTCCATCGTAGGATGTTTTTTATCTTAGTCATTCATTAAGGAGGTGATTAGCTTATAAATAGGGGTGTCTCCCCCGTTTATAACCATCGAAAGTAATACAAGTCTTTCCTTTTAAGAAGCATCTCTCTCATAGGTCTTTGGTTTCTTTGCCTACTCTTGAAGATTCGGCTGACTTGGCCAAAGTCAAGAAGGTGTGATCAAGCTAAGGCCAACATGGTTTTAAGAGGTTTGATCTACGACCGTGACATTAAGTTGCCATCACGGTCTCTACTCGTCCCAATTCTCTATGATGCGCCACGGACATTGGAAATATTCGAGAGGGTTTTATGATGTGGATGTGAAGAAAGGGAGAAAAGTAATGATAGGTGGGCACGTGGTTGTTGAAGGTGATGAATGACAAAACCACTTTTGATGTGCGTTTGTTTCTCTGCGGCTCCAAAAGAGAATTTGGGATGAAGATGATTATTATCCCGGTGCGTCCTGGGTCCTCTCAATATGGCGGCTAGGTAAATTTTAAGAAATGATTGGAGAGTTTTAGGTATCAACTTGAACATATTAAAATTTAAGAAGCTCAATAAATTTTCACCATTAGATTTTTCTTATTTTTACCTTCTAAGAAAAATTCTGCACCGTAGGATCTTCAAATATGCTCTTCTTATCCAGAAAAATTTAAATAGAATTGTGATCTATCATATATTTAGAAATATTATTCAATCACAAGATAACAATCAGAATATTAATAATTTAAGCTAAATAATCTCATAATCAATTCAGATTTATATTATTATCTAAAATTGGCTAACAATCCAAATATTATCTAATAATTTCAAATTAGCCTAAATAGTCTCCAAAATAAATAAATAAGACGGGATAAAATAAATAAAAAATTGGGATTTATCAAAGGGCATACGGCCTAGCAAACATAAAGGGTTTTTTTTTCCAATGTGCCCATTTTTAAATAACTATTTCCCAAATTGCCCCTATCTGGAAACTATTTCCCAATATGCCCATGTCTGGAAACTTATTCTCATTGTGCCCCTGTTTAGTCGACTAAAACATAGGGTTTAGTCGACTAAATCACGGGGTCAAATTTTTTTGAATGACCCCGTGATTTAGTCGACTAAAACATCTGGTTTAGTCGACTAAACCATTCCACGGGTCAAATTTTTTAATTGACCCGATGTTTAGTCGACTAAACCAGATGGTTTAGTCGACTAAATCAGAACGGGTCAAATTTTTTTGAATGACCCGCGGTTTAGTTGACTAAACCAGATGGTAAAGTCGACTAAAAGAAAGAGATGGGAATAAAATATATACATATAGATTATGCGTGGCTATGTAAAATATATATATATATATATATATATATATATATATATATATATATATATAAGCTTTGCACATATAACAATAGAAGAATGCTTGTTGTCATCGTGTTTGTATATATAATAATAACAATACGTTGTTGATATTAATGATAAAGCTGAACCAAATAGATAGATATAACAATGCTTGTTATATCAACGTTGTGACTTATTGTTTCTTTTATAAATATTTTGTTATAATTGTCCATGAACCTTTGGAAATATATATATATATATATATATAAAAGCATATGGGGAATTCGAAATTTAAAAGATAGAATTTGATACAACTTACTCCTATATAATAGGATCTAACTAATTCCTATATTTTTTCACTTATAATATTATTTATAAAATAATATATATATATATATATATATATATATAAATTTATTGTTAAAGCATATGTATATATACATACCACGTTGCATTTTGAAGAATGGAGGAAAACATTTGTTGTCATAAACATATAAGTATATGATATTGCTGTTATAAATATTTTCTCACTACATATCCATTTTTGAATACATATACCTATATATATAAGTATAGCGTTGCACTTGGAAATTTTAGGAGGACTTTTTTGTTGAGATTATGTGTGCGTGTAATATGCTAAATCATATGCATTTAAAATACTAATATACTACTATATTATGAATATCCAAAGAGTATATTTGATTTTATTAATATCTAAAAGAGCACAATTTATATAATGTTTGGTGTTACGGATCTGACTCGCGGCCCAATAAGGACACGACCAAGCAAGGGCATACCCGGACCTCGGCCCAGCCAGCTGGCGGCCCAGTAGTAGGATCCCGAGTATCCCGGTTTCCCCCCCGCAATCGGGGGTAATCTATCATATCCATAATCCGGGATATGATAGACAGCGATTAAGATACCACGCCACACCCTATAAATACCGGGGGTAACACCAAGGTGCACACGTTCTAACTCGGCTCTTTACATTACGCACAACACAACCCCCACTAAACACATACCCCCTTCCCCCTTTTGGCGAACGGCCTTGTGTTTGGTGATTCCTTGCTCACCGGGATATCTCCACTCATGGATACTCCGGCAGAGACAACCCAATCCAAAATCAAACCACCAGCCCCGCCTGGGCTGGACATCTGGTTCCACACCGGAACATTGGCGCCGACCGTGGGGACCGTAAATTTCGATCCCGTGACCAACAATGGCTACTACCGAACGGACTCGGAACCCTCACCGGGAGAGTCCATCGCGTGCGCAGGCTGATACAGGTCAGCAGCAACAAACTCAATGACCTCCCCGGCCTGAGTATATCCCCAATAACAATGATAGCAAGTATGGGAACAGTGTGTCAGACACAGCCTCGTGCTCTCCCCGCTTGGAGCTAAGTGTAACGACATCCGAACCCGAGACCTCATCCTCCTCCGAATACACAAGCAATCAATTCGAGAAGGATAGAGAACATGGAGAAGCGACATGACCTCCAGCGTCAAGAAGACTTTAGAGTAATGCAACGAGATCATGGAAGACAACCGTAGGCAAGCCAAAACGTCGGAACACGAGCAAGACCAGGGATACACGGAGAAAGAAAGTAAAGATATCCGGAAACACGGAGGCCCTAGGCCGGTCGAAGCTCAAGGAATGACCGGTATGCAAAGAAAACGACCTCTTCGGAAACGGACTCCGAGCATGAGGAGACCGAGACCCCAGTCGGGTCGGAAGAAACGTTTTCTAGGAAAACCTCGGATGGCGAAGACCGAGACGGGAGAGGCCGCCCTTACCCAAAGGGCTCGCCCGGGAATATCATGTGAAATATATAGCGGCCCAACAGCCGGCTCTTTCTCGGAAGAAATCGAGAATGCTCCATACCCTAGCAAATTTGAGCTTGCCTCTTTACCGAAGTATGATGGCGTGTCCGACCCGAGGGCCCGTCTCGACGCCTTCGAGCTACTCATGTTCGTAAGGCAAATCAAAGGCCCGGTCATTAGTCGGCTCTTCGCGGCCACTTTAATCGGTCCGGCTCAAATTTGGTTACACACACCGCCGAGAAGGTCCATCCACGACTTTCAAGGCCTCGGGCGCAAATTCGAACTGAATTTCGCAACTAGCGGAACAACCCAAATCTCGGTATACCCCGAGTAAGATAAAGCAACGGAGGGGAAACGCTACAAAAATACTCCGGATGATTTAAGGTGGTAGCCCTCCGGCAAGGTCCCTCCCGAGGAAAGCGTTCGTGTGCATTGTCTCGTGGACGGGTTGGAACCCTCTTCCCGGCCGGCAAACTCCATCTTCAAGAACCGGTATACACTCACCGAGTTCAACACCCGCGCGAAGCAATATCTGGAAGTAGAACAGATGGAGATCGCCAATACTAATGGCGATGAAAAGCGAAGCACACCACCCCGAGTCAAGAATCAACCGAGTGGTCGTAAAGAGGAACCCCGTGCTCAGAATCGAGACAGCAAAACAAAGCCAGACAAGTCAGAGAGGAGGCCGAGGTACGGGAGGTACACCCCGCTCAATGTTTCGCGGGGCCAGTTATGGAAAGAAGTGGCCTCCACGAGAGATGAGGAAGGTAGACCAGACCCGAGGCCCCCACATTTCCGACCCACCACGGATCAGTCAAAGTTCTGTGATTTCCACGACGGACCGGGGCACACCACGGACCAGTGTTTCGAACTCAGGGACGCAATTGAAAGATACATCCGAGAGGGTAAATTGTGCCAATACCTGATAAAAACACAGGGTCGAAAGAACAACAAAAGGAAACTAGGCCGAAGCCCGAGTCCGCCCCCACTCGATCGGAAAGTCGATGGAATAGGACGACGTCATCATCCGACGACGAGCGGTTTCCGGAGATAGACATGAACCACGGGTGTAACGTAATCGGTGGAGGCATGGGCGGAGGAGGAGACACCTCAAGTCAAAGAAGAAAATACTTGAGGGAGGCATCGTCAAGAAGAGCCCCCCAAGTTCAAAGACAACCATGACCGACCGACGCCTCCAAAGATTACGGTTCACCACCGAAGACACGAAAGACGTCGTACCGGGGCACCAAGACGGATTGGTAATTACCAGGGATCCTGGTAAACCGCCTTGTGGAAAGGATTTTCGTTGATCCGGCGGCTCGCGAGATATCATCATGTGGGACGCCTTTAAGAGGATGAACTTGGATAAAGAAGACTGCGTCCATGCAAGACAACACTCGTAGGCTTTAACGGCGAACAATCCAAGCCGAAGGGGTACATCGACCTCAAGGCGACCTTGGGAACTAAAAAAGCCTTCAAAGCCGAGAGGGTAAGATTCATCGTGGCCGACTTCCCTCCCCGTATAACATGATTTTGGGCGGACCAACCATCCACACAGTGGGATATGGTTGCATCCACCAAGCACCGGAAGTTAAAAATGGTCAGCTCCAAAAATACGGTTATCACCATAACAAAGGGGGACGGAAAGGAAGCTCGACAATGTTATTATGAAACCATGCGAGAGAAAGGGACCGGGAAGGCGCCAACACCCCGGGATCAAACGCCACGGGAAGCTCGGCCGGAGAAAATGCAAGCGGCGAGAGCCGACTCGTCGGTGTGGTGGAACTGGACCTAAGAGAAGAGGAGCCCGAGAACCCAAGACTGAGCGAGAGAGAATTGGAAGATTTAGTCGGGGGAAGATCCGACCCAGTAACGAAGATAGGAGGCGCAATGACCCTAGAGCTCAAAAAGGAATTAAGTAATTTCCTAAAAGCAAACCGAGATCTTTTTGCATGGAGGGCCTCGGAGGTACCCGGAATCGACCCCAACTTCGCCGCCACAAAGTTGGCAATCAAACCGGATCTACCCGGTATCGCGAAGAGACGAAAACAAGGGACCGACGTGCGGATCGCCTTAGAAAAACATGTGAAGGAAGCTGCTAGAGGCCGGATTCATCCGGGAAATACAATACACCACATGGTTATCCAATACGGTCATGGTCCTAAAGCCTAACGGGAGTTGGAGGGTGTGTATAGATTACACCAACTTAAACGAGCACGCCCTAAAGACTCGTACCCGATGCCGAGCATCGACCAATTGGTCGACAACTCATCCGGATTTCAACTATTATCATTTATGGATGCTTACTCCGGATACAATCAAATAGCGATGCACCCGGAAGATCAAGAACGGACGGCCTTCATAACCGACAAGGCCATTACGCTATAATGTCATGCCGTTCGGGTTGAAAAACGCCGGGGCCACCTATCAACGAATGATGAACAAAGTCTTCGAAGACCAGCTCGGCCGAAATGTAGAAGTATACATTGATGACATGATCGTCAAGTCAGTGAAGCCGGGAGACCACATCCAAGACATCGGACAGACGTTCGAAAAGTTACGAAAACACCGAATAAAGCTGAATCCGGCAAAATGTGCATTTGGAGTCGAGGCAGGAAAGGTCCTCGGGTTCATGCTCACACACCGAGGAATTGAAGCAAACCCCGACAAGTGTAAGGCGGTCTTGGATATGAGAGCACCAACCAACAAAAAGGAGGTACGGACGGTGACCGGGAGGTTGGCGGCTATGACAAGATTCTTACCCTGTGTCGGCCGAAAATGCCCTTCCCTTCTTCAAACCGCTAAAGAAGGAGACGAGGCGGATGGAACTCCGAATGTGAGTCCGCATTTGCAAAAATCAAACAATGCTGGCCACCCCGCCGGTCCTATCCAGCCCGACTCGGGTGAGACGGTTTTCTGTATTTATCCGTCGGCCAAGAAGCCATAAGCGCCGCCCGGTTCGAGAAACCCAATCCAGCCAGACACCGATTTACTTTGTGAGCAAAGCACTTCAGACCTCGGAACTCAGATATCAGAAGTTGGAGAAGGTAGCATTCGCCCTGCTAATGGCGGCAAGACGCCTACGCCCATACTTCCGGGGGCACAAAGTGGTGGTACGAACCGGCCCGGCCAATCCGGCAGTTCTACACAAACCGGACCGGCCGGGCGAATGACCATTTGGGCCATTGAATTATCGATTCGACATTTCCTACGAAGCCCGACACGCGATAAAGTCGCAAGCCTTGGCCGACTTCGTAAGGAGCTTACCCCGACCCTCGAGGAAGGACGTCGGTCTTAAAGAATGGACGGTATACGTCGACGGATCCTCAAATACAAAAGGGAGTGGGGGCTGGAATAATAGTTGAAAATCCGACGGAGTCGGCTGTCGAACACTCCCTCCACCTCAAATTTCCGACATTCAACAACGGGCGAATACGAGGCAAGCGGCCGGTCTCGAGCAAGCAAAGGAGCGGGGGCGCAGAGAGTCAAAATCCTGACCGACTCCCAGCTCGTAGCGGCTCAGATACAAGGCTCCTATCAAACCAAAGGCCCGTTGTTGGCAAAATACTTGAACAAAGCCAGAGACATGATGGCCGAGTTCAAAGAGGTGACAGTCACTCATATCCCGCGGGAGGAAAACACCAGGGCCGACATATTGTCAAAACTGGCTAGCACCAAAGGTCCGGAAATTACCGGACCGTCGTCAACAAAACCACGGACGAACCAAGCTGTGTCATGTCCATATCATCAGCCTCGGACTGGAGAAAACCGATCGAGGACTACCTAGAAAGAGGAATCATACCCACCGACACAACGGAAGCGCGAAAGTTGACCCGGCAGGCCGCCATGTACACGATGGTGGACGATCAGTTGTACAGGAAAGGATTACACTCCCCCATGATGAGATGCTTGAGTGAAACCGAAGCCAGGTACTTTCTCGCCGAAATACATGAAGGCATTAACGGTCAGCATATGGGAGGAAAATCCCTAGCTCGGAAATCACTCGGAGCCGGATAATTCGCCAACGATGGCGGCGAGACTCCATGGAAACGGTACGTAGGTGCGACGGTTGTCGAAACACGCCAACATCCCTCGGCGCTCCCCGACGTAACTAAAAAGCATTACGGCTCCCGGCCGTTCTACAAATGGGGGATGGACCTTCTCGGGCCATTCAAAACAGCCCAGGACAGCTAAGATACCTCATAGTCGCGGTCGACTACTTCACCAAATGGATAGAAGCCGAGCCACTAACCACAATCACCTCGGCCCGCATTCAACGATTCTTTCAGCAAAGCATCCTCTCTCGGTTCGGAATACCGGCCGAGATAATTACGGACAACGGAACGCAGTTCATCGACAAAGGATTTCAGAGCATGATGTCGGACCTCGACATCACGCATCACTTCGCATCGGTCGAACACCCTCAATCCAACGGGCAGGCCGAGGCCGCCAACAAGGTCATCGTCGACGGGTTAAGAAGACGCATGGAGGACGCCGACTCTTCCTGGGTGGAGCAACTCTACGGCGTCCTGTGGGGGTACGGGACGAGCGTCCAAACCTCCACGCAGGAAACCCCATTCCGTTTGACATATGGATGCGGCGATGATCCCGGTCGAGATAGGCCAACCGACGTGGAGGAAAATGAAAGCTAGCGAGGGGAAGGAGAAGAGCCGAACAGTGATGCCTTGATGACGAGAACTAGACCTCATTGACGAGGCACGGATCCGGCGCACCGCGAGACCTCACTGCAAAGCAACTGATCGCAGCGAAGTACAACCGAAAGGTGAACCCCCGCTCCTTCAACCGGGGCAACCTCGTGCTCCGACGCGCCGACATCGGAAATAAGAACGCCAAAGATGGCAAGCTAGCGGCAAACTGGGAGGGCCCCTACCGCGTAAAGGAAAAACTGGAAAAGGGCGCCTACATCCCTGGAGACCCTGAGCAGAAAGCCGGTCAAAAGGACGTGGAACGCCGACAAACTGAGAATCTACTACAGCTAGACCTCGGTCCGCCTACCAAGATAGAACCGACGGGCGTACTTATGTCGCAATTTTTTAATTTAGTATTTTCGATTCCGGTTTTTTATATTTCATTTGAAAGACAAAGCACTCATTGTTTCTTTCATTTGTTCTTATTGAAAGACTCCCCAGTGGAGACACCAATTGTCCATTACGGATTGGTTAAATAAGGTATCACCGAGGCACAAGCAGACCCGGTCAGGCAAAAATACCAAAAGAAGGGATTACACCAGGGTTACCACACCCAGGTTGCGTATAGCCCGATCTGTGGCATTACTGACAGCCCAATTCGCGGTACTACACCCGGGCTACCACGCCCCGGTTCACGAGACGGTAAAAACACCATCTCTTTTAAAAAAGATGCATCGAAAAATGCTCCTAAATAGGGAGGTGAATTGTCACGCAGGCCCCGATCAGGCCGACATGTACAAACCGCGCGTTCAGACACCGCGATTGTGCATCTGACATTTTGCCCCTATTCTGGATAAAACAACCCCGGACAGCCATATCCGGATCTCGGTAGCTCGGGTTACTCCCCTACCCCCTTTTCCCGAAGTCAACCTATCGGAAGAAACACTTAGCAGATACTGCGCATATAAAGGCCCTGGCCCGGCCATAAAAAATAAAGAATGTTAACTAACAGTTGACAAAACAAACTGATTGGTTGAAATCAAGTTTTATTATTATTACAAGGTTACACAAAGGAACCCGGTACAAGGCACCGGTTCAAACCTACAAATTACAAAAAGGAACCGGTACAAATGTCGGTTCAAAATACAATGCTGAAATAAATTATTCAGGGGAGGGGTCATCCTCTAAAGCCACGGCCTCCGGAGCAGCTGCCTCGACGACCGGAGCACATTTGGAGCTCCTCTCCACCATCACCCCGTCGGCACCCGAACTTCCCCTTCCCCATCCAGATCCTCCCCTGGTAAAGGAGTCGAGTCATCCTCGGGCAACGCGGGGCAGGGTGGAAGACGCCATCCTTCACATAGGCCTGGTAATGATAGCCGTCCGTCATAAGCTCTACCCCAGGATTAAGGAGACGGATCTGGGCCAAGGCCATGTCAAAGCAGTCAGAAGCGGTCCCCTTGCATATGTCCTGGCATTCGATCCGGGCTCGCTTCTCTTCCGCAAGTGCCGCATTGACATCTTCAAGTTCAGAACACAGGTCCGCCCGCTGGCTCTGAACGGTCTTCAGGGCATCCAGCCCTTCCAAATGTGCCTTCCGGAGAGCGGCCAGGTCCGAAGTAGCCTTCTCTACAGCTTCCTTGCAAAGAGTAAGCTCCTCGGACGCCTTCAGGGCGCTCGCCCTCGCGACCTCGGCGTCTTCTTCAGCTTTAGCCTTGGACGCCTCCGCCGCATCCTTTTCCTTCTTCAGCTGGCGAGCCTCGGCGAACTTTCTCACATACTTGCCCTTAAGGTGCAGATACGCCTGGGCCAAACCAACACCCAGCGAGGCGAGCACGGATGTCGTGAACCACGGCCTCATCAATGTCGGCCGGTGGCGGGCGTTTGTAAATTGGTGAGGCGGCGGGAAGGCAACTTCGAGCTCCTCGGCCAAAGGGCCTTTCTCCCAAGCGAGACCCCGGACCATCTTGGGAGCGGATGGAGGCGACAGGAGATGAGGGCCCCTCGGCAACCTCCTTACCCTTGGAAGGAGAAGCAGCCGACGTCTGGACAGCATCACCTTCGGGTAACGAAGGCGCCCGGACAGGAGACGCGACTTTGGCTTTCTTAGCAACCCGGTCTTGTGCGGCACTGGCGGGCTGCGCCCCGGGGCTCGGAAGGAGGACGCCGAGGATTCCTCTTCGGAAGAGCCTCGGATCGGGAGTCATGACCGTCAAGTACCGCGGAAGCTCCCCATCGCCTCGGCTACAAAACACAAAGGAAAGTAAGGAAGTTAGTGAGGCGACAAAATCAACGAAAACAAATGCGGTAACAATAACTACAAGCCGCATACAAATTACGTATCCGGCTCCGATCCGGGACCGGTGATGAAGAAGGCCGCGCTCGGCACCGTATGTTTTCACATACGAAACCAGGCGGTCAACGAATGCGACCTCGCCGGCGGGGAAGGTCGTCGGACATCACTTGGTACGAGGCGGAGCGAGCCTATGGTGATCAAAAGTCCAATAGAGGGGAAACCTCCACTCCACATCACGGGCCTCGGCCCCCTTCAAGAACCAAGGCTGCTGGCCGGGTTTCGCCACCACTTTAAAGAAATCATTCTTAAAGTATTTGAAGGAGTCCGAAAAGGCGGTAAGCAGTTTTCGGTCGGGGTCACCCGGAGGAGGTGAGCCCCTTTAGTTTCTCGTCCTCCTTCCCGGAGCGAGGAGTGAAAGGGTCGAAGAAGAAAAAGAATAAGGTGGCGGTACAAGGAATAGGTTCCGAGAAGGACTGACATAGCCGCTCGAAAGCAACTATGTAAGCCCACCCGTTGGGGTGGAGTTGAGATGGGGCCAGACGGAGATGGCTGAGGCAGGACATTTTAAACTCGGTGAACGGAAAGCGAACACCGAGCCGGGTCATATAGGCCTTATAAAAGAAAAAGAAGTTGGTGAAATCGCCAACCCTCGAAGCACAGACGGGCTCTTCCTCCCCCGGGGGGCAAAAGTAACAGCCCGGCATAGCCGAGAGCTTCATCTGGCGGAGGGCCTGAACGGTGATCAGCGAATGGGTCGTCCACACGTCCTGGGTCACCCAATGAAGTGGTCCCGCAAGAGTTTGAGGAGAGGCGGGGATTCCAGACCTCCGGCGCCCGAGGGGGCATCACTTGGCGAAAGCGACTTTTCCATTTACCTATAAAAGCAAAAAACAAAAGTGCTAGAATCGGTAGATGCGAGGATACACGTCACGTAGAAGAAACTTGATCGGTCGAGAAGAAGAAGATAGGGGCGAGCCGACAGCATGACGACAAGAGCCTAAAATTGCGTCGGCCCTAAAATCTTCGCCTCTAGCGACAAAGTAAGAACTTGACTCTACGCAATCCCAACAAGGGCCGGCATACCCCTCCGGCATATGAGTGGACCTAGGGCGAACAGGAGGGTTATAAGGATTAACGGGTGAGGCCGACAAGACCGCGACCTCTCTCCGACCCTCGGAAAAGATCTAACGGGGGCGAGACCCTCTAACGGCCCCCCTACGCGTGCCACCCGAGCCGCCGCCCGGGGCAGGAAGCCGGCCTTTGCTCCTCGGACAAAGGAGTACCCAATAACCAGTGGCTAGTTCGAGGGAAGCGGGCACTAAGGGCTTCCACCTCTTCGGGAGTCAAGTGACCGAAGTCGAAGGTCGATTACTCCCACTCATTGTCACCCAAGGACGCAAACCTAAAGAGACGGGGAAATGACAATAAGGAAAACGACGATAACTCCTCTGGCAATGGAGGCAGAAGGTTTGTAGGCAGAGGAAGCAAAACAGAAATTAGCAACCTAAAACCTACCCAGAAATCAGCAACCTAAAACCTACCCAGAAATCTCTACAAAGCCACGGGCGTACTGGTTTCACGACAGGACTGAGCAAATGAAGAAAAGAAACAAAAAACCCAGCAACAGGAGAAGTGGCTTACCAGGATAAGGAGGAAGAGGATAGTCACCGGAGGAAAAAAGCCTGAAACTGCCGGAAGGAAGCTCGCCCAAGGAGAGCCGCCGGAATCAAAAGACCCAAGTGGTAAAACTTGTCGAAATCAGAGAAACTTCAGAAAATGTTCGAAAGTGGAAGAAAGAGAAGAGAAACAGGTTTAAAAACCCGTGAAACGCCAGGGGATACGAAAAGGTGCCAGCAGAATTAAGGGCAAACCCGTAAGTTCACTGGCAAAAACGAGGAGACGTACCCCGGGAAAAACGCGCATTAATGGCGCACGAAAACCAAAGGCGGCAGAGAGTGACGGTTGCAAAACCTCCCCACTCCGAAGCCGCCAAGTGTGGCGCCATGATGGCGAAGTCGAAGGGCTTTTCAAACCCCGAAGCCTGGCGAGATCACCTCGGACTCCTAGGGTCACCAACACGACGCCGACCCTCGAGAAACAATCTCGGGTCCGGAATACCCCGGCTGGGCACCCACCTCGGACCCGCGCGTCGGACGAGTCCGCTAAGGTACCCGGGACCGGGGGCAAGGGCGCGTCCCAGCCCGGAGAACCAGGAACACCCCGGCAGCTCAAACCCTTGAACTACCGAGCTGGGGGGCAACTGTTACGGATCTGACTCGCGGCCCAATAAGGACACGACCAAGCAAGGGCATACCCGGACCTCGGCCCAGCCAGCTGGCGGCCCAGTAGTAGGATCCCGAGTATCCCGGTTTCCCCCCGCAATTAGGGGGTAATCTATCATATCCATAATCTCGGGATATGATAGACAGGCAGTTAAGATACCACGCCACACCCTATAAATACCAGGGGGTAACACCAAGGTGCACACGTTCTAACTCAGCTCTTTACATTCTGCACAACACAACCCCCACTAAACACATACCCCTCCCCTTTTGGCGAACGGCCTTGTGTTTGGTGATTCCTTGCTCACCGGGATATCTCCACTCATGGATACTCGGCAGAGACAACCCAATCCAAAATCAAACCACCAGCCGCCTGGGCTGGACATCTGGTTCCACACCGGAACATTTGGTATTTGTTAAACTCCTAAATTAAAGCGTTAAGATAGCCTCTGAGAGTTTTAAAATACTTGTAGAGAAATAATAATAATAATACTAATAATAATAATAATATACTAATTTATGTTTATTATTATTAAAAAGGAGAATAAATAATAAAGAAAAATTATTAATTAATAATAAATAGAAAAGGGGTTATTAATTAATAATAAATCGAAAGGAGAATTAACAAGATTACAATGACTCCCTAATTTTTCAGTCCCATCCTAATTTGCCCACTTCAAGTATTCTAAATTTATTATTAAAAATTTCTATATTTTTTTTAATTTTATGAAATTAAAAGTTATAATTTTATGTAGAGTTTTAGAATAGTTATTGATTATTAGTAAATTGGTTGTGGTAGATTGATTTTTGACTTGTGTTTGAGATTTTGGATTAGGAGCGGTGTGATAATAGTTATATTTGATTTTTTGATTTTTAACTTTTAATTTTATGAAATTAAAAGTTATAATGATTAGAATTGAGAATTGAGATATTATGATATGGTTATGAGAATATTTTTTTAATAATATGTTATGAATGTGAAAATATTGGAAAAATTCCTATTGAGTTATTTATTATGATAATTATGAAAATGGTTGAATGGGGAAGAAATGAAGTAATTTATTCCATACTTCTCCCCCTTTTTTAAATCGGCAATGAAAGGGCTTTTAAAAAAGCCTTCGTCGATGTTTAGTCGACTAAACCATCTGGTTTAGTCTACTAAACATCGGGTCAATTAAAAAAATTTGACCCCGTGATTTAGTCGACTAAACCCTATGGTTTAGTCAACTAACAGGGGCACAATGAGAATAAGTTTCCAAACAGGGGCACAATGGGAAATAGTTTTCAGACATGGGCATTTTGGGAAATAGTTATTTAAAAAGGGGCACATTGGGAAAAAAGCCAAACATAAAGTCTAATATAACTTATTTAGTAAATAAGTTAGACTCATGCATATTGTCAAGCTTATTTAAATAAACAAGTCATGTATATTTCTATAAGGCTTTTGCACATGCATGCCCTTTTAATTTATATTATTCTATTAAGTTCTTAATATAAGATCCAATTGACTTTTTTAAAAAATTAAAAAAATTAAATAAGTAACTTAATCATAGCAAATGTGGTATAATATTAGATTATATATTAGTTTATAAGTCAGTCAAATTAGTTTAGTATAAAAATGATAAATATAAATATTTTACAGTAATTTATTCAACTACTTAAATTTCTCTAAAAAAGTTAATTCAGTCTTTATTTTTATTTGCACATATCATCGTCATTCACCCCCGCTTAACCTTTATATTCATCAATCATTCAAGCCTAGCTCTCTTTTTTTCAATTGTTCGAGATGACAAAACTAGCTCACTCCCTTCTTCTTAATTTGGGTCATTCTATACAGAATCATAATGAGGGATGTTTTTGGGCGCCATATCTTTTGAGGCACGGTCGGCAACTTACTATGAGCACCTCTCCCATATTTAAGTTTTACATTGGCGTTGGATATTTTTGGGCGCTATATTTTTCGGGATCCCGAATCAAGGGGAAATTTTATTTAAATACCAAATAAAATTTCAAAACCTCTAAATGTCTGATAAACTTTGTAATGGACTTAAATGTGACAAGGACTAAATTAAGATTTTTAAATTCGGGTGAATTTACCCTTTTGCCCTCAGTTTTTAAAATTAAAAAGAAAAATAAAAATAACTCTCACCGGAGGACCACCATGGCCAGCCGCTGGCCTGATGAAAGTGAGAAAGTGAGGTTTGAACCCACCTCACCTTCATGGGTGCCAAGTGGCCCAACCACTTGGTCAGTTGGTTCCTTTCACACACACACACACAGAAACAAATATATGTATTCTTCTTAACATTCACACACACACGCGCGCGCACACACACAGAAACAAATATATGTATTCTTATTAACATTCACACACACGCGCACACACACACACACGAGCACACACACAGAAACAAATATATGTATTATTCTTAACATTTTTTCAATCAAAAAACACTCTTATAAATCTCATTAATGAACTTGTTATTCTCATTACAAATTTTGATCATAGTGCTCAAATTTTGTGCAATCTTGTGAATCTCATTACATATATGTGCATTAATTTATATATATATATATATATATATATATATATATATGCGCATTATTATATATAATATATAAATACCATTAACGAATTGGTAATTCTCATTACAAGATTTGTTATAATTGACCCTTATTTATTGTTTCATGGGAGACAGTTGTGAAAAACCTGACGAAAGCACTAGTAATTACTATTACAGAACTTGTAAATATCATTAATGAATTGATAATTGTAACATCCTCCATTTTAAAAGACAATTATTAATTACTAACTTGATTAAACCATTTATTAAAATATTTTGTGCACATAGTTAAGCTATAGATTTTACTAGGCCTATATTTTTAAACGAAATATTGTTTTAAAATTTGCCAAAATGTCCAAAATAAACCAGAGTATGCCAAGTGAGCCATAATGCGGCAATATACAATAATTCAACATGCACCAAAAAGGTGGAAGCACTACCGATTAGCGAAAGTAACTTAAGCTTCCAAAGTCTTCCCTGATTGTCCCACACAAGAACTATCACCTGAAAAATATTTGTAACCACCAATTCAGCTCACTATAAATGCTAATATGTGCTCGTGAGGTGCCAAGTGAAACATTTTATATAACAAAGAACTAAATATTAAATTTACAAATTTACTAAATCACAATTTCTGTATCAGAATTTCTGAATCAAGTTTCATATCATGAATCACATATATAACATGTTAAGCAACAGATCGATACCCTGACAATCCTTGTCACCCCCACCTTTATAACCGCTAACAGAACCCATGGGCTATAACATAATAGGTTTAGTCTCTATAACAAGACTGCACCAAACTCTCCAATGATTAGGTGTAGCCTGGCCAAAGACTACATAACTTATATCAGACCATGGGTTCCCTTTCTTTCGAATAGAGAAAGGTGTCACTATCCCAAGGGCTGACCTTATCCCGGCCAAAGGAAAAGGGTGATACCAAGGGCACTAAAAATGTCAAAGTCATCCACTGTGCACCGAGTGGTGGCTTACCACGTGGTATTATATACACAATAACTCTCATTATCATTCCACAACGATCACTGCTCCACATCATCATAATTTTGACATGTATATATAAGATTCCAAACATGATTTATAAAATAATATATCGTCTCAATAATCATTAAGATAACAATACTATTTTAACTCACAAAATCATAACAAAAGTGTTTTATTCAAGACATGTAATATCATAATTTTCTGTCTCAATAATCATTTCAAAGTATTCAATATTCATTGATATATTAAATCAATAATACAATCTCACCAGTCACTTTTTTAAAAAATAAAATCTCACAAGGCAATTTCATTAACAATATAGTTCTCATATATTAAAAATTACTCACAAACATCATACAAACAAGTACAATAAGTGGAAAGTGGTTACCTCAAGTTCTTGACACAAAAAATAAACTTGAAAGATATCAAGTCCACTCTAAAAATAAGTATATAATTACACGTTAATAGAATTAACAACAATACCAATATTATAATAATAATTAATTAATCAAACTATAATTATCTCATTCTCAATTTTCTTAGAAGAAGTGAGAATTTATTTATTCCTTAATTATCGTTACAATCTCAATTCTTTCCTTCATGAATTATTTCTCACTAATTATAATTATCAAAATATCACCATATCCTCAATTTAACCAAAATACTCATCCTACAATAAAAGCTTCACCTAAATGTTCAAATATTCACATTCATATATAAACCTCAAATCTAATTCACTTAATCCTCATTATAACTTCTAATAAATTAAAAATGAATTATAAAGTCGAATACAAAAGACCTATTATCACAAATCTCAATTTCTTAACATATTACTAACTTATATAAGCATAACCTAATTTATTTAACAAATCTTCAAATCTCCATATAATCAAAATCATATCAAGCTCTAATTTAAATTCCAAATATCAACTCATAATTTTATATAGTTCCAGATTTAGCAAAACTATGCCGATTAAACTGACAACAATACCTCTAGTAATCCAAATAAATACCTTAAACTTCATTTAATCGGTAGAAATATTTTATAAAGCATAAATCTTAAATTCTTTTAGATAGAAAATTAGATTTAAATTCTCACAACTACTAACTAATAAATCTAAATCGATTAAAATTATATATTAATCATTATCTACAAATATACAGTCATCTATTATTAAAACTCAAAACTTTACCAAAGTTCTAACCCCAAAATTTTCACTAATCAGTATTATATTAACCTCATTAGAAACAGAAAAATATAGAGAATAACTTTCCTAAGGAAGGTTTATTAAAAAGAAGCTAGTTTAGCTACCTAAATAATCTGATGAGATAAAGAACATACCTTAAAATACACTAAAAAAACCCTCACGTTCCTTTTTCTCCTCTCCTTCTTCGTCACTCTCGCTCTCTCTCCCCCTCCAGAAGACACACACACGACACTACACGCACCATCACACACATATATATTTGCATTAAGAGGCGGTGGGAGATAATTAATTACCTCCTCCTACCGCCATTAAAGTTGTGGTGGGCAGCACATTTACGTGCTGCCCCCATTATAATATATATTATTATTTATAATATATTATTATATTATGTTATCGTATTATAAATTATTTCTTTTCTTCTTCCTTTTTTTTAAAACAACAATTAGACCAAAGTTTATATGTTCAATTCAAATAAAATCTTCTTAATACTTAATAAGTTATAGTACTTTCTAAAAATACAACTTACAATATTTTCTTTAATTTTTACTTAAGAAAATGTATTCTTATATTGACTAACTATATGGTAAATTTTAATTATCATAAATTAATCTTTTCTAAAATATTACTTAATTTTGGAATTCTAAAATTGGGATATTACAATAATTCTTATTACAAGATTGGTTATAATTGACCCTTATTTATTGTTTCATGAGAGACACTTGTGAAAAACCTGACGGAAACACGGGTAATTATCATTACGGAACTTGTAAATATCATTAACGAATTGATAATTCTTATTACAAGATTTGTTATAAATGACCCTTTTTGTTGTTTCATGATAGACACTTGTGAAAAACTTGACGGAAGCACTAGTAATTACCATTACGGAACTTATAAATACCATTAATGAATTAGTAATTCTTATTACAAGATTTGTTATAAGTTACCCTTATTTACTGTTTCATGAGAGACACTTGTGGAAAACGTGACGGAAACACTGGTAATTACCATTGCAGAACTTGTTATTCTCATTAAAAATTTTGTTCAATCATGTGAATCTCATTTTATATCTCCATATAATATATCATATTTATATTTATATATTACATAATAGACACACATATATATGCATATATATATATATATATAAATATTAATGCATATCTATATAATGGGATTCATAAGATTGAGCAAAATCTGAGCACTTTGACCAAAATTTGCAATGAGAATAACAAGTCCAGTAATGAAATTTATAAGAGTGTTTATTAATGGAAAAAATGTTAAAAAGAATATATATATGTGTGTGTATATTTATTAATGTGTGTGTATCTCAAAAGAACCAAGTCCCCACTGATTGGGTTCGAACCCTACCTTTTCACTTTCATTCAATCTTCTTTCAAAAAAAGATTCAACCCCACCAAAAAAACTCATCGGATCTCAGGCCACCGCCCAGGTTGCCAGCGGTGGCTGGCCATCTGGCGATCGGCCAAGGTGGCCCTCCGGCAAGGGTCATTATTTATTTATTTAAAAAATGAGCATAAAAAGATAAATTCGTCCGAATTTGAAAAATCTTAATATGGTCTTTGTCACCTTTAAATCATTTACAAAGTTTAACAGACATTTGGAGATTTTAAAATTTCATTTAATATTTAAATGAAATTTTCCCCCGAATCAACGTGGAAAGAAACATTACTTCAGGCCCTTTATTAGAACAAAGAATCTATTTTGAGGGAAAGAAATGGAACTGAAAATTATGAATGGTGACATGTTGGTTAAACATTGGAATAGAAAATGGTTTGATGAAAAATTTTATGGCGAGAATTGTGTGATGGCACCAGGAAAATAATTGACATTAATCATATAAAATTGACATTCTTCTTCAATAAATGAGTATTTAGATTCACGATATGGGAAATCATTTATATTTTTTAAATTATATATTTCTATTTCTGAATTATCTATTTCACTACATATAACTTCATCAAATTCTAAAGGGTCTAGATTATATTCATAACATATTCATTTTATTTTTATTTTTTGGTTCTAGACAATTAGTAGATATATGACCAATTTTTCCACAATTATAACATTTACATTTTATTGGTTTTTGTTATGATTTATTTTCTTTTTCACTTTCTTAAAATATTTTTTGGGCTTATGTTTCTGTTAAAATATTTCTTTAGGATATTTTTCAAAATTATATTTACTTTTACCTTTCCTTCTTCTTTTTTTTTTTTTTTTCTGGTTTACACCTATAAGGTTTCTCTAATTCTCCACATTTTAATATCATTTTATTGGTTTTATAATACTTTGTTTTTCTTCAGGCTTGTTCACATTTATCTTATAAATATTCTTTTAGAAAATCTTTTCTTCTCCCCATAGTATCGATAAATTATATTAAATCATTTATTTGTCCAAAAGCTTTATTATAATATTCTATTATAGTTTCTGATATTAATCTTTGAGATTTTCTATAAAATAATTCCATATAAAATCTTTGTAATTCATAAGTTTGTAATCTTGATTCATAATAATTTTTTTATATATTCACAAATATACTGGTTCAAATATTTAGGATCTAGAGAACATGTTTCTATCTGATACATTTTATAATAGTTTTTTATTTTTATTTTTTTTGTTTCATTTGCTCCTACGTTTCTTTCTATAAATTCATTTCTTAAAAATTGTTCATATTGTTTTATTAATAATGCATAGAATTCTTTCCTATTTTAATATGGTTATGTTATTGTTCTTGCTTGTTCTTTGAATTCATGTGTTTTAATTTTCCACTAATTTTTTCATTTCCTATAAAACTCGCTTCTACTTACATACTGACTATATTAGTCTCAATATTTTTTTTTTCTATTAATGCTATTAATTGGGATTTTGTCCATTCTTCTAATCATTTTTTATTATCTAAATTACAGTATAAATCTAGTCATATTCCTGAATTAAGTATTTGTCTAATTTCATATTTTTCCATAGGTGTTGGTATAAATCCTGAATTACTAGATGTTAAAATATTGTTTCAAATGGTATATTAGGTGATCTTAATGATTATTTGTGATATATATTATTTACTACTGCCTCTTCTTCTCAACTTATTTCATTAATTACTATACTTGCTGAAGCATTATTTATAATATATTCTTGTTTGTTTATACTTCGAACATTAAAATTTTGTTGATTATTTGTTTCTTGTCCTTGTTGCATATTTATTTGTGCTTTTGAATTTCCTATAGTTGTAATATATGCAAATTCTCTTCTTATTTCTTCTAATGCATTCATCATATTTATGAAGGTTTTATTTTGATTTTGTTCTTTCCCTACCGGAGATCTTTAGTATTATAAATAAATCATCAGTTTCTATTCTATTTTCCTACTGCAGACTATAGTATTATAAATAAATCATTAGTTTCTATTCTATATAACAGGCTATTTCTAATATTTGATTATTTTCTGAGTTACTTCTTATGTTTCTTTTTCTTGGTAAACTATTTGTCCAATTCTTACTTATTTTCTTTTTAAATATATTTTGCGTATTTCTTCAAATATGGTCCATAATTTTTGTTTAATAACTTCTTGTCCTTTATGAATGTCTTATGTTATAATTCTAGTTTGTCTCATGTTCTCATCTAGTGTTTGAGATTTTATTTATTGTTTAGTTGTTTCGTTTTCTTGTTCTAATAATTTCAACATGTTTATTTGTGGATGATTTTGAATTAGTTCTATTTTCCATTCTATCCCTAAGGTTTTCATTACATAAGCTAATTCATTTGTATTATTTCTCATTTTTGTCTTTATATTTCTAGTCTATATTTGAGCTGTTCTTTTGCTATAATTAATTTTGCATCATGAGGTAATTTTTCTATTATATCTTCTGATACATATACTTTTAATAAATCTTCAACATTTATATTTATGTAACATCCTAATTGTTTCATTAAATACATATTGGTCCAATGTACTTGATTATAAGAACTCTCTCCATCTCCTCTCAAGATAAATGGAGAAAACATACATGTATTTTCTTTATTTATAGGCATATATGAACTTTCTGGAAGTTTATTACATTCTATACCATATATTCTTTGTTCTACTTTTTTTGATTGTATCCATTATTAAGACAGGTAGCTTGTACCCTTCTAATTTCAAAGACCAATAATTTAAGTCACATGTTTATAAGAATGAAGAGAGGGAAACTTGAGCCGGATGCGTGTGCAAGGATACATCCCATAATGCTAAGGAGTGATTGTAACGACGCTGGGGAGTAGCAGAGTGTCAAAGAAGCTCCAAATCGAATCAAAGGCAACAGTTTTAGCATATGGGTCACTATCATCACCTCACCTCCTCCGATGACGATGAGGTTCAAGGTGGGACTAAGCAAAAAAGTTAACACCTACAATATTAACCAACAGAGTTGTTATGTTGATACCATTTACAAGAGTTTATATATATTTTTGTGTCTAAATAAACATTATGGTTGGAGGTGTTGCAGATGTACCTCCGCTGAAAGTTGATCGTCAAATTTGCACAATCAACCTTTAATCTCATAATGTCCAAACTTAGCTATGAAATGCCATGAAGCTCAACTTAAAGCATATACGGTGACCAGACAATGAGACTTGGTAAGCGCTTGTAGGCAAGGGCGTAACGATTAGAATCTTACAGGAATTTTTGCACCAGGATGTGACCTGAATGTTTCAACTAGTTCATCACTCTCTATTGTGATTAATGTAGAAGGAATTCACAAGATCCAAAAATAAAAAAGGAAGAAAAAATTGTTGTGATTAGGATAGATGTGCAAATAAATATTGCTGAGATCCTGAAAACGTAGAGAAGAGATAGAGATAGATTTCAAATCTTGAACAAAAAAAGATAGATTCCAGATCGTGTAGTCCCGTTCTCTTCGCCGCCATTCCCTTTTTTCTCCTCAGATTTGAACCTCTGTTCCCTTTTCTCTCCTTAGATCTGAACTGAGCTTCATTTGCCTTCGATAACCTTCGATCCACAAGAATCAACGATAGGTACGAACCTCTGTCTCTGTGCTTGGCTGTTGCCTCTTTGACTGTGACACGCTGTTAGGTACGAAATCTATCTTCTTCTTCTTCTTTTTTGGCTAAGAATCGACTTTGGTTAGGCTATGGTTGGGTTTCTCCCATAATCCTTTTTTATTATCCTTCATCATCTCTAAATCATATCCGTTCAATCAATTTCATTTCTACTTTAACCTTTTTCTCATGTTTCCAATCAACGGCCCAAATGAGTTGATGAGGAAAAATGAAAAAAGATTAGGAGAGAATCTTCTTCCATTAGGTTATGTAACTAAGAACGTTATATCATCAGTTTTTAATACATTTACTGGCAGTTTTGACTTTTCACTGCTGCTGGATACTCATTTTCCTACAAAACAACTCTAAAAAACAATATTGAATTGTGTCATTTTCATCCTCGTGATTGTCTCCTCACATTTCAATAAAAGTACTGTGCTGTATTTGAGAGACTACGAGACAAGACATCAAAATGATATTTCAATATGATTATTTAATTTCACGGGAAGGAGATTATCCATATTTTAACTTTTAAGTAATCCGCACTCTTTTAAATGTTTTGTATTAAATGTGAATACTCTTTATATTTAAAATATACATTTGATATCAAAAAGTGTCCTAATGTTAAATTTAGATTTTTTAAGATTAATGTGTCGGAGTGTCGAATGGTGTTTAGCGTCATGTGTCGGTGCAACATAGAACCTAACTTACACCCACCTTCAATGTTTTTAATTACAGGGTCAATTCTAGACAACATCCATAAATATCTAATAAGCCCTCACAACTTGAATAAAAATTTGTTAAAAGTATAGGCTTGAATTTATATTTTGCTATGTGAGCTCCAGTGAATAAAGAGATGAAGAGAAATTGAATCCCAGTTATTTGGGAATAAACATGATGATAAATCCTATAAAAGAAACTACAAGAGAATATAGATGAAAAATAGAAGAAAACTACTGGAGTCAGTATTGCGTATCCATTAAGTACTGGAAATAACGGTAGATCTGTGCTATGACTTGCAATAACGAAGTAGGGTTTGATCTATCCTCTGCCCCGTTCAATAAAATCTACGTAACTCGACCATTTAGTGTCTTCCTCTGCCGCTTCTTGACCCTCTGTCATTTCTTGATCCACTGAGTTCATAGAGACAGGGTAGCAGGGGCCAGGATTCCCAGCATCATCATAGGCCATTAGCTCCCATCCACGAGGCCCCACATAATAAACTACAATCATATGGATGCCATAGGTCAGTAAGGCTGAATTCATATGTTAGAACCATGAGAAGCCAACACAAGACAGAAAATATTTTCCATTAGTAAATGAATTGTTTACATAACATTCTTACAGGAAAATAGACTGAATTCTTGATTCTAACATAAAGATACAAAGTCAAAGTACAACCGAATCTCGGTTTGACTAATTCCTAATGGGAATTTCTCAACTTGCTTCAGACTCTAAACACCCAAATTCATCAGCAGCAAGCGCAGATTCGTATGAAGAACTCTCTGCTGCTGAGTGAACTCCTAGATGTTTATCATGTGGTGAGGATCCCTATCAGCCACGATGAACCCGTTGGTGGAGAACTGATTTCACGTTAGGGAATCACCGTGAGGAAAAGATCTCTGAGTCAGAGATCTTCAAGACAAAGATCTTCACCAGTAGCCAACGGAACTTGATTCAGATCCCAGATTAAAGATGAGCCAGGCGGGTGAAGACTGGCAAATATATCTGGACTCCCAGATGCCCATTGGAGAATGTGGATGAAGACTGGTAAATATATTTGAAGATTGCCGCTGGCGAATATTACCCACGGCCTTATGACCAATATTTGTTCCTTTCTTTTTAACTTTTCGCCCGTTCATTCTGAAAAACTCTAACGAAAAAGACGAAAGGCTAGAGCCTGATTTCTCTGACATCTACAATTCTGCTGGTGAGAAGTAGCATTTCATTTGTAAAACTGAAGAAAACGGCAGAAGGCTCAGAGGTTCGAAAAGTGTGGGGTTGGGCGAATAAGTGGGAGAAACAAGAGTTTATATGGGCATTTTGATATTGGGAATGTCAGGGGTAATTAATGCCTCTTCAATGCTGGTGTTCAAAACACCAGGGGTAATTGATACCTTTCCAATTGAGAAATGTAAGCGTCAGGGATAATCAATCCCCTTTTAATGGGAAAGTGTAAGCGCCAGGTAATCAATGCTCCCCTAGAGGGAAAGGGCAATGATGGTTGGATCGAAAAAGGTGCGAGCATTAAACGTGCATGAAAACCAAGAAAGATTGTTGCGAGAACGCGTATCCCAAGGTGGATAGGTGAACAGCTGCCGTAATCTTTACAGAATCACGCCTACGTGTGTGACCAAATCTTCATGAGAACCCAGATTGGGGGCAACACGTGGGAGGAACTCGTACCGCCGGTTAAGGCCGAGTTTCATAAATAGCAAAGTCAATATCGGTTATCATAAAAGCGAAGAGATGACTGAAGAGAGCCAACCCGTCACTTAGAAAGTGAGGAGAGTTGGCAAGGTGATAGGAGTTCATAAGCCGGTTATGACCGAGTTCATAACGACAGTTTTTTGACACCAAAGATCACTCGTCAATACAAGTTTCGGTCGTTATAAAGGTTGAAGAAATGCTTAAAATTGGGCCCGTCATATATGACAGAGAGCAATAAAGCATGGCGAGTAAGAAAAGAACCCCGGAGGATTGGGTTAAAACTTTAACTCGAATACACTAAGACGGGGTTAGATAATAAGCTAATCTCGGCACGTCAGAAACCTGAAGTACCGAGCTTGGGGGCAACTGTTATGGACTCATATATTGGGCCTAGCAGTTATGCGGCCCAATAAGAGGGCTCACAGCAAAACACCCATTTAGTCAAGTAAATGGTTCACCACTACTCCATCGTGTCTGTTATGCAGGACCGTACAGGTAGTGGAGCAGGTGTTTGCAGAACGTGGGAAGCGCATAATGGCTGATGAACGGGTGCATTTACAGGGGAGTGAAACCCTAGGTAATCCCTATAAATAGGAGATTACCCACCAGGTGCACTCTAGACATTCTCTATTCCATTGTTTATCATTCAATCACACTGTGCACACACCCCACCCTCAGACGAATCGCCATCTCCGTGTAGCACTGTGGTCTGAGTTCACTCATGATATCTCCCTCATAGATATCACCGAGTTGAAGCCTTCTCTTTGGTGCTTAACTCTTGAGCATCCTCGAGGGGCCTATTTATCCAATATTAACAATATTTAGTTCATTGAAGCTAGACATCTGTATTCTATAGCAGAACAATGTATATTTGTGTTAGGAGATATGGATTAAGTATTGAATTTTTTTGAATTGAATTCATTAGTTGATGGGAAAGAAAGAATTCCAACATGATTGTAACCACTATTGTATTCTCTGATAATATTTCATTTATGGGTTAATAGACATAGAATATGAGGAGAGAAGTGAGGCAGAGAAATTTCAGTTTTATATTAAAAAATATGAGGAAGAGAACTCGAGGGAATCTGGAACTTTTAGCAAATGACAATTACTAAATGTACTTGGGAAAGATAGCTATGAATCTACCAAGTCATAATCTTGAATTTGTTTTGAAAATAGTTTTTCCTTGTTTTTTCTTTAAAATCTTATTAATTGTCAATTCTGAGATACACTATTGCTACTTATAGTGTATTTCTGATAAACCATATTCAATTCTGAGAACAGCCTTGGTTATATTATTCCATAGTTTGGCCTCTCAAAACTTTCATAGGTTTGCTTTCTGAGATAGCAACTGCATGTGGGTTTCAGAAGATCACAGTTTAAAATGTTCCGTTTTGAGAAAATTTTGGAACATCCATTTAAAAGCAATCTGCTGCCTGCACTTATTGTATTTTTTCCTCTTCATTTTGAATCACTTCTTTGAAGGTTGTAAACATCTCTTGCTATTTATGTTTTCTCCCAATATTTTCTTTCACAGGGTAGAGCGGATTTTTCGTGAGATCAATAACAGCATATTGCAGGGTTCACTTGTTGTCACTTTATCACTTAAGAAGCTTCCACTGGTTTTATCAAGATTTACGGCATTGACTGGACTCCTTGGTATTATTCTGTGGAGCATGTAGTTGCTATACTCTGTATTGTTATGAAGGCTTGTTTAGTCTGTCACTGATTGTCTATTCTTAGTAGAATTTCCTGCTGCGCTGCTTGTTTATTTGAATCATTTAATGACTTGGAGGTATAGTATGCTATTCTCTTCTATCATCGATAAATTCTTTTTTCAAATACAATGGCATTTCTCTTTCGTTTTTATAAGGTTAAATGTCATACTAATTTGAGAAAAGCTGCTTTGGTGGAATGGCAAATCTTTGAATACACTTACATGGACAGTCCCTTTATTTTATTTTATTTTTTAAAAAGTCCTTTATTAAAATAAAAAAAAAAATCTCTTTTGCAGAACATTTTAAAGCTGTTCGACATGTTCATAAAGTCATTCCCTTGCCTTTTCCTAATGGTTTAAACCTTTGGCATGAAATTACTTTCTTACACCAAGGGGTTAAGAGTTAAGAGTTTAATCCTTGCCACCTCCATTGGTCTAATTAAATTAAAGGGTAAAGGAGCAAAAATACACATGTATACTTTATCTTCGGGAGCGTCCGTCAAAGACCATATGCTTTTACGGAGGAGAAAAATGCACATGAGCTTTTAAAATCAGAGTAAAAATCCCCTCACATTTAAATTCCTTTAACAGACGTCAAGTACAGTGTGAAAATACCAAAATACCCCTGAACTCAAAAGTTTTCAACCAAAAATACCTCTGAACTTAGTCGAATCTTCTTCTCCTCCAGCGAGCTCCATTCACAGTTCATTTTTTTTGGAAAAACTCACCTCTTCAATTGATTTCTACATCTTCAATTCACAAATTTCAGATCGTAGAAAATATAGCAGAGAATAGAAAACATAATTTTGAAACAACAAATCTATTTTTTCTATCATTGTTACAAATTTCATCCAAATCAACAAAATCATCAACAAAGATTTTGAAACCCAAATTCAAAACTAAACCGGAAAAATGAACAAGAACCCAGAAACATAGAAAAAAACATCCAAATCAACAAAATCATCAAGAAAGATTTTGAAATCCAAATTCAAAATTGAACCGGAATATACACATGAATCGGCTTCAACGATGATGAGCAGCTCTTGAAGGCGTTCCACGGAACGAAATTGCAAATACGCGGAAACCCAAATCACAGACGTTTGAGCAAACCAAAAAATTAGGCGACGAACCAGAAATTGCCAGAACAAACTAGAAGAGTAGGGGAGGAACTAAAAATTGCCCCCAAATCACAAGCGTTGGAGCAAAATCGCTGAGCAAGAGAGAATTTGCCAAGAAATGAAAATCACTAACCAAGAGGAAGCGAGGAACACAAGTATCGTCGAATCGCTCCTCAAGATCTCTGATTCAGTAGACAAGTCGACGGCAATTCACCATTTGGGATGAACTAAGATCGAGCAAGAGAACTAAGAGGCCAATTGAACCCGGTTTGAACCGATTCACGCCGACACTAATGAGGATTCAGATCTAAAACTAAAAAATGGATATGAAAAGAGAAGAAGTTTCGAGCAGGCAGTAGATTTGACGAGAGAGGGAGTAAAGTTGCCAGTTACAAAAAGTGTGACATTTTTATTTTTTAAATAGTGTGGGGCCCACCTTGAGACTAATGTCAATTAAGGGAATTTAACGGTATGTGTATTTTTGCACCCATTTTGAGATCTCATATGCATTTTTGCTCCTCCGGAAAGCAAATGGTATTGGACGCTCCCGAGAATAAAGTACATGTGTATTTTTGCTTCTTTACCCTAAATTAAAATCTACATCATAGTACAAAGGACATGTGCTTTGGCCACACTTTAAGTTACCAGCACATGTACAAAACTTATGGCGTCTCAAACAATATGAGTAAGTGCAAGAACCTGAGCAACTCATTCAAAGTACTTAGTATTTTTTTAAAAAAAAAAATGGTGAAAAGATGTGAATGGGTTTCCCTGATTGGAAGCCAACTTGAAAGTATACATTTGATGGCAGATATAAGCCCAACGGGAAAAAAAAAAAAAAAAAACCAAAAAATAATCTGGATTATTTGTAATAGTTTCAAGGATTGATGAGCTTTTGTAAGGGAAAAAAAGTCATTTCTTATAGAAGTCACTTTTTATCGACTTTTGGAGAAAAATATTAGGGATATGTGATTCAATAAGCAATGAACTATTAAATATACATTTGTATACATTCTAATTTATCCATTAGAATATATTTAATTAAATACTTTGGAGTTTTTAAATTTTTATTAAATTTAAATTTTTATCTTCAATTATCACAATATATACAACTAATATAATATATATATACACACACACACACACACACAATAAGATTCATTACATTTTCATTTATTTTCCATCTCAACTGACATTTCAAATGCTATTCCAAACAAGAGCTTGTATGGAAAAAAGTCGCTTCTGCCACAGTTATCTCAAACACAAATTTCATTTGTAAAAAACCCATCAAAAAAAAAAAACTTCTGCCATCGTTATCTCAAATAGGCACTATGAAACATACATGTGTATATATGCACAAAAGGTATAGCAAATAGACCTCACCAATTCCATGTTCATTAATATTAATATTACCTCCTTTTAGTGGCATTTATTGGACTTCTTTTCCTCTTTACGTCCATCCACAGCTTTTCTCAATGATGGCATTCCAAGACCCTTATGAGATTTTCCAGACAGCCTTGTTTTAATCTCATCAACAATAAGGTTTTCTATGGCAATAGCAATAACTTCTGGTTCTTTGCCACTACACTTAAAGACTACAGATATCTTCCTCACTACAATAATTCCATCTAAAGCAATTCTCAAACTTTCAAGAGGTTGTTTCTTCTCACTCAAAGTAGACTGAAAGTAAAAATAGTATGCTTTAAATTTGAAGACCGACATAACTTCATCGGCAAAAGGATTAAATATTTAATCTATATATATAAAATCAGAATCTTGGAAAACCTCAAACCCAAATGCCTAGTGTTTTATCTTGTGGCCGTACCTTAGCTGAACACAAAATTACATCTTCCTCTTCAGAATCTTGGAAAACCTCATAAATAAAAGTACTTGAAATATAATACAAATCTAATATAAAAAAATTGAAAGAAATTTATTATATAAATTAAGATTACTTCACTTGACTCTTACTCTACGTATTTTCATATTGTTAAACTCATCTATAATTAAATCCGTAATAATCACCTACAAAGAGCATGAATTATTTCATGACCAATATGATTTTAAAAATATTTTTCATAACAAAAATAAACTAATTAAAATTAACTATTAGTCATTATCTGTGTAACATCCCATTTTCAAAAAGCGAGTATTTTTTTTTCATCGAGTAGAGCATCGGAGCGATTGAGTAAACCGATACTTATATTCAAAATGCGGTAAGTGCACAGCATTTACGAGTATCGGTACATTATACCGAGTGTTTTCGAAGTAAATAACAACGAAGGAAAGTCTTCGGTACCGAGTCCCTATGCGTGCTGCTTGCCTTTCTCCTCGATCCTCGTTCCTCCTGAACCTGACTCTATATTAAGAGCTGAGGTCCAACGTGCACCGGACCTCAGGTAACGGTTAACCTCATATTTACATATACAACATATGGATTACAGACGTTCACAACATTAACAGCACATACACACAACCAATGTAGACACATCGCTCACAGCATGTTCACACACACACAATGCAGACACATCGCTCCCAGCATTTTCTCACATACACAATGCAGACACATCGCTCCCAGCATAATCACACATATCGCTCCCACCGGTGTGGACATATCGCTCCCAGCCCCAAAGACGGATGCATCGCTCCCGGCTTGCATACTGATACACACTAACGTCTATATGCACTCAAGCAACATAACAACTATACACACACAATACACATAGCACATACATGCATAACATAAACATCAGCGTTAGTGTTACAGTACGCGAACGTACCTTCGTTGAGGGTAAACGGTACTTTTACGAAAAACGATAATTTCGACAGTGGGTGAAACAGCGGTACGACGGCGGTCCGATTATCTCAGATATCCTATGAAGATAACATTTATCAACTTCTAGCAGTATAACAGGCATTTTAGGTACAAATTACCATTTTGCCCCTGACCCCCTAATCGGCGGAATTTCGCCAGAGCTTCGCTACTTTGACCCTATCTCTCCATAATTTTGACATATCTCTTTTCCCAGCATATTTTCGAAATAAATACCATATCTACTCCTACATATGATATCTAGACTATCCGGGAAATTTAAAGACAATTCTAGCATTCTACCGAATAAAACAGAAGCTTAAGACTAGGACCGAAGAACTTACCCGGGGCTCGCTAGAATTTCTCCGGGCACTTCCTCTCTCTAATTTCTCTCTAGGCACGGTTTTCGAGTGAAGAAATGGGAAGGGGAGAGCTCTATTTATAGCAAAAGATGTGACACTATTCATCACTTTATCGATCGACTTTTTTGTCGGATCGGATCGCACTTGGACAAATGGCTTCATCTTGGCCTTACACATGTCTTGCCTATGTCATCCTTCTAGAAGAAGATGATGTCATCTTGCTGACTTACCGATAAAGTTCCCTGATCGGTGTCTTAATCGCGTAATCTTGACGAAACTTGAAAATACAATAGCACTGCGCTGAAGGTAGATTCTTCCTCTTTAAAACTACTTGGGTTAACTAATATTTTGATCCCATTCAGAGTATTTCCTCGCCTGCTGAACATTTTCGGACAGACGCCATCGGTTACGGAAATAACTCCCGGTAGAACCAGCTTCTGGACAATAATTCTCTGGTTTATAATATGTCGACCTAAGAAACCTAGTTCCTGGTTCTCCACGCGGTCGTGTTTTCCATTGGTTCTCATTTCTACTATCTACCTATTCTCTTATAAACCCTAGGTCTCTTATTTGCTCCGTTGGTTTCGAAACGACTTCGGAGATAGTCCTCCGAGGTAGAAATTTCTTTGGTTTATAAAAAGTCCAGTTGACTTAGACTAAATCCCTATATTTTGGTGTAGGATTTAATTTCTATCCATTCTCAAATGTCTTGTTGGCTCTTTACCAAATATATTATTATTTTATTCAAAATATCTAGATATTTATTTTTTTATTTATTTTTCTAAGCATAAAATATTTTATTATTTTATTATTATTTATTTATTATTTATTTAATTATTAATTTTGAATTTCTCCCTTAAATTAATTATTTACTAATTAATTTACTTATATCTTAATCTAAACAATTAGCCACTAATTACTTAATTAGCCACTTACTAATTGTTGATAATTTTCATAATTAGGATTAATTATTATCTCACAACTTTTGCACTGACATTGGTATTTTATGTCCCATGTAAAATATTAAAAATCATGGAGCCAAAAAGTGCTTTTAATAATATTATATTTATCTGCTCTATTTTCCAAGGAAATAATCCCAAAAATTCCTAAAATTAGAGATAACATACTTCCTAAGTTTTTGTCAGTATTTGTTGCCATATGGTATTTATCATAATATTTTCAGGCCATTTTATGCCCCATAAATGCATTTAGGGATTTTTAGCTCTTTATTCACTCTAATTTCAATAGAAATTACCTTAGAAAATAAGATAATTTTAACTTATTATTTGAGACCACATATTCACCTATTTCCAATAGGTATTATTTACTAATTTATGATACTTATCATAAATATGATTTTTAGGGTATTACAATCTGTATTCTCATAGTCATCTTTTAACAAAACTCAAAACTTGCCCAAAATCCTAACCCTAAAATATTCTCTAATCAAGTATAAAAGTAGTATCATTAGAGAAGATAAAATCATGTATAAGAAATTTTATGAAGGAAATTTAATAAAAAAGAGTGATTTTGAGTACTTTATTGATCCTCAAAATTTATCATAAGCTATTGAAAAAAAAAAAGGCGAACAAGCAGCCAGCGAAAGGAAGAAGATGCTATTCATTTTGAGCAAAAATAAGTGGGGTTGGGGATAATATTAAAGGTGGGCCCATCTCTTTATTAATGTTTTTTTTAATATATATGATGGGAAACGAATGGTGGGATGCTCAGTTAATATACATATGTATATGAAAGCAAACCAACCGTAGGATGCTCGGTTATTTATTTATTTTTTGGTAAAATTTTAGGGGGAGCGGGGGCCACCCCTCGTCCCCCACCTGTGTCCGCCCCTGCTTGGTCAGTTTGGAAGAATGACTACCACCACATGATGCAAGATTTGAGGCAGCACAAATTTCTGCCTCAAATGAGCAAATATAGATTAGTTCCGATGACTTTGCTTCTTATAAATCATTTATATGGTCGGAATCTTCTCGTTGGCGTTTTTTCATTTTCTCTCATCGGCTTTAAATCTGGACCATACATTTGATATAACTGTTTACATCAACAACCTCCCTCCTGAAAATTAAGTCAAATCAACGGTTTGGATTGAATGATGAGAGAAGAGGAAAAAGTTAGCTAATGAGAGAATTTTGTTCTATTTGTATGACATTAATTAAAAGGTGGACTATTTTCATTCTCTCTCCTTATTTTCTTTTATACTCTTACTATTCTACATTCTCTTTCTTAGGACCTATTTGGTACAGGGAACTGACTGGAGGGAATGGGAATTTAACAGGGTTCTTACGGGAAAAAAACCTGTTTGGCGCGCAACTCTCCCTCCAACCTAAGTTCCTGCCTAGCGTCATCTTCCCTTAAACATGGAAGATGAAATTTCTTTAAAAGTGGCGGGATCTGAGGATCTTCCCAGAAGAGACATTTCATAGGACAAAAAAGCCCCTTGTATGAGAAAGTTGAAGGTCCGATTTGAAGGAGACGCGACGGCAATGGTGGATGAAGAAGAGACGCCGGCAATGGTGGTGTGATGCAAGAGGACGCCGGCGATGGTGGATGAAGGAGAGGCATCGGCGATGTCAAGGAGAGGGTAGAGACGAGAGGCAGAGATGAGAGTGAGAGATGAGTGGTGGTTATATTTTTTTGGGTATTATAGGTATTTTACCTTTCCTTTCTACTTAACCAACTTCATTTTCTTCTTATGAAATATTTTATTTTTCTTCAACCTAAGTTCCATTCTTATGTCTACCAACAGCTCAACTTTTTAAGTTCCTTCTCAATCTTCCTTTCCATTCCTTTCCCTCCTTAAGGACCCGTTTGGTAGAAAGAAGATTAGAGAAGGAAAGGGAAGATCCCAAAGTTCCCATGGATTTTGGGTGTTTGGTAGACGGAAAGTCCAGTCAGCATCTTCCGGTGAGTGCTCATCTTCCCTTATTTGAGGGAAGATGTTTTCCATCCGAAAATGGAAGGAAAGCTGCAATCTTCCCAGGAAAGTGTTTTTTTGACAGATTTACCCTTGAAATTCAAATTTGGCGGGAAGTTCAAACTTGGCGATTTTTTTTTCACGAGTTCGAACTTAACAAGAATATTTTTTAAAAAAATATTTTAGCAAAAAAAATAATATTATTATTTTGAATTAATTTCTTTTGAGGGTAAAATAGACATTTCCTAATTCTTTACCAACTACCACCTCTTCATTTTCTTCCTACCAAACAACTCAAGTCATCTTCCCTCATCTTTCAAATCTTCATTTCCCTTCCTTTCCTTCTCTAAAGTTCCTTTCCTCCTCACCAATTCTTTGTACCAAACGGGTCTTAAATCTTCCCGTACCAAATGAGGCCTTACTTTTCCTCATTTAATGGAGTATCTATTTTTTTTTCTTGCTTGTCTCCTCATAAATAAGGATATATTTAGAAAAATAATGTTTATTTCAAATATACTTATTGTTTTTAATTAATTTTAACCCTTTTTATAAACCGCGTAATACAATTACTGTGCTCTTATAAAAGCGACCAGAGGGAGGTAATAGACATCTAGATAAAATTTGTTAATCATGTTCATAATGAAAATAAACATATAGAATAAAAATTATTAATTATTTATGAGTATATTATCATAGTGATTTTTTCATCTTTTAATGAGTTTATGTGCCTTTAGAGAACATAAACATGATACTAACACTGATAGAGGTATTTTAAAGAAAAGATTATAAATTTTAAAGATAAAGTTAATTGATATCTTATATTTGGGACAAAATCTACCTCGACTCGACTCAACTCTTAGATTGAGGACATGAGTACTATGTCACTAGTTTCTTATCTATCAATTAATTAACACACACACTAAGATGCAAGCAGCATATTGCTTTGAAATGGATATTCCAAAATTTTCTCGAAACAAGAAATTTTAAATTAAGGTTGTCTGAAGCCCTGTAGTTGCTATCTTAGAAACCAAACCTATTGAAGTTTTTTTTAAGAGGCCAAACCGTGGAATAATATAACCAAGGCTGTTCTCAGATTTGAATCTGGTATACTTTTTTTTGCCATGGGAATTTGGTATATCAAGTATATACTACAGGCAACATCTATTTTCATAATTGACAAAAAAAAAATGTAAGAAAATCCTCAAGGAAAATCTATTTTCACAACAAATGCAAAACTTGCAAGACTATACTTGGTAGATTCACAGCTCTCTTTCCCTAAGTTCATTTAGTAATTGCCATATGCTAAAAGTTCCACATTCTCTTTACTTATCCTCCTCATACTTAGTAATCCTTCTATTGACCATATATAAGATCCTTTTAATCATTCTGCACCGTTTTTTTAAAGTAGTAAATATGTAGGAAATATAAACTTTTTCATACATACCCTTGTTTATAAATGAGTAGGAGAGATAATAATAATGAGAAAAATGATGTAAGAGAATAATGTATGGTGAAAATATGATGTGAGAGAGTAAAGATATCCAGGATAGAAGAATAAATGGAAAGTATTAACCTTTTACTCCCTCGTGTCCTTTTTGTAAGCAAATTTGACTCTCTTGATGCCAATCCTTAAATAAGCAGTTTTTTTTTCTCTCAAGTTTTTTTTTCTTTTATACCCCTATTAAATACATATCTTTACATTAATTATATCCAACTCATCATTGATTATCTTTTATTTAATCATTTATTACATATTTTCTCTCATATTATATGCTCATTTTATCTCATATTGTTTTATTCATTCTCTCTCTTATACTCTTTTCATAAATATGGGTATATTTAGAAGAAACATTATATTTTTTTACACAAAATTGTTTTTTTAAGTAATCTTAATTGCCAATTTGTTTTGCGCAATGAGAACAAAATGCTAATAAAAATGTATGAAATTAATTGAAAATAAATGTGCAAAAATGCATTTATTAGTGAGGCAAATTCAAAATTGACCTTTAAAAAAGTATAAGCCTACTTAAAAAAAATCGCTATTTGCAAAGGTGGTTGGGTATCAAAGAAGAGCAAAGGTCTTGTTTGGCAAGCTAAGATGTATTTTGAGCAAGAACCTCTTGAGTTATCTCACAGCCCATATCTAGAAGTAGAGATCAATGGTGTGAGTTTTGTTTCTCCCAATAAAGCTTTTTTTATACACATGCCTTGGTTCAAACCCAATACATTATGTTTAAAAGATCTAGTCATCTATCAACTATGTCATGGTGGTGGCTACCATTTTGTACCAAGGGCATAAGTATTACTATTTTCGGTCCTAATTATAAGAGTTAGTTGACTTTTTTTGGAGAGATTAAGGAAGCTAAATAAGTTACTTAATCATTTCATATGTTGTATATTATTAGATTATATATTAGTCTATTAGTCAAACTAAATAGTTTGAAGAAAAAAATAAAAATAAAAATACTCTAAAGTAATTTAATTAACTTCCTTAACCTCTCCAAAAAAGTCAATTAGTTCTTATAATTATGACCGGAGGGAGTAATTATTAAGGAATGAGCCTTATCTTTCAAGAGAAAGAGAAGGACCGAAGTCATCACTACAATGGGTTATTTCTAACAAGCTTACACCCACATATTTTTGAATTAGGTTTTTTTGTTTGATTCAAGTTTATCCTTCGAGAGGGTCGGAGGATAAACTTGAATCAACTGGCGTGGAGGTCGGTCTTCCTCATCTTAAGGGAGGGGGTTCGATCACTGCGTTGGTCAAGGTGCTGGGGAGGCATCCTAAGGGTCTAGAAAGCAGTGGTAACGCTGGTAGAGGTGGAGACATGTCTTTCTCTCGCCGGTATCCCTTGTGGATTTGGGCTCCAAGTCCCTTGCTTGGGATGGGTGGCCCAACCTCTTTTCTAAAATTTTCATAGCAAAAAAAAAAAAAAAAAGTTTATCCTTCGAGATGTTTGGTTTAAAGGGGAATTAATCAGGGTTGGGTTTCTCTCATAATCCTTCATAATCTCTAAATCACATCCGTCCAATCAATAAAGTACTACTTTCACTTTTCTCTCATTTTCTCAATCAATGGTCAATATGTGGCCAATGAGAGACAACGAGAAGAAAGATAAGGAGAGTATCTCCTTCCAATTAATCAATATGCTCTCTGGTTCTGCCTTGGGGTTTGCCGTTAAGTACTTGACCTCATTTGGATATTGTTGTATAAATATAGAAAATAATAAAGTTAGTTATTTTTTTCCCTTAGAAAAAAATTAGAGAAAATCTCAGATAAATACTTTTAAAATATAAAAAAGACAAATTAGTGACTCTTCTTTTACAAAGGACAGATCAGACACCATGTATTGAGGTGGAATTTGTAAATCTTGACAAATGACCTTACTTACCCCTAACTATTTTATCTCGTTTTGAGTCTCTTTCTCCCAAGGAAAAACAGAAAATAAATTTTGAAAATGTAAAATCTTAAATCATATTTATTGTCAAGAATTAATATTACCTCCAATATTAATTATAGGAAGTGTTCCTATAATTAGGACCGGAGGAGAGAGTAAGAAACTACGAAACTTAATAAATACTTCCTCTAGTCCTAATTATAAAAGCTAGTTGACTTCCTCCGGTCCTAAATACTTCCTCTTAGAGTATTTTTATTTTTATTTTTTTCTTCAAACTAAATAATTTGACCAATAAACTAATATATAATCTATGAAAACATAATATATGAAATGATTAAATAACTTATTTAGCTTCCTTAATTTCTCTAAAAAAAGTTAACTAGTTCTTATAATTAAGAGTGGAGGTAGTAATTCACTAATTTTTTTTTTAAAAAATACCTGATTTAAAACGTTGAAATCGTGTATAAAGATTTGAACCATTAGTCTTGGAAATGTGAGCTATTCTTCCCCTCAGAAAGAAATGATGGCGACGAATCCAGTATCCAGTACTGAATCTTATGGAAAAACGTAAGCTATAAATACATTCTAGCATCTTGTTGGCCTCTTGACTGAAACGACGTGATTGGGATTATACATATACACGCTTCTTTTGTACAATCCGAGGCCAATAAAGATCAAGCACAGTCCGACGGCTCACAAGGCGCTTCAACTCCCGGCGAGTATTTCTATCAATGCTGGTGTCATCAATGACGTAGGAAGTCCGGTAAATCGTTGATTAACTTCAAGTTTCTTTTGTCTCTCGGTTTTCGTCTTCCGGTCGTTGGCCGGTGAGTAGAAGCAAAATATCTAGCTTATGTTCTTGCTCCCCAGCTAGAACTTGCTTGTTTATTATAAAACTCAGAACTCAAAACTATGGTTTTGTGGTTAACAAAGTAATGCCTATCTTTTTCAGCTCTGTTTTTCCGTCACAGAAGTGATTTGCGAAATTTGCTTGGAGATAAACAGAGATGAGAAAAAAGTGTGTGGACTGTGCCCAGAAACGTCCTTCGATTCACGGAAAGAAGAAGACATCGTCAAATGTACCTTCTTCCTTCTTCAAGGTCATGATTGGCAGCGATTTTTCTAGCGTTTTGGTACGATAACGTCTTCCACCAAGATTCACTTTATTTGAATTTTTTTGTAAATTATTTTTTCGTTTCATGCCGGTGTGGATAACGTTCTTCTATAAACTTCTCTGACATGTTTTATTAAAACTCATTTCCTCATATACTAGACGTTATGATTTAGTCACCAAACTATGTACTTTAACTTTTGGGTTGGTTCTTTGTGCTCTTGGTGCTATCACAATGGCATTCCCTGTAACTAGTATTTCTTTTTTTAAAAAAATTGCTTTTCATTTTGTTGTCACCTTTGAACGCACAATCATTGCTTTGATCTTTACTTTATACTTTGAAACTGCATTGTAAAGAACCTTATTTTGTACTACCTCCAGTTTGTAGTATAAACTTTGTCCTAAACGGGAGGGAGTATTTGGTATGCCTTTTCTGCTTTTGTAACACAGTCAAGTAAAGTATTGCCTAAGGTGAAGTTAGGAACCTTCATTAAAATTACGGTTTTTCTTCTGCTTTTGTGATTTTTGAGGATATCGCTCTGACTTCTGACACACATGTATTTGTTTTCTGAAAATACTCGCAGTATCTGCCTCCTAAGTTTGGTCCTACAGCGTCAACCTTGATTGACAAAGAAGCCATTATTGAGGATTCAAATGGAAAGCAATGGACGGTACAAATATCAATTGTCGATAAGTCTTATGCTTTTCAGGAGGGATGGAAAGCTTTTTCGTTGGAACATGGGCTTGAAGTTGGGCATTTTTTGGTGTTCCATTACATGGGAAGATCTCACTTTGTTGTTAAGGTTTTTGATAGATCTGGTTGTGAAAAAACTGATTTTCCCAATCAGAGAAAGCAGAAGAAGAGAAAAACGATCACAGTTGACCTTGATGATAGCGATGAATTGTTAAATAGACAAGGTTTCTTATCCTCGGAGTCAGACACGGGAAAGACGCAAAGTCAGGACGAGGTTGTTGGAGTGAAAGACAGTGAAGAAATTAACGAAGAGAAAACCTCAGAAAATAGTAATAGTAACAGAAGGATCCGATCTTTGAACGAAGACAAAAACTATGAAGATCCTTGTTACTTGAAAGACCGAGACTTTGGAGACAAAGAAAGAGAGGACAGGGATAGTCTTATGTTTGATGCGATCAGGTGTGAAATATTGAACAATTCAGGTGTTCACAGGACTGGCAAATTTACAAGCAGCAATGAAATAGTTGTTACAAGTATCTATACCAAAGATCCTTTGCTTGAAGATATGTTGGGTAATGGAGCAACTCAAGATCTGTTTGAAGTTGAATTGACCAAAAGAAGTCATTTTCTTGAAGAGTTAGACAAGAGTACATTCTCCTGTGAGAGACATTCTCGTGAAAACAAGATTCCTGAGCATCTTTTGATCCCATGTACCATGCAACATGAAGAAATCAAAGAGAACTCAGGTAACAAAGAGTTAGACAAGAGTACATTCTCCTGTGAGAGACATTCTCGTGAATACAAGATTCCCGAGCATCTTTTGATCCCATGCACCATGCAACATGAAGAAATCAAAGAGAACTCAGGTAACAAAGAGTTAGACAAGAGTACATTCTCCTGTGAGAGACATTCTCGTGAAAACAAGATTCCTGAGCATCTTTTGATCCCATGTACCATGCAACATGAAGAAATCAAAGAGAACTCAGGTAACACAGTCATTGTGGTAGCTTCATTCTATCTTCCTCAAGCTTTGTGCTACTAAGATATCAAATAATGTACAGCTAAGTTTGCTTTATGCAGATTGTGGGCTGCCAAGTCCCCCCCCCCCTCTCCTAGCATTTGTTCAATACTTATCTTACATTCTGCATATTGATTTCCTACTTTTGACTCTTTATCAGAGACCCAGCAATTATTGATATCAAAAGAGGGATATCCTTTGCATGCGGGCAATTGTGAAAATACCAGAGAGATGTTTGTTGGGTTACATGTGTTTCTTCCCATTGCTTTAGTAGTCTAATTATTGGATTGCAGACTGTCATTTAAAAGCCTTGATTAATTATTATTTGTGACTATAGCTACAGGGAAAATGGAGAGAATGATTCAAAAAGAGCTTCTGGACATGACTCCAGATGTGTGCATATACAATGATCAACTCCAGACACTTATTGGAGATCAAATCAGCGATCTAAATTCAGTGAAAGCTGTACCTTCTGACTGTGGTACTCACTCTTAAACTTAAGCAATCTCAATTGCTATAGCTGTATTGACTGCACATTAATTAATTTTACTCTACAAACTGCATGGCAAAATTGACATTATACATACATATATTATGAAGATGGGAAGAAGTGTAATTCTGTTTTGTGCATATTAAACTGTTATGACCCTAGAGGAAGAGGGTGACGTGGCTAATGAGAATAGGGCTGGACAACAAGGAGAGTGGGACAAAATGGATAAGGGCGTGATGATTGCAGGACAAATTGGACAGTTGTCAACAGGTCAGAAAAGGATCATACATGATAATGCGCTTGCTGACAAGGCCGTTAGGCGCAGCAGCAGAATTGGAAAGCCATCATGGAAGTTGAGAGAGAGAATGTGGTTAGATGGATGGATAGGGTAGTGAGGAGGAGACAGTTTTGATTATTGCATTGTTCAATTTGTTCTGTATGTTTCTTCCCTCTTCTCAATGAATCGTCTCTTCTTCCTCTGATAGTATTTCTTTTCTTTCCTTAATTCCTAAGTTGTAAGGAGTATTTCAGCAGAAATACTCTGTAGACATTTACTGTTCAACTGCTTATTGTTATGATTAATCTATTTCCTGGAAATATAACCAATGAGGGGTGTGTTCATTACGTAACCCTTTGATTGAAAGGGAAAGTTTTCTTCAGCTATCTTGTCAATCACCCTTCTTTGAGCCACACTTTTATGGGATGTGAAGATTCTTATATTTATGTGAATTCTCATTTCTGCAGGAGCTGCCCACGTGCTTGCATTCATCTCAGAGACAGACGGTAAAAACAATACTGGTGGCGCTCCGGAGGAGACAATGGCCGATCCTTTACCGTGAACAGAGCAAGTAATTATCAACCAGAGCAAGAAAAGTAGTCCTTGTTTTTTTTTTTTTTTGGTAGCTGTAGATGTGGGGGCGTTTTCCTTTGGTTTTGGGGCAAAATTTTGTGATGAATGTGCCAAAGTATTGTCAGTGTTGTTTATGTATAGCCTTTTGTCAGATCTCTACACACATGCCATGCTCTCAAAAACAACACAGGACCTTTATGATCAAATGCATGCTTCTCTTCTCATCAGCTATCTGGTATATTATTATATCAGTACTGATGAAAAATAGTAAAGCCTCTGGTTCCACCCCATCTTTACCTTTTTCGGTTTATCTTCTTCCTTGGTTGTATATGAGCACATGTCTAATGTCAGTGTCACACAATTGCTTAGAGAAGAGAAAGTTCCACGCAAGGGACTGTCTTTGGACACAACTGGCCAGTCTTTATATCATATTATAAACGCTCAAACGCTGGGGGAATAAAACCAAAGGAAAATTAGGCTGCTTGTTTTCTTGTGAAGTTGTGCGTGATTAAGTAATTCAAGCTTGGCCACAATTTATATATGATACTTTTTCCGCTCCTAATTATAGGACAACATTTAAGAGTTTGTTTTGGTCCTAATTATAGGACAACATTCTAATTTTTGTCAATTTCTTCCTAAAATACCCTTATTGATATGAATGAAAGATTATGTGAAATCAGTTGAAGTGTAAAATTTATATAAGGGCATTTTAGGAAAATAAGTAAAATAAACTAATTTAACCTTTATCCTTAATTCCTCCAAAATCGGTTAAATTTGTCCTATAAATAGGACCAAAGGGAGTAGAAAATAAACAGGTAAATTATTAATGTAAAGAAAATAATCATGAGCCAAGGCAGTATGATCTCTAATCCTTAGCTGGGCTTCTTTGATCAGTTCACAGCAGTCTCCAATTGGAATTATGTAAAAACAATTAATAAGAAAATGTGGTGTTGATTAGTTTCACCATCTTTGTAATCCTGAAAACCAAAGGCTGTACCAGGAATAGTTGAGACGTAGTTCACTTATTTCACCAATTCCTTGTATCAGTTTCACACGTCAGTTCCAGAAAAATGGTATTGAGTATTCATCCACATGAAGAGAATTTCTTAATCATTTCCTCTCCTTCGGGTTATTATTCAAGGAGCATCAATAAAGGTAAATTAGAAAAAGATGGACAAAAATAAAAAAAAAAATATTTTATACTTAAGACTAAAATCAACTCCTCAAATATGTCATATATTAAGATATTAAGGACCGGAGGGAGTACCTTTCAATAGATGAATCCTAATTTTTTATAAACCTGGAGACTGAAACCCTGACTTGAATCTCAATTCATTTTCAATAAAATGAAAGGCTGAGACATGAGTTGATATAAAAGCTTTATGAACTAAATATTGGAAACTTAAGTAAACATCAAACATAAAATCTGACTCTCTCAGTATATTTCTTGATCCACTTGGTGCTGTCTTTTTTTTGGAAAAAAAAATTATTTTGAAGTTACTATAACCAATGGCTGGCCAGAATGATTTATTTTGCTTCATAAACCAATTTAAATGCTTCTTCCATTTCTACTGAGGCTATGTTCATAATATTCATCATTGGTTCCATATTCCCCACTATTCATACTGTTGATTCTGCTGAGACTGCTATTACTTTAGCAATCTTCACTTCCAGTGTTTGAAGGAAGGCTTCGGTTATCTAAAATCACTTCGGGGATGCTTTGAGATTTCTTCAACCTCATTATTATTCCCTTTGGTTTCATCAGAAAAAGGAAGGGTTCAAGAAGGCGAAGAAGTTCTGGTTTCATTATTATCACTTAAGTCTCCTTTCAGGGCTCTGTAAAGAGGAATCATTGTGGAAAATTTTGAGCCTTCTTCTGAAGATTTTCAACTAGGTTCTGAAATACTGTTATTAGAAATTATGGGTATTTTTTAAAAAATAATAATAATTGAAGCGGTAGTGGATTGCTATGCCTTTATTACCACAACAATCAGTTTTGAATTATCCATAGAACTTACAAAAAGATAGGAACTATAATAGCAGTAAAATGAAAAGGGCATCTCGCAGATTAATTAATGTGGAATTTAAATCTTTTTTTTTTTTTATAATTCACACTAATGACGTATGAGAATGTGTTTTAAATTCATATGCTTAATATTGGCCTCTATTGACCGCAACCTTTTAGAACACGCAGTCCTATGGGACACGCAACCCCAAATCCATAGTTAGGAAATAAACATGTAAATCATCTAACAAACATGTTCAGTCATACATGAATACATACATACAGGCTAATAAAATAACAGTTACCCACCTCAAACTTGAATCTTTAACTGGTGCGGTAGGTGTCGGGATTGGTTGAGATGTCAAGGTATGCCTATAAACGTTTATCATTGTCATTAGTCACTTCTTGAGTTGAAAGTAACTAACTACGCAAATTAATTTTAGAGGATTAAAAATAGACTAACCCCTAAAAATTTCCTTAATAATGATATCATTTTAAATAAATAATAATTTTATTTATTATTATTTATTCATCTATTTTATTACTTATTCCCTTACCTAATAATAATAATAACAATTACTTATTTATTATTATTATTTATTTCATTATTATTTCTCTAATATTATTTAAACTCTTAGAGGCTATCCTAACAATTTAAATTAGGAGTTTAAATAAATATTAACAACATAAAAATGTATTTTATTATGATATATATATATATATATATGGATCAGTTAAGATACCAATATCTATATCATAGCAAGAAGCTAAGCTTCCTATTATTTTTCCTACTCTTTTTTATTTTTTCAGAGATATATAATCTCAACAATATATGTATGTATGTATGTATGTATGTATGTATGTATGTATGTATGTATGTATGGGTTTATATGAGTAAGATCACAATTCCTGTACAGTGGAAACATTTATATCTTAAAATATATATAGGGAAAAACACTTCTTATGTTGTAGGAGAAGTATATTGAGACCCACATATGAAATATATATAATTAGAATTATATATATATATATATATGTGGATCCCACCATTTCATGTGTGTAGAAATCTTCTTCTTCTCATGCAACATGAGAAGTTTAAAATATATATATATATATATATATATATATATATATATAAATGTACAATGGACCATTCCCTCTCTTCAGTGTTGTTAAAACGCCGTTTCAAAACGTTGAAACGGTCGTTTTTACGTTTTTCCGGCGAAAAACGTCTCAGAACGGAGGTGGAGACGACTTTTTCGCTGAAACGGTCGAGACAACGTTTTGACTCTGTCGAAACAGTTGAAACGGACGTTTTAAGCGTTCTGAATTTTTTTTAAAAAAGGGTAGATTCGTAAGATTCCTTTTTCCTGCCCCAAATTAAAAACCCTATATCCGATTCGACTTTGGAATTCTTCGCCCCGATCGGAAACCATTATTGATTCTTCAGTTCTTCTTCATCCAGCGCTGGTGCTTCATTGTTCTGCGCCTCTGCCTCGACTTTGCTTTGCTTTTCTTCTCTGATCGGCGATCGCTCATCGCTGGGGCTGGACGGAGACGCTGCTGCAGTTCGGACTTCGGATTAATCGACCGTAGCAGGTGGCTGCTGTGCTGGTTCTTCACTAAGTTCACTCACTTCGTCCGAGTCCGACACTCTGACCGTGGTTGGTATTATTTTTATACTCTGAACTCTCACAGAATCACACATACCCACATGCCACATTCATACAATTTTTCTCATATTTGAAGAAAAATGTGTTAGAATTAGTGCTGATCGCATGGAATGTAGGTTTTTAGGACAACTATATATATATATATATATATATATATATATTTTCTCAGATTTAGGACAACTATATAGAGTAATACTTTTGGGTTATATTTTAATTAATTGATGTTCTTTAATGCCTCATTATATGCAAATCTGTTAGAGTGAAATATGCAGGCATGAGCTTAAATCTGTGTGGGTCTTTTGATTTTAATATGTATTATGATGATTGATGATTGAGTGTTTAGACTTTGGACTTAGATTTGTAATGACTTTAATGTATTTGTGTGTTTTAGTTTTATATATGTTGATTTTTTTTTTTTTGGGTAGTACGTAGTAAACTCTTACGTTCCGTTTTACTTTTCCGTTTTTACGTTTTTGCTCACTCTTCCCGTTAGACTATACGTTTTAACAACACTGCCTCTCTTTTATCCTATGGAGCAATAACACGTGTATATATATATACTTCAACTTGTTTTTCTTCCTAATATATCAGCATATTGTTTCCTACGTACAATGGCGTTGACACACACATATCGATATACGGTATATATTAAGCCTCCCTTTTTCTTCCCCATATGCAGCGTTTTTTTTTAAAAAAAATAAAAAAAAAATAACAGCAACTAAGAAGTTAATACCCAAGATCATGCTTCCATCAAAAACAAAATACTTATGTTTATATGACAGCAATTGTTTTTCCGGTTTGGCTTCATATGAGCAGCAACAAACCATCTATAATAGCAAGTTTTGATTTCCCTTTTTGTTTTCATTTGCAGCGTTTTTGGCAGTAAGCTTAGGTTTCTTATATATATGTGTGTGTAATACTATATTATATCAACAAAATAGTTTACTGACAGATTTATATATGTACATAACCGTAAGTTTCGACCTCCCTTCTCTTTTCATATGCAACGATAATGTAAGCACGCATTATATATATGTTAAACAGCAAACTTCGTTCTTTCGTTTTTGTCATGCAACAACCAACATATATCAGTATATATATGTATTTAACAGCACACAAAGTGTTTCCCTCCTTCTTAATATGCATAGTAACGTGTATATATTTTTACATCTTGACAGCGCGTTTTCCCCCTTTGACTTATATGTATGCAGCGACACACACACACGTGAATCTACAACTTATATTTATATTTACACCAGATTTCCTACAGAGACTAGCGTTGGAACTAGAAGGAAAAAAAAAAAACTTAAAACATACCTCTGTTTTCAGGTTTTGAAACAAATCACACTTAGCTCCAACTCTCTTTCTCGTTCTCTCTCTCTCTTTTCGTCTCTCACTCTCTTGTTCTTAGCTTAGGCAACGTGAATGATGAAAAGAAGCAGAGAGTAATGAATATATAGTGGATTAAGGGTCCAAGCCGAGGAGAAAAATGCCCAACGGTTGAAGGCGTTACGTTGAGGTCGAGACGCATGGGGCTGGGGCCTGCGTTTGTTGATATAAGAAACGTGGCTTTGCTATTTGCGTGCACAGTAGATGGCCGAATGATATCAGCAAATTGAGGGAGTATGGCGTTATCTGCTTCTTTCCGTAAATAACGCTGTGATAAGGGTTCAGTTTCCTTCACTATGAAATTTTCTTTGCAGGCGTGTTTGACCGAGATGACATTTTTTTTTTTTTTTATACATAAAAGTTTTAAAGGGGTTCGACATCGTCTCCAGGCAAAGTCGCAGCAGATGTTGGGACTTTCTGAAGAGGCTTAATGTGATTTACGAGATCGCTTACCAAAGCGAGTCCAATGACGACAATGCGGGGATCAAACACACATCCTTTTGTGACTAACAAATCACTTACCATCTATCTCTTTGATACCGAGATGACATATGATGGTTGAGGTTAATAGGATGGGTTGGTTTGGGCCTTTACCTGTTGCTATCCTTTTTTTTTGTTCCTCGGAATGTTCGCGTTTGCTGAGATGGGGGAGTATAAGAATGTAAATAAATGGAATAATGGGTTGGGCCTTTTGTTGATAGTCATTCCTCTGCTGCGTTTTGGATAAGGCTGGGGTTGCAACGGATTAATGATTGAAACACGTGAGAATTAATAAGAAAATTGAATGGTTGTGCATCAGAGATAATGTAGCGTGTAATTTATTAAGCCAAATGATAAGTGTAAATTGAGAGGATAAATATTAAAATTTAATCCTTAATTCCATTTAAGGATTTTCTTTCTCGATTAAATTTGTTTAGGCCTTAAAATATTATCTCTAATATATTTATACCAAAATTAATCCCTAATTATTTGTCCTTAATTTATGGGAAAATATACCTCAAATTTCAATAATTAATTCCATAATTATTTTAGGGCAAATCTTACAAATCAGTTTCCCATATAATATTTAATTTTCAAATCCCAAAATTTGAGATGTTACACATAGGCACACAACTGCCTCATTTGCGCCAAAGCGGCACCGTTTTGGCTGCAAAGGATTGCAGCTGATGGCAAGTGCAAAGGACCAAAGCTAGGTCCACTTCACTTAGCCTTAGGATACCTCTTTCAGCGTCTTGACCAACTTCAAGACCAAATCCCCTCCCTTTGATGATAATGTCCAATCCCTTAACCTGTTGTGCAAAATAAGAGTCTCGGATGGTTGAAGTGTTTTTTTTTTATAACAAGGAGAAGGCCAAAGCCTAAATTACAAGGAAGAAAAATTACACAAAGGGGAAATTAATCCCAAACACTCTTGGTCAATACAGGACCTCAAATAAACAGGGCACTCTCTTAGAACAGAAGTCTTCGAGATTCCAACTTTCGCTAAGGCATCAGCAGCATAATGTGGTTGAAGTGTTGAACAATGGCGTGGAGGCAGAGCCCTTTGGATCCACCTTCACGACAAGAAGTCTGGGATACAATACAAATGGGCCTGACCCAATACGTATGAGACCGGGCCGCTTAGTCATGATCGATAGAAGCCTCGACCATTGTCTCTTGGAAGAGTTAACCCAACTATTTTATTTGGGCCCAATACCATGTTAATAAGAGTGACTCAAAAATCAAAATTAAATCAAGCAGCTCAGTTTTTGATGAGCTAAAATTCTTAAATGGATGACTTTTGACCAAGGTTCAAAACCGGGACCGGTCGATGAGCCGGAGATCTTGGGTTAAGGGTTAGTGGGTCGACCGGAGTCGAGAGGTATTAATTAAAAAATTTAATTTAATGAAAATATATAAAAATATTTATATCTTAATAATAACAAATATTTTGTGGTCAAATTAAATAATGCTGACCCATATCTCACTTACCCTCAGTTACCCATATCTATTTCTAGGCCCAATTACCATTTCCCTCCCTTACATTCAATTACCCTAACAAGTCGACCCAAAAAAATTACCCTAACAAGAAGTCCTTTACCTTCAATTACCCTAACTTGTATCCAAAAAAAAAAAATTACCCTAACAAGAAGTACACCGTGGAGACGAGAGGTAGTGGGGCGCAATGCTCAAGGCGAGAGGTTGAAAGTCATTGATTCATTGTACGCCGAACGGTTCAACACTCAAGGTGTACATTATAATTATTTGATAAAATTCATTTGTATCCTCTCTCTCTCCAAGTCTCTTATCCTTCCTCTTACTCCCGTCTCATCTCCTTCCTCAACTTCACTGGCTTCCTCTCTCTCCCTCTCTCCAGTCTCCTCTCCTTCCTCAGGCTCACCTGCTTCACTTGCAAATCCATCACGCATGGTCTCAAAACCATATCGTTGCTCCTCGTCAGAACTATTTTGTTCAGATCTCTTTCTCCTCCTTCTCGTTCTTTCTCTTGGCCTTTAGATCTGAGGCCTTCTGAGACCAATCAACGATCTGATGTGGTCTGGATCTGTTAAGGTTGATCGGCAGCTCTGACTCGGCCGGTTTAGGCCGAGTTGACCGAGTTAACCCCGAGTCAACTTGAAACTCAGGGTCACCCTTAACTCGGACCAGTTGTCCGGCCGGTTCGCCGATTTCCGATCCAAACCGGCGGTCCGGTCCGGGTTTCAAAACATTGCTTTTGACAAATATAATTGTTATGGACCAATATATTAGGCCAGGCAGGTTCCCGGCCCAGTAGGGAGCCTATAGTGAAACTCCCCAATCTACCCAGGTAAATAGGGAACCATGTAAATGGTCCCCCACTACTCCATCGTGCCTAATATATGCAGGACCGTACGCGTAGTGGAGCAGGACCTGGAGAACGTGGGAAGCGCATAATGGCTGAAGGATGGAAGCATTTGCATGGGAGTGAAACCCTAGGTAATCCCTATAAATAGGAGATTACCCACCAGTGCGCACTGGACTCTCTCTATTTCCATTGCTTACTATTCAGTCACACTGCACACACACCACCCCCCTGAGCGAAAGGCCTGACCTGTGTTGCATTGTGATCTAAGCTCTCTCGACGATATCTTCCCCATAGATATTACCGAGCGAGTGCCTCACACTGATACCCAATCAGTGGAAGACTCCTTGATCCAACATAAACCATTCCCAGCTTGTTAGAGCTGGACATCTGTGTTCTACTACAGAAAATTGGCGCCGACCGTGGGGACCATAAACTTCGATTCCCAAAACCACAAAGCCACTGCTGATCACTGAGGATGGCCGCGAGCACGAGAAGCCGTAGTCACGCAACTCGGCAGGACCAACCGCCGGAAGAACCTCAACGACGTCCACAGCAGGAGCACGTAATCCAATACTCTGACTCGGTAGCTCCAAACCATGACCATGTAACTGTGGAAACCGAGGCCGAAACCGAGGATACAGCCCACTCTCCTCACCCCAGTCTGACCGCCCGACAAGGGCAGCAGAACATGCAGAATATGAACATCCCTCCCCCTCCGCGTGAGTTCCAAGAGGTACACCCCGATTCTAGGGTGTTGCATAGCACTATGGGTTCACTGATTCGAAGAATGGAGAATATGGAAACTCGCCAGAAACTCCAAAGAGAGGAAGATACCCGACTTATCCAGGAGAACCTGGAACTCCGAAATGCCGTTTGGCGACAAAAAGAACAAAGGCGGTTACAACAAGAATGGGAGGAGAGAGCGGGACCAAAGGAGAAGCATCCAAAGCGAGATGGTGCTGGTACAAGCCGAGAAATGAACTCGGCGTCAACTCACACTAGTGAGGAGGAAGAGCCTACCGAAAAAGAGGGAGAAGAGGAAGATGTGGTCGCTCATGACCGGGGTAAAATCACCGAAGAAAACCACCAGGAGATCCTGGATTTAAAGGAACGGTTAAGAGTGCTAGAAGGTCCCATTCGGGATACCAGAAAGCCCAACCGAGCTAATGGCAAGATGATTGCCGAAGTCAATGGACGGACCCTCCGACCCCCTCTAGCTGATTCGTCTCGGTCGAAAGAAAAACGTTCGTTGGTCAACTCGGCCTTGAACGGGCATGAGACGAATCCGCCGTCGTTCAATGTAAACATGGCGGACAAGGCAGGACATGAAGGAGACGACCTATTACGCCAGTTTTCAAAGGAAATCATTGCCGCAGCTTATCCCAGGAAATTGGATTCTAGAGAGCTTCCAAAGTACAATGGGAGCCAGGATCCAGTAGTTCACCTTAATAACTTCAAAATGGAAATCGGGGTGAAGGGAATCGTGGGGCATGTAATTCCTCGATTGTTTGCAGGAACCCTTCAGGGACCTGCCCAAACCTGGTTCCACTCTTTGCCATTAGACTCTATTCCAGATATGAAAACCATGGAGTATAGGTTTCTGCTTAATTTCGCTACAAGCCGAAAGCAGCCGAAAACTGAGTTCCAATTGGACCAGGTCAAACAATTCTCTAATGAAAGCCTACAAAAGTACCTAGACCGATTCAAGGAGACGGCGCTTCAAGTGCTCGGGCTAAAGGAAGACGTTCACTTACACTGCGTCATAGCCGGCCTAAATTCCACATCTCGGTTGAAAAAATCGGTAATGAAGAATCGACCTAGTTCTCTGACCGAGTTTACAGATCGGTCAAAGACATACCTCGAGCTCGAACAGATGGACCTGATGAGTCAGGTGGCAAAAGAGCGGGGCAAAAGTCCACCCCCAAGAATAGAGAGCTGCAAGCCGGTCGCAAGCCGGAATCTCACGGTCGGGGTGGAGGAGTAAGGTCGAAATGAGAAAGGCCGGAAGGGAGATTCAACAGTACACTCCCTAAAATTATCACAAGCCGAGATTTGGCGTGAAGTCTCAACAACCGAGATGAAGAAGGTTGAGCGACCCCGGCCGAAGAAGGAAGCCAATCTAGATAAATCTCGATCTTGTGACTTCCATGATCGCATGGTCATACTACGGAAAAATATTGGGACCTCGGGGATGCCATTGAAAAGTTTGTCCGGGAGGGAAAGCTCTGCCAGTATGTCATCCAGACACAAGGACGGAAAAATAACAAGAGACGAGGCGGGAGAAGCAAAAGTCCACCCCATCCAGATAGGAAGAGGCGTGAGCAGAAAAAGAAATCCACAAACAGCGACGATGAATTCCCAGACTCCAAATATGACTGCAACGTAATCAGCGGAGGTTTTGGAGGTGGGGGTGACTCGGTGAGCCAAAGGAAGAAGTATCTAAGGGAAGTCCTCTCGATCAGGGACCACCCAGCTTTCAAGAATGACGCAGCAAAACCTGAACCCCCGGTCCGAGTTTCACGGAGGAGGATCTCAAAGACGTACCCCGGGACACCGGGATGCATTGGTCATTACGGGGACCATGGTCAAGCATTGCGTAAGAAAAATCCTCGATCGATAATGGGAGCGTTGTAGACATCATCTGTGGGACGCATTTCGAGAGAATGCGGTTCGACCCGGAAGATTTAAAGCCTTGCCGAACAACCTTAATCGGTTTCAATGGCGGGATACATGCCCAAAAGGGTATATCGACCTAAAATTGACGCTCGGAACGAAAGGCGCTTTCAAGTCTGAGCATGTCAAGTTCATCGTGGCCGACTTCCCCTCATCTTACAATATCATACTGGGGCGTTCTACCATTCACAACTGGGATATGCTGGTGTCCACAAAACACCAACGGCTAAAGTTGGTGAATAGAAAGAACCAAATTGTAACGGTCAGGGGCGACCAGAAGGAATCCCGACAGTGCTATTTCGATATGGTCAAGGCGAACAAAGTTGACCCAACATCCCAGGAAAAGAGAGCTAGAGCATCCACTGAAGAGGAGAAAGGAAAGTCGGTCAACCTCGTTGAGTTAGATTTACGAAAGGAGGACAAGATAAAAAGAACGGAGCGGACGAAGAGCGGAGGATTTTGCATTGGGAAGGCGAACCGGGCAAAACACCAAAATTGGCAAGCATCTAGCCCCATCAATCCGAGCAGAACTTGAGACCTGCCTGAAGGACAACAAAGACATTTTTGCATGGCGTCCATCTGAGATCCCTGGGGTAGACCCCGCAGTTTGCTGCCACCGTTTGGCAATTTGCCCGGGTTCAACCCCCGTGGCCCAAAGGAAGAGAAAGATTGGGTCAGACAGGAAGCAGGCCTTGGAGAAGCACACAGATGAGTTATTGGAAGCCGGTTTCATACGTGAAGTACAGTATACAACCTGGCTATCGAATGTTGTTATGGTCAAGAAGCCTAACGGCAAGTGGCGGGTATGTGTCGATAGCTCATCTGGCTTCAGATTGCTTTCCTTCATGGATGCATACTCTGGGTACAACCAAATCCCCATGCATGCCGATGACCAAGAAAAGACGGCATTTATCACGGAGAGGGCCAACTATTGTTACAATGTTATGCCTTTTGGTTTGAAGAATGCAGGAGCCACTTACCAGAGAATGATGAACAGGGTTTTCAAAGACCAATTGGGGAAAAACGTCGAAGTTTATATCGACGACATGATCGTCAAATCTTCACGGATAAAGGACCATATCCAAGACCTTCAGCAAACTTTTGACAAACTGAGGAAGCATCGCTTGCGCCTCAATCTCGCAAAATGTGCTTTCGGTGTTCCAGCAGGAAAATTCCTGGGATTCTTACTCACCCACAGAGGAATTGAGGCAAACCCTGATAAATGTCAGGCTATCTTGAATATGCAGCCCCCAAGAACAAGAAGGAAGTTCAACGGCTCACTTAGGAAGGCTAGCCGCTCGACGACGATTCTTACCAAGGTCACTGAAAACTCTCTTCCTTTCTTTAGATTACTGAAGAAAGAAACAACTGGAGATTGGAATGCAAAATGTCAAGAAAGCTTTTGCAAAGATCAAGCAATGCCTGGCAACACCGCCGGTACTATCTCGCCCGAAGCTCGGGGTAGGATTGATTTTGTACCTAGCTGTTGGAGATGAGGCGGTCAGCGCGGCATTGGTGAATGAGGAGAAGGACGATCAAACTCCAAAGTATACTTCGTAAGCCGAGCTACGCAAGGGGGCCGAGCGAGATATCGAAAGCGGAAAAGATGGCATTCGCCCTACTCATGGCTGCAAGACGACTGCGCCCATACTTCCAGAGTCATTCCGTGGTAGTACGCACAAACCAACCAATCCGGAAAATCCTGCATAAGCCGGACTTGGCAGGGAGAATGGCTAGCTGAGCTATTGAGTTATCTGAATTTGATATAACCTATGAAGCACGACATGCGATCAAATCCCAGGCTCTAGCCGACTTTGTGATGGAACTTACCCCGTCTGAAAATTCGGAAATGAACAACGATCACAGACACGACTTAACATGGAGGTTGTTCGTTGACGGTTCATCGAATAAAAAAGGAAGTGGGGCAGGAATAATCATCGAAAGCCCGGAAGGAGTCTCTTGGGAACTTTCCCTTCGGTTTGAGTTTGCAACATCAAACAATCAAGCGGAATACGAAGCGCTTATAGCCGGATTACGCGGGCAAGGAAAGCGGGGCAAAAGAGTTCACGTATCTCGACTCACGGTGGTCGCATCCCAGATAGAGGGCAAGTACCAAGCTAAAGGCCCTTTAATGGTCAAATATCTAGGAAAAGTTAAGCAGTTGATGACGGAATTCGATAGCGTGGAAGTAATACACATCCCCCGGGGAGAGAATGTTAGGGCCGACGTGTTGTCAAAGTTGGCAAGCACTAAGAACCCCGGCAATCACCGCACCATTGTCCAGCAGAACCTGTTAGAACCAAGCTGCGTGATGATAATCTCAGAGGCAAATGATTGGCGAAAACCAATAGCCGATTACCTTGAAAGGGGAATCCTCCCGGAAGACACCGACAGTGCCAGGAGAATTGTAAGGACGTCGGCATCGTTCACCATGATTGATGACAAATTATATCGGAAAGGTTTCCATTCCCCGCTAATGAAGTGTCTTGATTCGGCCAAGGCCGACTACGTGCTGTCCGAAATCCACGAGGGAATAAACGGACACCATATGGGCGCCAGGGCATTAGCAAGAAAGGCGGTGAGGGCTGGATACTTCTGGCCATCTATGGCGAAGGATTCTAAAAAGCATGTGCAAGAGTGCATTATTTGTCAAAAACATGCCGGGTCATACGCACCAACCCATCGAAGTTAACTAACATGTCGGCTCCATGGCCGTTCTATAAGTGGGGATTGGATGCTTGGCCCATTCAAGAGGGCCCCAGGACAACTGTGTTGGCTTATAGTGGCGGTAGATTACTTTACCAAGTGGATAGAGGCAGAACCATTGGCAACAATCACCTCGGCACAAGTTCAAAAGTTCTTCAATCGAAATATTATATCTCGGTTTGGAATCCCGGCCGAAATTGTAACAGATAATGGAACCCAGTTCACCGACAAGGGTTTCCAAGACATGGTTGCTGATCTCCACATCATTCACCATTTCGCATTTATCGAACATCCACAATCCAACGGCCAAGCTGAGGCTGCTAACAAGGTTATCTTGGACGGATTGAAGAAGAGGATGGAAGACGGTGATTCAAATTGGGTGGAAGAGCTATACCCGGTCCTTTGGGGACTCAGAACCTCGATCCAATCAACAACACAGGAGACCCCATTTAGGTTAACCTATGGGTGCGAAGCAATGATACCCGTTGAGATCGGTGAGCCATCTTGGAGGAGGGTTAAAGCCCTACATGAAGAAGAGGACAACAACCGATCAATCGCGGTGGAATTGGATCTCGTGGACGAGGTCAGGGTGAAAGCACATTGCCAAGAGCTAGCCGCCAAGCAGCTTCTCGCTAACAAGTATAACTGGAAAGTGGTGCCGCGCGCGTTTGCAAAAGGTGATCTCGTCCTTCGGCGAGCTGACATAGGCAACAAGAATGCCGACCAAGGCAAACTTGCACCAAATTGGGAGGGTCCCTACCGAGTTACAGAAAACTGCAGAAAAGGAGCCTACAAGCTGGAAACTCTAAAGGAGAAACCCATAAAGCGGACATGGAATGCTGATAAACTCAAGACCTATTACAGTTAGCATGTTTCCTTGTCCACTTCATCTGATGCCTTCTTATGGAAGTAATGTACTGATAGCTGTTAACGCAAACTGTTCAATGAATTTCGGGTCCTGAAACCCGTTTTTAGCAATGTTGACTGTACTACGGTTGCGAAACCCAGTGCGCACTAAAACATGTAAGAATCGAGGCATTCTAGCCCGGTTCCAAAAATCATGTTCCAATTAAAACATGTAGGAATCAGAGGCATTCTAGCCCGGTTCCAAAAATCATGTTCCAATTAAAACATGTAGGAATTAGAGGCATTCTAGCCTGGTTCCAGAAACCATGTTCCGACTAAAACATGTAGGAGTCAGAGGCATTCAAACCCGGCTCCAAAAATCATGTTCCAGTTAAAATATGTAGGAGTATGAGGCATTTTAGCCCGGCTCCAGAAACCATGTTCCAACTAAAACATGTAGGAGTATGAGGTATTTAAACCCGGCTCCAGAGACCATGTTCCAATTAAAACATGTATGAATCAGAGGCATTCTAGCCCGGTTCCAAAAATCATGTTCCAATTAAAACATGTAGAAATCAGAGGCATTCCAGCCCGATTCCAAAAATCATGTTCCAGTTAAAACATATAGGAGTATGAGGTATTCAAACCCGGCTCCGAGAGACCATGTTCCAATCAAAATATGTAGGAGTATGAGGCATTTTAGCCCGGCTCCAGAAACCATGTTCCGACTAAAACATGTAGGAGTCAGAGGCATTCAAACCCGGCTCCAAAGACCATGTTCTAAAAAGGGTGAATGAACCCGTGTTTTGAAAAACTTGTGTGGATTCATGGTTGACGAACCAGTTTCCGTAACGCATTTGCGAAAGGATGGCAGGAATTCTTGATTAAATATCCAGTTTTCAAAGACCACGCCTTTACGAAAACATATAGGAATCAGAGGTATTTTAACCCGATCCTAAGCACATGTTGATGTCAAATTGCAAAAGAATTCATGGACAAGACACCAGTTTTCAATGACATGTTTGATCAACAAAAACAGGAGATGTGTTCACTACTTCAAAAGAAGTTATGTTAAGAACAAACGTGAGCTAATTCACAATGCAGACTCCAGAACTTAGCCACGCGAACTACGAAAAATGGAGCACTAGTATTAATTCAATCATACTGTCATATTTACAACCGGGTTATTACCACGGCATCAAAAGAACGGCCTAAAAAGCAGGAAGTCATAAAACAACTCAGGAAGACGGGGGCGGGGCTTGTTCCTCCTCTTCTTCTTCATCTTCGGCCCCGGGTGGAATCAGCTGTCCCTTCTGGTTGAGGTATGATTCATAGTTAAGACCAGCCCGGAGTTGAGGGAGAGGGATTGAGGGCGCGAATTTGCGCAACAACGTTGTCAAACGAGAAAACCGCTGCATCAGCATACTCGATCAACCCCGCCTTGGTCTGGCTTAGTTCAACCTCCTTGACCGAAAGCTCACCTTCCCTAGCCGCGAGAAGGGCTTTATATTTTTCGGCGTCAGACTGAGCCTTATCTACAGCCATTTGACCGTCCGCATGAAGATCTTCCAAACGACGGACATCCAGCTCGGCCTTCAACAGCTTCTCCTCCGTCTTTTTAAGGTCGGACCTAGAGGTTTTCAGTTCCTCTTCCAAGGTCCTCTCCTTCGAGATAGAGGACTTGAGTTCTTCTTCCTGCTTGGCCTTAGCGGCCTGCAAGGAGTTGAAGTCCTGTTGCAGTTGGGCATTCACCGCCGTAAGGGCTGACAGGTTGGCAACGGCTTTATCCCTGTCCTCGGCAATCTTAGCCACCTCGAAGGTTTGCTTCAGAGCAGCATTCTCCTTCTTCAGCGCAACCAGCTGAGCATACGCCACGCCATATTTTATCTTCACGATGGCATAAGAGCGAATCAAGGAAAGACCTCATCAAGGAAAGACCTCGATAACCCTCAAATTGCATTTGATTCAACATCTTCTTGGTAGGCTCATTCAGGCCAGATGCGTCGTGAAGGAAAGCAGGAGGTCTCATTACATCTAACACTTCTTGGCTCAGTCCCTGCCCCCACAAGGCGCCCTCGGGAAGATTATTCACGGATAGATGGCCCAGCACCGAGGTCTCAGCAGAGATAGTTGGTGCCGGGGAAGACCTGAGAGGAGCAGGCGAACCCTCAGTGACCGGCGTCTCGGTGGGCCCCACATTTGGATTTGGCGGCCCCGCCACAACGTCTTTGCCCTTGACCTTTTTGCGGGCGACATTTTCCTCGGTATTGGACATGGCTAGCCGCTTTTGGGAAACACTTTCAGGGGCCAGACCCGATGGGTCATTAACTGAGATAGCGGGACCTTCTTCCACAGTCTGGGAGCGAATTTTGAAGACGCTTAATTGCTTGGGCCTACCCATAGCTCACCCTACAAAAGGAAAAGGATATCAGAACAATAAGAGGGAAACAAAAAGCAAATCAGCCAAGTATCATAAAGTCATACTCGCGGTAGGCTTCCGCCTAACTAAAGGCGTGGTAATGTACTTGGCCGGATCGAGGGATCCCCGAGACCCCACATATTTCACAAGTCTCAAAAGGGTATCTTCCTCGTCGTCCGAAAAGCTCGTAGCTTGCGGAACGTAATCGTCGGGCCTCAAGGTATGGTGGTGCGTTGACCAGTAAAGGGGAAACCTTTCCTCGGTTTCCCCAGAGTCGGTCATCCGCACAAACCAGGGAGCACAGCCAGTGAGAGCCTCGACCTTGATAAAGGCGGATTTGAAATTTTTCCAGGACTCGCGAAAAGGCCGAAAGAGTCTCCGATCACGGATGCTTCTGAGAGTTGTCCACCCAAACCACTTCGTCGATTCGGTAGTTTGGATGCCGATCTCCAACAAAGAAAAGAAGGACATAAAGACCGGCACGCTACAAACGAAATCCTTCTCCGTGCACAAGTTCTCAAAGGCGACGGCGAACGCCCAGCCGTTGGGATGAAGTTGGGAGGGGGCGAGGTGCAAGTGATTCAAGAGCTCGATCTGAAAGTCGGTAAAGGGAAACCTCACCCCCAGAAGAGTGATAACATCCTGGTACATAAAAAAGAAGTGACCGCCCTTTTCCTCTGAGCGTCCGGAGTCCACTGACTCACGTTTTGACGGCAATCGCAGGATATACCCTATCCCGTCCTCAATCTCGATTTGGGCGACTTCCTTTGGGGTGAGGGAATTCTTCACCTGAGTAACTTTGCTGCTTACACCGGGGGTTAACTCAGGAGAAATTGGGGAAGGGGCGGAAGTGCTAGACTCTTCGTTTGAAGATTGACTGGCTTGATGAGAGGAAGCCATGAGCACCTAGATATAAAAATAAAATAAGATCAGAGAGGGGCACATTGAAAAGCGTTTTCCCAAGTAAGGGATTTGGAACTACAATGGGACTGGATGAAACAACAGCCGATAAATCATTATGAATCAGTGCTTCGGCTCCGACGAATGATAATTCCCATAACAATACCTTTTCGGGCCTGGAAGAGTTCCTGGGTTTTCTCGAAAGTTTTGGTAAAGGAGGATCATTGTCAGAACCTAGAAGAAGTTTTTTGGGCAAAGAACTTCTGGTTTTACAAACGTATGGAAAGGCTCGAGCCATTATGAACACCTAGAAAAGGGGAGCAGAAACTAAGAACCCACCCAACAGAGCCCAGAAATACAGTAAAACCCAAATCACGATAGAAATCCAGAAGCGCAACGCTCAGAGAAAACCACATACATGATATTGAACCTCAAAAATAAAGCCAAAATGCAAGCAGTCACAGGGCAAGCGATAATACCTGGTGAAAAGGAGAAATGCAACAAGATTGACGGCGAAAGACGCTAGCTTGGATGCAAAGTGAACTCCTGAAGCCGAAGAATAGTCGAAAATGTCGAGTGAGACTAGCAGTTTTGAAAAAGAAATATATATAGACGTTTGGAATTTGAAACGCCAAGGGTCTCGACGTCGTTAATTCCTTCTAACGGAGTTAGAAACCCTAGGAAAAGCTGTGGACCAAGGAAACGTTTCGGGGGAAATGGCGTGAGCATTAAATGCGCACGAAAACCAAAGGCTGCAATAGCAGCCAATTTGCAAAAATGACGGATGAGTGCTAGAGAAATGTCAGAGAAGGGGGCACGTGGATCTGACCCTATTGAAAAATCTGAAGGGCATTTTTGCTCGAGAGTCAATCCGTTCTGGAGGGCGGTTAATTTTAACTTATCCCGGATTGGAGGGCGGTTTGCTCGAAGAATCAATCCGTTCTGGAGGGCGGTTGATTTTAACTTAGCCCGGATTGGAGGGCGGTTTGCTCGAAGAATCAATCCGTTACGGGGGCGGTTGATTTTAACTTAGCCCGGATTGGAGGCGGTTTGCTCAAAGAATCAATCCGTTACGGAGGGCGGTTAATTTTAACTTATCCGGATTGGAGGGCGGTTTGCTCGAGAATCAATCCGTTACGGAGGGCGGTTAATTTTAACTTAGCCCGGATTGGAGGGCAGTAAATTTTAACTTAGTCCATATCATATGGCGTTGTGAGAATGGAAGGCGGTTAATTTCATTCCAAAGACCTTCACGATCACGCACCCAGGTTTCAAAAACAAAGAGCGAGCGATGAACAAAAAGAAAGAGACAAAATATTTTCCATTGATAAGTGAGTGGTTTACATCACGTTCATACAGGGAAATAAACTAAACCCTAGTGGCAAATATGTGAAACACAAAATCTTGAAACAAGAGACTCGTAGCCAAATGGAGAAATGGAAGATGAAGAACTCTCTGCACCAAAGAGAACTTCCAAAAGCGCATGGGCAGAGACCCTTGTGGGATGTTTGGATACAGTGGACCTATTGATCCATTGTTGGCCTATAAAACCCTAACCGTGACACACCCAAGGCGCCACGGTGCCGAGTCCCGGCCGGTCCACTCAAAGATCTCCGCTAGTAACCGACGGACCTTAGCTGGGATCCAAGCGGAAATATTTTGCCAGGAAGATGAAGACTGGCAAATAGATCTGGAATCCCAGGTGCTCGTCGGAGAAGGTGGATGAAGACTGGAAAATACATCTGAAAATCGCCGATGAAGAGAACCGCCGGTGGTGCCTTGATGAGCGTTAGTTTTTTCTTCCTAACTTTCCGACCACTCATCGGAAGAAACTTTAAAGGGGAAGGACTAAAGCCTGATTTAACGGGTATCCACACTTCTACTTGTCCAGAACAAACCTTCATTGGCAAGACCGACAGAAGAAAAAGAATCTCAGGTTTCAACCATTTGAAATGAAGCAATCAGGTTGACAGACCAAGCCATAATAAAGGCCCCAGGGACACCAAGGGCACTTAATGCTTTTATTTTTGGCAGCTCAAAAACTTCCAATATTCTCTCAAAAAGTGCAACCGTTAGAAGCAATAAATGCCCTTTTTATTGAAAAACGCAAGTGCCGGTGGTAATAAATGCTTCAAAAACGCACATATTGGGGGCAGGAAGGGCCACATTGGGAAGAGGCGCACATATTCAATGTGCACGATATTCAAAAAGGATTGTTACCAAAAAGGCAGTGAATCCGTATCCCTAGGAGGATCAAATCACGCCTGAGTAACGCCGTCTGATACTTACATACCCTTTATAATAGCCAAGATTGGGGCCCACACGTAGGAGAAGCTCGAAATCCGGCTAAAGCCGAACTACAGAAATAACAGAGTCAATCTCGATTATCATAAAAGCAAAGAGCCCACCACGAGGTTGCCAGCCCGTCATTCAGAAAAGCACGTGAGAGCTGGCAAGATGGTAGGAGCTCATAGCCGGTTATGACCGAGTTCATAATAACGGTTATGACCAAAGACCACTTGTCGCCAGTAAACTCCGGTTGCTCGGAAAATGGGTTGAGCGCCCTTTGAAGGTGAGCCCGTCATTTATGACAAGAAACGACAAAGCAGGACGAGCAAGTAAAGGATCCCGAAGGATTCCTTCAAAACCTGAATTCGGATAAGTTCCAGCCGGGGTAACTAGTACGTTAATCTCGGCACGGCAGAAGTCTGCCATACCGAGCTTGGGGGCAACTGTTATGGACCAATATATTGGGCCAGGCAGGTTCCCGGCCCAGTAGGGAGCCCACAGTGAAACTCCCCAATCTACCCAGGTAAATGGTCCCCCACTACTCCATCGTGCCTAATATATGCAGGACCGTACGCGTAGTGGAGCAGGACCTGGAGAACGTGGGAAGCGCATAATGGCTGAAGGATGGAAGCATTTGCATGGGAGTGAAACCCTAGGTAATCCCTATAAATAGGAGATTACCCACCAGGTGCACTCTGGACTCTCTCTATTTCCATTGCTTACTATTCAGTCACACTGCACACACACCACCCCCTGGGCGAAAGGCCTGACCTGTGTTGCATTGTGATCTAAGCTCTCTCGACGATATCTTCCCCATAGATATTACCGAGCGAGTACCTCACACTGGTACCCAATCAGTGGAAGACTCCTTGATCCAACATAAACCATTCCCAGCTTGTTAGAGCTGGACATCTGTGTTCTACTACAGAACAATAATTAATATAGACGACATTGCATATCAACCTTCAATTCCTTGTAAAATATAAGCCTATGTCTATCTGTAGTTTATATAATTTGTTAAAGTTGACAAAGAAATCTTACTTTTGATAGATTTCAATAATTATTAATGAATTTGATGTAAAATGATATCGCAATTAAATATCAAGGGCCTGGTCGTTTAATGCGAAAAAACGTTATTAATAGTGAAATATAGGTCTTAATATGAGCTTTAATGCCTCTTGTATATGCCTAAAAGGTGTTGATTCATAATCTTTAGACATCTCTGTATATTAAATGTTATTGATCTAAGTAGGGTTGATGGCCTATAGGAACACAAAATACAATAGTTGTACCCATTTGGTACCTCTGCTAATGGTGCATTCTTTGACACATAGGAGGATTGTTGGAATTATTTTAAATATAGTGTAAGGCCCCGTTTGGTTTACTGAAAATTAGAGAAAGGAAATGGAAAATCAAATTTTCCGGCTGTAGCCATGTTTGGTTCGCCATTTTCCCAAGAAAATAATTTCCGACAGTGGCAGATTTTCCTTTAAACACGGGAAAATTGCTTCCCACCAATTTTGGTGGGAACCCATTTTCCAGCAAGCTCAGAAAATGTTGAAGACAAATTTACCCCCTCACTTTTCAGCCGATGAAGACAGCCCCTCACCTTTCCCAACAACACAATACCCAGAATCGTTCGATGCAATCATAAATGAAGAACCCAAAATTATTCGAAGCAGATTCGGATCACAAAGAAAATAATTTTCGATGTGGCATATTCAGAACCCAGATTTGAACATATGGGATGCGAAAGAAACTTGACAGTAGCGGTGACAACGGTGTCCACGGCAACAACGTCCAACACGCGTGCAAAACTTCCGAGGTTTGATTTGGGGATGAAGGATATGACGGAGGTGGAAGAATAATGAGCAGCAAGCAAGAAGAAGCAGAAGAGACAGCGTGAAGGAAGAAGAGTGTGAAGGGTGAATGAAGAAAAAAAACAAGTGCACCGTGCGAGAAGGCATTCTCGAGAATTCACAAGGCATTCTCGAGAATGCCTTGTGAATTCACAAGGCTAAGGCATTCTCGAGAATGCCCAAGGCATTCTCAAAATGCCTAGGCATTGCCTTGGGCCCAAGGCATTCTCACAATGCCTTAGGCATTCTCGCGAGAATGCCTTGCATTCTCGCAAAATGCAATCGTCTTTTTTTCCCTTTTCACCGATGTGTGGCGTCGACGCGGAGAGGTCAAGAATCACGGCATATGGAGGAGCTGAGATCGGAACGGAGCCTAAGATCTGGTTCACCTCTCTCTCTCTCTCTCTGAAGGATGAAGGACGAAGGAAGAAGGAAGTAAGGATCGAAAAGGCGTTGGTGTTGTGTGGTTTAAAATAATATTTTATATTTAGGGGTGAAATGGTATTTTGCCTCATTTTCCTACCTTATTTTCTTCCAACCAAACAAAAATTTTCCTAACAACCCATTTTCTTTTCCAGTGCCAACCAAACGCATCGAGGTAAAATATTTTCCATTCCATTCCATTCTTTTCATTTCTATTCCTTTCCATTCCCACCTTTTCTTTGATCCAAACGAGGCCTAAGGTGTGTCACAAAGAATGAAGTCCTATCAACAACATGCCTCTTTGTTTTCATGGGAACAATTTCTTTGAGCCAAAAAAAAAAAAAAACACGCCACTTGTGCCCTTCCACCATCTATAAAATGGGCTTCTCGACTGAAGGGAATACTACACCATCTTCAATTTCTCATCCTCTGCTGGACTTTATTGATCGCTAAGTTTACTTTTGAGTTTCAGTCATGAAGATCGGAATCAATGGTATGTGGTCTTTTTTCTACAATCTACCTCCCTGATTCGCTGCTCATTGATAGCCTTTCTTCTTGTTTTTTGTGTGGAAGTGATTCAAATTCTTATATTCGTTTGTCTTCTCACTCACAGGATTTGGAAAGATTGGTTGCTTGGTGGCGTTTGTGGCTCTGCAGAGGGACGATTTCGAAATCGCCGCTATTAATGACCCTTTCATTGATGTCGACTACATGGTATACAACTATACATTACTGTTATCTATGCTCCTTTTTCTTTTACATTTTTAATTGATCACCCGTGTCTGGCAGGCCTTCATGTTTCCGTCCAATTATGCTCCCGGTATCACGGTCAAGGACTCTAAAACCCTTCTTTTCGGTGAAAAGCCCGTCCCTGTGTTTGCACACAGGTAATGTTCCCGAAATTATCTTATGGTTGTGCTTGTAAATTTTAACACTATCTCTCGAAGGTGAAGATATTATCCATTGACCTTGTAACTTCATGCATCAGTAACCCGGAAGAGATCCCGTGGGCTGAGACTGGAGCTGAGTATATTGTTGAGACCATCAGTGACTTCACAGACAAAGAGAAGGGCAAGGCTGCAGCCCATTTGAAGGTTTGCCTTTGTGCATTACCCCTACTCATGTCTTTGGTTTTTGTTGTTTGCTTTTCTAAAGGATCTTATCTAACCTTAAAACCGTATTTTGTCAACAATATTGCTTTCACTGTTATCTTTTCATATAGAGCATCTCTTAGATTGACTGGCACTGGGTCTTGTGGATTTGCTATAAGCATGTCTTAAAATTCCGTGCAACATACACTTTGCTTAGCACTGCTTCTTCGATGATATTTTATCACAGTTTAGTTTTGTGAGGGTTGTAAGAAATGATAGGTTGTCTGTTTTGTGTTGATTGAACCAGGCTGGTGCAAAGAAGGTTATCATATGTGCTCCCAGTGAAGATGCTCCCATATTTGTCGTAGGTGTTAATGAGCACGAATACAAGCCAGATCTTGATATTGTTTCCACTGCATGCTGCACAACCAACTGCCTTGCTCCACTTGCGAAGGTTATCAGGCTTTCAGATACTTGTATTGTACTTGTATCAATGCCATACTGTTCTGTTATGTTAAACTTTCTTTGTCAATTTTAGGTTATTCACGATGAATTTGGCATTGTTGAGGGGCAAGTAACCACATTTTACTCCATCACTTGTGGGTATAATTAACTGTAACATCTAGTGTTTCTCATTTTTGTCTGTTGAGCGTAATCATGATGTTCATGCTATACTGCTGCTCAGCTAGCCTGATGAATGTTGAATGGCCACCACTTAAAGAATGGAAGAGTCTAAGAGCTTCTTCACTTGACATTCTTTCTAGCTGCACTGGATCTGCTAAGGTGAATAATTGGCATTCATATATTAATGTTGGTTGTTACCTTTATCTGGTCTCCTTCACTAATATACTCTTCTTTGCGTCAGGCTGTTGGGAAAGTGATTCCTGCTTTGAATGGAAAATTGACCGACAGTCCTTTCCTTGTTCCTATTCTGAATCTTTCTGCTGTTGATCTCACTGTGAGGCTGGAAAAGGAAGCCACCTATGACCAAATTAAAGCTGCCATCAAGTAAGATTTTATCCTCAAACTGATTCTTATATTTCATGATTATTATTTGATTGTTGAGGTTTGCAGGACTCGAGTGCACAGAACTCTTTGATATGGCTGGAAGGTTTTTGGGGTTGCGCTGATTTTGGCTTGTCTGATTCAATAGTGCTGTTTTTCAGGGAGGAGTCCCAGGGCAAGTTGAAGGGAATCCTTGGTTACGTTGAGGATGCAGTCTACACCAGAGACTTTGTTGTGGACAGTAGGTGTGGATTGTCATCTGATTGGAAGCTATTAAATGCATCAAATTCTCTACCTTGTCATCTTTAGATCAGTATTTGCCCCTATTTGTCATTGGAGCTATCTTTTGTTTTTTTCAGGTCAAGTATTTTTTGTGCTAAGGCAGGTATTGGTTTGAGCAAAAACTTAGTGAAGCTTGTTGCTTGGTATGGCAACGAGTGGGGTTACAGGTAATTCATCTTTCTTGTTATTTTTGGCACGTGATTTCTTACCATTTCAAGGTAGCGGCATCATTATAGCTGGTAAGGGAGGGGTTAAGTGGTGCTTTCTCAGGAAAATTACCAATCCGTTGATATGTAATTAGCTAATGCTTGCTTTGTGTGTAATGTTGCAGCACACGTGTTGTCGACTTGATTGCTCACATGGCCAAGGCTCAGGCAAATTGAGGGTTGTGAAAAAATGGTTTCCTGGTTGGTAAAGTGAGAGTTCCAAAAATTGTATACAGTTTAGTTTCTTAGGCCTTTGTCGTTTAGATTGCCTCTTTTGTGGAGGAAGTGAGGATTCTGATTTAACAAGAGAATGATGTGTTTTAAAAAAATTATAAGAAATCCATAATTCACATTAACTATAGTTTCTTAGGCTTTTATCGTTTAGATTGCCTCTTTTGTAGAGATTCTGAATTCTAATGCCTGTTTATATGTCTTGACTATCTTAATATGATATCAGATGGCTTTGTCTGTGTTTCTGTTCATTGTTTCTTTCAAATTATGATTGTTTTAGCCCATGGAAAGAATTTCAAAAAAAAAATGAGTTGCAGCATCTCGAATATATGGAAGCTATAAACCTTGGTTGATAGTTGATACTGAAATGGGCCGGGATTATTTCAGGTCCAAATTCCTAATTATCTGGAAGTAAAATTTCTGGGTAAAAACAAAAAAGAAGAGAAAGTAGTGTAATTGCTAAACTTGCGATTTAGGGTGTGTCTAGGGTTGAATGTCCAAATGTGCAGCTCAAGAGTCAAAACCCTCTTTTTCGGTTTTTTGTGATGTTTGGATAATCTTCTTTTTTTTATCCAATTTGACTTTTGAGGAAAAAGTTACTTTAAAATATAAGTCAAAATTTATGTTTTTGGCTTTTTCATTTTGGTGAGAGAAGAGGTTTCTATTATGGGGAGGGAAAAAATTAAATACTTAATGAGGAAAGACACGAGCCCCAATCTTTTTTTAAAATAACATTCTAGTTTTTTTAAATAAGTCAACTTGTAGGTAAAAATTTTGGTCCTAATCATATAAGTTTAGTTAAAGATTTATAATTATTGTTTTTCAATTTTATCCTAATTTATGAAAGTATCTTAAGAAAAAAAGATGGAAGGGAAATCGAGAAAAATTCTCTTAATAGAAATTTAATTGGCGTGAATAATATGATAAGTTTATAGATATGAAGAATAACAGACTTTGATTGGAGTCATTCTCACTAGTAAAGTTTTTTAAAAATTGACTATTATCCATTTTTTTTAAGATTTAAGTAATTTAGTGTTTTCAATTTTTCTTCTTCTAATATTACATTAATTATTTTTATATATTTTTCAGTTATTTTACATCCAAAGCCTACTTTTGCATTAATTACTTTACCTTTGATTAATGACTCGCAAACAAAACAAAACAAAACAGTGCACAATTTCAACGTGCTACTTTCCTTCTTATCTTTTTATTTTTTATACACACTTTCCTTCTTATCTCTATTATAAGATGTTTTAGACATTTTTATGGACTCAATCGTCCATAAACATTCAAGTATTCCAATTATATCCTTATTCCTCTTCAGTATTCCAATTATAAGATGTTTTAGCCGATTGATATTTTATGTCATTCAATATTTGTTGTACATTTTTATTTTCTTTATATACTTTTAATTTAACATTTTTAAAGTTGTAGAAATGTTCTGGTCACTAATTAGGAAGCAGGATTCTTCGTGTATAAATTGGATTTGTTGAGGTTGCAATCATCCTGAGATGCAAATGCAGATAGATGCATAATACTATAAATAATATTACCTTTAGTCCTAAATATAAGGCATAATTGATTTTTAAAAAAAAAAATTAAAGAAGCTAAATAAATTTCTTTATAGTAGTTATGTTTATCATTTTTCCTTTAAACTAATTTATTTGACTTATAAACTAATATATAATTTAATGATACATAATATATATTATGATTAAGTTATTTATTTGGCTTTTTAAATCTCTCAAAGAAAAAGTCAACTATGTTTTATACTACCTCCCGGTCCTAATTATAAGTGTTGATTTTTTTTGGAGAGATTAAGGAAGCTAAATAAGTTCTTAATCATATTATCTGTTGTGTATCCTTAGATTATATATTAGTTTAAATTTAAAGTATATCTTTTAATTTTAAGTTTTACATAAGGCATCTTTTGGTCCTTAACTTTATAAAGTATAATTTGATCCTAAAATTTAACAGTTAATGTTCTTAACTTAAAATGACGATGTAATGAAACTTAAGTGATGATTAATAACATTTAATTACATAAATTTTATATATTCTTCAATTTACACATATTTTAAATGTAAGCTTAATAACATTTAATTACATAATATCACTTAAGTTTACATCGTTATTACTTGAGTTTGCATTTTAAGTTAGCAAAACTAACGGTGTTAGAATTATAGACTCAAAGTATCTTTATAAAGTTAAGGACCAAAAGATATCGCCATGTAAACTTAAAATTAAAAGTATACTTTAGCCGAAATTAGTTTATTAGTCAAACTAATTGGTTTGAAGGAAAAAAAAAAAAAAAAAATATTCTAAAGTAATTTAATTAGTTTCTTTAATCTCTCCAAAAAAAATCAAATATGTCTTATAATTAAAACCACAGAGAGTATTAAATATAGGGAGATCCCATAATTTTTCTACCAAACCCCAATATTAAAAAATGGATAAGCATTTCAAAGTGAAGTCACAAGCATTGAATCTCACAGTCAAAAAGTGAAGTCACTTTTAATTTAATAAAGATGGCGTCTGACGTAAACGTGTCCCCACATCCGCCTCTGCTCCAATACCTATCATCTACGAGTGTATGTATTGTAATGGCAATTTTACCAGCATACTTTAAAGTTTAAACCCTAAAATATAATACCAAAATACTATAAAATTGAAAAAATATTTCCTCGAACACTACATTCAAACTCGTCCACACAGAGATGAAGTCTTAAATATCAAAGAATTACATATAAGCACCCCATCACATCACCCCATCCCCACCGCAGTCACTTGGACCTGTTCATAGTTTTAGTTTTTGGAGAGAATTACAACTGGAACCCCACTCGTTCCCTCTCCTCTTCTTCCTTTCCCTTTATTTTATATTTTCAACCAAATAAAAAGAATATAAGCAATTTGTGAGGAAAATGATAGAAAATACCACTTAAACTTTAAAATAACCTATTTAAGATTTGAAGTTTAAAGTGGTATTTTTTTTCTGGATTTTCTCTAATTTTTTTGTTACAAAATGTAAAGAATATGAGTAAATTATATATAAAGAGTATTTTTTTTTATCCTTGCTGCGTCTGAAGAGAGTGGCCGCTTCCTGTTCCTTTCCCTCAATTATTACTCCCTCCAGTCCTTTATATAAGATATATTTACTTAATTTGATTAGATTAAAAAAGTTAATTGTGAAAGTTAATATGACATGTATTTTCTAATATACCCTAGCTATCTTCTTTAATTCCTTCATTCCCTCTCCTAATTAATTATTGTTAAGGAAGCATCAATAGGTCGAAGAGGTATATGATAGATTGTTGATTCACTTTTACTTATGTCATTTTAAATTTATATAAAAGCGTTAGGAAAATGAGTAAAATTAACTAATTTAATCCCTCTTTTTAATCTTTCCAAAATCAGTTAACTATGTCCTCTCTTTAATCTCTCCAAAATCAGTTAACTATGTCTTATAATTAGGACTGGAGGGAGTATTATATAAGGATTTAACACACAGACATTATGTAGCTCATATTATAGAAGGCATACACTCCATTACTCATCTCAGCCATATGACTAATGGAGTGTGTGCGCATATCTACAGCAGATAAACATGTAATTTCGGCATGCTCAGATCATTAGAAGGCTGTAGGATTGAAATTACCGAATCATTAAAACCATCCTGAAGATAATGATGGCATTCGTAGGAACTTTGTACCAGCGAAATGGCTCCACCAGCAACTTCATAAACCATCACAAAAGCATGAGATGAGACAAGGAAGAATTATATTACTCTAGCAAACTGGAAACTTACCCCCACTGCTAAGTATTCCCATATATACATCTTTGAGCAATGTAGAACAGCTATATGCTACACAAATTAAAAATGTGTTAAAAAACAGAAACATTAATGGCAGAGAGGACAAAAACGAAGATACATGTGATCAAACCCATCATCGATCTAGCAGGAAAATATAAAAGTATTCATCACTGAGGGCCTGCCACCATTAAAGTGTTGCAGCAGTACTAGTAGCTACTTAGCAGTGGCACAGGAAAGATACTTCCCAGCCGGATGCGACTTACGCTGCTGAAGCCCCACATGCCATTAAGTTTACTTTCTAATATTTCTCTCTATTTGATAACCTTTAATTTCCCGCTTCATGTTGAAACAGCTCTGTTTTAGTAATAGGAAAACAGAGCACTTATTCGGAAACGTCAAGCTCAGGGATGACATTCATGTTGGGGAAGGAGCAGAGAGCCATTGAGGGTGATGAAGGAGAAGTTGTTGGGGAATGAGTGCATGAGAAATGAGAGCTTGGTCTGAGACATGGAGTTCCTGTGGTTGGAGAGAGAGAGAGAGAGAGAGAGAGAATGACCCAGCGCCTTCTAATGGAACTTTTAACAGTGTTTGCTCTTAGTTGACAGCAAGGACCAACGTACTTTAGGGCAACAAATTGAAACTCCACAAATATAAAATAAAAAAGAAAAGGAAGCTTGAGTACTTGATTCCAATCTAAAGGAAAATATAAGACCCTTTCATTTTTATGGTACTTTTTACTTTCATTTTGTTTTGATATAATCCAAAAATATTGATTATGTAAAATTCACATATAGATATACACATGAATTCTATTTTGATTAGTTTAATTTAGTTATATCAAATGGGAGGCGAATATTTCTATTTAACTTTATATATACTTAATATCTTAAATATTGGATCAATTGCATGTCAATGGTTGCATTTAATATTTTATAATTAATATAATTACAAAAATATATATTGATAAATTTAAGCTGTTAAAATTATATTTAAATACTTTACTTTGTAGATTTTTATGACTTTTTTTCTACTTTCTATCCTTAGAACTTTTGAACTTTTAAGGTTAAACATTAATAGTTTAAATTTATTTATAATTTTTATTATAAAAATTAACATATTGTAATATATAAAATGTTAAATCACAGTTATTAGAAGTTGATTCAATGGTATACACAATAAGTAGAGATAAAGTGAATAGAAATGCAAGTAGACACTATTATACCTTACTCTTAGGCCATTTATTAAAGCTCTCTAGTTGAGAATGAACCGCCATTGTTATTTAGAAATCCCAAAAATAACCAACAATTTAGAAAGTGATATGTTGCACAATCGGATAAGTGATGATTGATTTAACTCATGCATATTAATTTATGTTAACGTCATATATTTAATAAGATTGATGATTTGACGATATAATGCAATATTTTCAAGGAATGAAGAATCGAAGAATATTTTTGTAATCGTTCATTGTTGTAATAGTCTAATTGACTCTTAATTATTATTTTTCTATGTTAATTTGAAATTATCTTTTCTTTTCTTGTTTATATTATTTTGTTTTTTAATCGATTTAAAAATTTCCTTAAAAAAAAAATCGGGACCCGAATCTTCCCACTAATTGTTTGGACACAAATAAAAAATCGATTTCCGCATTGAACCAAGTGATAACCATTGGAATATTTATGTGTTTTAAATTACTCGGTTTTATTTGTTTCATTAACTATATTAAATTGTCATAAATCACCAAAATTGTCAGCAGTGTTAATTTGTCGTATTTAATCATCATTAAGCTGCATTTAATCAACATCATGGCTCAACAACAATCATATGTTCTTCAACTATAAAAGGAAATACAGTGTGTGTGGTTAGTATCATTGAGCTCCAACCCTTAGCTCCCCCCCTCTCTCCTCAAGAGTTACATTACTGGTATATTTTTGCTGCTTTGCCACCGTATTTTCTTCAGTAAAGGATATGTTTAATTCAAGGGAGTGCCACATCTTTACTTACTGAAAAGTTGCATAATAAATATTAAGGACAGTAATGCAACTTAGATTCCTAACAATGCAATTGACCCCAGTTCCAATTTGCCAAATTCCTAAGAAACAATGAGTCATGTTTATCGTTGCAATTTTCTTTTTTCTTTTTGATAAGATTCTATTACTTTATTTTGATCACCTGAATTCCAATTATCAAATTTTAGGGTAATCGTAGGTTCACTTGTACTCGCATATTGTTTCCTCAAAAAGAAGTCTTTGTATAATTGTTCTTCATGGGAGGGATAGTAAAGAATATTCAACCAAAACTCAACATGTCGATAAACTTTTTAAAGTTCTTCAAGTGATTATCCTATCTTTTGTTATTTTTCTATTGAAACAATTTTTCGTTCTCATATGTCATGTTTATCATTTATTTTAAATCTCTTCGTAGATGAACACAATATCTATAAACATGTAAATAATAATTAGCAAATCCTTTAAATTAAGATCATTTTATTTGTCTGTAATTAGTAAATTTATATGTTTAAAATGAGATGAACAATAAACAACTTTCGGTACTTGAAAAGAATCCCTAGGCTATATTTTATATTGGTATTTCAAATGAACGAGACTTAAGTACTTCGTACGAAGAAAAACATAAGCCGAACATTAGTTTACATGTGTACTGTTACCGCCAGTAACAGTATCCATGACTTTTTATCCGGTTGATTTGATATGGATCCATTTTGTTCAAAGCATTGACCCTAAAGCCAGGAAGGAACTCTTGTCTATTTTTCCATTGACTTGATAAATGTAAAGCGCTTTTTGTGCTTTCTTTTTCGTCTCGCCCTTTTAATTCCTTGCCTTCTATAAAACCCTAAAAACACGTTTGGTATGTGAAAGTGGTGAGAAGAAAAGGAAATATGAGCTAGTTCACTTGTTTGACCGCCAATCTTTAGACAATCTTTTTAGGAACTCTACTTTCTGAACCCATCAATCTTCCTTTAAAGGTGAGAAGACGTGATCCCACCAAAATCGGTGAGATCTCAAGTTCCCTCAATGAATAGTAAAAGTTTCGAACAAATTTGTCCCTTCATCATCATCGTGCTGAGCATCACATCTCTTCTCATCATCATTCGAGCACGAGAAATCGGAGGGGGTGATCGGAGTTGAACCAAAGGAAGTTGTTTTCTTCTCTGATGAATTTCATCACCGGAGAGAATAGAGAGAGGAGGGATCTGTAGAAAGCAACTGGTTGAAATAGCCATAGGTTCATCGCCTTAAAGAGAAAAGGCAGCCACCACGCAATTAATTTCTGCTTCACTAAACCAGTGTCAAGTTTCACTGTTCCTTCTTGTTCTTTAGTGATCTGGTAAGCGTTCAAGAAGAGGGAGATGCAGTGCACTATTCACTTTCTTCTTCATCGATATGTAGTAGAGGGGTCATCATTGTCTCCGTGGACAACGAAAATCATGGAAGGCAACAAAAGCCATATCTTATTTCCCGTGTTTTACCATTTGAATTTAATTTTCTTGTCCTTTTCCTTATTATATTAAAATTAAAATTAAAATTTATTAATTTAAATGCAAATTAAGTAAATAAGTTGTTATTATACAACTCTTTGAATCAAGTTTTAAATGAAATAAGACCTATTCAAAAAAGAAAAAAATTACTATAACTTTAAATTTGGAATCAAATCAGTAAATATACCTCAAAACATTTAAACTTTAATTATTTAAATAAAATAAAAAATATTTAAAATGATTTAAATAAATTTAATTTCTTCTTCATTTTATTTTTTAATGTGTAACAATATATTTGTTTAATATTCTTCACAGCTGGAATTGATCAATTTCGATTACCCAATTCAAAGTTGAGGCATTCATCTTTGATTTATAAAAAAAAATACATTTTTTTTCATTTTTAATACTTTTAAGGCTAAAATAGTTATTTCATGATTCATTCCTAACTATCACCCCTCTATTTTTTTTCCTACCAAACAACTCATATTCCCTTAAGTCATCTTTCCTCATTCATCAAAGTCTTCTCTTTCTTTCCCTTCCTTCTTCAAATCTTCTTTGTACCAAACAGGCTCTAAGCGCCTGTTTGATACAAACAATTTATGATGAAGAAATGGAACATTGGTGTTTGGTAGATATGAGAAGGGAATATAGGTTAAAGGAAAATGAAACGTTTAATAGGATCAAAGTGGAAAGATCCGTGTGGGAAGATAATGTGAAGCACTCATTTTACCCCCAAAACTAAGTAGTGTTAAAATGAAAAAAAAAATGTTTTTTAATTAAATCGAAGACACAATATAGTAAAAGTTGGGCCAGGGTGTGGAAAGAAGGTAATTGAAGGATTAAATAAAATATAATAAATAGTAATATAAATTATATTATGTTTTACGGTGGGCATGTAAACTGAGCATGTTGTTCGAGTAAGCAAAACTGAGCATGTTGAGTGAGCATTGACTAAATGATTAAAAAATTGCGTAAAAATAATAAATAATTTAAGTATAATAGAAGATTATATTGTGTTTTGTTAAAATATCGAATGAAATCTATTATATTTATGAACTACTGACCTCATAGTGATAATTAACTATAATAAAATAAAATAAAAATTAGAAAGAATTTCTTAATTGATAGTGCGAGTTTCAAAAATTTCTTATATTCTCTTGCAACAATTCTCTGCACAACAACTGTTTTTGAAAGATTTTAAATAATGAAATAAATATGAATATTCAATTTAAATATAAATATAACTATAAATATTAAATAATTAAAAATGAGTTTATCCAAAGATCTTTTTCCCATATTCTTTTTCCGTAACTCCGTTCAAATAATAATAAGATTGTGTTTTTTTAAGATATTGTATCAAATTTATTTTATTTATTAATGAAATTTGAATTTAAATTTACTGTGCAAGATTGAATTTGAGAATCAAACTCTGTTCGTCCCCATTTTACGTTGTTGAAATAGAGCCATACGAAGCGGCAATTTTGACAACTTGTAAGGTAAAAATAATCTGATAATTAAATGCTTTTCCCTCATCAAAACTTCTTTCTTCGTATTCCGTCTTTCTTCTCCAGCGTTCCAGTCCGTGTAGTGTCTCCTCTTAAAAATCTAACCCCAGCTCCTATTGCTTTTTAATATTTTCCCTTTTGTATTTTTTTCCTATCCGAACTTATTCTTAGGGATTGGTGCTTCAATTTAATTTTTTCAAGGGTAAATTTGTATGTTACATTTTCCTTTGTGAGGAAAGATGGGTTACTGGGAATTGATTTTCGCATATTTAAAGGAACTTTAGAGTATGTGGGAAATTGAGTTCTAGAAAGATTTGGCAGATAAGCATGCTTTAATTTCACCAAAAGAACTTACTCATTTTTCATTCTCTTCCCACTTTTTCGTATACCAAACAGGGTCTAACCTTCTTCCATTTAACGTTTTGCATGGGCGTCGCCGTCGTATTGTATGGGGATTTTTCTACTTTCACTTTTTTCAAAGTTTGTCCTTCCACTTTTGATGAAAATGCTTTCCCTTCTTCTTCTTCCCTCTTTTATTGGTCCTTCGCTCCTGCTTTGAGGTTCACTGCCAAAGGATTTGATACGATTATCCATTTCTGGTAAGGCATCAAATCGAGTGTCAGTGCCAGATTTTGTCTCTTTCTCCTCTCAGTTTTTCCCTCCTTCTGACCTTTGGATGGGCCCTTGGCCAGAATTCGATATTTTAGTTTTTAAAACCAAACCAACGTTTGACATTAATTATATAAATCGTTTTCAACGCATTTTCGAATATTTATTTACAAAAATACAATAAAACTTTTTATAAGGATGCCCCACATAACAATATTTTTTTGAGAAATACTTACATACCCTATGAATACCACGTCACTAAACTCTACCTAATGAAACATAACAATTTAGAAAAAATTCTTGTATGAACTTAGTTTGTCAGGTTATTTGTGGTATAACCAACTAAAATATAAAAAATCATGACCTAATTTGACACCTCTTAGATATTAGTTGGCATATTTATAAAATTAAGAGATTTCACAAGATTCACTTTTTCATTACAGAAGAAGTTGGGCTTAAAGGGCCCCTATAGGCTTGCAAGCTTAAACAGACACCCGCCAATTTTATTTATTTTATTTTTCAATTTTTATTAAATGACTATAGGCCTATAAGCTTCATTAAGAATTTGTTGAAAGTTTAGGCCCAATTTTTATTTTGACCTTTTTAATTAGATTTAATTAATACTCCATCAGTCCTAATTATAAGACATATTTAACCGATTTTGGGGAGATTAAGGAGATAAGTTAAATTAGTTAAATTTACTCATTTTCCTAAAATGCCCTTATATAAATTTAAAATGACATAAGTAAAAGTGAATCAACAACCCTTATCACTTACCTCTTTAACCTATAATTTTTCTTTCTACGCGCTTTCTAATTGAAATAATGGTCTTGATATATATATATATATATGTGTGTGTATGCACATAGATATATGTGTGTGTGTAGACTATTCAGATTAGATTTAGAAGGTCCATATTTTTTCTACTTTTTTTTCAAATAATTATTTTAATGAGTAGAAAATATAAAATAAAGATAATCTCTTAACAAACATTATTCAAAAAAGTGTGTTTTTTTTTTTCATTTAAATAATCACAAATTAAAAATAAAATAAAATATTAATCGCAAGAGATGAGCTCTCATTATAAAAGTTAAACAGGGAAATTGGTTCCACTTATTTTCATGCATTTCCTTCGGCCTTCCGCAGTAGGGCAGCCACCACACGCCCCTGTGCGTGTCGGTTAACTAATTTCTGGATCTCAAATCCTTTGAATTTATCCGGTTCCATTAATGCCATTGTGTCGCACTGTGCTCTTATTTTGTTGTTCTCATCTTCCTTATTTTAATATGTTCCTCCCATGGGCTCCCCTCCGATGCTTTAAAATGGTATCATTTTGTGGAGTTTCAATTTGTTGCCCTAAAGTACGTTGGTCCTTGGTGTCAACTAAGAGCAAACACTGTTAAAAGTTCCATTAGAAGGCGCTAGGTCATTCTCTCTCTCTCTCCAACCACAGGAACTCCATGTCTCAGACCAAGCTCTCATTTCTCATGCACTCATTCCCCAACAACTTCTCCTTCATCACCCTCAATGGCTCTCTGCTCCTTCCCCAACATGAATGTCATCCCTGAGCTTGACGTTTCCGAATAAGTGCTCTGTTTTCCTATTACTAAAACAGAGCTGTTTCTCGGTTGCATTCAAATGGCTTTTTATGGAGTTTTCAGTTCCTCCATGAAACTTCTTTGCAATCTCTTTATTTCTCATCTCTTCGCGTGCTTCAATTCGATCAGTATCTTTTCCACTGCATGGTTCATTTATTGTGTCATACTTTTAATCACGTATTATATGTAGTACATAAAAAAGATTTATATTATACCATATGGTCATTTAACTTTACACACGGTTATATATGTCTATTGTATTTGCTGCAACGGTAATGTTGGTCCCATATTCTGTACTCACACACCCTGCCCATCATTAGGTACTTTCAGTTGTTAGTTCATTTCTTGTTTTAATATCTCGCTGGGTCATTCTCTCTCTCTCTCTCCAACCACAGGAACTCCATGTCTCAGACCAAGCTATCATTTCTCATGCACTCATTCCCCAACAACTTCTCCTTCATCACCCTCAATGGCTCTCTGCTCCTTCCCCAACATGAATGTCATCCCTGAGCTTGACGTTTCCGAACAAGTGCTCTGTTTTCCTATTACTAAAACAGAGCTGTTTCAACGCCCCCAGCTAACACTTTTGTTTTTTCTTTTTTGATGCATATATGTAGTGATGTATAATGCTGCATATAAAGGTGACATATATTGACATCGAATAAGCATGAAGACTGGTAAGTAAGAATTAATAAATTTAAGATTATAAGCATGCATCTGCCAACGCACAATAAAACAATTCACTTACAATTTCTTTATATCTTTAACTTCTCTTCTGCGCGAATAATACGACGTCATTCAGATTTGAGTAAATCACTTCTTTGATTCTTTCAAACTGCAGCTAGCAAGAACATTAAAGAAGTTTGTCGCTTAGCCAAACGTAGAAATTTGTATTCTATTTGTCTTCACGATTCAAGGTCCAAAAGCAAAAAAAAGTCACTTCATAATCGTAATATAGGGCCTGCAGGCTGCAGCATATGTTTTGGCAGGTGGACAGAATAAACCATTTAAGGGAACCTGCCTCTTTTGCCCATTTTTGTTTAGCTTTTCTCTTTTCTTCCCCTTTCCCCTGTGTAGCGTTCCTTTCTTTTATCTGACTAGTTACTCCTACTCTCTCCATTTCATTACTCTTCATACTCACTGCTTTTTAAACTAAACTCTACGCGCTCACCACCGAGAAAGCTGAAACCCGCTAGTTCAGGCCTCCCACTACATCCATCCCCTCCTCCACCTTCTCTCTCTCTCACCGTTTGTTGCAGGTCGGAGCGAGCACTCGTAATATCCGTCCGTATTCAGAGGTGCGACATCTCTCTCTCTCTCTCTCTCTGCTTCAGAGGCCACTCGTACTACCATAGTGGATGTAGGTTGGCGTCTCATTAATACAATACAATGGCGGAGTGGTATTGGCTTTTTCACCATTCTGTGTGTTTTGTCATTTCTGTCTCCGCCATCTTTGTCGCTTCGACCCCCCTTTTTCCTCTGCCCTTTTCCGTCCACGTATTCCAGTGATTATCTCTCGTAGCTCCGGCTTTTACATTCCCCATGCTCTCTCTACCTCTCTAGTCTCTTCACTTTCCGGCAAACCAATCCTTTCAATTTTCTACTATCTCTCATGGGAAAATCAACTTTCCCCCGTTTCTCATGGAACTCTTCTTTTCCAACTTCATCACCGCCGCTACTGTTTCTTTCTCTGCTGCGTGAGCTAACAAGCCTTCGGTTTTCGTGAACTTTTTTTACAGGTGTGTCCCAGATCTACCGTTTCTCTTATCATATTTACAGCTCCAAAACTCAGATGGATGAGGTAGGCACTATCTCTTAACTATTTATTTTAGTCTATTATTATGAATATAGTTGTTATATAAGGTCATGAGTATCAAAATAAAATGATTTGATTGAGTATGTTAAATTCTTCGTATTATTATTTATATTTTTTATTTATTTAAATTTTAAATTATTGTACTACTAATTATTTAATGTATGAATTGAAATATAAATTTTGGCCCTGTGGTTATCTTCATCTGCTCATCATAGTCCAAGAGGTGTGGGGGTTATTTTGCCAAGCCCAAAATAATTCCATCACATGAAATTTAAAAATGAGGTTTAATAATTTGACCCATGGGGTCCAGCCCATTAAATTTGATTATTTAAAATAAATTTGAATTTCATTCTATAGAAAAAAAATCAATTTCATTAATAAATAAAATAAAGTTGATTCAATATTTTAGCAAAACACAATCTTCATATTATTATTTAATTAATTAATTTAACAGACTGAATATTTCAATTTCTAACTTGCATAACGGTATTGATCTGAGACAATACTAGTGTAAATAGTTGTAAAGTGGGTTTTTAAATTTGAAATATGGAGTTATGACCAAAGAATATGGGAAAAAAATATTTTTTGATAAACTCATTTTTAATTATTTAATATTTATAGTTATTTTTATATTTATATTGAATATTCATATATATATATATATATATATATATATATATATTTTTAATTATTTAAGAACCTTTGAGAAGCAGTTGCAACGTAGGTAGAGAGTCGTTTCAAGAGAATATGGGATAGAAATCTTTGGGATTAATTTGAGCAGTTGAAGCCGTAAGCTCCGGACACATACGTTAAATTCTGGGGAAATTTCTATTTAATTTAACTATCTATTATTATGAATATAGTTGTTATATAAGGTCATGAGTATCAAAATAAAATAATTTGATTAAGTATCTTAGATTCTTCATGTTATTATTTATATTTTTTATTTATTTAAATTTTATTTGTTTCATTTTTTAAATTAGTGTACTACTAATTATTTAATGTATGAATTGAAATATAAATTTTTGGCCCTGTGGTTATCCTCATCATAGTCCAAGAGGTGTGGGGGTTATTTTGAGGGCAAACCCAAAATAACCTTTCATCACGTGAAATTTAAAAATGAGACTTAATGTATTATCAAAAAAATGAAGCAATGGCCTAAATTTTGTCGTGAGTTCGGCCATTTTGATAGCTCTAAACATAATTAATGACCTTACCTTAAACTCGCTTTTTAGGATTAACTGTGCTATTCATAATGCTTTTTAAATATTTTTAAAAGGAGAAAAGACAAAAATAATCCCAAACATGCCTATAATGTGTCATTTTAAAATTGTATAATTGAGATTGGTAGATTTCGCAATATTCCCACATTTTGCTCCCAAAAACTAATCCATATTAAAGATAAACTGTATTGCTTCCTTCCCTACCACAATTATTTAATTAATTTGAATAGATTATTTAGATTATAATTCCGTTTTCTGCAGATAAATGCGTGAGATTAAATCAATTGAGATTTTATATTTAAGTTGAAATTGAACCCCCAAACTCTAGTGTTTATACCAGGAAAAGGAGGTAGTACTATTCTACCACTATTAAATTTTAGGTATTCTCATATGTGTGTTCATATACTAGAAATTCTAGTTGGCGTATTACAGTGTGTGAGTAATTTATGGCACATCTTAACAATTTTGAAAAAAAACATGCAATTTACAGAAATTGTTTTTTTGGTCGGAATTTACAGAAATTGTTTGACTATGCAGGAAACTACATACCACAGTACCACAAACATAGCCTTTGTAATCGAGGATGGGATTATTGCTGCTGCTGATTCTAGGAGCACCCGCGAAAGCCCCGACCAAATTCGAACAAATGACACCAAAAAGATCATAGCTTTTGATCAACTTTTATGTGGGGGGGCAGGGAAGGCAAGAGACTATAGCAGATGCCAATCATTTCTCCAAAACAGGGTAATGTGTACATTTTATTACATTTTTTTTTTTTAACCTTTTTACCATAATAAATTTTTAACTAATTTCTGATTGTAGAGCGAGCACTATAAAGCAAATGGTCAACAAATGTCAATCGAGAATGCAGTTGAAGGAGTAGGAGATTTTCTCCGTGGGCTCCCTATTGATGATAAGCCTTCAAGTTGCCTTATATGTGGCTTTGAGGATGAAGTAAATAATTTTATTTATTATTTAAAATTGTTTTTCTTAATACAAAGTAACTAATTCTATATTTACTTAGGTTGGGAAAATATATAAAGTCAAGCATGACGAAGAAACTTCATCTACAAAAATGAAAGGCATCGGATCTGGCCATACGTATGCTCTCCGGATCATCGAAGAAGAGTAAGTAAAATTTTATACCAATAAAATATTGAATTTAAACTTATTCATTTAAAAAATTTCTTTTTATGATGTAGTTATAAGGAGGATATGACTGTGAAAGATGCCAAGCATTAGCACGAAGGGCACTTACTTGGGCCAGTATCAAAGATTGGAAGACGGGGGGAGAAATAGTTGGTAATTAAGTAATTTTAGAGAGGATAGCTTTATTTTATCGAGGATAAATATTTCAATCTTACTCAGGATGTTTATGGTGCTTTTGCAGTGTTTTATTTGCCTAAAAATGGAGAAGTACACACAGAGACGTATGAAGGTGAAATGAGCTTTCGTGCGGAGAAGGCAGGAAAAGCCCGCATGGCCTTGAAGAAAAAGTTTAAAAACGGGGAATTTAATGTTGACAAGCTTGTGTCAGAGGTTGAATATAACAATTAAACCTCATTCTGTTATTGCAGTACAAAATGATATTGCTATATTTTTAATTTTTGCACCTTAACTCTCTTAATTTTTTTTAAATATATATTTCTCTGGTTTAAAAATTATTGTAAAGATTCCTTCTCCATTTAATCGTTAAGCAATTATCGTGGTCACCCTGAGATGAAATTGGATTTATATGATCAAATCTCTCGTGGCAACGATGAGCATCTTCGTGCTTGAAACGGAATCAAGGAAAAATATAATTATCCGACGAAAAGAGTACGTTTGGTCAAATGGAAACAAATGCGGATTAGTAAACGGTTGAATGTTATTTTCTCATCTCAGGGCATAACAATGAATGCTGGAAAACACATTTCATTTTGACGCTTCGATTAAGTCACAGCTTTAGCAATAATCAGATGGGAAATTCTTCCAAGCCGCATAAATACCACGTGCTGGTAAATAAGGGATCAAACATCATCATTATTTTGGCCGAAAACAGTAATAGCAATTGACGCACATGCCAAATGCTGAGGAACTGATATATTTCAGCCAGCTTCAGTGTTTCTCATCAACCCAAGGTTTATAGCTTCAATTATTCAACATACCACAACCTCCAAATTTTTACTTAAATTCTTTTAATAGGCTGAGAAAACTATCATTTGAAAGATTATTTAGATTATAATTCCGTTTTTCGGAGATCCTAAATTTTTTATGCCTGTCTATATGTCTTGACTATCTTAATATGATATCAGAATTTGTTTGCATTTATGTTCATTGTAAGTAGTGCAATTGCTAAACTCGCGATTTAGGGTTTAGTGTGTTGAATATCCAAATGTGCATCTCAATTGCCAAAAGCCATTTTTAGGTTTTGTGATGTTTGAGTTAAATTTTTTTTTTTTAAATTTGAATTTTCAAGAAAAAGATGCTTTAGGCTATAAGTCAAAATTTAATGTTTTTGGCTTTTCCATCTTGAAGAGAGAAAAAGTTTCTATTATGGGGAGACAAAAAATTAAATACCTAATGAGGAAAGGATACTGAGCCCCACTCTTTTTAAAATAACATTCTGATTTATTTTATTTTGTATCCCACCTGGTTCATTGGAACCTTCGGTTCCGACTAATCCGAATTTCACCCCGCTCGAGCCAACGGTGGTGGAGGAAGAGCTCTGAACACCATTTTCTCTATTCTCACGCCTCAAACCGAGGATGTGGTTAAGAGAGAGTAAGTTTTTTTCCACTTGCTCCCATGGTTGTTAGTCATTCTTGGTTTTTCTTTTTCTTTTTTAATAAGTCAACTTGTAGACAAAAAATTTGGTCCTAATTATATAAGTTTAGTTAAAGATTAATAATGATTATTTTCTAATTTTAACCTTTTTTTTATTATGAAACTATCCTTAGAAAAACAAATAAACAATAAAATGTAAGGGAAATCGGAAAAACTCCCCACTAGAAATTTAATTGGCGTGAATAATATGATAAATTCATATAACAGTACTTTGATTGTGGTCATTCTTACCAATGAAATTTGTAAAAGGGGATTTTATCCAAATTTCCCTAACATTTAAGTAATTTAGTATTTCAATTTTTTTCTAATAATACATTAGCTATTTTTATTTTTATTAAATTTATATTTCTTTTAGTCATTTTACATCCAAAACATACTTTTACATTAAGCGTCTAAACAATTTTTAGTTTATCAAACTGACTTTTTCAAAAGTCAATCCAAACATAAATCACATTACCTAGTAGTATAGAAGATATTGCATATCAACCTTAAATTATTTGCAAAATATAAACCTATGGCTATATCTAGTTTATACAATTTGTTAAAGTTACAAAGAAATCTTACTTTTGATCGATTTCAATAATTATTAATGAATTTGATGTAAAATAACATTCCAGTCAAATCTCTAAAGTATTCATTAAATATCAAGGGCCTGACCCTTTAATGCGCAAAATCATCATTAATATTGCAATATAGGGCATAATGTGACTCTTAATGCCTCTTGTATATGCCTTAGAGATGTTGATTCATAGTCCATTGAACCACTGTCATTCAACCATCTAACATACTCATCATCGGTTAAAAAATAAATAGTAGAGATGAGGAATTAGGTCTCCATCACTTGTATTTTAGAGAAAATTGGTGAAAAATCCATGTTTAAAAATTTTGACTAAAAAGACCTGATATGTTTTCATATGCAGAAGGTATCAATACTATGAAAGATTTCATATATAAAAAGTCTCAGTATTTAAAGTTAAGTCCTTTTGACTAATAAAATTTTTAAACAAGGAATTTTTGCCGATTGATAATTTTTATGTCATTCAATATTTGTTGTACATTTTTATTTTCTTTATATACTTTTAATTTAACATTTTTTAAGTTGTAGAAATGTTCTGGTCATTAGTAAGGAAGCAAGATTCTTCGTTTCTTGTCTCTAAAATGTCTGTTATGGTGGGAGTAGGATGGTTTTGCCGCGTCTGAAGAGAGTGGCCCCTTCCTGTTCCCTCCCCTTAATTATTACTCCCTACCGTTCTTAATACAAGACAAATTTATTTAATTTGATTAGATTAAGGAAGTTAATATGACATATATTTTCTAATATACCCTAGCTATTTTCTTTAATTCCTTCATTCTCTCTCCTCATGGATTATTGTTGAGGAAGCATCAATAGGGGTAAAAAAGGAAAAAAAATGACAAATATGAAAATCATGTATTATATTTAGGACTAAGATCAACTCCTCAAATGTTAGTATGTTACTACCTCCATTTCTAATTATAGGAACACTTTTATAATGTAAATTGCACTATAAAAGTGTTCCTATAATTATGACCAGAGGGAGTACTTGATCATAGCCAGAAGCTGTGATTAATGATGGCTCAAATCACATCACGTTAAAGGTAAGATAAACAATTAAACTGGATGGCAGATAAAACAGAAAGTATTTTGTCCACCAACCAATCATAACAGGAGTCCCTTTGGTCTCAAAGTGCAACGCCAACTCTCGGCATTTTTCAGGAAGCTCAGCTCCAGATCTAACATTGATTACTTTGCAAGTAACCTGATAAAGAGAGGGCCCAGTCAGACCATTAAGAACATATTGGTCATTTCCACCACGCATGCAGGCATCTGTTAACTAAAATAATGAGAAAACCTTTCTCCATGCTACAGGTCAAAGCATTCTCGTATGGCAACAGGATATTCTACGATACATATTTTTTTATGATATACTGTAGATCATATGTTTATGCACTCTTTCGTGCATCAAAGAGTAGTGTATCTAAATTTTAAAGGGAGGCCATGTCCAATTGGGCCAACCCCTAAAAGCCAACTTCATCCATATGAAGACATGAATTATTGTCAACACTAGTTCAAATTTTACAAGCAGTTGAAAGAGTGGTATACTTACACCCAGAAGTTTGTCTAAACAAAGCTCAATCAATGGCACCAATCCATTTTCTTGACCCGATAGGAGAGGGATCCTTATCACCAATCTCAACAAGTGTCTGCTTTATTTCCCTGAGAAATTGTACACCAGGCTTAATGACAGACGTGAATATGTATGGCTATTAGGTGTCAAGAAAATATCATACAAGAATGAGCACTCTAGTTACAAATTTGAATTAGATTACATTCCAAAAAAAATGACTGGCATCAAGTATAGACCTTTCATCCTTGAGGAAACTGTAATGCTAACTTAAAAAGAGAGTCTAATAGGCCAAGATTAAAATGGAACACATTAAAAGCATTTACATCACAATGAAAAGAGAATGCATAGAGAAACATGAAAGGTCCCTTAGATTTAGAATTGTGTGAGTAGCTTTCATTAAAAGGACTGGAAAAGCAACATGCTACTGCCTCCATCACAGTAATACACAAAAATATGTTAAAAACAGAAACATTAATGGCAGAGAGGACAAAAACGAAGATACATTTGATCAAAACTGTAGAAATCAGAGAGAGAACGATGGAGAAAATATACTCTCAAATCAATGTGTTTATTCATATGCATGCTCAATAGGGTATTTATACACAAGAGAGAAGACAAGAGAGTAATGACTCATTATGATGATTGATTCCCTAATCACTCATAATTCCTATAATCCCCGATTATATGCGATACTAATTAATTATAATATATTTACCCTGATTTATTTCCTAACACTCCCCCTCAAGTTGGAGCATAGATGTTAATCATACTCAACTTGTTACAAGAAAACATAATATAAATAAATCCAAACAAAATAATTTTCTTCTTCATGAGATCTTGAATCTACCAACAAGTTCGGCCACATCCAAGAATAGTTCAACCAAATGTCATACTGAGGACATTCAAAAGAAACGATCCAAACACCTTCACCAAGCCAAAGTAGAGGTTGCGATCAAACAATACTCCAAATATCTCAACAGAGACAAATAGCAAAGAAACGCCTCACCAGAGGCAAAGAACAGATGGGTCACACAAGGACCACCAAACTCCTCACCAGAGGACGCAAAGCATAGCAGATGCCAACGAAATTACCCAACCACAAGCACGACATTCAAGACAAAATAGCACTTCACGAACGTGCTGGAAAACGTAATAAACGAAGAACCCAGCCACTAGAGACAAGTGAACGTGCACGAAACAAAATGCCGACTGTGCTGAAATAGTAGAAACCCAGTCTCACAACGCAACCTTCGAAGCAAAGATCCGGCCTATACATATCGGGAATGAAGGCTTGACGTCGGAGAATGAAGCACGACCATAAAATGGTCATAACAACCAAACAACAACCATACAACGAGGTACACACTTTCTCTCCCCCCCTGTGAACAGTAACGATATGGTTCACTATTCACAAAACAACAGATGAAACAGTACCAAAAAGACAGCAAATCGACACAAACGGAAAAGAAGAAGCACCACCAAAGGATAACCAAAAAATGGACAGAAACTGAAATGGCACGAACACACACGCCAGAGTCGGGAGGCGGCCCCATCACATACGGTGACGGCGCCACCGGAAAACTCAAATGGGCCAAGAACTAACCAAGCTCGATACCATGTAGAAATCAGAGAGAGAAAGATGGAGAATACAACTAATGAATACAAAATTTTTTATGTTGAGGCTGAATTTACGATGAGCTAAAGCTGGAGGCCAGGATTTTACGGAATATTGAACTTGAATGTAAATTATAATATATATATATATATATATATATTGAATATCCAAACGTGTCCTAACGTGTCGAAATTTAGATTTTTTTAGGATTAATGTGTCAGAGTGTCGAGTCGTGGCGTGACTCGTGTTCGTGTCGGTGCAACATCACTGATTTGTATCTATTTTCTACTACGTTGCCATCTTCTAACATGTTGATTCCCTAGGGAACAAATTGATACATGGAACATTGTGGCCAGAGCTAGGAATGAGGGATGCCTTTTTTTTCTAGAATACAGTGGCCTAATGATCCAGAAATTGTAAGAGCTTTTGATATAATACCTCCTTTTTATTCCCTGTTTTTCTTTTTACATATCAGAGTAACTGAATAATGTTTTTTTGTTGTTGTAGAAAGAGCTGGTGAAGCGGGTGCACCTTCTCCTCACTGTAAAGGACTCAGCTGATAATGTTCCCAAAAATCTTGAAGCGAGAAGAAGATTAGAGTTTTTCACTAATTCCCTGTTTATGGACATGCTTTCTGCTTAGCCTGTTAGTGAAATGATGCCATTCAGGTATAATAAGCTCGATGTTTACAGCAGAGTGTTTCCCCTCTAGTTCTAGTATTCCACCATATTAACATTTTCCTTATCTTCTGTTTGAACTTTGAAATAGTGTCTTCACACCATACTGTAGTGAAACTTTACTTTATAGTACGTCTGAGTTGGAAAAGGAGAATGAAGATGGTATATCTATTATTTTCTATCTGCAAAAGATATTTCCAGGTATTGTATTCTCTTTTGAGCTTGTCTCCCCAAGAATAAACACGTTTGTTTCCAGACTTTGAAGTTTCAGTTCTTTGTGATTATGTTTGGTAGTGATTTTGATGTTGCCGAGTTACGTGGAGAGTAGACCAATTGGAGGTTGTTAGATTCAAATATTCCCTTTTGGATTGTGACTTTCTATTTGTTTCATTTCTTTCTAATGGGCCAACTAATGAATACAAAATTTTCTCAATACTGTAGTAGCACTCCTGAACTGCATATGCCATATATTCATCCCTACATATTCTGTTCCAAAGATCTTCCTGGGAATCTTTGCAGTCTATAGCCAAATCAATTGCCAACAGGATCTGCAAAAACAATATCATCCAAAAATTTAACAGCGCCTCGGAATAATACAGAGGACAGTTCAAAAATTTGTCCCGAGTAATATATATTGCACGATAGGATATACCTTACTACTTAGAAGAAACAAAGGCCATTGAACTAATCTTAGACTCCCCATGTTGCTAGGTATAGAAAGCAGGTCCAATTCCCTGGGACAAATAAAAGAAACTATATTCACATGCTGCCAGCTGAGCAAAACTCACTCAGCAGAGTCAGCCAACTTAAATATAGGCAAAGAAGCAAATCCAGGCATTCACTGCGTGTAATCAAGAAGCATACCCTAATATACCTGTTGCTAATAAAATCTTCTTCACGCAGGCTCTTAATTATCTCGTTCCAAAATGGAGCAAATATGGCTGCATATACTTTGTTATTATCCTGAGATTCCTATACAAAAATGACCACGTATGCTAAGACAACATACCAGATAATAACCAAACAAAAGGAAACTAATGCTACAACAAAATCATTATGAACTTTAAGCCAAGCGTACAAGCATGAGAAAGTAATGAAATACCAAAAGGGTTCCAGTTTCCTCAATTCAAACGACAGATATAAGTGTATTAATTAAAGGTTAAAGATTCTCTAACACAAGAAGCAATAACAAAACATAATGTTGACTATAACAGCTAAAATAGGTAACAAACTAACAGCAATAAAGGTGATAAACTTGGTTTCCAAAACTCCCTCAAGTTTGCACAAAGATAAGATGGTATCATGATCAAAAAACATGCCTCTTGTCCATGCCATACTGTGAATGAAAGCTCAACTAGATGGTTACCAAGCATGGACTGGAATGGATGGTAAAACGCAATTCCAAATGGTACCAAATTTTTTTGTTATTAAGCTGAGGCAAATAAATGAAGATTATATTGCAAGCAATTTCTTAAATGTTTCTACTCTCAAGACATTTTGTTTTTTCATGAGCCTCCCTCATTAGATGGTAATGGTACAAAGCCTTCTGAAGTCATCGTCTTCATCATAACTCATGAGTATTCAAAGTGATCTAGATTGGAGGCCACAGCTTTGGGATTTGAAGTCATCATGACTCACAAGTGCCTGAAGCAAATGTTGGTTAACAACTTCAGCTGCTACTTGTTGCCCTGTTCTTACAATTTTTGTGTGGTTTTTTGGTGTTATTGAAGGGGAAACAAATGAAGCGTGCTGAATTTCTTCTTCTTCATCTTTCTTTCTTTCTTCCTTCCTTCATCACTGAGGACTGAGCTTTCTCTTTCCTGTGTTTTTCTCAAACCATTGTGACCCATCAGTTTCCTGATTTAAGCCAAGTAAACATAGGTTGAACAAATTGACCCCAGGTCAATACTTCCCTAGTTCTCTTTGATTTACGAACCGATCACTCGGCCATTCAATCCAATTACCCTACCAAGCACAAGGGAACCCAAATTCAAGGCGAAGAATATGATCATGCATTCGTCAATTGATTCTATGAAGAATAAAACCATGTCAAAGAATATGAGATAAAATCTTCATATTCTACAAAAATATCATCACGTCAAGGAGAGTCGAGAAGCTGTTAAAGGAACATATTCTTTTAAAAGAGAACATTGTTGTTGCCTTGTTTGAGAAAAAGGGCCATTTTCATGAGCTAAGGCAAGGGAATTTGATCATCACACAGTACTATAATGCTCTAATTATATGTTTGAAACTCACCAATGTTCATGTAACAATGATAGTGATACTGCCTCAAATAAACTCTTTCTACAATAAACAATAATCCAAAACCAAAAAAGAAAAACTGCACCGATCAATTGAAGATTAAATGACGCATGGAACAAGAAACAAAATAAAAACTCGAGATAACATCTGCAAAAAATACATATTTGAGCTCATCTGAGACACTTATCTGTTGGAAGGCATCCTGAAAAGTCACATTAAAAGCAACTTCAATTAGGGAAAATGTTATTTTTTTTTTTTTTTTTTTTTTTGGGGGGGTTGGTTGGGTGGCCTTGCATTAAAACAAAGTTCACTGCATCAGGTCATATAACATCTGGCAAAAAAAATCAAGTCTTACAACATGTCAAATATATTGACATAGGCACAAAGCATATGGTACCATGCTTTAATAGCTAAAACATAAGGTTACCCTAACTAAAAACAAACATCAAATTCACTTCCCACCAATAAATGTGTTATTCCATCATAAATTAAAAGATATATCGTTGTAAGGGTGTAAAGAAGTGATTCAGACAAACAATACCTCAATGTATCATTTAAAACATCTAATGATAAGCAAACCATTTTGCAAAAGGAAAATACTCCAGATTAGAAAACCAACCTTTTCATTTGTGGAGAGATTATACGATAGACAAAGGCTTCTGGGAAACTCTCAAAACGTTTGTGCACCATTTCAAGTGAGCGTATCTATAAGTCAAAATTTGAAAAAGGCATTACAAGTAACCATGAAGACAACAGATCACATGCATTCCAAATAACAATGTACACACTTTCTGATACAGTATTGATCAAGAAGGGATAGAGAAGTAGAATGACTCAAGAAAGACACAAGATTAGGAGTAGAAAGACTCTAGAAGGGGATTAGAAGAGAAGAGAGCTACAAGGCTCTCACACGAAACTGAACTAAGCAATCTGTCAAAACGTAGTTGTACAATGATTAAGGGGGCTATTTATAGATGACAGCCCCCTTCCCACATACTAATGATAATATGTTCACTTAGGTCCCTAATGAGAGTTTACATAGTTTACACATAGGTCCCTTAAGTATTGTGAGAATATTATGCATTTATTATGATTACATATAACTATTCTGTTTTTCCGGCGCTGTGACTCGCTGCTGCTCTGTTCAGAGTTTCAGAGAGGTTACACGGCCCGGAGACACAACTCCTCCGGGTTATTGTCATCTCATCTTGGTCATCTGCTCGTCGTTCACTTTTCCAGCCAGTTGTACCGTGGTCGAACCAGAAGCCACAGTCGAGAGAGCTGGGAGGTTATTTTTTTTCCTTCAGTTTCTACGTCTATTCAACGTTGCAACAGTGAGTTCCAGAGCCCTACAAACAGTGAGAGAGAGGATCATATTCGCGCTCTGTCCTTGACCTAATATTGGAACACGCGCCAGCCCACCGTCTTCCCCATCCTTTGATCGGCGAACGCCTGAAATTTGGTGGCCGTCCGACACTTCTACGACGGCGCGTGGAGTTCACGCGCACGCAGGCAGACTTCCGGCGACGGCGCATGACGGCGCGTGGGGAGGAGTTTCCACCGGCGACTCCCTGTTTCAGCCTCCTCTCCTCATTTCCGACAGGTTTTGTGGTCTGGGTTCATTGTTGTCAGATTATGAAGTAAAGCTAGGTTAAGAAATTATTCAACCCTAGTAACGTTTGAGGCACAGTTCTTCATCAACATCATTGTTGGTGGTAGTCCCTCTGTCATCGTGCCTCTCATCTTGTGTGACGACTGGTCCCGTCGTCGTTTCCGGCACAATTCTTCATCAACATCATTGTTAGTGGTAGTCCCTTTGTCATCGTGCCTCTCATCTTGTGTGACGACTGGTCCCGTCGTCGTTTCCGGCACAGTTCTTCATCAACATCATTGTTGGTGGTAGTCCCTCTGTCATCGTGCCTCTCATCTTGTGTGACGACTGGTCCCGTCGTCGTTTTCGGCACAGTTCTTCGTCAACATCATCGTTGGTGGTAGTTCCTCTGTCATCGTGCCGCTCATCTCTAGTCCGACGACTGGTCCCGTCGTCTTCAACTCGTCCAACGACTAGTCACAGCCGCTGCCCGTCTGCCCATATCTGCTGCTCTCTAAATAGGCCTCTGAGACTCAAAAAGTACAAGCTTAAGGGGGGAGTGTTAGTAGTATAAAATTGTATAAGCAAGTTGGACATGATTAACATCTATGATCTAACTTGAGGGGGAGTGTGAGAATATTATGCATTTATTATGATTAGATATAGGTATATTTCTATGTTAGGATATTTCCTATTATATCTCAATTAGTTTAATTGATTTTGATTTGATTTGATTTAATGAGATTTTAGGGTTAGGTCTAGGTTTGCCTATATAAAGGCCTTTGTGTATTCTTTCTAATTAAGAGAGATTAATAAACAATTATATTTCTCTCTCAAAGTTCACAAGTATATTACTAGATATTCTATATCAATGCCCCCCCTTAAAGCAACCCTTGTCCTCAAGGGTTGGCCACTGGGAATTCTGGAAATTGGTGCTTCAAGCTGAACAATGACACCCATGTGGCTTCTTCTTCCGGATAACCTTGCCATTGCACCAACACTTCAGGAATAATCCTCCTTTTTCTTCTACCGACACGCTGCGACAGAATTTGCTGAGGATATAACGAATTTGGAACTGCTGGCCACTCTATTGGAGGATGCCTTTGCCTAACACTTGGGTCAGGACATAGTTTTAGCAAGGACACATGAAACGTAGCATGAATCCTTGTTTCGGTGGCAGTTCCGTTTGTATGCAACTGGTCCGATTCTGTCTAGTACCTTGTATGGCCCAAAGAACCGAGGAGCAAGTTTCTGATTGCTACTAGTGGCCGCTGAAATCTGACGATAGGGTTGTAATTTTAGAAAAACCCATTGTCCCACCTCAAATGCTCTATCCGAACGTTTTAGATCAGCCTTTTGTTTCATGGTATTGGCTGATCGGTGTAGGTGGTACTTTAAGACAGCTAGCGTCTTCTCCCTTGCTGAAAAACTTCTGTCGATTGCTTCCACCACTGCTGTCCGTGGCACATAGGGGATGTAAACCGCTGGTTTTTGGCCATATAGCAGCTCATATGGAGTGGTCTTGGTTGCTGAGTGGAAGGTTGTATTATACCACCATTCGGCTAAAGCTAACCAATGATTCCATTCCTTGGGAACTTCCCAACACATGCATCTCAAATAGGACCCTAGGCACCTATTGAGGACTTCGGTTTGACCATCACTTTGGGGATGGTAAGCTGAAGATAGGTTTTGCTGAACCTTTAGGATCTTCAAAAATTCCTTCCAAAAGTTACTTATTGCACACAGGTGGTACAACCCACTTGTTGAATTCTGAACCAAATAGAAATAATTGGTGCAAGGCTGAATTTCCTAAAACACCCGTGTCTTTCTGGTGGGGCCCAGAACGTTGGGTCCCGATTTCATTGTTTCCTGTCATGTGCGAAGGTAGCGAAGACACAGAGGCAACACTCAACACGTACCGATTCGAGCTCGGAGCTGTCACCAATGGATTATTTGCCACATATCGATTCGTACGCTCACTCATAGCCTTCGATTCCTTTCGGTTGATTGCTCGAGTGCCGATCGAACAAGAATTTTCTGGAGTTTCCAATTGTTTTCTTACCTTCTCTGCTTCCTTTGCTTGCCGCTGCAAATCCCATTCTTCCATTTGAGCATAAGCATGAGCCCCACCCAAGGTTCTTGGTTGAAAGAATTCGACTGAATCACGGATTTCATCCTTCAACCCATTCACATATTCTTCAACAAGGTCCTCTTCTAGCATATGGAGCTGGAATCTTGTGACAAAATCATCAAAAATTTTATTATACTCCTTCACATTGCCAAGTTGCCCAGGCCACAACCGACCCCCATTATTGGATTGTATTGCCAATACCAGTGCTCTTAAATCATCTCTCCAGCCCCTATCTTGCAATTGATCCATGATTCTTGCTATTCTTGATCTTGTTTGTACCACCCACCCACCATGTCTTCAAGAATAACAGAAGGAACAGAACTGAAATCCAGAAAAACAGAACCGGAATCCAGAAAACAGAGAGAGACAGAACCAGAATACAAGAAGTGCAGAGGACAGAATCCAAAACCAGAAGGGACAGAACCAGAAATGAAGAACAGCCCCACAGATGACTAACGGCCGAACCAGAACCAAAGAAAGATACTAGAACCAGAAGCGGAAATCAGAAAGAAAGAAACTGAACCCTTTGATGATTTCTTGAAATTCTTGATGACTCCTTGTACCCCAAAGAATCCTGATCTCAGATAGAGAGTTAATTGAACTATGGCAGCCTCAACGTTGTTAAAACCAGAACCTATTTCTTGATGAATTCTTGCTGCCCACACACTTCTGAATTCAGACAGTAATAGAACAGCACCACCAGTATCTTTTTCCTTCGTTTTTTCTTAGATCAGAACATAAAAGAGTAGAACAGAACACTTTCTCTTTTTCTTCGTTTCTTCAAAATCAGAATAGAAAGTGATTCGATCAGAACAGAATTCTCTTATTTTTTTCTTCTTTCGTTTTTCCAATCAGAACAGAAGAGGATGAGAATGGAGACAGAACCAGCGAAAGAGACAGCCAAGGAAGGACTGCTCTGATACCACTGATACAGTATTGATCAAGAAGGGATAGAGAAGTAGAATGACTCAAGAAAGACACAAGATTAGGAGTAGAAAGACTCTAGAAGGGGATTAGAAGAGAAGAGAGCTACAAGGCTCTCACACGAAACTGAACTAAGCAATCTGTCAAAACGTAGTTGTACAATGATTAAGGGGGCTATTTATAGATGACAGCCCCCTTCCCACATACTAATGATAATATGTTCACTTAGGTCCCTAATGAGAGTTTACATAGTTTACACATAGGTCCCTTAAGTATATTACTAGATATTCTATATCACTTTCCCTCGTAGGTAACTTTACATAAAAGGCTCCATCAAGGCTTTTCAAGCAAGGGAGTGCCCTGGTAGGATGTCCTTACATTAAAGTAAAATTTGTATTTTCATAATTTTAGGGTGACCAATGTCCTTATTATTATTTTGTAGTTTTGTTATCAATATCAGGGTTTTACAACTACTGCAAAAGGTGGTCACCAATAACTTAAGCAATTGAATTACACGTTCAAGCAACTATAATTATACCATCTATAAGTACTACAATATTGATAAAGAAAAAAAAGGAAAACAGGTAATAATATAAAAAAGGTCAGTTTTTTCCCTATATACCTCACCCAGTCGTGCCCGTGCACCTATTACGCCACCAACAATTGCTGACAAGACTGTGTACCAAATGTGGATATCCATGAGATAAATCTGTAAAGCAATCAAACATTAGCACAGCATGATACTGCCAATTACCAGAGTAAATAGCAAATGCAACAATTAGCAACTAGAATAAAACTTGGACATGTGCTTTGGTTTCAAAAACAAAAGAACCTTCACTAAAAGCTTGCCTGGATTAGCTTCTCATAAGCACCTTCACACAAACCAAGACAAAACTCATCTCACATACTTACCTTGTACAACGTTAAATTACTTCAAAAAAAAGGCTAACCCAGACACCCTCTAAATAGCCCAAAAGACTGACAGAAATGCATGAAATTATAATCCAGAAGAAACAATATCCAAAAGAAGTAATTATACAATCCCATATTCTACAGCATTAAAATGAAGCTGAACAAATGAAACAATACTTACAGCCACAACAGGAGCCCATAAGCTAACTATAGTTAAAAAATTGTTATTATCTGCCAAAAAAAAAAACAAGCAAGCAAGTTTAGATAAAAAAAGGGTACAGTTTTCCATATTGATGCACAGACTACACCAAAACATAAGATTAGGAATTGCATATTTGATGAAGCAAAGTCTGTCAACAACTTAATTGTCTAAATTTTGCATACTGCAAACTTATATCCAAATTTAAGGCGTGTTTGCTTTCCTAAGCATAGATAAACCCCTTATCACTCTCATAATTACAAACCATCTTCACATTTTTATATCATGGGAAAATTAGAATGAAGGACCTAGGAGAAAAAATATTTATGGAGAAGGACCATATAATATGTAATTATTTAGAAGGAACAAATCTAAAATTATAAGTACTAAAATACCCCTAACAAAATCTTCTTCAATTCCTCCTACATTCTCTTTCCCATTCTATTTTAAAACTAATAAAAAAATACTAAGTTTCATTAAATTAAACAATAGTTTTCTCGATTTTTGTTTTTCACAACTTGAATATATATCGAGAGAAAAAATTACGCATTTTTCAATTTGTAAAAATTATAAGTTTTCTAAAATCAACAAAAAAATTAATTAAAAATGGAATTATATAATTTTAATAAAAGTCGAGGTCTTTTATGATTTATCATATATGTTAAACCAAGAAAGTTTGTATGATTTATTTTTGTTTTAGAAGCAATTTATGTGGGTTAAAAAATTCATATAATGTTTATAAAATAAAAAAATCTAATTAACCTATTATATCCTGAAAAATCTAAAATAAGTTTTTTTTTTTTAAAAAAGAGCTTAATTGATATCAATGTTGATGATATAAATAGGGCAACTTGATGATATAAATCGGTAAAAAAAAAAAAAAAAAAGTAAAATATGCGGTTAACGGTTGTTAATTAAATAATATATTGAAAATAAATAAATAAAGATATAATCATATCATGATGGGCAGTTTTTAAAAAAATATATATATATGAATATAAGAGATAATCCATGATGTTTGATTAGAGGCAATTTAGTAATTTTAAATTTATATTATGATATTCGGTCATTCTAAGTAATTACAATTTTTATGGTCCTTTATAATAAATATTATTTTCTCTAGGTCATTTATTTTAATTTTCCCTTATATCATTCTGTTATAGAAGAATAATCTGGACAAGAGAGAGAGAGAGAGAGAGAGAGAGAGAGGGAGAAATAAGGAGCATGAGAGAGAAAGATAGAGCAGAGAGGGAAACATGAGAATTAGGAGAGAAACTTTATTCCATTCAACCCATCATCATTCTCATAAGCTAACTACTACTTACCCAATCCCCCTATTTATAGGCCCAAAAATTTGTAAACTAACTATCTCGTTTTTACATCAATTATATATCAATACTCCCTCCCAAAAGATCCTTGCCCTCAAGGGTCAATTACACACAGAATTGTACCAAACCAGGTCCAAGAGTAATTCAAAAAAGTGCAATTAATCCATGACATAACCACTATATACTTACTCTTTGAGATCAAATCATGCCATGTGCAATTCCAAAAAGTGAGACCCCTAATGGTATTTGGTAGGAGTAGGACTGACAAGAGGTTTGATCTGCAATATGAGGAACAGATTAGAATTACCAAATTGTGCAAGTAAAACTACTCCAAATATTCTTTTCTGCACTGAAGTTAAATGATAAATAAAACAATCCCTAGATTATCATAACCTTATTTTTCTGTTATACTATAATCAACACATAATCACTTGCCTGGAGAAAGTATGCAAAAGTGAATTTGCAAGCAAAGATCACCAACCAAAAGACCACATACCTGCAACAGCGAAAAAACAGAATAGAAAAATAACCAGCAAGTAAGTTCTAGGAATCAAATAGAAGCAACAGGTTAAGCCAGTTCACAAGCATATAAAACCATTTTGATTAATCAACCAAAGTAATACTAATAGAAGCAGCAGCAGCAAAGCCTTACCCCACAAGGTGGGGTCGGCCACATGAATCGCACGACGCTATTGTGTTCTATCAACAATAAAGTCATTAATCATCTCGTCCTATCAGGGTATTTTTATTTAGACAATATTTCATATGCTAAGTAACAACTGACCTACAATAATCACCCATCTTCTCATAAAGGCCACGTCCAACATAGTACCGCTCCTGATGTCATGAAAAAATAAAAACAACATATCATGGCATAAAATTAACTTGAAAATTACCCCTAGCCACTAATTAATGAAAATATCTTACGTGATAAATCCACTTAAAAAATTGAAAGAATGATTGATCAGACATTTTATGACATGCTGGAACTTTGAGCATAAGCGCAAGGAATAGGCGTAGGGCCGCATATACACCAAGGACAAGGATATATATCCGAAAATAGAATGTATTATCTGAAGTACGATTATTCCTCTCCTGCAAAACCTTCCTGCAATTGTTGCATTAAAATACATGGTAAGACATCATAAACAAAGCAGATGTATGGTTAGCTAATGGCAAGATATATGGTAAGATATCATGCAAAATTGAGATGGAATCCTATTTACACAAGAACTTCTTAAAGATAAGAACTTACAGGTAAAGGTAAGTAACAGCCACAGAGCTCAAGCCACCCCAGAAGAACTGTATAACTAGTCTAGAAACAGCCATGCCCCTTGCAGTAGTGTAGGCTCCAAAAGTAAGCAAAACATCTAGAAAGCCTATTTCCAACATATAAAAGGTAATGTCAAAATTACATCCCATTTAAAAAATCAACACATGCAGAAAACACAAACAGCTTACTTTTGATGAAATTCATAATTGCAAATGATGGCCCAATGCTTAGGATTGTCTTGAAAGTATACAAGTTAATGTGTCCATGGTTGAAAGCAATAATTGTTAAAGCCTGCATCGAGTATGAGGACATCATTCATGTTGAAAATTCATTATCCATGTTCAGCCCTAACAGTAATAATGGACAAATGAGAAAAGTAACCTGGAACATTAATGCCAAGAAAATCCATAGACGATGGAAACTTCGATACAGGTGTAGAAAAGTTCTATGCTCAACAAAACTGCTTTTACCAGTCTGCCAACCAAATGTAGAACGATAAACAGGAATAAAAAAGGTGGTCAAATAAAGTGAATATACAAACATATGCACGAATGAGAATGTGATGATTTCCCACCACTCCCCCATTCCACTTATTGCCATCATCCAAACCATTTAACCATTTTGAATAAAGGTATAATTGAAGGTTAAAGGCAAATTAATTCATTCTTCACACCATTGCATTTATACTTCCTTCTATTTATACTAAGTCCCAAGTAGGGAGCCCTTTGACTAAATAACTGATCTCTTGCATCCCATGAAACTGCAATTCTCAAACCTAGGCCAAAAACGCTCTTGGCAAACTCTAGTATAGTATGTGCTAGTATAGCCTCCAGAAATGTCATCTGGATTACAAGAGCGGAGAATAACTTTAACTATTTCAATTAAAAGCATAGAAGACCAGTTACATATTTTTTGCTATTTTTCTGACATGAAAGATTGAATAAAAGAACCAAAACAAAACCTTTTAAAAGCAAGAAAATATAACATCTCTAGCAATTATATAAAATAAATTAATAGACGGAAAAAGAAAACAAACAGGGGACAAGCAATACCCAACAATTGCAAATTGGCTTCAGAAATATTTTGAAAATTGAAAGAGAAAGCATGAACAATTAGGGCCCAGAAAAGTAGTATCCATAGAAAGTAAAGGATGAGCAAATAAAGCACCAAAACAAACCCGTTTTGACTTCTTTGTCTTTAACAGGAATGGCGACTCTCTCTTTATTGGCCAACCTAAATCAAAACAAGCAGGTGACCTGCATAGAAGTCCATGTTAGGATTGAGGGAAAAAAAAACACTAGCATTGTCATCTAAGCTACTAACCAAAAGTATTCATTGAAGTCATCATAATTCCTCCATGCTGAATGTGCGGCTTTCCCATTATTGTTTCTGGAAGCTTCCTGCATTGTGTTATGGATTGAGGCTATGTAAAATAAAGAATAAAGGTACACAAAATTAAATGAATACATATCTCCTGCTCACAAATGCAACAAGATTATTGCAGCTTGCCAAAAGAGAACTAAACAAGCAAGAGCACCAAATGCATGATAATAAAATTTCATGATTACAGTTTCAATAACAAGTGATAGGCAATCGTTTCTTTCATACAATGAGCAGCTCCAAGTTATTCAACAAGAATGTTCTCTTACTAATAATGTGATGCAATAAAATACAATGTTTGGGGTCCAAATTTTATTTATATTTTCAACTTCTACTCTATTACATACTTTTCTGGGAAGGAGGCACTAAAATTAGCGCAGTTGTTTCTTTCTAGAATGTGTCATGGAATCCATTCCATCTACAATAAAATCTTGATCCATTGGGTAATGTTTCGGCCATCAAGTTTAAACACTCCCATTCTTCAAAACCAAGCTTTCTCTTAAGCCAAGATTACCTTCGTATATCCATAATGAACATCAATCTTCTAGTTTCTACTTAATCTGCCCATGTAATCTTGATCTTAACCACTGCCTCATAACTTTTTGAAATTCTTTAGATAACTAATGGCCAATAACCTATCCCTGATAATATCTACAGGAGCAGAGACCACAAAACCAGTTTAAATTATTTAAACGAGCCAAAACCTTCAAGATTTGCAAGTTAAACAAAAAAACTCATTTAACTTAACAAAATTTGGTGGGTTGAAAATTAAAACCCAACTGATCAGGCTGGTTAAACTCATTTCTACTGCAAGTCTTTAAGATCGGTTTCGGCAGTTTTCGATCTAACCTTGCAAGGTCGTCCGTCATAGATTCTGCGTACTCTTCTTTGTTCTTGCGCCATTGAATCCCATCTTCTCCTCTTTGCTCTTCATTTAATCAAAGATTCATCATGTTCGAGATCTTCCAAGAATGAATGATGGGAGAGGGACAAAACCAAAAACACTTGATTGTTAGTGACTATGACAACCCTCCATTCTTGGTATATTGCTGAGTATGAATTTGTCTCAACAGCGTCAAAGAATTCTTTCAAGAGAGCAAGCGAGAAGTTGTGGAGAGGGAACTGTTATTTCAAGGAAACATAGCAAGTTTAGTGCTTTCTTGAGTCTATTCATCTGGAGGATTGCATTTGAATCGTTGGAAATCTGAGATTTAGACAAAAGGGCTTCAAAAGAAGGAATTGATCAGCTTGCAGTTAACATTTTCATACATATATATATTGAAATGTAGCAAGTTTAGTGCTTTCTTGAGTCTATTCATCTGAAGGATTGCATTTGAATCGTTGGAAATCTGATATTTAGACAAAAGGGCTTCAAAAGAAGGAATTGATCAGCTTGCAGTTAACATTTTCATACATATATATATTGAAACGTGGTCAGTTTGAATTTTTCTGGACTCTTAGTTGTGGTCGTGTGTAGAACAGAGAAGGTATTTCATGATCATTTTTTTGTCATTCCGAAAGGCTGTTAGCTGCTGCATTTGGAAGAATTTTTGGGCTCTTCTACTTTTGTAGTGTGACAAGAGGAGATAGATTATAGATTGGAATTGGCTTGTGTCATCGGGATGGGTCTCATAAATGCAGTAGATAAGGATGCTGAGTTTGATGTTGAAAAAGGGTGTTCTAAAACTAAAGACACCTAAAATAAAGAATCTAGTTTGTGTTCTACAAAACAAGAGAAGTCATTGTCTGCAAAGGTTTCCGGTGGTTTTGTTGATACAAAGGAAGAAAAGCCAAGTTTGTATTGTAACGAGTCAAAATTAAGTTTTGTTTCCCAGGATATGTCACGCAAGTTGTTCTTTGGACGCGGCTGACCATAAGCTAATCAGGGAGCTAACAGAAGATTTGAACAAAGTTCTTGGCTTTTGGGGAACTTGAACTAGACCGTAGTTTCAAGCTTCATTCATTTGCCTAGATCAACATATATGTGATAGGATTTAAGGAAATGAGGGATCTTAATGAGATTAAAAGAGAAGTAGAAAAAGGAAATCTAGAGTCAGAATCTAACTCCAGCCAACATAACACAATTCTGAAATATCATATCTTCATTCATAATCTCTTTAAGACAGAATACAAATATATATAGAGGTATTCCTAAATAACTACTTATCATAACTATCCTACAACAGATAAGAAGAATTAACTCCCCTAATCACAACAGATAATAATTAATAAACTACTTCTAACTTCTCCTGAGAATCTAAACCAGAATAAACTACTCCTAACTTCCCCTGAGAATCTAAACCAGAATAAACTACTCCTAACTTCTCTTAACACGTGTCTTTCTTTAAAAGAAGACACATGGAACCCTAACAATATGCAACATTGCTATCCACATAGTCTCACTCTCAATCCCTTCAAAATTACTTGTTGGATTTGTGAATTAAGAATGACACGTGTATTTCTTTTTGTTTTTACAACATTGGAAAGGCACCAAGCATATTTCTCGTGGCTCAATAGAGAATTGGGACTCTATGGAATTACTATCAAGGATTTGTGGACCTTGACACGAGATTCTTGTTAGTTTTATGCGAGGGAGTTAAGAATGAAGCTGCAAATGGAACCATTCTTACTCAAGCAAACAAGAGAAATGGTCTCTTCAGTGTCTAGAGGTTATTGCATTAAGGGCTAAGTATGAAGACAAGAGGGACCTGGAGGTGACTAGGAGCTCATCGATTGAAGCCTTTCGAGAAGTGAATCAACAAGTGTGGATATGGGAAGAATCTTGTGAATTGAAGAAATCTTTGTATTATTTTTGGGAATTGAAAATTGTTCGGTTCAGTTCACCTTACCCCTATATTTTTTTTTGTGTTGCAAGTTGACACTTTTATGAGTCTAAGTAGTGTCAACTTGAGGGGGGTGTAAGAGATATTAAGGTGAAATTAAATGAGTAGTTAGTAGGTTGAGACCTTAGTCTATATAAGGGATCATGGTTAATGTGTTTAAGTGTGTAGGATAGTTAGATCCTCACCATGTTTAGAGATATGTTAATTCGAGTCTCTCTCTAGAGACTCTAGAGAGGAATTCCCTCTTATTCTCCAAGTGGGGTTGGTTATCTCCCTCAAGTGAGGATAGATTAGAGACAACCAAAGTAGGTTATAGTTTGTATGAGCATGTTGCTCTTATGTGGTTAATACAAGATTCTTCATCTTCTTCATTATGTTTATCTAATTGTTATTGTTTATAGAAATATTTTATTAAAGAATGTAGAGGTCTTACAAAAATATATTTCACAAGGTCAGGATATATGGAGGGTGAAATCACTTACAAAAAGAAAATAAAGAACGTAGATTATAGAACAGAAAAACCAATGAACCACAGAACACAAGGCATGCTGCACAATTATAGAACAGAAAAACCAATGAACCACATAGAACACTAGGCATGCTGCACAAAAATTGTTGATCAAGAGAGGGATGAAAGATGGGCAAATATTAGGGTTTTTTTAAGATCTTAATTACAATTAAGTGTTTAATATTATGACATATTGATTTGGATTTGAGAGAGTATTGAATTTTTCTTTGTTTTAATATTATATGTTAAATAATACTCCCTCCGGTCCTAATTATAAGACAACATTTGGGAGTTGGTTTTGGTCCTAATTATAAGACAGCATTTTATTTTTTGTCAATTTCTTCCTAAAATACCCCTATTTTATTCTCTCAAGTGTATTTAGTTTTTGGTGAGTGTATGTATGTTGATTTGTAGACTCTTACAGTAAGTAAAACTTTTAAATTATTGGATTTTAATTTATTTATCAATCAGCTGATATTAATTTTTCAATATATATATATTATATAGACACACATTTACACACACAGATGTGTGTGTGTGTCTATGTAGACACACACACATATATGTGTGTATGTTTATACATATATGTATATTTGTGTATCTATGTGTGTGTACATATATGTATATCTTTGTGTGTGTTTGTCAATGTGTGTGTGTGTATACAGATATATATAAATATGTGTGTGTGTGTTTATACATATATGTATATTTGTGTATCTATGTGTGTGTACATATATGTATATCTTTGTGTGTGTTTGTCAATATATGTGTGTGTGTATTCATATATATATATATGTGTGTGTGTATGTGTGTGTTGTGTGTTTATACATATATGTATATTTGTGTATCTATGTGTGTGTACATATATGTATATCTTTGTGTGTTTGTCAATATATATGTGTGTGTACAGATATATATAAATATTTGTGTTTATGTGTGTGTAAATATACACACATATATGTGTGTGTATAATGTACATATATATACGCACATATATGTATATATAGCAAAACCATTATTTCAATTAGAAAGCGTGTAAAAAGAAAAATTTTAGGTTGGAGAAATATGTAATAAGAGTTGTTGATTTACTTTTACTTATGTCATTTTAAATTTATATGAGGGCATTTTAGGAAAATGAGTAAAATTAACTAATTTAACTCCTCTCCTTAATCTCTCCAAAATTGGTTAAATATGTCCTATAATTAGGACCGGAGGGAGTATATGTAATGCAATTTTGATAAGAGACAAGTTTGAAGTGATTTGGAGGTTGAAATATGAGAACAAATCATTCCACCTAACTTGTGGGTTGAAATGAGTTGGGTTCATTTCATCATACTTAGAAATATTTCCCAAGCAAGCCTTAACTCAATACACAAAAATTGGCAGGTTAAACAGGTCAACTCATCGAACTTAACTCATTTTGACGGCTTTAGAGAACCAATAACTGAAGCACGGGTTGTGGTTATCACAAGAAAGGGCCAACGAATTAAATGCAGAATTTATTTGAAAGATGTGGGAATATCTTACTTCTATTGCAAATATTTGTATAATTTCATTAGCATTTATTCTCTAGTTTTTTCCTCCATATATTAGAGTGCATCATTCTCTTTAGATTAGTGAGAAAATCATTTTTTCTCACAATTCTACAAAAGAAGCTAATAGAAAAACAAATGAAATGAACTTAACTACAGAAGGGGGGGAACCAACTAACCTCCGACATTGTCTCATATATAGGACAGACGATTTGCTCAAGAAAGGAAACAGAACCATCGCTAGCGCAACTTACAGCAGGACTAGCTTCTCCGTGATCCAAAATAGCGTCCAACTCTTTTGCCATCTAGATAACCATTAAATCAGTAAAGACATCTTTGAAAATGAAATTAACTACCTTTTAGCATATTAGGTTTTAGCATTTTAAAAGTGTTATGTAGATTATGAATATAATTAGGTTAGGTAATTTGGGAATTAGGTTAGGATAGGTTGGGCATTTAATCGGCACAATTAATCTTATGAGGCCACAATAGAAGGTGGGAATAGTAATAGGATGGGATAGGATATAGCATCTGTTATTACCTATTACTGTTGAACTAAACTGATCAGGTGTAAGGCACTACCTATATAAGGGAGCCTATGCCTATTGTAATATTCAGATTGTGTATGTATGGAATGAACAAGTGCAGCAGCACCTGTATCGAATCTCTTCCCCTCTTGTTCTCTTCCCAATTCCTCTCAACTTCTGTTCTTCCTCTATTATCATAGATTTCTATAACTATTGTATCAAAAAGGCACACATTTTAAAGAACAAAATTGATGCAACCCAAGTACACTAGTGGAACATGATAGCTTTTGTATTGTCCTTCCATTAAAGGAATAAGATTGAAAAGGCAAAAAATAAATTTACATCATCCATCTGTCTTCTCTTTTGAATTAAAAACATAAAAACAAAGTTTACTTAGAAAGAACCCATAGTGACAGTTCCACAAAACTTTTATTTATGCAAAATACAAACAACAACTGGGATGGCCCACTTATTAAGTTGCATGTCTATTGTGTGCTAAAAATAAAAATTAAACTATGAAATTTTTCAACACAAGGAAACAATAAGTTTCCCATTTAGTTCTGCCAAAACTTTTAACTTGTATAACAATTAAGTAGTTAGTCACCAACATATCTGAGAGCATCACATTAATGAAGAGAACAACGCTACAACAATATATGAATAAACATAGCACTAAGTAATTATCCAATATTCGCATTCAAAATTGCTACAGGGAACAGTCATCAATTCGAACAAAATTACATTTCAACTTTCAAAATCTAGCGGATTATGCTATATTAAAAAAGAGTTCATCTCTTTATTCTTTACAAAGAAACACGTATTGAAGAAAAGAGATAACGATAAATCAACAGACAACAAATCCACCCAAAACTATAAATGTGGTGCATCCAGATAGCATGCTCTTTATGTAACATTGAATCAATAATGACACTACACGCAATCATGACCAAAAATTGAAAACGCGTAATAGGAGACTTACATTGTGGAAAATATAGCAAAGGCATTCTGGAAGAAAACGGACATTTGCAGCTTCACCCCATATAAGAAAGTATAGGGAAACTAAAAACAGCTTTCTGTCCCTGTTAATGGCCTCTAAACTGCCGATAATAATTAAAATAGGTAAAGCATAGTACAATAAGGAAAAGTTATTTATTGTAACAGTAATCTGAGTGATACCTATTCCATGCAAGTCGGATTCGCAAATATCTGCACCATTTGATATAGTTATCTAGCACCTTCAAGAAAACTTCATTGATTGCTTTCTCATCTATTTTCTGTGTAATTTCGCCCCAAAAAAAAAAAAGGATCGGTGCCAAATAAGGGTCTATCAGCTAGTCCATAAGAAATTCAATAGAGTTCCAATGTGTGAAAGTCAGGGGTTGCAATCATGCACAAATGCAGAAAGTCTATCATTACATAGCGGGTAGCGGCCGACCCCAGAAACGGTATAGCGGGTAGCGGTAAAGCCGCTACTGTGAAGTTCATATAAATACTTGTAATAAATTATACCACATATATAAATGCAACATAAGATAAGAAATCACCCAAAATATTACACATTCAAAATAAGGATTCAAGAAACATAAAGGAAGCCACATACTAGATCATTGAATGTAACTAAATTAATAACATTCTAGAAACATAAACAATCCAAGTCGAGTCAAATACAAATACAACTGAACAGGAAAAAAAAAATCAGATTCGGCAAAGAGGGAAGAGGGGCCCAACGCAAACAGGGAAGAGGGAAGAGGGATGCGACGCGAACAGGGAAGAGGGGAGACGGACGCGAACAGGGAAGAGAAGAGGGACACGAACATGGAAGAGGGTTGTTCAGAATCTGTATATCAGAAATAGAGAAGAGGTGGGAAGGTGAAAGGCAAATTGTGTCGGGGCAAATCGAGGGAAGTCGAGCAAAAAAAAAACAGAGGGAAGTCGAGCAAAAAAAAAACAGAGGGAAATTGTGTCGGTTTCCCTCTTTTTTTTCATAGAGAAGACAGGGTAAAATGACCTACATACCCTTCATTAAGTTGGCCATTTTCCCATTTTAGCCCTGATTGGTGTCAAATTTCCAAACCCATGCCATGCCTTGCGTCCGAACAAACCGAGGAAAATAGACACAGTTGCGGGAGTGATAGCGTCGCACAAGCCACCAGACGCGATCGCCGCCACTGCCCGCCACCGTCCGCTACCGGAAACTGTAGCGTTGCGGAGCGGAAGTTGCGTTTAGGTGCCGCAACCTGCATCAGAACCGGTATCGTGCGCTATAGCGCCGCGATTTCAATCTAAGCATTACATTCATCATATAATATGACAATCTCCTTACTTTGTACCTCATAATGCAGCCACGGACCCTTTTACAGGACTACAACTGCTTAAAGAACATGGATCCTTGAAAAGCTCACTAAAATCTAGAAGTTGCGTTGCCAATTAAAGTGGGCTTTGAAGGAAGAGCTATAGGATGGGTGAATATCTTGTGCAGGAAAACATTCATTTACTAAAAGAAACTAAGGTCCCGTTTAGTAGCAGCTCCCTTGTTCAAATGGAATGGGAATGGAAATGGGCCTACCAGGGATCCAATTCATATGTTTGGTATGAATGAAGAAATAAACATGTTTAAAAATAGAAACACAAAAAAAAAAAAAAAAAAAAAAAAAAAAAAAAAAAAAAGACATAAATGCGTATTGCAAAAAAAGGAAAAACGAAAAAAGCTTCTTGGTTCATCTTCCTTGCCAAGCACAAGCCAACAGCAATCTGAGAACAATAAATAATATTGCAAGTTGTAGACAAACTTCAGTGAATGACCACAAACAACACAAATTCTTCAACATCTTTTTTATAACATCTTCCTAAAAATAAATCACAACCCACTTTCATATCAATCAAACATTCAAAATAATTGAACTATCAAGTTAAAGACATCTAATAATATAGAAACACATAATACCTAGAACCCAAAAGCTAAGTTATAGATAGCAAAAGTACAATAACTAGGGTTAACAGAAACACTCACTGGATCAGCATCAATAGGTATACCAAGCCGTGATTGAGCATTTGCTATCATCAAAACAACATTTTCACGCTGATTCCTTATGTTGTCTTTCTGCACAAGGAAAATTTAAGATTACTGAATACTTGCCAAGAATTTTAACATGCGTGCTACAGAATATCTTATGCAAAGGAAAAGTTCAAAATTAGTGCTATAAGTTCAAACTTAGTTCTATTCAATCATAACAGTAGAGAACTTAAGACCCACAAAGTATGATGGAAACTTGCTCTAGAAAATGAGAAGGGAAGGGAAATAGAATTCAATCAAATTAGCATAATCTTCTTTGCTCCCTAACCCAAAGATTTTTTTTTTTTTTGTTGGGGGGGGGGGCATCAGCCCAAAAGTTCAATGAAATACTGTGATCACTCGAAAACTGAATGAATAAGTGATAGTATGCAAGCAGACAATTATCCATGATAAATGCCAAGAATGAACAGAACATTGCAACTGCAGCAAACCTGGAAGCCAAAGACAAATTCTTAAAGATCAAACATGTCAGCATCCCTTTGTCCGGATATGTTAAAGCCAGCAGGAAGTCTAGGGAACTGTTCAGTATATCTAATTGCAGCTGTTGCTCCTTTAACCTGATATTAAGAATAAGCACTCACAAGTTACGAAAAATATTCAAGCATAGTACCAACAATGAATTCCAGATTAATGGCAACCAGTGAACAAACCAATAATACTGCTAATAAATTGTAAAGGACATGACAGACCAAAAACGCCACAAATTTCTGAGGGCATCAACTTACTTCAGGGAAAACTCTGATAGGATTGGTAAATGATGGCGCTTCCAAGGGAATTATATTGTACGGTATCAGTTCTGCAGATAATGTGGCACCTGAATTTTTGATTTTCCTCAACTAGGTCAAAAAAGAAGATTACGAAGAATTATTCACAATCATTTTTATGCAAGGAATCACTCAAAGTTCGCCAAGTTCAAATGGAATGCTCAAAGATCCTGATGAAAAACTAGTAGGTAATATTTATTAACTCTAATAACCAGATGCCAACTATGTCAAAAGGAGTGATAGATGGGTTTAGTTGTTAATAACAACATAACCAAAACAATATTTAAAACAGAAAAATACCAAAATAAATGTAATTAGACCATGATTAGAGAAGCTAATTTTCCTCTTTAAGGCCATTATAAAATATAAAAATAATATAGAGCAAGTACCTCCTCCATTATGAGCCTTCCAACACCATCAGGGTCAGCATCCTTACTCAGTGCCTCCATGACCTCCACCAAGGCTCTCAAAGTAGCAATTACCTTTCTCATTTCCGATGATCTCAATTCCAACCTACAACAACAAAATAATCAACAATTACATCAGAAAAGAGCAAAGGCAACTTCTGTTGACAAACAATGACCTCAATTAATGTCCACAAACTAACTCAGGATCTTGCTTGAAAATAAAGCAACAAGCCTTTCTAGGAAGGGGATAATAGAAAAGAAATTCCATTGTTTATTCATCTCAGTGATGAAGAAGCTATGTATTTATAAATACAAGTAATAACTATATTGCAACTCATAAGTAATACATACTCTCCAAGATTAGAGCTGAAAGTTCCAGATTCTTGCAGCCTCTGTTCTTCTCTTTGAATGTCATCCACCCGGTAACGTCTCTTGTAGCGTTGATAAAACTCCCACAGGTTCTCAATATCACGATTGCGATCAAAGCGGACACAATCCTTTTTAGCAAGTTTTTGCTTATAATGCAAAGAAATCAAAATCATAAGGGAGAAATTTGTTGAACAATAAAAACTAATTGAAAGAGAAGTTAGAAAACCACATGTCACCATAAGCTCTTTATTATTCATCATGTATCACTCAGAATTTGAAGTTGATACCTTGATTACGGACATTAAACCGGTCTTGAACTGGAGAACTCCCCTACCAGCACTGTTGGGATCAAGATTTTAGGCCATGCTATATGCTTGCTCACACACTAAAGTTAGAGCATAAGATCTTATTGATGTATAATAGTGTAAATGAAAAAAAAATAAAAAAATTAATGCAAGGTGGCCAGATGATCTCTGTTAAAATATATTAGCATGCCCAAAGAAGCGATTTTCTGAAAATTCAATGAACAAGCACGCTTATAAAATGGTTGATTACAAATTTCCCAGGGTCCAAAAAACATTTCATGGACACATGATCGAAAGCAATATAGAAAACACAGAACCAAAGGAGGATGGAAGATAAATGAGAAAATAATTGAGAATTTCGTAATAAACGACCAAACACCTATATGCTTCTACAAAAAATTTCTTAAAGAATCTCATTATTCCTACCAAACATGTAAACGCATAGACCACATGTAAGTGGTGGCATAAGCAGGACCTCCCAAAACAAACAATAAATTAGAGAGAAGAGTATCAGAGTATGCACACTTCTAGAAGGCAACAATTGTAATCACTGTATTGGATCTGTGTATAAGGTTGAACGGGCTCAAACATTAAGCTTTCCCCGGATACAAGGATGCCTCTCCATTAAATTAATATTTCACATGAAAAGAAAGGCATATAACACCACAGACTCTTTAACTACTTAATTCAATTAAGACCTCCCTATCTAGAGTTCAAATTAGAAACGACATCAGCTGCACAACCACTGAACACCAAAATGAACAGCAAAAATTCAGAAACCAAAATGATTAGAAGTTGATAGAAAAGAATGCACTCACAAATCCGGATTATTGATTGGGAAAATGAGAGAGATATTAAAATAGTGTTGTGATTGATTGGACGGATGTTATTTAGAAATGATAAGGAATAATAAGAAAATGATTAGGATATAAACTCAACTCGTTCACGTTCACTGAAAGGATTTGAATAAGAATAAGATTGGAGGGTGAGTATGCTTGATACTGTGAAGACTCCCTCCCCATTAAAGTAATACTCCACTGCCCCATCACCTGCCAACCAGGTGCCCTTCAATCTCTTCTTTTCATTTGTAGAGAAACGTGCGTTTGATTGCCAAACACATTCCTTCCCTTCCACTGCGTAGCTGCGCCTGCCGCCTGGTGGTTTTATGAGTGCCACGTGATATCTGTCATGCCCCTCTAATTCTTATTATAAGACACCAACTAGTAAGTATATTTAGTCCTTTTTATAAGCACTAACTTATTCCGAAAGAGCATTAATTTTTTTTGGTTGATGAGGGAGGGGAGGTAAAATATTTTCATAGGGACAAGTTTATCTGTATTTTATTTAAGTCATGTTTTGAATTTTGTAGAATGTTTAATAAATATATAAAATTATAAAATTATAATTATTAAACTGAATAATTACAATTTTTATGGGTATAATAGTCACACCATGCCGGAATAATTTTTTTTTTAAAGAACAATTTTAAATGCATTAAAACACAAAAAGAATATAGACCAGGAAAAGAAAAGAAAACGCAACCTAACAGAAGAATAATAATCAAAATAATTAAGATATTACAATGAACGATTACAAAAAGCGTTCAAGTTTTTTTCATTTGTTTGTTGTGCATGCTTATTTATCATACTAGTACTATTACTTTCGTTTAAAAGAGGGTAACTTGCACTCTTCTCCCAAGATAGATGTTTAAATTACATGATCTTCCCTTACATTTAAAAGTCTCCTTGCTCCAGTGCAGCAAAAGATGAGTTACAGGTACTACTATTTTTATCAAACTATCCTTCCTAAAAAAAAAAAATTGTGTATCATTTTATTAATTATTGGTCTGATATTCTATAGGTTGTTTATCGGCTGAACTCTTTCGTTAGTGCTGGCCACATTGATGCTATAAAATCAATCAAGGATTCTATTTCTGGCGCTCCCCAACTTGTGGTTTCCCCGACTGTTCAATCTCTTTTGGCAGGATTAAAACGATGAGTTATTATATTTTTATTAGATAGAGTTTTCAAATACTCCATCTGCTCTTTATTATAAGGCGTCTACTAACAATTCTCACAGACCAATAAAAACAGTTAAAGTCAATAAAATTGTCCTACAATTTAAATAGTTTCCAATATTATCCTACCAATTACACTAAACTCTAATACCATACTCTATCTGATCCTTATTATGAGGCACCAAGTAACAATTTTTATAAACCAATAAAAACAGTTAAGTCAATAAAGTTGTCCTACAATTTAAATAACTTCCAAAATTACACCTACTAATTGGACTAAACTCTAATATCATATTAATTATTACTCTCACCCACTATCCTTATTAATTATAGGCATACATGGAAAAAAAAATAATTAACGCTCTTTGGAAACAAGTAAGTGCATTATAAAAAAGATCAAATACAATTGTTAGTTGGGTCCTTATAATAAAGACCAGAGAGAGTATTAATCATTACTTTCACCCACTAGCCTTATTAATTAGGGGCATATATGGAAAAAAAATTAATGCTCTTTCGGAATAAGTTAGTGCTTATAAAAAGGACTAAATATACTTACTAGTTGGTGTCTTATAATAAGAATTAGAGGGGCATGACAGATATCACGTGGCACTCATAAAACCACCAGCAGCGCGACTGCGCGCAGTGGAAGGGAAGGAATGTGTTTGGCAATCAAACGCACGCTTCTCTACAAATGAAAAGAAGAGATTGAAGGGCACCTGGTTGGCAGGTGATGGGGCAGTGGAGTATTACTTTAATGGGGAGGGAGTCTTCACGGTATCAAGCATACTCACCCTCCAATCTTATTCTTATTCAAATCCTTTCGGTGAACGTGAACGAGTTGAGTTTATATCATAATCATTTTCTTATTATTCCTTATCATTTCTAAATAACATCCGTCCAATCAATCACAACACTATTTTAATATCTCTCTCATTTTCCCAATCAATAATCCAGATCGGCAACGTCATATGCTTATCCTGAAAATCAATAACGAACAATTAGTGCTCCAAATTTTAAAAGTACTTAATTAACACGCATAAAACAAATAACTTACCAAGAACTCATTGAACCAAATATCTCGTTGCGTCTTAGGAATCTCTGTCCACGTGGTCCAAGGGTGATTGTAATTACGGAATATTTGGGTCGAGATGAAAACCGCCACCGGATTATCAGGCAAAAATATGAAAACAGAGGACATCATGCAAATATTAGCATACAAACCAATTAGAGACGAAAATTGTAACATTATTGGTAACTTGGCATGACTTACTCGTTGCCGTCAGGACGGATCCAAAGCATCCCTGTCGAAGGATCTGTTGAGCCCTAGATTGGTGTATCAGAGGAACTACCTTCTTCCCCGACATGGCTCTGAGGCGACGCAGTGTGCTAAGGAAGGAATGTGAAATATTGAAGATGTTTGTACATAGATGGTTTCAAGAAACTAAATATATGTAAATCAATCAGAAATGGTAAAGTAAACCTCTTGTCCCCCTTGCTGTGGATCAGGGGGTAGCCGGTGACGACGATGTATAAAGCGACGATGAAGATGACAAATAACCTGACGGTGACGACGACAAATCAAATGGTGACACCTCTGGGGAAGCGCTGAGCCCTCTTCCTCCATAGGGAGTTGGCGTCGCCTACCCCTCTTATAGGACGGGGGCGGGCTCGCCTACATAATCAAATTTATTGTATAACTTGTCAATGATAGATTCAAATAAAAAATTTAAATGGAATATTTTTTTTAAAAAAAAATTAACGGTCATTTTATAATAGACTAAATCAAATAGTAAATTCCACTAATTTTTATAACACATACAAATTTGATTATTCTTCAATGTCACACCTTCCTCTTCCCACTTTATATTAATTAATTAATTGCCTTATCCCTAAATTTCATTGCCTTATCGTATGTAAAGATTTATGTATCATTACCAACTAATACAAAATCATAATTTTATCACACCAAAATCGAATTGCAATTTCTAAATTCCTAACATAGATATTTCCATATAATTATAAAAAAAAAAAAAAATACTTCAAGCTAACACGGCGGTGGACCGGAACGGAGAAGAGGACGCCGATGGGGGAGGAGCGAGGAGGCAAGGGGGGACAAGCCGGGAGGAGCAAAGGGCTTGGGGGAAAGGGGACGAGCTTGGGGGGGGGGGGAGAGGGGGGCGAAATGGGGGCGGAATCGGGGTCGAAATGAGGGAGGAGGCGGAGCGGGGGCCGGAGGGGGGGGGTGGGGTGTGGGCAGGGGTGGGGCGAAATGGGGGGGAGGCGGAGTCTGGGGGTGGGGACGAGCTTGGGGGTGAGGGAGCGAGAGGGCGGGGGTGGGGGAGCCAAAGTTGAGGGAGCGGACCGAGCTTAGGGGGGAAGGGGGAGCGGAGGGCGGGGTGCGGAGCGGGGTGGGGGACGAGCTTGAGGCCGGGGGTGCCGCGAGGGGGGCGAGGCGGGAGGGGGGTGCGGGATTGGGGGTTAGGTTCGAGATGAAAGTCTCATTAATGAGACTTTCGGCCTTTGCGACGAAAGTTGTTCCGTTGCAAAAAAAAAAAAAAAAAATTGTGACGGACAACTTGATCCGTCGCAAAAAGTCGGTGTTGCGACGGACTAATATCCGTCGCAAACCTTTTGTTTGCGACGGATCATAGAATCCGTCGCAAAAAGGCGGACTATTTACTCCGCCCTTTTGCGATGGACTATTATCCGTCGCAAAGGTGGACCCTGATCCGCCATTTTGCGACGGATCCCAGTATCCGTCGTAAAAACTGTGCGACGGAAGTATAGTTCGTCGCAAAGGCGGACCCTGGGCCGCCACATAGCGACGGAATCACGAATCCGTCTAAAAAATCCTGGTTTTTGCGACGGATTATTGAATCCGTCGCTTTTTTTTTTGCTACGGAAAATTTTCCGTAGCAAATTCTTTCACAGATTCCGTATTTTCTAGTAGTGAAAGAAGAGGGCAGGGGTAGGTCTGAATGTCTTTATCTGCAGAATTGAAAATATTTTGCATTTTGGTTCAGTCTAAATTACAATTCTGTTGATATTGCAAAATGAGACGTGGTTGTGTGTCCCATTTCTCATCTCACATCATTATAGGCCTGTGAGAAATATGAATCCAGGTTCCTCATGAAATGGTTCAAGCTATAGATAATCATGACTTCATAGTTGTGATGTTTAAGTTCAATTGTCAAATGATTTTGCTACAAGGAGAAATATGAATCCAGAACCCCCAAATTGCGATGCCTTTGCTCATTTCTCTAGTTTATTCACCATTGTCAGCACTAACACTACAATATGATTGCTTTTGTTCTCACTATATAAACCTTATCTTGTATTTTTCATTGCAGTATTATGTCTAGCATTTGCATCTGTCTTCTTTAATTAGTAGTGAAATGTAAATGCTATTTTGAGATAATATTTTGATTCATAGACATTTTATTGATGGAAAACGTGTTACAGCACCCGTTATCTCTCTTTCATCAACTCCTTCCAGAATCATCAATTGGAAAAATGGTGGAGCACCAGTTGCAGCGCCTTTGCATAATTCATCAAAGCCACTTCCAGCTTTAATACATCCCCCAGCTCAAGGTATGCAACACTATAACAACTTTTCATGAGGAGCATGTGCTTTTTTGTTTGGTTATAAGAAAGTGGTGAAGCCCAAAATACAAAACGAGTTATAAATTACAGAATACAAAATTCTCTCGCATCCTCGGTTGCACGTCACGCAAATAGCCACGTTTCGCATAAATTCTCCGAATTAAAATTTACGCACATGTTGGGTATTATGTCTTAGGCTTAAAATCACCGCAAATGATGATGATCTTTGTGCAAATATTTCTTTGATAAATTTATGCACTTTTTATTCTTTTCCAATGAATGTTTATAATGTCAACCTAGAATGTTTCAGGATTCTTTTGAGGTCTTAATTTTTAAATTGACTCAAAGCTCCAAATCGATATGCCTTGATATGATCACTGAAAATTTAGATTGCAACATGTTCCCTAATCTTATAGGTTTTGATAGAGGAAGCATTGAGATGAGCTAGCTTATAGGTTGCAACATGTTTCCTAATCTTGTCAAACTTTTCTTCTTCTAGAAAATGTCAACGATACAATCTTATTTCAAACGTCTAAAACCCACAAATACAGAACCTGAATCTCAAAGTGAGCAACTTTCAAACAGTATTTCAATTCCAACTGTCCAAAAAAATTTCAGGGGCGCTGCCCCAGAACCCCCAAATCCCACCACTAATTGTGCACCCACAAACCTGTGTGAAATAATACATAAAGCAGAAACAATAGCATTACATGACAAAGAGTACAACAGCTTGATTCAAAATATAAATGATAGATAATGAAGGAAGGATTTGCAAAATAGGAGTCTTGGATGTGGTTGAAGTTTTTTTTTTTTTTTGGTAAAGAAGGAAGCCTCAGCCTTTAATTAATGAAAATTAGGAAGGGGAGCAAGTCATTTGACAACAAAAACCTCATACTATGAGGACAAATATTAGTAACAAAAGATCTTGAAAGACCTTCCTTAGCCATAGCATCTGCTAAGGCATTCTGCGCATGAGGAGCATACTGCATAAGCACTTCGATGTGGTTGAAGTGTTGAATAATGGCGCCGAGGCAGAGCCATTTGGATCCACCTTTGAGCCAAGAAGTCTTGGATACAATACAAACGGGCTTGATCCAAAACGTATGGGCACAGGGTCGCTTAGTCATGATCGATCGAAGCCTACGATCATTGTCTCTTGGAAGAGTTAGCCTAACTATATTTTATTTTACTCTTTTTTAGACGTTTGTTCAAATAGATTTAGATCTGTGTTTTCCATTTTACTTTCACATGCAAAAGCCTACGATCATCGATCGATCACTTTTACTGTCATTTTACTTTTCCTTCCCTCTTTTTGTGATAAAAACAAAGATTACCTCCCCTCTTTTTAACACCCTAATATTATGCTGTGCTGGCATTTTATTTCACTGTATAAAACAAACTTTTTCAACTCAAAATGCCCATTTCGGCCCCAATAATGTTTCTCATGATTTTTGTGGCAAATAATGGGTTAAGCATTTAAAACTTTTTACCTTGTGCTATTCAATATGGGTCTAATTCTTTTAGGTTTTGTTTGGGAGTTTGGAGGGGAGGGGAAGGAAGGGGATGCAAGGAGAATGGAGGTGAGGGGAGGGGAGGGAAGGGAAGAGAAATGAATGATATTTTCTCCCCTTGTTTGGAAGTTAAAAAAAATAGTAAGGGAGGAAAATGGAGGATTAATGAGTTATTTTTACTATTTTGTCATTTTCTTTAATAATTAATATAATTATTATACTTTACAAATAAATTTAAATTTTCTAAAAAAATTATTAATGTAATTTTTATATTCAAAAAGTTATAAGTAAATACCCTTTCGGTACCCGACAAAAAACATGGACCCATTTTAGTCCCAAGGGGACTAAAATGAGACTTTTTTATGGGCTAAAAAAGGCTTTTTGGAAATTTGCGAGGACCAAAATGTTCACCAATCGAACCTTATTCATCCTTTTCAAGGACTAAAAAATGCATTTCTTTGTGTGAGGGACCAAAATGGGGTCCGTATTTTTTTCCAGGGACCCAAAAGGGTATTTACTCAAAAATTATTTATGTGGCGACGGTGGCGGCGGGGCGGTGGGGGTGGGGGGGCGGCGGCGATGGTGGTAGTAGTGAACAAGGGTAAAGAAGCAATTAACCTATTTTCCCTCTTAAAACTCCCTATATTGGGGGAATTTTATTTTTTAGAAGAAGGAGGGTTTTTAAGGATTTGTAAAAATCTCGATTCCCTCCCATCTTATTTTTAAAACTTGCAAATAAGAGAAGGGACAACCAAAACCCTCTTAACATATTTTTGTGTATTATTGTCATGGAGGCAATAGCATGTTGCTTTTCCAACCCTTTGAATGAAAGCTACTCAAACAATTCTACATCTAAGGGACCTGTTATGTTTCTCTATGCATTCTTTTTTCATTGAGATATAAATGCTTTTAATATGTTCCATTTTAAAAAAATTGAATTTGAATTTCGAAATCACATTTGTTGAAGAGTTTGAAACTTTGCCTCCTCCGCATTAATGTGAAGTAATCTCTTATACACTTTTCCCCCTGCGACCAAAAGGATAACATGAAAAGGGAAAATGGAAGAAATAAATATCTCTCTAGTTTCTTCTACCATTGACCAGTCCTCATTTACCATCAATGAAAGAGAATGGTGCTTGCAGTAAACGTTGAAAACAACATCACGAAGTAGTGTGAAAGCTACATGAGTCACATGTTTCACCTTTGAGGTAATTGTAAAAGTCCGTGACTCTTCGGAAGCAGATCCTCTCGAGAAAACGGGAAAGATTGGCTTGGTCCTCGTTCAGTCTATTAAGTCCTCTTAAAAAAGACGTTTTCAGTCTGTGGTCTTTACCGCGGATCTCTCTATATATGGTGACTCCCTGCGCTAACACTCGAAGGCTTACAGAAGAGTGCTTCCTTCTCTGATCAAATGTCCCGTCCATAGGGATCATGGACAATATCTTCGCAAGCCATTGGTGAATAGGGTACAAGAGCCGCTGGTTTCTTTTTCTCATTATCCCTCATAAGCCCATCTAGACCGCTGATTGGAAAGAGAAGAGAAAACTCAAAGTACTATTGTGATTTTTCAGATTAATTGAATGAACATCATTTAAAGATTATGAGGGATGATGATAAAACAATGATAAGAGAAACCGGACCCATGACTCTTCTCCAACCTCGCACGCATTTCCTTTCTTAGCATTTTGCATGTTTTGGCCATTTGAAAACGAAATAGATACATGATAGTTTTGATCACATGTATCTTCATTTTTGCCCTCTCTGCCATTAATGTTTTTGTTTTTAACATATTTTTTACTATTACTGTCATGGAGGCAGTAGCATGTTGCTTTTCCAGCCCTTTGAATGAAAGCTACTCAAACAATTCTACATCTAATAGACCTTTCATGTTTCTCTATGCATTCTCTTTTCATTGTGATGTAAATGCTTTTAATGTGTTCCATTTTAATCATGGCCTATTAGACTCTCTTTTTAAGTTAGCATTACAGTTTCCTCAAGGATGAAAGGTTTATACTTGATGCTAGTCATTTTTTTTGGAATGTAATCTAATTAAAATTTGTAACTAGAGTGCTCATTCTTGTATGATATTTTCTTGACACCTAATAGCTGTACATATTCATGTCGTCATTAAGCTGGTGTACAATTTCTCGGGGAAATAAAGCGAGTCACTTGTTGAGATTGGTGATAAGGATCCCTCTTTTATCGGGTCATGAAAATGGATTGGTGCCATTGATTGAGCTTTGTTTAGACAAACTTTTGGGTGTAAGTATACCACTCTTTCAACTGCTTGTAAAATTTGAAATAGTGTTAACAATAATTCATGTCTTCATATGGATGAAGTTGGCTTTTAGGGGTTGGCCCAATTGGACATGGCCTCCCTTTAGAATTTAGATACACTCTACTCTTTGATGCACGAAAGAGTGCATAAACATATGATCTACAGTATATCATAAAAAAAATATGTATCATAGAATATCCTGTTGCCATACTAGAATGCTTTGACCTGTAGCATGGAGAAAGGTTTGCTCATTATTTTAGTTGATAGATGCCTGCATGCGTGGTGGAAATGACCAATATGTTCTTAATGGTCCGTTGGGCCTCTCTTTATCGGGTTACTTGCAAAGTAATCAATGTTAGATCCGGAGCCGAGCTTTCCCGAAAAATGCCGAGAGTTGGCGTTGCACTTTGAGACCAAAGGGACTCTGTTATGATTGGTTGGTGGACAAAGTACTTTTTGTTTTATCTGCCATCCAGTTTAATTGTTTATCTTACCTTTAACGTGAGGAGATTTGAACCATCATTAATCACATCTTCCGACTATGACCACTTACAAAGTAACATTTGAGGAGTTGATTTTAGTCCTAAATACTATATGACATGGTTTTTATATTTGTCAATCGTTTCTTCTTTTACCCCTATTGATACTTCCTCAACAATAATTAATTAGGAGAGGGAATGAAGGAATTAAGAAAGATAACTAGGGTATATTAGAAAATACATGTCATACTAACTTTCACAATTAACTCTCTTAATCTAATCAAATTAAGTAAATATATCTTATATAAAGGACCGGAGGAGTAATAATTGAGGAGAAGGAACGGGGAAGGGGCCACTCTCTTCACACGCAGCAGAAAAAACCATCCTACTCCCACAATAAGAGACATTTTAGAGACAAGACACGAAGAATCTTGCTTCCTAATTAGTGACTGAATATTTATACAACTTAAAAAAATGTTAAATTAAAAGTATATCAAGAAAATAAAAATGTACAACAAATATTGAATCATAACATATCAATCGGCTAAAACATCTTACAATTGGAATATTGAAGGGGAATAAGGATATAATTGGAATACTTGAATGTTTATGTACCAATGAGTCCATAAAAATATCTAAAACATCTTATAATTGATATAAGAAGGAAAGTAGCACGTTGAAATTGTGCCTTTGTTTTGTTTTGTTTGCGAGTCATTAGCCAAATGGAAAGTAATTAATGCAAAAGTAGGTTATAGATGTAAAATAACTGAAAAATATATAAATTTAATAAAAATAATGTATTATTAGAAAAATATATAAATTATATGTTAGTTCTCTATGTGTTTTGATGATAACTGACAATTGTAAACACAAGTTAAAGTTTGTCTTGTTAAGTTGAAAAACTTACTGTCAAAGGCAAACTCGAGTATTGGTTTCAATACTCGAGTATTGACTTGACAGAGAGTAGCTCATTTTCATTAAGCTAAGCAATACTCGAGTATTCCTCTAAATACTTAAGTATTGAACTTACAGAGAGCACTCCAAGTTTTTCACTATGAGTCAAACTCGAGTATTGGCTTCAATACTCGAGTATAGACCATACAGAGACTCCTTCAATAAAAGGAAAAACTTTCAATACTCAAGTATCCATTTGGATACTCGAGTATTGATCATACAGAGAGTCACCAAAGTATTTCAACATGTGAATACTCGAGTATTAGTTTGAATACTCGAGTATTGACTTAACAGAAAGTTTTCAAACTTTACACATGTTTATGAATACTCAAGTGTTGAAATGGAAACTCAAGTATTGACTTGGCAGAGACTTCTCAAAGTTTTGAAAATATCTTAATACTCAAGTATTGATTTGGAAACTCGAGTATTGGCCATACAGAAAGCTTTGCTACTCTCAAATGTTTTGAATACTCAAGTATTGACTTGGGAAAAGATTTCACAAAGTTTTTCAAATAAAGCGCATACATGAGTATTGAGTTCAAAACTCGAGTATTGGGCATCTGAGAGAGCTTTGCTCTTTTTCAAATGATTTGAAAACTCAAGTATTGAGATTTTGGACTTAAACTCATTTTCATATAAAAAGTTCAAAACTCGAGTATTGAATTTGAATACTCGAGTATTGCTCATATTCAAAGAAATGGTCCAAAACTCAAAACATGAAGTACCTCTCTGGAAGAAGAATACTCGAGTATGGACATGTATACTCAAGTATTCATATTAGTGCACAGTGACAAACTCGAGTATTGGTCGTAGAGTTTGAAAATCAAGTCTGATGAAGTTTTGAAATCTTCTTGTTTGATTTCAATACCTCTCCTCTACATTCACAACTATACTTAACTATGTTTAATGAGTTTGTTAGTGAGTTTCAGATTGTTTAGAAGACATTAAATGAAGATTTGAAGAAAAGCAAAAAACAATGTCAGAACATTAAATGAAAGACCATAAGCTTGCATCCTTTTGAGCCATCATTCTCTACACATCTGCAAATGATTAATGTCTGCTTTCCCTAAGCAGTAATTGATATTCCAACGGATCTATTACAAGGAAAGTCAACACTAATCCTCTGGGCAAAAGGAATTAACTGAAGATTAGAGAGAGAAGACACAAAAATGCCTCCAACAGCTAGATTAGCATACCAACGGATATAATGGAGTTAGCAACGGTCATTTAATGCTCTCTTAGTATAAATAGAGAAGCATTCAATTCCTCTCAACAACTAAGCTATGAGAAAACGAAAATCATTCAAGTTTCCAACTACTCTTGAGTTTTCTTGTGTAAAGTATCTGTTGATACATTAAGCTTCAGTGTTTATCATTATCTACTCTTAGAGAGAGTTTCCTACTTGTAAATCATTTATTGTAAAGAATCACAAGTCAGGGGACTTGGTGATTGGTTTCATTGATTGCAACTTGTAAGGGGAGATAGTTCTAGTGAGAGAATTACTCTTGAGTACAGAGTGTGTAATCAATTGTGATAGTGAAAAACCCAGAGAGTCTGGGGACTGGACGTAGGTCAAGAGATTGGACCGAACTAGTATAAATCCTTGTGTCTTGCTCTTCTACCTTCTACTTAGTTCATCTCTATTTTTAGTATACAAAAAAAGAGTAAATCGATTTTTTTTTTGAAATCCCCAATTCACCCTCCTCTTGGTGATTTAGCTCCACCTTCAAATTACACAAAAAGCAAGCATTAGCTTTTTTTTCTTCTTCAAAAGCATTAGCTAATTAGATATCAACGGATTGGTAATTTTCCTAAGAAAGCACCACTTAACTCCTCCCTTACCAGCTATAAAGATGTCGTTACCTTGAAATGGTAAGAAATCATGTGCCAAAAATAACAAGATGAATTACTTGCAACCCCACTCGTTGTCATACCAAGCAACAAGCTTCACCAAGTTTTTGCTCAAACCAATACCTTCCTTGGCATAAAAAATACTTGACCTGAAAAAAACAAAAGATATCTCCAATGACAAATAGGGGCAAATATGGATCTAAAGATGACAAGGTAGAGAATTTGATGCGTTTAATAGCTTCCAATCGAGATGACAATCCACACCTCGTCCACAACAAAGTCTTTGGTGTAGGCTTGCATCCTCAACGTAACCAAGGATTCCCTTCAACTTGCCCCTGGGACTCTTCCTTGAAAAAAAGTACAATTGAATCGAGACAAGCCAAAATCAACGCAACCCCAAAATCCTTCCAGCCATATCAAAGAGTTCTGTGCACTCGGGTCCTGCAAACCTCAACAATCAAATAATAATCATGAAATATAAGAATCAGTTTGAGGATAAAATCTTACTTGATGGCATCTTCAATTTGGTCATAGGTGGCTTACTTTTCCAGCCTCACAGTAAGATCAACAGCAGAAAGATTCAGAATAGGAACAAGGAAAGGACTATCAGTCAATTTTCCATTCAAAGCAGGAATCACTTTCCCAATAGCCTGACGCAAAGAAAAGTATATTAGTGAAGGATACCATATAAAGGTAACAACCAACATCAATATATGATTGCCAATTATTCACCTTAGCAGATCCAGTATAGCTAGAAAGAATATCAAGTGAAGAAGCTCTTGCACCCTTCCATTCTTTAACTGGTGGCCATTCAACATTCATCAGGCTAGATGAGCAGCAGTATAGCATGAACGTCATGATTATACTTAACAGACATAAATGAGAAATGCTAGATGTTACGGTTAATTATACCCACAAGTGATGGAGCAAAATATGGTTACTTGCCCCTCAACAATGCCAAATTCATCGTGAATAACCTAAAATTGACGAAGAAAGTTTAACATAACAGAACAGTATGGCATTGATACAAGTACAATACAAGTATCTGAAGGCCTGATAACCTTCGTTGTCATGATGTTTGCTTTCTTAATTCATGAGAAGATCATTTGGATATAATATGTGTTGAAATGCTTTTGTTTATTTATTGCTTGTGATTGGAACATTCAGTTTTGAAGCTTTAGTTTAATTTTTTTTTTTTTTTTTTTTTCGTTTATATTCCCTTGGTCTTGATTTGTGTTGCCCGGGAGTGCAAATGATAAGTATGGGGAAGTTGATAAATCCCAATTTTAATATATTTTATCCCACCTTAATCATTTATTTTGGGGATTATTTTAGGCTAATTTGGATATATTAGATAATAATTGGATTATTAGCCAATTTTAGGATATAATATAAATCAGAATTAATTATAAGATTATTGGGCCTAAATATTGATATTTTGATTAATATCTTGTGATTAAATAATATTTCTTAAGATATGATAGATTATGATTTTATCATATTAGAGATCCTATGGTGAAGAATTTTTTAGGGAAGCTAAAAAAGAATCCAATAGTGAAATTATATTGGACTTCTTATATTTTGATGGGCTCAAGTTGTTACCCAAAAATCTATCACTTTCTTCCTATTAATTAACCTAGTTGCATACCTAAGATTCACGCTCTCTTGGAGAGCCGCAAGAGACTACTCATTCACGAGCCGAGATGGACACGAGCGACTCAGAACGCTGAGAAAAAGGACGCAGCCGCTGGAATTGGTGTGGAACTTATATATTCATTCACCACGGGACGTCATTGAGAGAGAACAATCCTAATCAATCCCCACAGTCTTATCCATCCACGGCCTCACACCTTCAATCATAATCTCCCATTCAGGATTCATCGAATGGCCGTGAGTTGCTGTGTAAGGCGTGAAGGAATGATTTCCATGGCAGCTTGAGATCTTTAGGAGACAATTTGGGAGGAGCATGGAGGAAACTAGAGCCTAGGAATTTACACTTGAAGATCACAAGGGAGTGTCATTCTTTTTATTTTTTTAATTCAAACTTGAGATTATTTAGTTTTAAAGGATTTTGAGTTGTATTAATTGATAACAATCTAGTTTTAGATTGTAAACTTATTTCTTTTGGATTAGATTGATAATTCGAAGTTTTTATGCTTATTGTTGGATTCTTGTTTGCAATCTTTGGAATTGTCAATTGGGTTTATCGATTTAATTGTTTAATTGAGTTGATAAATTGTCTAGTTGTTTAATTGGACAATTGTAAGCAAAATTCCGAAATTATTTAGAAATTAATTGTGATTGGGTTTTAATGAGTTTAATTAATTAGCACTCATTCCATTATGAGTTTTCTAGTGAATTAGGTGTTATTGAACTTGAGGGTTTCCCATGTTTCAATTAGTTAATTAAATTTATTAATTCTAATCTTTACTAATCTCCTTTTGATCTAATTAATTAGTTTGGGATAAGAAAGTTAACTCCAAATGAATCCTAAGTTGTCCCATTCACCGTACTGAAGTAAACCTTTTGTGTCTTTTCTTATTTGATTTTCTTAATAGTTAGTTGATTTCTTTTCTTAGGATTTTAATTATTCTCTCATCACAAAACCCCCAAATTTGCATTCGCATCTAGATTAGTTCCATTCTCATATAGGTTTTAGAGTCATTTTCATCTTGCATTTAGTTAGTTTAGTTTCATTTCATTGCATTTTTTATCACCTAAATTCAACCTAAAGAAAAACCCACAACTTGCTCCTTGGGAGAATGACATAGGTTGACCCTAAACTGCATAATTAATTAGGACCTAGTTTAATTGATTGTTTTCGCGACAAAAGCAACTCATCCCCCATCCGATTACGAAGTGAAGTCTTGATAATTACAATCTCATGCTTCTATGCCTTATTTTTTGGAATTCCATCATAATTGTCTTATTATCAATGCTATCAACTACATCTTTTTAAATATAAGGCACTAAACAATCATTCAACTATTCATCCCTCATCCGATTACGAAGTAAAGTCTTGATGTATTAAGGGTGGACACTTAATTTAAGGTGGGCAATCATTAAAATATGTATTAATTTTTTTTTTAAAAAAAAAATCCTCAATTCAAAGGTGGGCACTTGCCTCCTTTGACTTTTGGCATATCAAGTTAATGACTCAAGTCATTAACTTCTTATATCAAGTTAAGCTTTCAATTGTCTAATTCTTTGAAGATCATCGACTTTGAATTTTGACATATCAAGTTAATGACTCAAGTCATTGACTCAAGTCATTAACTTCTTATATCAAGTTAAGCTTTCAATTGGCTATTCTTTGGAAAGCATGGACTTTGACTCTTAATATCAAGTTAATGACTCTAGTCATTAACTCAAGGCAAATACTTATTGACTCAAGTTAAGCTTCCAATTGGCCTATTTCTTTAGAAAGCATCGAGTTTAACTTTTGCATTACAAGTTGATGACTCTAGTCATTAACTCAAGTTGATAACTTTCTAACTTCAAGTCAAGAATCAAACTTTTCTAAGAATTGCTTTTAACTTTTGCATAACAAGTGAATGCCTCAAGTCATTGACTCAAGACAATTAATTTTCAACTTCAAGATAAAATTTTCAACTTGTGCATTTCGAATGTAATTGCTCTTGACTTTTACTTATCAAGTCATTGCCTCTAGTCACCAACTCAAGGCAATTATTTTTACCTCTAGTCAAGTTGTAATTTCATTTAACTTGCATTTTTAACTTGTGTAAAATGAATTTGCCTCTAGTCAAAGTTTCAAGTAAACTTCTTCTAGACTTTAAATTCTCTTATAAGATTATCTTGCCTCGAGTCGTTTATTCTTTTACCTATCAAGTCATTACCTCCAGGCATCAACTCTTTAACTAAAAGTTAATATTCTCTGTTTTCCAAATCACCGTCTCCGGAAAATCAAAATCAATTGATTGTGATTCTATTTCTTCAAATCATTACTATTCATAATTGCATTTAATCAATTTGTTAATGAGTTACAGATTATTAGAATGAGGATCAACACAGGATATTGACTAAAGCAATCCAGCATTTATTAAACTTACCTATTTGAGAAACTCAATCAATAGACATACCTCTGCAACATTCTGGACAAGAATATTTCATTTCCTTTGTTGGGTCTCATAATCACAATTACATGAATAATGACGGCGAACCCTTATGCTTAATCTCTAACGGTCATTTTAAAGAGCCTCAACGAATATTTCTTCAATCTTCAACTACTATAAATATTCAAAGGATTGAATCCATTAACAAGAACCAACGCATACACAGACAAAGCATTCAAAGCGATCAATTTCCATTTTGTTTATATCTTTTGATACTATTGAGCTTCATTATTTATTGTTCATCTACTCTGTGAGAGAGTTTTATCATTTGTTTTACATTCATTCAAATCTCAAGGTAGTGGTATCTTGAGTGTGAGTGTACGATTACAACTTGTAAGGGGGAGTGAGTCCTAGGGAGAAAGGATCATCCTGAGTTACAGAGTGAGTAATTGTATTTGTGAGATAGTGAAAATCCCAGAGTGTCTGGGTACTGGACGTAGGTCAAGAGTTGGACCGAACCAGTATAATTCCTCTGTTTCATTTATCTTTACCTTTCTTACTGCTTTCATCGTTTATCCATCGTACGTCGAAAGAATTTTTGAGATCACCTATTCACCCCCTCTAGGTGATATTCCACCTTCAAAGAGGATGACGGCGATGGTGGAGGAAGCAGAGGCACCGACAATGGTGGAGGAAGTAGAGGCACCGGCGATGGTGAAGGAAGTAGAGGCGTTGGCGATGGTGGAGGAAGCAGAGACGCCGGCGATGTAGTGGATGAAGTAGAGACGGGAGTGAGAGATGAGTGTGAGAGACGAGAGGCAGAGATGAGAGTGAGTGACGAGAGGAAGAAGACGAAGGAGTGGTTGTGGGGTTTTTATTTTTCAGGGGTATTATAGGTATTTTAGCTCTCCTTCCCACTTAACTAACTTCATTTTCTTTCTACCAAACATTTCATTTTTCCTAAACTTAAGTTTCATTCCCATGTTTACCAAACAACTCAATTTTTTAAATTCCCTCTTAATCTTCCCTTCCATTCCTTTCCCTCCTCTAAGTTTCTTTCCCATCCTAAATCTTCCCCATACCAAATGGGGCCTTACTTACCCAAGAGCTTTTCCTCCTCTTTTCTCTTACTCTCATAGCTTCTCATCTCTGTAACTAAGGATTTCAAAATTTTCTCTGTTACTCTTCTAGGAAAGGGAGATGATAATTTTTTGCTTCTGGCTTAGGCAACTAACTCCGGGGATCTGTGAAGATGAGAATTTCTTCTTCCCCAACCTGTCTCTCTCGGTCAAATGCTCCGAAGGGTAAGGGATCTCCTCACCGAACTCAAGCTCCGTGATCCTTGTTGTCTCCATCGGTGAAGTTTTGTGGTCCTTTTCTATTTTAGCTTCTCTATGTGAAGGTTTGTATTCTTCCGCCATTCTTCCCTTCGTCTTTGATCTCTCCCATTCTTCACTTTTCAACTTCTTCTTATACTTTTCTGGTAATGATTTTTGCGTTTTAAAACCTAAACGCCTTTTCTGCTTGCTTTTCTGCCAATTTAATTTTTATTGGGATTTGTTTTTTTTTTTTTGCTAACGATTTCTTTTGTGAACATTATAACAAAAATCCAGAGCAGTCATTTAAACTTCCTTTTCCCCCTACGATAAGGCATGGCAAGATTATTTTTTTATATCTATTTTAAATGGAAGGTATTTTAATAATTGTTAGTTTTGAAAATTAGTCTACATTCACTACTTTTTATCAAGGAGATTCATTTAAGGGAGGGGCAGTGATGATTTTCTTCAGGCTTGCCTCATAATATGGTGTGTGTAACACCCAAAATCTTGACCAAAACACTTGAAATATCTCCAACAAGGATGATTAACATCCAAATTATTAAAATACATAACTAATTCAAATCAAAATTCATTTTTGAGTCAACATAAATTCCCAAAATATTTCATAAAAAAATACAAAGCGAAAGTCTTAGAGTTATGGCAATAAAAATGACATAACATAAGTTCTAGGAGTACAACTGAGCTTTCAAGGTTCACTCCATAGGTTCTTTCCCTTGCTCCCTACTAGAACAATCACCAGAAAATTTTGTTAATATTGGGTGAGATTGACATCTCAGTAACTACTAAAAGTTTCTACCGTACACAAGTAAATCACATATAACAAAAAGTAGGAGCTGATTACATATATATTTGTATATACCATAATTTCACACAACGTTAATTATCACTATGTCAATGTGAACCGTATAATTATACAATATGTAATATGCAGTCTCCCTTATATCACCATCCATCATCAACCGCTGACTGGAGCCATAGGCTAACACATAGTCCAATAGCAACTCATCCATTTGACTGGATTGTCCCAAGCTCACCAAAACTTAAGATACACCCGGCCAAAGGTATAAAGCTTAAGTATGGACTATGGCTCCCCTCCTTAAAACAACACAACTAAGGAGGTGTCACATGTTCCACAACTCCAATGCAATCCCGGCCAAAGAAAAACATGGAAGAAGGGGCTTTAACAAGTGTCATTCACTGTGAACTGAGTGATGAGATACCACGTGGTAAAAGATCTATACATACAAATCCCTCCTTACTCCAACCTATCACATATGCAACCGCTATGTCAGACATATATTAAATCACCAACCATATAATAAAATGTCAAGGTACAATAAATCATGTTTCAATTCATATAAAATATCAATTTACAATACATACACATATACATATAATTCGGTCCTATAATTTTAAATAAAAGATAGTTACTCAAAATCATATACATTTCACAAGTATGTGGAAGAATATTCAGAGTTACTTGTTAATTCCTAACTTATAAGTAATCACACAAGAGTTACTCCAGAGCTCTCAATGAGAGTCTACAGAATTACAAACATAAATATCTATTAATATACTAATTAAAACTATTCTAAAGACACTCTAAAACTTAAGTAAAATTTAAAGCTACCCTCTGAAAATCTAACTGAGCTATATATCCAGATCAAGATATTTCCCATTAAAATTTATATCCAATGGAAAACAGAATTTATCTTGTTTACATATAGCAATACTTGAACATGGGAACCTAATACATTAAATTATTTATTTGTTGCCAGTAAAAGGCGTTTGTCATAGAAGTATAAGAAATTATTTTGAGAACAGTAGCTAATAAAGATAATAGGCACAATGGATAGAAAAGTTATATAAATTCATATATGTAAAAAGAGAGAGAAGGATATGTGATGAGTATAATGCTGAAAAGATAGAACCTCATTGGTGAAGAAAAGGACAAAGGATGAGAAAAGGTTCATGAATTAAGGAGAATTATAGGATATATATATATATATATATATATATATATAGAGAGAGAGAGAGAGAACTAATGAGTAATGACGAGACACACACAATAATAGTAATATTGATAGGTGAAAAAGGATGTGGGTCCCTATTGATGGAAAAAGAATGAATCAATAAATAATGTAGAATACAAAATAAAAGGATAAGAGGAATATTGTGATCTGGAGAAAACTAATCTACACACATACCCACGTTTATGAAAAAAAAACATTCACAGTGATAATATACATAATCATACACACATGAATGGTAGGTGAGATTTGGGTAATTTATTTTTTATCAGTAGTCAAACTTGCCTGAGAGAACCAAAAATAAGAAATAGATAAATAGTTAATAGGACAATGGGCTCAACAGTAGACAGGAATGGAGAGAAGGGTTTTGAATTTTGAATGATATGTGTACACACACATTCATAAAAGACTTTCTAAAACCCGACAATGGGGGATGTATATTACCCACCAATGATAGAAAATAATTTTAAAAGAAATACCCTCAAACCAAAAATGAAAACAACAAGTGGGTTAGGAGAATCAAGTTTGAAGCCATGAATCTATGATTAGGTGCAAACAATGCGGTGATGGTTTGGGGAAGCAAAAGATAAGACAAGATAAGACACACTATGCAGTAAAAAGAAAAGAAATGAAGGGAATAGGTGTGAAATCTGAAAATACTGATAAGACATTGTGCACGGAAAAGAAATGAAAACAGGGGCAACTAGCTGGAGAGAATGGACTGAGCCAAGAGTGTGGGGATGCGGCGTTGAAGTGTACTGGTGGAGGAGTAGTGGAGGGTGTTTTATAGGAGTAGGGTTAGGGTTTTTAATTTTTTTTAATAAATAAATAAAATAATAATTTTAGTGATATCTGGCAGCAATTTTGTTTTATATTATTTATTCCTATACTAAGATATTTTACATGCACAACCATATATGAATTATTTTAAGAACATTTTTTTTAACTTGGTTCTTCATTTTAAATTATTATTTTATTCTAACTCTTTGACTAAATAAAACTTACCTACAATTAACTTTAAGTGTAATTTAAGGATGTTACAGTGTGGATTCATCAATTCCTCTATATTTGTTGGTTCAACATCAGATGGTCATCATTCTTATTTCTAGAACTGTAGTTTTGGCAACTTCGTATGTCACAATACTTACTTATAGTTGTGGATTTGAGTGGTCTATCGCTTCTGTTGCCAAGCCGTCTGTTTCATCAAGGTTCATCTTTTTTTTTGCCAGCATGAAGATTCATCTTATTACAAACAATCCTACTGGCTCCGTTGGTCATATGTTGGTCATTACCTTTTGCTGCAATAAACATTGTTCATAATTGTTCACAAGGATTGGACAACTATGATTTTTGATGTATAGGATGCTCTCATTCTCATTAGCTTTGGACTTCTCAACTCATTATGGAAAGGCTCAACGATGTGTTCTACCTTACACCTGTGTCTGTACAAGCAACCCAAATTCCTGGGAACATAACAAATCTAAATAAATATATGACAGTTTGAGCCGCTTGAGCCTTTTATTCTATATGACAGTTTGCTTTTTAAAATTTCATATATGCCTGGAGTGAGTCGATGATAATTGAATATTTCATACACTTATTTTTATCTCTTGATTAATAATTTAGGACTCTTTAGTTAATAAATAATGGCTTTTATACTCATTTGGGCTTTGGGCATTTGATTATATTTTAGCCATTTATAATAATAAAATTTCAGTTTTATATTGCTTCACTATTTTTACCATAACTCTTGAACCAGACATTGGATTTGCCTCATTCTTGTTTCATATTTCAGATGATTTAAAGAGCTACAATTGTTATGAAGACATGAAGAGCAAATTCGGACAAGAGGGCGGTTGATTTTGGAGCCAAAGTCAGATGTATAATTCTGGATTTTTAATTGGGCTCAAATTTTGTAACTTAAGCCCATTTTGGGCTGAAGGCCGAATTGTGGATTGGAGCCCCATTTCGTTTTTCCATTTTAGGTTAAGTTAGATGGCAGCCACAAACTTGATTCATTCACCTTTTTACACATTTTCGGATTAAACACAGAAGTTTCATTTTCTCTGCAATGTTCTTCGCGTTCTTCGTGTTCTTCGTCTGTTCTTCATTTTTTCCAACCATGCTCGGCTAAACACGTGATTAACCCAACGTTGAGGATTCCATGATTCGTCCGAGAGCTTGTGCTTAATCGGTAACTTTACTCGTTTCTATTTTCATCTTATCGGATTCGATTTCTGGAAATAGTTCGAATATTAAATTTAATATTCGGTTTGGTTCATCCCAAGAACTAAGTTCGAACTAGGTTACAGTGTTGCTGTGCGATTGCACAGTGAGACGCCACTGTTCGAACATATGCTAGGCGATCGTCTAGTCGAGGGATTCTCTGGATGAATGCAGAGATTTCGGTTCATCCAGAACCAATCGTGAGTTAGTTATATTTCGTTCAATGATGGAAGTTTCTAGAATCTAAACGTTGAGTTGATTGTTTTTAATCTATTTCTGCATATTTCGTTCTGCTTCAGTTTATTTTCGTTTTTAATCTGTTTGAATCAAAACCCCCCCCCATTTTTACTTTTTATTTATTTGTTTTGTCAATCAAACCCGCTGCAAGTTCGTTGGGGAAACGACCCAGGGTCTCTATTTCTGCAAATCATTTTTGAACTTGGTTATTTTGGGAGACACGAAAAATCTCTGTCATTCGACGCTCGTGTTTAATTGCGGTATTGGAAATTTTGCCATGTTTAAAAAAAAAAAAAAAAAAATTGAATGCCCTTGGAGCACTCCAGTGCTTAAGACTACCTTTGGTTTATGGAACTTGGCTAGCTATGACTCACTAGGGAAAATGTGCTTTAGTGCTTTCACCTCTAACATGTCTTCTGACATTAACCTCTAGCGAAAGTCAAGGGCCAAAGCAACCTCTGCCAAAATCACGGGCCAAAGCAACCTGTCTGCTCTTTCATTCCCAAAATTTCTTCACAAGCCTAAGCACTAGCCTGGAGATTGAAACCCCTACTAAAGTTCAATGGATGGAACAACTGATGCTATACAATTAAATCTTAGTTGAACCTTCATATGATTTTAATCTCTTTGCTTATTTTCAACTCTAATAGTACTAGATGACTGTAATACTTATTGGGGTCTTAACTTCTTAGCACCCTACTAGATGGTTGTTTTGTTTTTATTCAGCGCATGGCAGTTTCATTACATGCATGTCTGATAGCTTAACCTTCTTCAAACTATTCACTTTAATGGCAAATTTCTGCATGCTTCTTAGCAACCTACTAGATGGTCGTTCTTTTGATTATGGTTTACCCTAAAATATAGGAAATATGTTGTTCCATGCTATATAATACTAGAAATGTAAATAGTTAGAAGGGACAATACTATGCATGCAGAATTAGAAGGACAGCTGCATATGGTGAAACATAACAAATCTAAATAAGCATGGCGGTAAAGTATTAAAGGAGGTTCATAGCATTTTATCACTACTCTAATTCATTGTCCTATATGAAAACTTTGTTATGAATAGAGAGTCAAAACAAAACTCTGAGTTGTCTTAAGAAACCTCCCACAAACAATTCTATTCCAATCTTTAGCAATATGTTTATAGTAGAGAGTTAATTGATTGTTGTACTATTGCAAACCAGGAAGCAAAGCTAAAAGCAGCAAGGATACACATTTAAGTGAGGAGAGGAGGCCCCAATTACTAAAATGAGAGCACTCGGAGAGGAGATTGGAATCCCCATTTAGTTTGGAAAATAATTCCTTTGCTAATAGTATTATGTACTTTTTGTGATCCCTATCAAAATAAGTATTATGAGTTATGAGGATCATTTTCTGATATTTTTCAGGTCTCTTTTTGTAGGTTTGTGGACTGCAGGAGAAAGTCTTAATAATCTGAATATGGTGATATTGAGGTCTATGCTACATGGGTTGTTAAAGAATTTCAATATGGCAATAATGTTTAAAAAGACTAAAGCCTGAAGCAAAGTTTAGAGACAAGGTGGACCACTTTAGCAGTATGTGTTGGAGTTTAAGCTTTATTTGATCCGTCAGCTTCAATATATGTAGAGGAAATTAGCAGTATTAAAAGTTACCTTTCTTTGGTGATGTATTGTAAGTTACCTTTTGTTTCTATTGTACAAAAAAATACTTTCCAAATGGTTTTTTATAAGGGACAATCAATATGGCTCAAGATATAGATCACTGTTCACGAGCCGTCCTTAGTTTTTTTTTTCAAATAAAAGATTCCTTCCTGGGGCTGCGAACAAGCAACGGCCAACTCACTTATGAGTGGAGAAAAAAATCATTATAAAATGTCACAATCCTCGTCTGTCCCTTCATCCTTGTCTTAGATTAAAATTTCAAAATCTTCCTCATTAGGCGACAAAAGAAGGGTTATAAATTGTTAATCTAAGAGTGAATAGGCAATCTGGAGATTTAGTAACGGTGGATGTTAGTTCTCTATATGTTTTGATGATAACTGACAATTGTAAACACAAGTTGAAGTTTGTCTTTGGTAAGTTGAAAAACTTACTGTCAAAGGAACACTCAGGTATTGGTTTCAAAACTCGAGTATTGACTTGACAGAGAGTAGATCAATTTTATTAAACAAAGCAAAACTCAAGTTTCCATTGGAAACTCGAGTATTGAACTTACAGAGAGCACTCCAAGTTTTTCACCCTGAGCCAAACTCGAGTATCGATTTGAATACTCAAGTATGCATCATACATAGACTCTTCAATATTTCCTGAAGAAGTCAAAACTTGAGTATCTATTTGGAAACTCAAGTTTTGGTCATACAGAGAGTCACCAAAGTTTTTAACTTGAGAAAACTCGAGTATGGGTATGGAAACTCGAGTATCGGATTAACAGAAAGTTTTCAAGTTTTGCACATGTTTTGAAAACTCAAGTTACGATTTGAAAAATCAAGTATTGACTTGGAATAGATTTCTCAAAGTTTTCACAATCTCTGAAAACTCGAGTTTCGGGCATACAGAGAGCTTTGCTCTTTTTCAATGATTTGGAAACTCAAGTATTGAAATGGAAACTCTAGTATTGAGGTTTTGGACTTAAACATATTTTTATATCAAAAGTCCAAAATTCGAGTTTGGATTTGGAAACTCGAGTTTTGTTTCTTTTCAAAGAAATGGTCCAAAGCTCTAATCACGACATTCCTCTCTGGAAGAAGTAAACTTGAGTATGATTATGGACACTCGAGTATTGATATTAGTTGCATAGTGACAAACTCGAGTATTGACGAACAAACTCGAGTATGAGTCGCAGAGGTTGAAAATCAAATCTGACAAATTTGTGAAATCTTCTTGTTTGATCTTAATACTTCCTATTATCTCTCATTAATATTCCTAGCTATGTTTAACCACTTTGTTAGTGAGTTTCATATTATTTAGAGGACATTAAATGAAGATTTGAACAAAAGCAAAAAGTGATGTCAGAACATTAAATGCAAAGTCCAGAAACTTGCATCTTTTTGTACCATCATTCTCTACACGTTACAAAGGGATTAATGTTTCCTTTCCACATCCAGTAGCTGCTCTTCCAATGGATTAAAAGTAAGAAGGCAAAGCACAAACATCTGTGCAACTGGATTAATCACAAAGTAGTGAGAGAAGAAGACCAAAGCTTAATCTAATCCTTGCTTAATGAAGGCAACGGTCATATTGAAGATTTCAACAGTCATTTAGTACTCTCTTTGTATAAATAGAGTTGTATTCAATTCTTCTCAACAACTAAGACACTGAAAAACGAATTGCATCAAAGTCTATCAACTACTCTTTCAGTTTCACTTGTAAAGTATCTTTTGATACTTTGAGCTTCAGTGTTTATCATTATCTACTCTTAGAGAGAGTTCACTGATCGGAAATCATTTATTGTAAGAATCTCAAGTCAGGGGACTTGGAGATTGGGATATTGATTGCAACTTGTAAAGGGGAGTAAGTTCTAGTGAGAGAATTACTATTGAGTTACAGAGCGTCTAATCAATTGAGATAGTGAAAATCCTAGAGAGTCTGGGGACTGGACGTAGGTCAAGAGGTTGGACCGAACCAGTATAAATTCCTTGTGTCTTGCTCTTCTTCCCTTATACTCTGGTTAGCTCTATTTTAGTGTTCGAAAACAAAGCAATTTCAAAAGAATTTTAAAATCCCCAATTCACCCCCCTCTTGGTGATTAAGCTCCACTTTCATTTGGTATCAAAGCAAGGTCTTCTCTGAAAAAGATTAACATCTTGAGAAGGATCACTATGGAAGGTATTCTACCTGATGGAGCTTCAATCAACCAACCACCGGGATTCAGTGGAGAGCATTATTCCTTCTGGAAAGCCAAATTCAGAGTCTTTGTCATGGCTTCTGAATATGGCCTATGGAGAGTATTTGAGTCTGGAGACTACAATCCAACGGTTGTAGAAAATGGCGCCAGAGTTCCAAAGCCTGAAGCAGCTTACGATGAGAATGATAGGAGAAATATCACACTCAACAGTAAAGCTATTCTCATGTTGCAAAGTGCCTTAAGTCAACAAGAGTATTTTCGTGTTTGCACACTGCCAAATGCAAAGGCCATGTGGGATGCTTTGGAGGTAGCTCATGAAGGAACTAATGGAGTAAAGCAAAACAGAATCAACACTCTCACAACAGAATATGATCTTCTTCGTGTGAAGCCTGATGAATCTATCAACGAATTTCGATTAAGATTCACCCATCTGATCAACCAGCTTGCTGCGTTGGGCAAAGAATATGAGCAACCTACCCAAGTGAGGAAAATTCTCAATATCCTCAACAAGGATTGGGAAGCTAAAGTCACTGTGATTGAAGAAACTCGTGGTGAATCAATGTCATCCGTTGCAGCCTTCTTTTGTAGCCTTTCTGAATATGAATCCAAGCTCAAGTTCAAGAAGGGACTTGATGAAGCAACTAGCAATTTCAAAGGCGTTGCTCTTAAAGCTGTCAAAGAAGCTAAGGAGACAGATGATGAAGAAGAAGACGACGATGAAGAGCTAGGCATGATGGTTCGTAGGTTCAAAAAGTTCTACAAAAAGGACCCAGGATACAAGAGGTTTCACAAGGGTATCTCCGGCCTTAAGGAAGAAAAAGTTAATATATGCTTAGTTGCTGAAGAAGAAGAGCAATATGAGAAAGATGATGAGGTCTGTCTAAGAGCATCAAATCCCAACAAATGGTATATTGATAGTGGATGCTCCAGACATATGACGGGTGATCAATCCAAATTTGCGTCAATCAAGCCCAAGGATGGTGGCAAGGTAACATTTGGTGGAAATCAATCTAGAAAGATTGTTGGCATTGGTGAAATTGGAAACAATGAAGGACCACAAATCAAAGATGTCTACCTAGTGGAGGGACTTTGTCACAATCTCCTCAGTGTAAGCCAAAGCACTGATAAAGGTAACTTAGTTATCTTTGATTCTGAGGAATGCTTGATTGTTAGTAAGGATATTCTCCTTTTGAAAAATATAAAATCAAAAGCCTTATTTAGAGCTCTTAGAGAAGGAAATTGTTATACACTTAATCTCTCTAGAAATGGTTCTGAAAAATGTTTTGTTAGTAATTTGGATGATAGTTGGCTATGACACAAACGATTAGCTCATGTCAACATGATCCAACTTGACAGATTACTTAAAAAGGATTTGGTAATTGGTGTTCTTTAACTTCGCTTTTAAAAATGACATGATTTGTGATGCTTGTCAAAAAGGGAAACAAACCAAATCATCTTTCAAATCTAAAAATGAAATTTCAACTAATAGACCTCTTCAACTACTTCATATGGATCTAGTTGGACCAGCTAGAGTAAAAAGCCTTGGTTGCAATCTTTATACTTTGGTCATAGTTGATGATTTCTCTAGATTTGCTTGGACTATATTCTTAACCTCTAAAGATGAAACATTTGATCAGTTTGTTGTTTTTGCCAAAAAGGTCCAAAATGAGAAAGGCTTCTCTATTTCAGGAATTCGGACTGATCATGGAGGAGAATTCAAAAACCATGCATTTGCAAAATTTTGTGACAGCATGGGAATTGATCACAACTTCTCAGTCCCGAGGACACTTCAACAAAATGGTGTTGTGGAAAGAAAGAATCGAGTTCTCACTAAGATGACAAGAGCTATGCTGAATGAGAACAATACTTCCCAAGTATTCTGGGCTGATGCAATGAGCACGGCTTGCTATATCTCGAATCGGGCATATCTTCGGAAGAAGTTGAGAAAAAACCCCCTATGAACTGTACAAGGGAAGAAAGCCAAACTTGGCTCATTTGCATGTTTTCGGATGTAAGTGCTTCATCCACAATAATGGTAAGGACAATTTGGGAAAGTTTGATCCCAAAGCGGATGAAGGTATATTTTTGGGTTATTCAAATAGAAGTAAAGCTTATAGAGTCTTTAATACTCGTACTCGTATTGTTGAAGAGTCTATGCATGTTGTATTCTGTGAATTCAAAGCTGATAAGTCACTGGATGATGATGAGGAAAATACTTTCAAAAATCAATTCTTTTCGAAAACTACTCCTGCCTCTATTGAAAATCCTAAGAATGTTTTCGAGGTTGATCCTCAAAATATATAGAAAACCCCGATCAATCTCAGCCTAGAGCTTGGAGGTTCATTAGGAATCACCCTTTGGACCAAGTGATAGGTGATGTAAAACAAGGTGTAAGGACCAGAAATAGCACTTTGAATGAAGTGACTTTTTCTGCTTTTATATTAGAGATTGAACCCTCTAAAATTGATGAAGCCCTTTTAGACAATGATTGGGTGATAGCAATGCAAGAGGAGTTACATCAATTTGATAGAAATCAAGTTGGGATTTGGTACCTAGGCCTAACGACCATCCGGTTATTGGCACCAAATGGGTATTCAAGAACAAACGAGATGAATCAACAATCATTGTCCGTAACAAGGAAAGATTGGTTGCTAAAGGCTATAATCAACAAGAAGGAATTGATTATGAAGAAACTTATGCTCCAGTGGCAAGATTGGAAGCCATAAGAGTTCTTCTAGCCTTCGCTTGTGTCAAAGGATTCAAGCTCTATCAAATGGATGTGAAAAGTGCTTTCTTAAATGGTTTTATACAAGAGGAGGTCTATGTAGAACAACCTCTTGGTTTTCAAAATGATCATCATCCAGATCATGTTTATCGCCTCAAGAAAGCTCTTTATGGGCTCAAGCAAGCTCCTAGAGCTTGGTATGAGCGATTAAGCAAATTCCTTCTTAATCAAGGATTTGTTAGAGGAAAAGCAGATACAACTCTCTTCATAAAGAGTAATAAGCTTGGTGAAGTTCTAATTGTTCAAATATATGTTGATGATATTATATTTGGAGCTTCTAATGATGCTTTGTGTGAAGAGTTTGCTAAGGATATGCAGGGAGAATTTGAGATGTCCATGATGGGAGAACACAAATACTTTCTTGGTCTGCAAATCAAGCAAAGGAAAGATGGAATCTTCATATCTCAGACCAAGCATCTCAATGATCTGCTGAAGAAGTTTGGGATGGATCAATGTAATAGAGTTGATACTCCAATGAGCTCAACCACTGCCTTGGATGCTGATGAAGAGGGCAAGGACTTTAATATTACAAGATATAGAGGAATGGTTGGATCACTGCTCTATCTTACTACAAGTCGCCCTGACATCCAATTCAGTGTGGGAATGTGTGCAAGGTTCCAGTCTGCTCCCAAGGAGCTCTCATGCAGAAAATGTGAAGAAAATCTTCAAATACCTTGCTGACACAAAGACCCTTGGATTATGGTTTTCCAAAGGTCAACCTGAACATCTGGTGGCATATTCAGATTCAGACCATGCTGGATATGAGACGGATAGAAATAGCACAAGTACGCAATGTGAATTCCTTGGTGGCTCACTTGTCTCTTGGTTCAGCAAGAAGCAAACAAGTGTAGCTGTGTCTTCTACTGAAGCTGAATATGTAGCTGCCTTGAGTTGCTGTGCTCAAGTCCTATGGCTCAAGCAACAACTATCTGACTTGGGAATCAACCTGAAGGAGATCCCAATATTGTGTGACAACACAAGCACAATAAGCTTGGCCAAGAATCCAGTGCAACATACTCGGACCAAGCATATTGATGTGAGACATAATTTCATAAGGGATCATGTTGGAAGAAGGATGTCAAAGTCATGTTCATCCCAACTCATCTTCAACTTCCGACATCTTCACCAAACCATTAGCCAAAGAACAATTTAATTTCATAAGGAGAGAATAGGGAATGGTAAATCCCAATGAGTTGTAAGTATCTCTCTCTCAATGTTAGTTATGGTTTTGATGATTGTTAGAAACTAATTTAAACATCGGAGTATCTAGTTATGTTTTATGCAGGATGCTTGAAATACTGGTATTTGCTGTCGAAAGAAGAAAACTCGAGTTTTGGAAACAATACTTGAGTTTGTCGGGGTCAGAGAGCAACCTTGATTTTTGGAGAAGATGAAACCTCGAGCATGTAAGTTGGAAACTCGAGTTTCCATCAGACAGAGAACAACCATGTTTTGAAGAATGGTGAATACTCGAGTTTGGTAAGTGAATACTCGAGTATTGTCGCGGAAGTTCAAAGGTTCACCTTACATCTTGGCAGTCCAGGTTAGTAGCCATTCATCAAAACTCGAGTCTTGTAATGAATACTCGAGTATGGTCGCGTCTATATATATGGGTCACTATTCATGTTCTTCAAGACTCGCCTCAAAACTCAAGTTTTGCCCTAGTTGTTCTCTCTTCTCTCTTTGATTTCTTCATCTCTCGTCCAAAATCCTCTTTCAAAAACCCTAAATGGCTTCCAGATCAAACCCTCAAGACATTCTCGACACAGATTCAGACCACGAAGGGTCAAAATCCTTGCCTTCTCCCCAATCAAAGGAACCATCTGAACCCTCGAGCCTAACCCTAGTCCCTCTACCTCCTCCACAACCTCAACCAGATCGACCTAAAAGGGTGAAATCTTTCCCCCAACGCTTCAAATATGGGATCGATAAGAAAAGGTTGGGAGTTGCTGCGACTCAATCATTTTCTTCATCCAGACCAAAAGGAATTGTGATTAAAGATCATTCTGAGGTTACCCACAAACTATCTAGCTCCAAGGTATCTGAAGAAACTCATGCCTTGTTTGAAATTTACAGCCACACTTCAGTACCTAGAGATTTTATAAATCGATCTTTTCAACTGGCTGGGGAAGATGCCATTAGTTTTAACAAACGATTCGCTCATAAGACCTTTTGTCCAATAGTTTCTATCGACTTGGCCAAATTAAAGGAGGAATTCAATTTAGACCTTACTCCCTGGCTCAAGCAATTTGAACCTCTGATTTCAATTAGAGCCTCATATAGCCCCACTCTTGCTAGATTATTTTACCATTACATGCAGTATGATAATCTCTTGGATAGTAATGGCCACTTACTGGAAGAAAGAATCACCACTACCCTCAAGGGTCAAAAGATTGTTTTGTCTCCTTCCTATCTAAACCTTCTTCTACAAATTCCCAATCCTCCACCTGTAGCAACACTGACCTATACTCCTAGATAGATTTATGAACTATTAAGACCCAACAAGCCTATTCCTGAGAGGTTAGATGCTCTAAACTTCTCACCTGCGTCCATGCCTCCTCAGCATCGAGCTATCTGGTACATTTATACCAGAAATCTCATTCAGAAAAATGGTAACTTCACTTACTTCTCGAAGGAAGATTACCCCGTCTTTGCTTCTCTCATTGCCCAAGTACCTCACAATATTGGGCACTGGATCTTTCAAGAAATGGCCAAGCTTTGCTTCTCCTCTAGACAGACTTCCCAGATTCCTTTTCCAAGTCTCATCTCAGTGATTCTGTTTCATGAGAAGATTTGGTACCTGCCTATGATTGACCAGCCAGAGAATCCTTCACGGTTTGAAAGACACATATTGGATCTCATGAAAATTAATTGCGATGAAGTCTCAGATCAATCACAAGCTCTAAACCACTCCAATCACCACCTCATATCCCATTCCTGCTTCCTCACCTACTACAGAGATTCCTCACCTCATATCTCAGCTCCATCTCTTTTTGAGGATGACAAAGGGGGAGAGAAACAGGGAGAGTAGAATTTAGAGTTTGAGTTTGAGTGTGTATGTTTTTGTGAAATTGCTGCCTTATTTTTTTTTTATTGAACAAATGTAGCTTTATACTTCAATGAAGGAATGCATTTTGTGGATTTTCCTTTTTGATTATCTCTGATATTCTATGTTTGTTTGATTACTGCTATAAGAAAAATCATATTTCAAAATGCCTAAACCTTTCAAAATGCAAAACATCATTTCAAATACGAACTCTCTCAAATTCTTGAAATCTTGGTTTGCAAGTGTTGTCATCATCAAAAAGGGGGAGAATGTTAGTTCTCTATATGTTTTGATGATAACTGACAATTGTAAACACAAGTTGAAGTTTGTCTTTGGTAAGTTGAAAAACTTACTGTCAAAGGAACACTCGTGTATTGGTTTCAAAACTCGAGTATTGACTTGACAGAGAGTAGATCAATTTTATTAAACAAAGCAAAACTCAAGTTTCCATTGGAAACTCGAGTATTGAACTTACAGAGAACACTCCAAGTTTTTCACCCTGAGCCAAACTCGAGTATCGGTTTGAATACTCGAGTATGCATCATACAGAGACTCTTCAATATTTCCTGAAGAAGTCAAAACTTGAGTATCTATTTGGAAACTCAAGTTTTGGTCATACAGAGAGTCACCAAAGTTTTTAACTTGAGAAAACTCGAGTATGGGTCTGGAAACTCGAGTATCGGATTAACAGAAAGTTTTCAAGTTTTGCACATGTTTTGAAAACTCAAGTTACGATTTGAAAAATCAAGTATTGACTTGGAATAGATTTCTCAAAGTTTTCACAATCTCTCGAAAACTCGAGTATGGAATTGGAAACTCGAGTTTCGGCATAGAGAGCTTTGCTCTTTTTCAATGATTTGGAAACTCAAGTATTGAAATGGAAACTCTAGTATTGAGGTTTTGGACTTAAACATATTTTTATATCAAAAGTCCAAAATTCGAGTTTGGATTTGGAAACTCGAGTTTTGTTTCTTTTCAAAGAAATGGTCCAAAGCTCTAATCACGACATTCCTCTCTGGAAGAAGTAAACTTGAGTATGATTATGGACACTCGAGTATTGATATTAGTGCATAGTGACAAACTCGAGTATTGACGAACAAACTCGAGTATGAGTCGCAGAGGTTGAAAATCAAATCTGACGAATTTGTGAAATCTTCTTGTTTGATCTTAATACTTCCTATTATCTCTCATTAATATTCCTAGCTATGTTTAACCACTTTGTTAGTGAGTTTCATATTATTTAGAGGACATTAAATGAAGATTTGAACAAAAGCAAAAAGTGATGTCAGAACATTAAATGCAAAGTCCAGAAACTTGCATCTTTTTGTACCATCATTCTCTACACGTTACAAAGGGATTAATGTTTCCTTTCCACATCCAGTAGCTGCTCTTCCAACGGATTAAAAGTCGAAGGCAAAGCACAAACATCGTGTAATTTGGATTAATCACAAAGTAGTGAGAGAAGAAGACCAAAGCTTAATCTAATCCTTGCTTAATGAAGGCAACGGTCATATTGAAGATTTCAACGGTCATTTAATACTCTCTTTGTATAAATAGAGTTGTATTCAATTCTTCTCAACAGCTAAGACACTGAAAAACGAATTGCATCAAAGTCTATCAACTACTCTTTCAGTTTCACTTGTAAAGTATCTTTTGATACTTTGAGCTTCAGTGTTTATCATTATCTACTCTTAGAGAGAGTTCACTGATCATAAATCATTTATTGTAAGAATCTCAAGTCAGGGGACTTGGAGATTGGGATATTGATTGCAACTTGTAAGGGGAGTAAGTTCTAGTGAGAGAATTACTCTTGAGTTACAGAGTGTCTAATCAATTGAGATAGTGAAAATCCCAGAGAGTTTGGGGACTGGACGTAGGTCAAGAGGTTGGACCGAACCAGTATAAATTTCTTGTGTCTTGCTCTTCTTCCCTATACTCTGGTTAGCTCTGTTTTAGTGTTCGAAAACAAAGCAATTTCAAAAGAATTTTAAAATCCTCAATTCACCCCCCCTCTTGGTGATTAAGCTCCACTTTCAATGGATATATAAATTGTGAGGGCGGTGCGGAAATGCATATGTAATTATGTAAGCATATTGTTCAGCATTCTTTTTTTTTGTGCTATATTTTTTACCTCTTTCTATTATTGTTGATTATTGTGATGACTTGAGCTATGTGAATTATCTTCATAGGGTTTTGATTGGTGCAAAAAAGAAGTAGCTTTCAACCAAACAAAAAAAGCTCAATTGTTGATTACTATTTTTGAGGTTTCATGTAACGCCCGTCCTAAATGTGCCTTTATTTATCAGAGTTATAGCGCACAGGCATCGAAATAATTTGGATGACTTAATTGCGGAATAAAACTTTCATAAAATAACTTAGTTTAAAAATATTGATAACGCGAGGATAAATTTTTCGCGAGCGATATCTATCCCATATGGGGAATCTTACTACAGTAATCCAAAATGTTAAGATAAAAGATAAATGTTTAGTCTAATAGTCCTGAATGATAAAAGATAAACTTCTTCAGTAATCCTTACTGATGCGCCTTTCCCCTCGTGCCTGATCCACTTCCTGTTTCCTTCATATGGTCTGGAGTTCAAATGAATGAACCACAGGGGTAACAGTTAATCTCATGAACAGATATGAAGCATAAATGACAATATAGCACATGTTGAACATAGAAGTATTTACAAGTAAACAAGTCGCACCAGAATCGCTATGAGTTAACGGCCAAGGACCGACCCTTATTAGGACACGCGGCCCTATGAGACACGCAGCCTCAAATCCATAGCTAGGAAAAACATAACATGTAAATCATCTATCAAACATGATCAGCTAATACATGAACACATACATACATGCTAACAAGATTACAGTTACCCACCTAAAACTTGAATCCTTAAATTTATGTCCGGTAGATGTTGGGATCGGTCGAGGCGTCTATGAAATCCTATAAACGTTCACCATTGCCATTAGTCACTTAATCGAGTCGCAGAGTAACTAACTACGCGAATTTAATTTTTAGAGGATTAAAAATGGATAACCCTAAAAATTCTCTTACTAATAATACCTTTTTTAATTATCATTAATTAATAATAACACTCTTTTATTTATTATCAATTAATAACATGCTTTATTATTTATTCCCTTTATATATATATATATATATATATATATTATATCATCATTTATTTATTTTATTATAATTATTATTACTTTCAACACAATATAATACACACACCAGAGCTAACTCAAAACACACACATGCATGTAACTACGTGTCACTCACATGCACTCATACTATTCCTTACACAAATACATATCCAGACTACATATATATATACTCCTTATCTATTAATTATTACTTTGAAAATCTAATACGTGAAGCATTTTCTGGTGCAAAAACATGAAGAATGCATGCGATTCCTCTTTTCTGAGAATACACTCAACACACTACTCTAAAAATGTATGAACTCTACAACAAGTGGAGTTTCCTATATTTTCTAAAGGCATCGGTGAGTGTGTGTGTGTGCAACATTTATGTTTATTCCTTTTGTTCTTTTACATCAGCAATAGCGTTTTTCCTAGGCTGTATCACAATGAGTTTCTTTTTTAAAAACAAAACAAAACAAAACTTTCCCATCTTTTATTTTATCCCTTCTTTGTCTTTCACATACAGTGATGTATACACCTAATCATAACCTACAAGCATCTATATCTATATATGATCAGTGGGTTTTTCTTAAATTCGATGATACACACACAGCAACGTTCTTTCCTTTTTTTTATATATTCTTTCTTATCCTTTAAATGTACAAAGCATTATATATATACATCACTAAACCTGGCAGTGTTTTATGGATCGGCTTGCATTATACATTAACCTTTGGTTCAGTGATAACCATTTCTAAAGATACCAACTCAATTACACAAACTGCCTCTGTTGCAATATTCATTTAGCAGGAAATGATGTATGGGCCGAAGGTAGTACATCAAAAATGGGCTATGAGTGTTTTAATCGAATGGACATTGAATAATAATAGGAAACAAAATTCTGATGAATAAGCACAATGGAGGAAGTTGGTTTCTGCTTCTAATATATGTATTTAGGAATACGTGAACTTAATGCAATTGAGAGATAGTTTGTGGGTCTCACACCGAAATTATCCCACTTAATTCTCCTCAAGTCTTTTATTTGTAATTAGGCCAATTACTTATATAATTGGAATTATTGGAAAATAAATTAATCCTTGATTCTATATAAGGATTTTCCTTTTCCCAAAACAAATTAAGGAAAAATAAGCCTAAATCTCCAATAATTATTCTTATAATTATTTTAAGCCAAAATTTCGTAATTCATTCTCATATATTATTCAAATTTCAAATCCCAAAATTTGGGATGTTACATTTCATTTCTAATATTTAGTAATTCATTAGTAGTGATGTTTTAATGTTCCTTAAAGAAAGAAAGTTGCATCACTTAAAAAGAAAAATATATTAAAGTAACTCTTAAAGTACTATCATCGCAACGCACACTTGCGAGGAGAAATCTGCTTCGTTAATGCTATATAAGCCGTATCAATAGGGTGTGATCAAAGCCCACGAGAAAGAGGGAAAGAGGCAAGACTTTACTGTTTTATCTCGCTATCCATGTTTAATTGTTTATCTTACCTTTAATGTGAGGAGATTTAAGCCATCATTAATCACATCTTTTGGCTATGATCAATTACAAAGTTCTCCTCTGGTTCTCAATATAAATTATATTTAGAAAGTTGATTTTAATCCCAAATATAAGACATAATTTTTATATTTGTTAATATTTTTCTTTTTTACCCCTATCGATGTTCTCTCAACAATAATCAAGATGAGAGAGAATTAAGGAATTAAGGAAAATAACTATGAAATATTAGAAAATACATGCCATATTAACTTCGTTAATATAATTAAATTAGATAAATATGTCTCATTGAATACATTTCTTTATAATAATTACTATTACACGTGCACTGAGAAATTCCTCCATAGCATCCGTCTAAAATATATTATACGTATTTCTCATTTTTTTTTCTAAATTACCCTTGTTTCCACTCATTATATCTCCACATTAAATTTTCACTCATTAGCTCTCCTTAGCCCTCTTTAGGAATAAGGATATATTTGAAAGAAAATTTGCAGATATTATATATTTATTACTTTTAACTGGATTTAACTACCATTTTGATCTACATGAAAGTGGTAGTTGTTACCTATAAAAAGGATCGATAAAGTATTAAAATAACAATGTGAAAGAGGGATCTTTATGCTGACACATGGGTTAATATGTTCTGAGTTGTCCTAAACCTATTGATCAATGCATATTTGTGTTGATTCACTAGTTGCACCTAAGAATCTCTCTCAAATCAACCTATGAGAATGAGTTGTTGATTATGTGGACAATACAAATGTATTGTAGAACTAGAGATAGAGAGAGATACAAGAAGAAATATATTCTCAAATATATGTATATTCATGCACATAATAGAGGTATTTATACACAAGAGAATTAATGACTCATTATGTAAATTGATTCGTTGATCTTTATAATTTCTGATTGTGCTATACTAATTATAATATATATTTCTTAACACTCCTCCTCAAGTTGGAGCGTAGATGTTAATCAAGTCAGACTTGTTACAAATATAGTCAACACAAGTCCCATTTAAGGCCTTAGTTAGAAGATCGTCCAATTGATCACTAGATCGCACATGCCTTGTGATAATTGAATATTCCATACATTCTTTAGTACTCTTGATTAATAATTTAGGACTCTTTAGTTAATAAATAATTATTTTTATGCTTATTTGGGATTTGAGCCTTTCATTAGATTTTAGTCATTTTGATGATAAAATTTCAGTTTTACATTGCTTCACTATTTTTACCATAACTCTTGAACCAGACATCGGATATGCCTCATTCTTCTTTCATATTTCAGATGATTTAAAGGGATACAATTGTTATGAAGACATGAATGACAAATTCGGACAAGAGGGCGGTCGATTTTGGAGCCGAAGTCATATGTATATTTCTGGATTTTTATTTGGGCTCGAATTTTGTAATTAAAGCCTATTTTTATTTTATTTCTGTTTGGGCTTGAATTGTTGATTGAAGCCCCATTTCATTTTTCCATTTTAGGTTAAGTTAGGCAACGGCCACAAACACTTATGTCATTACGTTTTTACATATTTTCGGATTAAACACAAAAGTTTCATTTTCTCTGCAATGTTCTTCGCGTTCTTCGTCAGTTCTTCATTTTTTTCCAACCATGCTTGGCTAAACTTCTATGATTAATCCAACATTGAGGATTACATGATTCGTCCAGAGATCTTGTGCTTAATTGGTGACTTTACTCATTTCTGCTTTCATCTTTCGAATTTGATTTCTGGAAATAGTTCGAATATTATATTTAATATTCGGTTTGGTTCATCCCAAAGATTGAGTTCGAACTAGGTTCCAGTTTTAATGTGCGATCGCATAGTGAGACGCCACTATTCCAACAGATGCTAGGCGATCGTCTAGTCGAGGGATTTTCTGGATGAACGCAGAGATTTCGATTCGTCCAGAACCGATCGTGAGTTCGTTTATATTTTGTTCAATGATGGAAGTCTCTGGAATCCAGATGTTGGGTTGATCTATTTTAATATGATTACTTTCATTTCGTTATGTTTCTGTTTATTTCATTTTTAATTCTGTTTGAACCAAAAACCCTCATTTTTACTGTTTCTGTTTCGTTGTTACTGATTTAAACCCACTACGAATTCATTGGGAAAACGACCTAGGTTTCCATTATATTGCAAATTATTATTGATCCTGGTTATTTTGTGAGATTATGGCAAATCTCTGTCACCCTGTAGAAATAAAATTCTCCTTGATCTTATCCCGTACAAAGTGACAATCAATTTCAATGTGTTTCGTTCATTCGTGAAACACAAAGTTGGAGGCTATGTGTAGAACAACTTTATTATCACACCAAAGTTTCGCAGGCAATGACGTGGCAAGACTAACCTCCTTCATTAACTGGTGAATCCACACAATTTCTTGTACTAGCTGAGCCATGGCTCTATACTCAGCTTTTGCACTTGACCAAGAAACCACATAATGCTTCTTGCTCCTCCAGGATACTAAATGTCCACCTATAAACACACAATATCCTATGGTGGATCTTCTTGTAGCCTTGGACCCCGCATGATCTGCATCACAAAAGCATTCAATTTTGTTGTGGTCATGATTCGTATAGAGTATACCACAACCAGGTGACCCCTTCAAGTAATGTAAGACACACTCTAAAACTTTCAATTGAGCAACGGTTGGTACAGTCATGAATTAGCTGAGTACACTAACTGGAAAAGTCACATCGGGGTCACCGTGAGATATTTTAATTTCCCAATCAATCTACAGTATCTCTCAGGATAGACAAACAGCTTGATCTTCTCTGGGTCAACTTTCTTTCTCACATCCTCAGGTAGCTCATCAAATGGTATGTTGTCATCAATGTCCAAGAAGGGATTAGAAATCATGAGAAAGCTACTTGGTGTTGCTCCGAGTTTCCAGTTTCTTTTAGCAGATCAAGAACATATTTCCTCTATGTCAAAAGGATGCCTTTCTTACTTCTCATAACCTCTATCCCAAGAAAGTACTTTAACAGACTCAGATCCTTTGTTTGAAAATGAGAATTAAGAAAGGCCTTAGTGATGAGATTCCCGAAGCATTGCTACCCGTAATAACAATATCATCAACATATACCACTAAGAGAATCATGCAAGCATTTGTCTGCCGATAAAACACAGAATGGTCACACTTACTCTGACTCGGACCAAACTTCTTGACCACAGAGTTGAACCTATCAAACCAAGCATGAGGGCTCTGCTTCAAGTCATATAAAGACTTCTAAAGATGACATACCTTCCCACGCTCCCCTTGAGCAACAAAACCATGTGGTTGCTTCATTTATACTTCCTCAAGAAGATCACCATTCAAGAACACATTCTTAACATCCAACTGATGAAGATTCCAACCATAATTGGCTGCCATAGAAATGAAGAGGCGAACAGAGGACAGTTTTGCCACAAGGGAGAAGGTTTCCTAATAGTCTACACCATAGGTATGAACATATCCCTTGGCAACCAGTTGAGATTTCAAACGTTTCATGGTGCCATCAGCTTTTGTTTTGACCGTGAACACCCACTTACACACGATAAACTTCTTACCAAGGGGTAAATCAATAAGATTCCAGATACTTGCTTTATCAAGGGCCACCATTTCTTCTACTATTGCAGCACGCCAACAGGGATAGGCCAAGGCTTGTTTGAGAGTAGTGGGAACGGTGAGAGATTCTAAGGATTCTATGAAGGAACACGATGGAGGAGACAAATGGTTATAGGAAACAAAGGAAAAAATAGGATAGGTGAAAATACGTTTACCTTTGCGTAAGACAATGGGCAAGTCATCAGAAGTTTCAGAAGTATCAAGCACTATGTATGGTTCAGGGATTTGGTTCCCATCATCTTCTTCATTTCAGTCGTTGCATTGAAATCTGAACGATTCAGATTTAATCTTTTATAAAAAAAAATATTTTTAACTTTTTTAATATTTTTTTAACATTTTTATAAAAAGATTAAATCTTAGCCGTTCGATTTCAATCCAACGGCTGAGATAAAAAAGAGGATGGGAGCCAATCCCGTGGTTCGGAGGCTAGAGCAAAAGTATCAGGAGTATCAGAAATATCAGGCATTGTTGCTGGTTCAGAAGTAGGAGCAGAAGGAACTAATTCAAGACGAGACACCGAAGCTGGCACTAGTAGGTCAAGAACTTGATTGATTACATTACTTTCTGATGATGGCCTTTTTTGTCTTTAGACTTGGGGTCCACAATAAAAAAATAAATCAAGGATTGCGTATAGGCAAACCTAGGATCGTTCTCTCTCTCGAGGAGCCTTTTATTGAATCCTAAGTAATCTAAATGTCATGCAAATGCAATTAAAACAAGGGGAAAATATGTTTTTGGCTTTTCAAATTAATAAACTAAAATAAGAATGCAATTAAATTAAATGCTGGCTAATGTTTTTGGTATTTTTAATAAAATGGAATGGAGTATGAAATGTATGAATGATTGCTCTTGGAAATGGAATAGTGACTATCCTAGTTCAATTAAATGTAGGAGTAAATTTTCACTAAGTCTAGATGAAAAACCCCAAGATACCACTTGAGTCCAATATTCCCAATTAATAATAGCTCCTACTACCGTAGCAAACTATTACCTCTTGAGATATTGTTTAAAACCACTTAGTGTGTGATTAGGATAAATTAATGCAACTTGCTTCATCTTGATATGAATGCGATACCACGCCACTCAATTAATTCAATTCAATTATACTATCTAATAATACCACGTAGAAAGCACAATATCATTGAATTAATAAGGAAATACAAATTTATAAATCCAGCAAGCTACTAAAATTCAATCCACAAAGTTATCCAACCGGGTAAACTAAGTCTCAACAATTCAAAACAATATTCCTAAAACAAGGAAATTCAAATCAAATCAGAGAAAATAGATTGAACAAAATTTACTCCCCTAATTGAAGCTTTAGAACTCAAGCCACTTAATCCACATCCAAGAAGCAAGAAATCAGCTGGTCATATTCACTGGAGAACCCCACACAAACAGCATATTAAATCTGGAATTTGGGAGAATACGGTCTGGGGTAGTGTAAAAAAAACTTGTGAAATAGAGATGATGGAAAATGAAGTTAATGGTGGTCTGGAATGTTAAAGATGATGAGGCTGGTGATGAAGGTCGACTTGGAGGTCCACGATTGAAGAAGCAAGATGGTTCACGGCACAGCGTTTCTCGCTCCTCCGGTTCTTGCCGGCGATGAAGATGGTGGTTGAGGGTGAGGAGGTCGCCGGCGATGGTGAAGAGGAGGATTACATGCGGCGACGATGAGGAAGGTGAGAGGAAGGGTCGACGTGAATCCCGAATGCGTGAAGGTCTCCGATAGTGAAGGCGTGAAGGTCCTCCTCCAATTCGCGGCGCTCTTTTCTTTAAGGGAAAATTCCATTTAAATACCAGATGAATTTACAAAACCCCCATAGGTCCTCCGAATTTGTAAAAAGACTGAGAGGTACCAAGGACCTATGAGGGATATGCAAATTCGCGTGAAATTATCTTTCTACCCTTACTTTTAAATAAATTATAAAAAAAAAAATTAAAAACCCCACCCCTACCCCCACCACCCACCGTCGCCCGCCGGCCACCACCACCGTCGCCACCGGCCGGCCACCACCACCACTACTGCCGCCGTGGCGGCTGGTGGTGGGGTAAAGTGGGGTTTTTTTAAAATTTATTTAAAAGTAAGGGTAGAGAGGTAATTTCACGTGAATTTGCATATCCTCATAGGTCATTGGTACCTCTCGATCTTTTTACAAATTCGGAGGATCTTTGGGGGTTTTACAAATTCATCCGTATTTAAATGGAATTTTCCTTTCTTTAATTCAATCTTTCCCCCAGCTGCGTCCGGGTAATCATTTGCTTTGTCGGGCCCCCATCTTTAATTGAATGAAGAAAGTCAAATATTCAAACAGACTTACAGACCTAATCCAAAACGCAGAGTTGGGAGGTAGGGACCTAAGTGAAAAGTTTAAAACGTTTTTGTAGAGGGACTAAACTGCAATTTTAACAACTTGAGTCCAAACTTCTATTTTCAAATTTGGTCCAATTTCTTCAAACACCTACAATTTAAACCAATCAAGCCAACATCAAATCTTCCCAAAAAATAATTAATAAGAGCAATTAAAATAATTATGACAATTTTACCCTTTTTAACACAGTTTTCATGTAATCACTCCTTAATCCAAATTAATCATAAATAATACATTTTTGGCCCAATTAACATGATTAAATCCCAAATTAAATCATGAAATAACACATCAACATATGGTTCGATCACTTTCCCTAGGACGATTCTGATAAACATGACAGATAGGTGGTTTAACATGTGCCGGGTCAAATGCTTGCACTGATGGTAACTAAACCATGTAGACCAAGAGATCATCTAGACTGTCGGTGGTGTCATCTGTAGAGACATGGGATGTAGGCGGAGTAGAGACTAGGGCTGAGCATGAAACCCATAATCCATGAGCCCGCCCAAAACCCAATGTAATTGGGCTATATTGAGCCCGCCCAAAAAGACTTTATAATGGGTTGGGTTAGAACCCGCCCATTTAAGATTTAAATGGGCGGGCTATGGGTAAACCTATGGGTGCCCATACCCGCCCATTTAGTGTGATTTTTTTTATTAACTACCCATCTCATTCCGCATTTCATGTAAAACATTCCCTGAATCCCTTCCTATTCGAGTATTTAGCCACCTCTAATCCATAGCCATAATTTAAAAGTTGGAGTTTGAACATCAAGATTATGTAATGATGGTACTTGTCTAAATTTATGTTGTTTTGTGTGAATTGTAATTATGGAACTTTGAAGATTCAGATTTTAGAAATTGAAATAATGAATTTGGATGGATGCTTAATGCTTAAATATGTTTTTTTTTAATTAAAAAAATAAACAAGTTAAATGTAAATGGGTTACCCAAAACCTAGTTAGCCCGCCCATTTATGTGGTAGCACATTTACACGGGTTTAAATGGGTTGAGGTACGGGTATGAGCTAACTCATACCCATTTACCCTCAGGTTACCCAACCCGCCCATTGCTCTGCCCTAGTAGAGACATGAAAGAATGAGGTCGACCCATGGAATGTGACATCTGCAAACATAAGATAATACCGAAGAGTGGGAGAATAGCACTGATAACCCTTATGAACCTTAGAATACCCAAGGAAGACACACTTAAGAGACTTATGATCAAGTTTGGTACAGTTTGACCCTTATTTTTCCTACATTTCTCCTTCGTGTTTGTTTTTTCTTGTTGGAGGGGTAATTGATTCACCGAGTGGACACCCATTCTCTCCTTTGATTATTTTGAAATTTGAATGCTTCTTAAAGGATTGACTAAAAAAATAATGGTTTTAACAAAAACAATAGGTACTAACAATATATGTAAAAGGATTGAGTAATGGGGCTTTTTGGTCATTTCTCCCAAACATGAAAAACCTAGATTCTTACCCTATTCATTAGCTATCATTTCCATATGTTAATAGACTATTCTTGATTTTGGAAGTTAAAATGCTATTTATGCGTCTTTTTCCCTATTTTATATTATATTACATAGGGGTATTCATGAAGCCTGGGAGCCCAGTGCGCCTGCCTAAGCCCGATAAAAAATCGCCCCAGCCCAAAGAAAAGCAGTTCGTAAAAAATTGGACACGTACAATCAAGCTGGGCTGGGTATTGCGCAGAGATGGCGCCTTGCTTATTTCACCCTCCCAATAAGTATATGCTCCATCTGGTCTTTATTATACGGTATCAACTAACAATTCTCACAAACCAATAAAAATATTTAAAATCAATAAAGTTGTTATAAAATTTAAGTAATTTTCAATATTATCCCTACTAATTGCACTAAACTCTAATATGTAGTATTAATTATTACTCTCACCCACTACCCTTATTAATTATGAGTATACATGGAAAAAAACAATTAAATGTTTTTTTAGGTGCAAAAGTGACCACGTGGTTACAAATTATGCAAAAATATCGTTTGATCGTTAAGTTTGACTTTTTTCCGACGGACGATGACGTGGCTTTCAAGGTGTAAAAATACATATGTGATTTGGCCAAAAGAAAGACTAACAACACCAATCTGTTTTTTTTATGTGCAAAAATATTGTTTGACCGTTAGAGTATCTTTTTAATACCTATCTTGAAGTATTTTTTAGTATCATTCAGTTCTATGAAATATTTTTTCAAGAGTGAATTATTTTTCCAGTATCAATCAGTATCCTCAAGTATTTTTTTTAATACCATTCAACACCCTGAAATGTTTTTTTAAAATCATAAAGTATTTTTTCAGCAATGATCAAGATCCGAATTATCTCTTTAGTACAAGTAGTATCCTGAAGCATTTTTTTAAATCTTTTTAGTCTTTTTAGGTGAGTATCTTGAAGTATTTTTTAAGATCAATCAGATCTTGGAATATCTTTTCAAGATCATAAAATAATTTTTCAGGACTATGAAGTATTTTTTAGTACCAAGGTTAAGTATCCGAAGTATCTTTTTTAGACTGTCAATTATCTTGAAGAATTTTTTTTAGTACCAATACAATTTTTTTTAAATTCGACTCGAAATATTTTTTCAAGATCTTAAAATATTTTTTCAAAATAATAGTATTTTCCAAGATCGATCAAAGATCTTGAAGTATTTTTAGACATTCAACATCTTGAAATATTTTTTCAAGATCAGGATACTGATTGATATTATTTTTTCCAAACAGTTGCTTTGAAAGCCACGTCATCGTTCAATCAAAAAAAAGAGAGTCAAACTTAGATATTTTTGTACCTAAAAAAAGTATTTGATGTTGAAAGCTCTTTTAACTAAACCACATGTATATTTTTACGCATTAAAAGCTATGGTCAATAAAAATAAATCAAACGATATTTTTCACCTAAGTAATTACTTTTTTAGCTAAAAAAAAGCACCTATATTTTTGGCCTTAACCCTAATTCCATTGATATGTTAGTCCAGTCATACGGCATCCCCTTCGGTTCTGCCCTTTCTCTCATTTGCGGATTTGCCCAGTTGCCCAAGCCGCGATTCGCGAGTCGCGAGTCGCGACCCTCTCTGCATCCCCAGAGTTCGATGATCGTTCACTTCCAGTTCGAGGCGCTCTTCGTCTCTCTCAATCTCTCTAGTATCCACGGCGCCTCATATTGAGTCTAGACATCTCGTTCAACTCGTCGCCCAGAAGCTCAATCTCTCAAGCTTCCTTTCTCATATTTGCTCTAACCGCGACCCTTTCGGCCTCTTCTGAAGCTCGATCGCTTCCAGGTTCCAGGTGCTCACTTCCAGCTGCTCGTCTCCCGGAAACTCATTTCCGGAGGTAATTATTTTCTTTCTTTAACCCTGCCCTTTCGCATTCTCTGAGTAATTTGTCTAGATCCTTCAAGGGTTCAAGGTTTCTGTCTGGTATGGTTTGTCAGAACTTGGTTCTGATTTTCTTTTGTTTTCCTGGACAATGGGTTCCGTAAGTTCTTTCTCAAGTCCAACCCTCACTTTGTATTGAGGTTGCTGCTTGCAATTGTGAGAACTCCCAGTTGCTGAAGGAAATATTCTTGGTTTCAATTTGTTTCACTTTTCAGGATCAAATTATTGTTAGTGTTTAGAGGTTGGTTACATTAGCATTTGCATATTCTCTAATCTCTGAGCTTTGTTGCAACTACTAATTCCTTCAATAACTTGATATTAAGTTATTAACTGCTCCCTCTTAATATAGCGGTTTGCTGCAAAAAAAAAAAAAAAAAAAAGGTCTAAGGCATACGTCTTATGTAAAGGATATTCATCTTTTCGCCCTAGGTGCAACCTGCAAGCTGTCATCGCTCACACCTCAATCTCGGTTTCGCCTTCGCCATTCAACGTGAACAAGCAGCCACCGTCCAGCTATGCAAGAGACTAAGAACACTACGTGCACAAGCACCCACGATCCAGCTATGCACGTCACTAAGAAGTCTAGAATTATGGGTAGAAAGGTGAAAATCGGAATCAATGGTAAGCGATCTTTTACTTCCATCTACATCCTGTTTTTCTTTCTACTGATTCTATTGGATAGTCTGCCTTTCTTCTTATTTTTTCTGTTTTTGTTTTCGCTATCAATTACTTTTGTAAGTGATTCAAGTTTTTATATTAGTTACTGTTTTCACTTCCAGGATTTGGAAGGATTGGTCGCTTGGTGGCTAGAGCGGCTATGCAAAGAAATGATATTGAAGTCGTTGCTATTAATGACCCTTTCATTCATTTCTCTTACATGGTATACATTACTGTTATCTATGCTCATGATCCGTCTCCATATATGTGGAATCATAGTGGATAATAGGATTTCATTTTTGTCTCTTTCAGCTTTTCCATAGATTTGATGTGTGTTTAGTTTAAGTTCCTAGTCTTAGTTGTTGACTGAATTTCACTGTGTCTGGCAGACCTGCATGTCGCAGTACGGCCTTGATCACGGGGGGTGGGAAACTCACGGTTTCTCGAGATCTTTCATGAAAGGCCGTCTTTTCAATAAAGGCCGTCTTTTCAATGAAAAGCCCGCCACTCTGATTGCATGCAGGTAATGGTCCTGAAATTTTCTTATGGTTGTGCTTGTATATGTTAACACTGCGTCTCGAAGGTGAAGATATTATCCATTGACCTTGTAACTTCATGCATCAGGAACCCTGAAGAGATCCCCTGGGCTCAGACTGGAGCTGAGTATATTGTTGAGACCACCAGTGACGTCACAGACCTAAAGAAGGCTGCTGCCCATTTTAAGGTTTGCCTTTGTGCACTACCCCTTCTCATCTCATGTCTTTAGTTTTTGTCATTTGCTTTTCTTATTGATCTCATATAACCTTAAAACCGTATTTTGTTAATAAATAGTATTGCTTTCACTGTTATCTTTTCATATATAGAGCATTTCTTGGACTGATTGGCACTGGGTCTTGTAGATTAGCTATAAGCATGTCTTAAAATTCCGTCTAACATACACTTTGCTTGGCATTGCTTCTTCGACGGTATTTCATCAGATTTTAGTTTTGAGGGTTGTGTGAAATGATATTTTGTCTGTTCTGTTTTGATTGAGCCAGGGTGGTGCAAAGAAGGTTATCATATGTGCGCACAGTGAAGATGCTCCCATGTTTGTGGTAGGTGTTAATGAGCATGAATACAAGCCAGAGCTTGATATTGTTTCCAATGCAAGCCGCACGACCAACTGCCTTGCTCCACTTGCGAAGGTTATCAGGCCGTGTCAGATACTCGTATTGTTCTTGTGTCAATGCCATACTGTTCTGTTATGTTAATCTTTCTATGTCAATTGTAGGTTATTCATGAAAGATTTGGCATTGTCGAGGGGCTAATAACCACATTTCATGCCATTAGTGGTGGGTATAATTAACGCTAATATCTAGCGTCTCTGATTTGTGTGTTTCGCGTAATCATGATTTTCATGCTATGTTGCTGCTCAGCTGCCCAGGAGACTTATGATGAGCCACCAGGTGAAGAATGGATGTGTGGAAGATTCATTCCTAGCAGCACTGAATCTGCTAAGGTGAATAATTGGCATTCATATATTAGTGTTAGTTATCACCTTTATCTGGTCTCCGTCAGTAATATACCCTTCTCATGCGTCAGGCTGTTGGGAAAGTGCTTCCCTCTCTAAATGGAAAATTGACTGGAATGGCCTTCCCTATTCCTTCTATGACTGTCTCTGTTGCTCATCTCACTGTGAGGCTGGAAAAGCCAGCCACCTATGACCAAATTAAACTGCCATCAAGTATGATTTTATTCTCAAAGTGACTTATATTTAAGTATTATTTGATTGTTGAGGAATGCAGGACCTGAGTGCTCTGCTTTTGGCTTGTCTGATTCAATAGTACTGTTTTTCAGGGAGGAGTCCCAGGGCAAGTTGATGGGAATCCTAGGTTACATTGAAGATGTGAAGTCCACTGACTTTGTCGGGGACAGCAGGTGTGTATTATCATCTCATTGGAAGCTATTAAATGCATCTAATTCTCTACCTTGTCTTCTTGGATGCATATATTCCCCTATTTGTCATTGGAGCTAAGAGTTGTGCGTTAATTCTTTTGTTTTTTTCAGGTCAAGTATTTTTGATGCCAAGGCAAGTACTACTTTGGGCGACAACTTTGTGAATCTTGTTGCTTGGTATAGTAACGAGTGGGGCTACAGGTAATTTATCTTATTGTTTTTGGCATATGCTTTCTTACCATTGCAAGGTAGCAGCATCAGTGGTTCTTTCTCAGGAAAATTAGCAATACATTGATGTCTAATTCCAAGATGTCTAATGGTTGCTTTGTGTGTAATGCTGCAGCACACGTGTTGTTGACTTAATTGCTCACATGGCGAAGATTCAGGCTAATTGAGAGTTCTGAATAAATGGTTTATTGATGCATCCTGGTGTTGCTGTGTAAAGCGTCAGTTTCTTCTGCCTTTGTCTTTTTTGATGGCCTCTCATCTGGGGAGGAAAATCTTCATGTGTATAGTCTTGACTTTTCTTATTATGATATTTTACGGTTTCCGTCTCGCCATATCTGATCGTGGTTTCTTTCAAATTATAGTTTCCTTGGCCTATTGAAAGAATTTAAGTAAAAATTTGGAGGTTGTGGTATGTTAAATAATTGAAGCTATAAACCTTGGGTCGATGAAAAACACTGAAGCTGGCTGAAATTAAGTTCCTCAGCGATTATGCATGTGTATCAATTACTATTACTGTTTCGGCCAAAATAATGATGTTTTTTCATCCCTAATTTACTAGCACGTTGGCTTCGAAGAATTTCCCATCTGATTAATTGCTAAAGCTGTGACGTAATCGAAGCGTAAATATGAAATTTGTTTTCCAGCATTGTTATGCCTCGAGTAGAGTTGGGAAATAGGGTCAGCCTGACTCTTAGGTAGGGGTAAGAAAAACATCTGATGCTCTAAGGCCTGGCTTGTGAGTGTACAAGCTAGGCTGGAATGCTAATTTCTTAAATTTTTACTAATTTTTCTATATTTTTTTCATAAAAAAATAATTAGTAAATTATAATAATTCTAATTCTAATTTAACATATAAATGTTGTCAATATTATGGTCTTGACATTAAAAATCATGCAACAAATAAACAATCACTAATTTATAATTGAAGGTAAATTATTGTCCACGGATTACTTGTAAAGCATAAGAAGCTAACATTTAAGCAATATGAGTATGATATTTAATTATCATTTTCATCTTTTTCGCATTATCACCAATTTGAAGATGTTTATTGTGCTTCAATTCATTTTGAATAATAGACTTTCTTTATGGGTAAAAATATCAAGAATTTTCATTATTGCATCATGAATGATCCATAATTTTTATATACAACAAATAATAAACTAAAATTATAAAATCAGAGTATAATTATTATGTAAACATATTTGAATGGATGAACAACTCTAAAAATAGTTAGAAAGTTGGGACACACATATCGGGCCGACCCCCTCTCTTTTTACCGGAATTTGGCCTTTTAGGCCCGACGCCGTCTTTGGAGGCACCAATGTATAAACCTGACCTTGACTTAAAAGGATTTAAACGAGTTAGCGCATTTGACGGATTGGTGATTTTCGACTCTAGCCCCAATATGAGAAAATGGCATTTAACCGTTACTAATCCGCTGGATAATCATTTTTTTTCCTTGTTTTCGTTTCATGCATGACGATGCTGATTGTTGCCATGAGAGATTTGGATCATATAAGTTTGATTTCATCTCCTAGTGAACACGATAATTGCTTCAACAATAGAATCGAGAAGTAATCTTTACTACAATTTTAAATCAGAGAAATGTATATTTTGAAAAAATTAATTGATTATAAGAAAAGTTAAAGTTGCAAAAATTAAAAATATAGCAATATTTTCTGACGGTGTCTAAACTTTATCTTATAAGAAAAGTTTAAGTCGCCATAATGATGATGTGCATCAATGGCTATGTATTTTGATTGGCTCACCTTGCCAATCTAATGTATGGAATGAATTTGCTAGCAGAAACATCAAAGGCAAAATTCATGAGCAAAAAGCATCTAGTTTTTAGATGGCTTGATTTCTTGCACAGTACGAAGTTTGATAGTTTGGATAGATCTGCTTCAATTTGTGTTGAAAAGTGGGAAAATTTGTTTGCTTTCTTGGTTTGCTAACTAAGTTAATTGAAGAACTAAAGTCGAATAGAGAGAAGAAATCTCCCCATATGTCCTATTCAATCATGGAACTTGATTTGTTTATGAAGAAAACACTAAAGAATGGGCACATTGCTTCTGGTCTCAAATCCCTAATATGTTAAAGCCTTATTGTCAAAACGCTGGCTTCATGGATGAACGGCGGCGAGAGTTCGATTTTTGGGTTCGACGGTGAGAATCGAAGCTCCGGTTAGAGGTCTAGAAGATGTCGGCAATGGGAAGTCATTTTCTTTGACGGATCTTGTTCTCGTTTTTTGCGGCGACAAGAGGAATCAGAGGAGCTCGTGATTTTATTGATGGAGTCTAGATTTCTTAATCATTCAACCCTCGAGTTTCTACTTCCTTGGATGAAAGTAAAGACTTCAAGAGTTTGTATCAGTGAGTTTGGGAGCTATCTAGCGTTTACCTCCACCTTATTCGTGCCCATGACGTTCTCAAATTTTGGAATCTGCTCGCGTCGCCACCACTTACACTCTTCTTTCCTATTTTGTGGGCACTGTGTGATCTCGGCATGGGCACATTGCGCACCATTTGGAATTGGGGGTGTTTTGCAAGCAGCCGGGATCATGAGAAAGGAACCTTTACTGGGAAAAACACAAATGTAGCAATTTTTAGCAAAAAATGTACCAAACTAACACAGTTTTAAAATTATTTACGTAAGTAAAGTTGTTTTGGAAATTTTGTCACGCTAGATAGTATGACGCCACTACCGGTGGCGTTATGTATATAATTTTTATTATTATTTTATAATTATATTAAAAAATATATTATTTTATAGTTATATTTAAAAATATTGTTTTACTTGATAAAAAAATATAATTTTATAATTATATTTAAAATGATAAATAATAATTCTAATTAATTATAAATAATAATTATAATTAATAATTAAAGGAATTAAAATATTTAAAGTTTATTATAAACGTGAAACTAGCCTTACCCCGTGAGATTTGAGTGATGGACACCTCCAAAGATCTGTGAGGTTCGTCTCACCCTCAAAGACTTATAATCTTCTGTGTTCCACACAAATTGTGATTGGTGTAATTGCTAACAAGTTGTGTGTAACATAGGAAATTATAAGTCTTTGAAAGGCGCGAGCCTCACAATTTATAATAAATTTTAAATATTTTAATTCCCTTAATTATTAATTAGAATTATTATTTATTCTTTTTATTATTTATAATTAATTAGAATTATTATTTATAATTTTAAATATAATTATAAAATTATATTTTTTTATCAAATAAAATAATATTTTTTAATATAATTATAAAATAATAATTTTTTTAATACATCAATTGATGCCACTTTTTAAAAGTGGCATCAATTGATGGTGTCTGACGCCACACTTTTGTGTGGCGTCAACACAAAATGTGTGGTGTCGAGACATCCGACGCCACGGTAGTGGCGTCGTACTATCCAGCGTGACTGCCCCAAAACAACCTTACTTTGGTAAGTACTTTCAAAACTATGTTAGTTTGATACATTTTTTGCTAAAAATTGCTATATTGGTGCTTTTCCCAACCTTTACTTGAAGCCAGCAGTCGAGATCATGAGAAAGGAATCTTTACCGAAGCCGGCCGAGATCATATGAAGGGATCACTTAAGCGAAGTCAAAACGGGATTATGTCGTGGGGTGAAACCACTTGGTGAAGCTTCGGAGAGCAACATATATGATACCTTTCTTATACGCCCAGGACCGAGTTCCATGGCTATCCTTGGTTATGATTCTCGGCGGAATATCCCGGACTTTGCTTCGTGGATTTGCCGAGCTCTGACTCGTTGGGATGCACACACTGCCAGTTTAGTTAAATGTCGAGGTCCAAATCCATCTGGTGATGACCCTGGCTGGCGTGGAGGTCGTACAGAATGGGCTTTTCTCAACTCTCTTGAGAAAGAAGACATAAACGTTGTGATTGCGAGAAATGGCAGGTTTGACGAGCTCCATCTAGATTAATCAGGGCTGTCAAAACCTTTGAGAAACAAACATATATTGAAGCTTATAGAAAGAATTTTGATGTTCTAGCAAGTGCCAGTACTCCAGATGTTCCATATGGGAGCACCGTTAGGGTTGAAATATTCTATCTGATTACACCCAAGAAAGTGAGGGGATGGCATTAGTGATGGAAATTGGAGCTAAAATGAGAAAAAGCGCTGATTTTTTCAATCAGAGCATGTCATAGATTAGGTTGTAATCATCTTTTCCTTGTGGGTGTCGTGGGATTCTTGATTTTGATCTTGCTGGCTGCACCTTCGAAAAAGGATTTCTCCATATCATTTGTTAATGTTATTCTCAAACATTGCCACTCAGAGATGATTTGGAGCACTAATTTTGTATATGTTCTACGTGCAATGCTACATGTTTTTCAAGATCCATCCTGGGAGGAAAGCGTGATGTGATTATTAATATTGAGGAATATGATCCCATTTCCTGTTACTTAATAGTAGAGATTAGAGATTGTTTCCTCTTCTATTATCTCTCAAAGCCTCGTTCCTCTTTATTACAAAAGAAGGTAGAAATATTGCAAATGCTAAATTTGGCGAGGGGCAGGAATCAGCCACGAGCTGGCAGACCCATGTCATTGGGAGGCATGGATTATGTGGATTCTAAAAGAAAGGGCAACATGACTCAGGACATTTTTCAACACTTTGGGGTACTCGGATGTCCTAGCTTATGATGCCAACTGAGAAATTCTTTGGAGGGATCATCTGAGGAGTGTGAAACCGCCATCATCACTGGTGTGTTAGTAAGCCTTCTTGCCCTCTTCACGAGATACATGCCCTGATTTTTTGTGCCCTGCAGTAGTGTTTCATCGGTCATCGGATCCTTAACATCACAACGGTCATTAGAAAAATTCACACAAACAGAATTATCGTGAGTTAATTGATTAACACTCATCAGATTTTTAGTTGCAGAGGGTACATATAGAACATCTTTAAGAGCAAGATTTGAGCGTTTGCAGGATAAATCAACAGAACCTATACCCGCAATAGATTTTTGTTCACCTGTACAGGTAGTAATGTAGGACTTACCCACTGGAGCAAAATCATCTAGTTGATCAGAGTAGGGAGTGACGTGGTAATTGGCACCACTGTCAATATACCATGAAGGATCCGTGACGGTGTGAGGATTAGCATAATAGGGCTGTGACATTGGAGAGTTAGCATAATAAGCTTGTGGAGCTGGATGGTGATTGGCATAATGGGAGTAGGGAACAGAATGGTTAGCATGATGAGATTGAGGGGCAGAATGATGAACACTCGAATGCTCATCACGGTAGTAACAGGTGACAATGGTATGTCCTAGTTTTTTACAATGAACGCAAAAGGGACGTCCTCCACGTCCTCGTTGTAACACCTCATATTCAGCACTCAAAAACTTGGCCAAATCTTTAAAATATCTTCAACAAGGATATTTAACAACCAAATATATTTACAATATGGCCAAAGAGTAAAAATTCATTTATACAGGGCCAAATAAAATCCAAAATAATTTATCAGAGTTTCAAAAAATGCGGAAGTCTTATGGTTGTGGCAAATACAAATAACATAACATAACCTATAGGAGTGCGAGAGCCTTCAAAGCTTACTCCATGCGCACCTTCCCTCGCTTCCTACTAGAAAATTACACCGAAAATGTTAATATAGGGTGAGATTCCACTTCTCAAGAACTACTAAATATTTCCACCATACACAAGCAAATCACATATGATAAAAACATGAGGTAATAAAATATATTTATTTGTATAAATTTATACTTTCACATTTAAATATACATTTATATTTTTCCAATAATTCTCACAAAAAAATATTTATCATTTTGTCAAATCTTTGGTTTACTAATATATTAATACACACACACACACACACATATATATATATATATATTTATATTTCCCAAAAATTCTCATAAAATCTTTATAAAAATATTTATCATTTTGATAATAACTGAACTATACAATAATATTTATATAAATGATTATACTTTCCATAAATCTCATAAATAATCCTTACAAAAATATTTACCGTCTGGTCAACCTTTATGCTATAATACGTCATGCGGTATGTATATATATAAAATTATATTCTCCATAAATCCTCTTAAATAGGCGTTACAAAAATATTTATCATTTGGTCAATCTTTATACTATAATACATCAAAAGTTATACGGCCTCCCTTATATCCTCTACCAACCTTATACCGACGGAGCCATAGCAGCTTAACACATAGTCCAACGTAAACATATCCATATGATGAATCGTTTCAAGCTCACCAAAGCTTAAGATACACCCGCCAAAAGGTATAGAAAGCTTAAGTATGGACTATGGCTCTCCCTCCTTAACAATAACAACTAAGGAGGTGTCACGTCCCACAACTCCAACGCAATCCCGACCAAAGGAAAACATGGAAGAAGGGCCGCAGAAGAGCACCAACCACCGTGCACCGAGCGTGGCATAAAAACATATCATATCAATTCCTCCGAACTCCAACCCATCACAATCACATCCGCCATGATAAATGCAATCTTTCATAAATAAATCACTTTAAACTATATCTTCATATGCGGCATGTAAAATCATAGATTTGAGAATAAAACAGTATCATTGTATGTATTTGTGAATAGTAATTTACTATGTGTATACGTGAATAGTGAATAGTAAAAATATGGTATATATACGTAAATGATGAATAGTAATAGAGTATGTATAAGTGATTAGCAAATAGTAATATACGGTATGAATACGTAAATAATGAATAGTAACTCCGTATGTATAAGTGAATAGTAAAATACGGTATGTATACGTAAAATAATGAATAGTAGATTAGTACGTGAATAGTAAATCAATATGTATAAGTGAATAGTAAATACGATACGTAAATGATGAATAGTAATTACAGTATGTATAATGAATAGTAAAATATTATATACGTGATAGTAAATCAATATTATACGTGTAAATAATACCATTGAATGAGATAAATCTACAAATCCAAAGTTTCCATACCAGATCTTAAAACCATATAAATCTTAAAATACTTCATACATATATTTTAGTCAAAGAAAACAATAATAATAAGCATTTATAATCATACATAATTTACAAAAGATAAGGAAGAATATTGATTCAGACCTTCGCTCCTAATTAATCACCAAAATGCTACTACAAGTCCCCAAATAATTACCACCATACTCTCATTTTCTCTCTACTCTCACCATCTCTCTGACCGTGTAAGTGTGTGTGTGCCCCGTGGGGGTATTTATAACTAAATGCCCCGTACCTTTTTCATGCGCGGGAACGGTGCTCCCCCTATTTTATTCTAAGGGGCACCGAATTTGACCAAGAATAAAAGGGGCACCGAATGCTTCCCCCCTTTTTTTTTCAAAAAGGGTGGGTGCCTCCACCACATTTTTCAAATGTGGTGAGCCCCACCCATTATTATATAATCCTTCCATTTTCCCTTCATTCTTCCCTTCTCGTCCGTGTCTCAATATAATTTAATATTATATTATATAATTAAATAGTAAAATAATTATAATCAAATATTAAATAGTAAAATAAATAATAAAATAGAAAATAGTAAAATAATATAATAAAGTAGTAAATAGTAAAATAATATAATAAAATATAAAATAAAATATTATTATAATATAATAATAATTTTTCAAAGACATTTCCTGACGGTGCGGTGGTGAATAAAAAAAAAAACGTGTGGGTTCCACTCCAAAATAATCTCATTTGACCTCTGCAAGGCTTTTATTTGCATCCTGGTATTTTTCTATACTAAGTTGTAGATATCAAATAGGTGTTAGAAATAAATTCTGAATTTCATATAGGATACTTCTTCCTCAATTAGCTACGATAGACCACAAATGTTGACCTTAAAATTTTATAAAAGCCAATAGTTATTCTCAAACTATTTTTCTCTTGATGATTTGGAAAATATGTTTTAAAATCGCAAATAATAGCTCAACGCTATTTTGGCCCAATTTCATAATTAATTCTCCTATAATATTTCCATATCTTAATTCCAAAATTTGGGATGTTACACTCGTAATCCCTGTGAGCGTCCACCTCGGCCTCTGAAATTGCCCGAGTAATTTCTGCCACCACGGGTGTTACCAAAATCTGGAGTAGGGTTGTGACGTTGAGCAAAGTTGGTCGTAGGTTGGATACTCAAATTTGGAAAATGACTCAGCTGGGTTAGTCTCGATTCAAACGACAAAAGAGCTTATTAGGCTTCGACCCAGGTGAGGTCAAACTGATTAACAAGTTTGACGACGATAGCGTTATACTCAGAGTCAAGTCCATTCAGGGTGTGGAGTATAAGATCATCCACAGGTACCGGAGATCCTGCGAGAGCAAGTTCATCAGATATACTCTTCATCTTAGTTAGATACTTCTCCATCTTGAGTGAGTTCTTCCTAGTGTTATGAAGCTCGTTTTTTATTACTATAACACGGGCTTTGGATGATGCACAGGTAAGGTCGCGCGCTTCACTCCACAACGCTCCAGCGGTCTTGCAATGGAGGAGCTGTGCGCCAACATCTTGAGTCATTGTATTCCTTAACCAAACGACGATAAGACGATCAGTGGAGAACCAGTCGAACTAGGCAAGGTTGCTGCGATTCCCAGTGCCATCAGAGATCACCTTCGCTAGAGCAGGGGAAGTGCCATCAATAATGGCCTTCCAGACGATTCCCCTCAATGAGAGGAAGAACAATGGATTCCCAGATAAAAAAAATTAGAGCGATCCAGCTTGATCGCTGTAGTTTGACTAGATGAATGAATGCAGTATAAGAGCGGGAGATGGAAGATGGAGCAGAGTCGACGGAGGCCGCAGAAGTCGTAGACATGACGGATGGCTCTTGATACAAAGTTAGAAAACCAGAAAAGGTAATTCATAAATGAATTATAAGCTCAGTAAAACCTACTGGCCCTCGTTTGTATGTTTATATACACTGAATAGAATGATCCAGAATACCAATACAGAATCTCTATAACAAACAATCATAACAAACCCTATAGACTAGTGACACGTGTATGAGCCAATACAGAAGGAATATTACATGAATAATACACAAGGGAATAGAAAGGAAATCTGTTACTACTATTTCTATTATATTCTAACCGTACTAGTAGCTACTTAGCAAAGCTGGCACAGGAAAGATACTTCCAGCCGGATGCGACTTACGCCGTCAAGCCCCACATGCCATTAAGTTTACTTTCTAATATTTCTCTCTATTTGATAACCTTTAATTTCCCGCTTCATGTTACCTCTATATTCATCTTGGCTATTCTTAATATATGATATGATTAAATAACTTATTTAGCTTTCTTAATCTTTCAAAAAAAAATTAATTGAGTCTTATATTTAGAATCAGAGAGTGCATATACATGTTGAATGCCTTGTGCTCTAAAATTTGTACAAATAAAAGAGCAAAAAAGATGAGTATCTATAACTAAGTGATAACCGTTGGAATATGTGTGTTTTTAAATTACTCGGTTTTATTTCTTTCATTAACTATATTAAATTGTCCTAAATCACCAAAATTGTCAGCAGTTTTAATTTTTCGTATTTAATCATCATTAAGCTGCATTTAATCAACATCATGGCTCAACAACAGTCATATTCTTCAACTATAAAAGGAAATACAGTGTGTGTGGTTAGTATCATTGAGCTCCAACCCTTAGCTCCCCTCCTCTCTCCTCAATAGTTACATTACTGGTATATTTTTGCTGCTTTGCCACCGTATTTTCTTCAGTAAAGGATATGTTTAATTCAAGGGAGTGCCGCATCTTTATTTACTGAAAAGTTGCAGAATAATTATTAAGGACAGTAATGCAATTTAGATTCCTAATAATGCAATTGACCCCAGTTCCAATTGCCAAATTCCTAAGAAACAATGAGTTAGGTTTGTTGTTGCAATTTTTTTTTTCTTTTTGATAAAATTCTATTACTTTATTTTGACCACCTCAATTCCAATTATCAAATTTTAGGTTAATCGTAGGTTCACTTGTACTCGCATATTGTTTCCTCAAAAAGAAGTCTTTGTATAATTTCATTTTCCTATATTTAAAGTCATACTAGCATCCTTGCTCTTAGAAACGAAGTAGTAGTCCAAGAGATACATCACACATCGACATCAAGTTAATGGAAACAGATTATCTCATAAGCGGATCCTCAGCGTCTCTCAGTATTTTTTGATTTTATCCGTCCAAAAATTGATCCAAGCATCCAAAAAGAATCTCTAGGCTATATTTTATATTGGTATTTAAAATGAACGAGGAGCCTGTTTGACACTTCCCAAAACCTAGGTTTTTAGGTTTTGGAAACAAAACCTGTGTTTTATCAAAGTGTTCTTGCCAAACACCCCAAATTTTCTCCAAAATCATTTTCATCCAAAAAAACCAGGTTTTGGCCAAACCCTAAGTTTTTTGCCAAATCCAACTTTTTTCACTTTTCCTTTTTTAAAACTCATTTGCAGAATTGTGGGTCCCACTATAATAATTGGAGAAACCCAAAATACCTTCAATTTATATCCGTTAAACCTACCTCCTCTCTCCCGTAACAAAACACTCGTTCCAGAGTCTACGCTTCTCTCATCTTCATCGAACCACTTCGCCCGATCTCTCTTCTCATCTTCATCGTGTTTTTGCTTCTCTGATCTGAAAATGTAGAGAAGAGATAGAGATAGATTTCATATCGTCTAGTCCCATTCCCTTCGCTGCCATTCCCTTTTTTCTCCTCAGATCTGAACCTCTGTTCCCTTTTCTCTCCTTCGATCTGAACTGAGCTTCGTTTGCCTTCGATAACCTTCGATCCACAAGAATCGACGATAGGTACGAACCTCTGTCTTTGTGCTTGGTTGTTGCCTCTTTGACTATGACACGCTGTTAGGTACAAAATCTATCTTTCTTTTTATTTTTTGGCTAGGAATCAACTTTGGTTAGCCTATGGTTGGTTTCTCTCATAATCCCTTTTTATTATCCCTCATCATCTATAAATCATATCCGTTCAATCAATCACATTTCTACTTTAATATTTCTCTCATCTTCCCAATCAACGACCCAATGAGTTGATGAGGAAAAATGAGAAAAAAAAGATTAGGAGAGAATCTTTTTCCGTTAGGCTATGTAACTAAGAACATTATATCAGCAGTTTTTAATACATTTACTGGCAGTTTTGACTTTTCACTACTGCTGGATACTCGTTTTCCTACAAAACAACTCTAAAAAACAATATTGAATTGTGTATTTTTAAACCTCGTGATTGTCTCCTCACATTTCAATAAAAGTACTGTATTTGAGAGACTACGAGACAAGACATCAAAATGATATTTCAATATGATTATTTAATTTCACGGGAAGAAGATAAAAATATTTTAACTTTTAAGTAATCTACACTCTTTTAAATGTTTTGTATTAAATGTGAATTATACTATGTATTTAAAATATATATTTGATATCAAAAAAGTATCCTGACGTGTCAAAATTTAGATTCTTTTTAGAATTAACGTATTGGAATGTCGTATCTCGAATCGTGTCTGGTGTCACGTGTCGGTGCAACATAGAACCTAACTTACACCCACCTTCAATTTTTTTAATTACAGGGTCAATTCTAGACAATATCCATAAATATCTAATAAGCCCTCACAACTTGAACAAAAATTAGTTAAAAGTATAGGCTTGAATTTATATTTTGCTATGTGAGCTCCAGTAAATAAAAAGAGATGAAGAGAAATTGAATCCCAGTTATTTGGGAATAAACATGATGATAAATCCTATAAAAGAAACTACAAGAGAACATAGATGAATAATAGAAGAAAACTACTGGAGTCAGTATTGCGTATCCATTAAGTACTGGAAATAACGGTAGATCTGTGCTATGACTTGCAATAACAAAGTAGGGTTTGATCTATTTCTCTGCCCCATTCAATACGATCTAGGTAACTCGACCATTTAGTGTCTTCCTCTGCCGCTTCTTGACCCTCTGTCATTTCTTGATCCACTGAGTTCATAGAGACAGGGTAGTAGGGGCCAGGATTCCCAGCATCATCATAGGCCATTAGCTCCCATCCACGAGGCCCCACATAATAAACTAGAATCATATGGACGCCATAGTTCAGTAAGGCTGAATTCATATGTCAGAACTTGAAATGAAAATCTACAATATGGGCCATACTACTATTATTATGTAAACTATAATAACGAAAACAGGCCGCTTGTACCCTAGTGATTTCAAAGACCACTAATTTCAGTCACATGTTTATAAGAATGAAGAGAGGGAAATATGAGCCGGAGACGGATGCGTGTGCAAGTATACACCCCATATTTTTGCTGGGGCTTTTGAATAGGGGGAATGTTAGGGAAGTTTGTATACCAAGACCAAATGAAGAGTAAGATAAAATACCCGTGGCAACTCCGTCTGTAACCTGATCTTGAAATGCTGCCTGATTAATTGCCCATCGGCCAAATGATACAGCTTCACTAGCTATCATGTTGCAGGGGAACTCAGTACTGCAAGGAAAACGGTAACAAACTCAATGCTAGAGCTATAACTAATGCATAATTCATGAGGAAAGCTTGACTAACGCGCCCCCCCAATGCATTGTCTGCATATGATGACCCGGATCCAACAGCAAATCTATAGCCGCTCACACATCCAACTTTGTCGTCGATGCAGAAAAGAACAGGACCCTGAAAAAAGATATTGCCTGGTCAGAAAATCAGATTAGCAAGGCAAAGCCTATTTAGCACCTAGAACATGTAACTTACATGCACCTCCCATCCAGCAATTAAGGCTCCAACCCAATTTTCTTCAGAGTAGAAGTCTATCATACCTGCAAAAATGTCTGCAGCTATGTCCACAGGCATTCTTTGTTTCTTTCTTGATTCGTATGAACGGAACTATAATAAAGTTACTTACACCATTATTATATTTTAAAAAATATTAAGTGTTATACCAAAAAAAAAAAAAATTTAACGACAACAATAGGTAAATTAAGTCAAATCATACCATAACCGGATGCTAGGATGCAGGCAGTTAATGGCAAACTCAGTAAACAAAGGGCAAGACAGACAAATATATAAAAATATGATAGGATTGCATACAATTACCTGTTTCCAAAAGAGTTTGTCTGCAGGTTCCCCGATCATTGTGCTAAGCATATGTCGATCAATTTCCATAACATTCGATGCTGTGCATAGGTAACAGTTAAAACATAACAAATAATTTTCACCAATGGATGAGATAGGAGTCCTTACTTCCAGTGCTCACGGGAGAACAAGAAGCTAATATGATTCCATCCTTACATCGAAAACCAAGAGAGGTAATACCCTTGTGGGGCTTCAGTTTCACCATCTGAATAGCTTCTTTCTGGAAGCCGTCAAACAACGAAAAAGAAAAAACAACTATACCTTCTTAAAAAGCCAGATGATTCAAGTCGTTGCAAAATGTAAAAAACAACATTTATCTCCTTTGACTATAACCCCTACAAATCAATTGCAAACTCTTTGCATTGAAGAACTAAAACACAGAATATTCAAATTACAAGCTAATAATGAAACGATTCGAGACCACCGGTGTCACATAACTGAAACCCAACCAAGAAAAAGAGGATATCATGTTCTTAATGCTATATTTACAATCCCATGCTGTATGAACAAGGCGTACCGATTAGAAAGTTGCGATGAGAGACCTGCGTGGGTGGGAGGGTTTGATTGAATCGCCCAAGAAAGGTAGAGCAATTTTGAGGGCGCTGGTTTGAGGGCAAAGGCAAAGAGGATGGGATCAAATTAAAGAAATCAAATTCGACAAATCGCACCGCTAACGCATATGGGAGTTTTGAGAGGGAGAGCAGAGTGGGAGTGAGGGTAGAGAGGTCAAAATGATTTTTAGAGAGAAGGATTTGGGGCGTACCTTATAGAATATGATGTGTGGATCTCCGGTGGAAGCTAGCAGGATATGGCGAGATGGTATGGGATGAAGAACGGAGATGGATCCATATGGTCTTTTGAGCCGAGATTGGTTGGGGAATGAGATGCCGATGGAGGCCAGGCGAGTTTTGTTCTACGTTTGTGCTTTGGGAAGTCCAAGCATGCGTTAACGTTTGTGCCTTAGCCCGGATTTGCTCAATAAATCCGACCCCACTAATCCTAAATAGATTACCTAATTGACAAATTGGAGTAGATTAACAAATTTGCCTACCAAACTAGATCAGAGCAACAAATTTTTTTTCATACGCAGAGTAAACTCGCAGACATGATCAGACAGCAACAAAATTCATACGCAAGGGCAGAGCAGACACAATCAGACAGTAACATTTTTTTCGAAAAACACAGATCTTTTCCACCAAACTTCGTAATTTCTTTCAAACTCCCACAGAAAAAAATTTGGTGCGACAGATTCGATTACTGTCTACCAAAGAAACACCCTTATCTCGAAGTCCCTTGTTGCGTAATCGAAGCAGAGAAAGCCAAGAAAAAGGATTCATACGCAGAGCAAGAGATTCGAAACTCGCGGTGAAACTAGAGGAAAACCGAATAGGAAAAGGAAGAAAATTTACCTCAACACAGAAACCCGCGGTGCCCGTCGACGGACTGAGACGTCACCGGTGAGGAGAGGAGGAGAGGCGCCTGGAAGAGCCGAAGAGGTCGAGCCGTCAAGGACGCAAGGTCGAGAGGGAGACGCTGAGACGGGAGTGTCGGATGGTCAAGTGAGAGGCGAGAGGGCGAGGAGACCGGATTTCCTCAGAAGCAAATCACTCAGCGTCCCTCAACCTTAATTTCCAGCCATCGGATCCCATAATTTCCAGCCATCAGATCCCAGGCCACACAATCATGCTTTTTTTTTTTTTTTTTTTTTTTTTGGTGGTCAAGCAGAATCATGCTTTTTAAAAGGGCCGGCCCCCTAACCCGCTATTCCCCGATTCCCGATTCTATATCCAACGAGCAATGAACAAGATAAGCATAAATTTTAAATTCTTTTAGATAGAAAATTATATTTAAATTCCCACAATTACTAACTAGTAAATCTAAATCGATTAAAACTATATATTAATCATGATCTACAAAGGTAAAGTACATGTAGATTTTTATCATTTACAAGAGTTTATATTTTTTTTTGTGCCTAAATAAACATTATGGTTGGAGGTGTTGCAGATGTACCTCCCGCTGAAAGTTGATAGTCAAATTTGCACAATCAACCGTTAATCTCATAATGTCCAAACTTAGCTATGAAATGCCACGAAGCTCAACTTAAAGCATATACGGTGACCAGACAATGAGACTTGGTAAGCGCTTGTAGGCAAGGGCATAACGATTAGAATCTTACAGGAATTTTTGCACCAGGATGTGACCTGAATGTTTCAACTAGTTCATCACTCTCTATTGTGATTAATGTAGAAGGAATTCACAAGATCCAAAAATAAAAAAAGGAAGAAAACATTGTTGTGATTTAGGATAGATGTGCAAATAAATATTGATATATATATATATATATATAAAAACAAAAACAACTAAAAAATTTAAACAAAGTAAAAAAACAAAGGAAAAATCTCAATTAAATTAGCTGAAATAACCAAAACCGAAACCTAACCTCAGAAGCACGTATACGCTCATTTTGGAGAATTCTGCATGCCGAGATCCTGAAAATGTAGAGAAGAGATAGAGATAGATTTCAAATCTTGAATAAAAAAAGATAGATTTCATATCGTCTAGTCTCGTTCTCTTCGCTGCCATTCCCTTTTTTCTCCTCAGATTTGAGTCTCTGTTCCCTTTTCTCTCCTTAGATGTGAACTGAGCTTCCTTTGCCTTCGATAACCTTCAATCCACAAGAATCGACGATAGGTACGAACCTCTGTCTCTGTGCTTGGCTGTTGCCTCTTTGACTGTGACACGCTGTTAGGTACAAAATCTATCTTCTTTTTTTTTCTTTTTTGGCTAAGAATCAACTTTGGTTAGGCTATGGTTGGGTTTCTCCCACAATTCATTTTTATTATCTCTCATCATCTCTAAATCATATCCGTCCAATCAATTTCATTTCTACTTTAACCTTTTTTCTCATTTTTCCAATCAACTACCAAATGAGTTTATGGGAAAAATTAGAAAACCGATTAGGAGAGAATCTTCTTCCATTAGGTTATGTAACTAAGAACGTTATATCAGGTGTTTTTAATACATTTACTGGCAGTTTTGACTTTTTACTGCTGCTGGATACTTATTTTCCTACAAATCAACTCTAAAAAACAATATTGAATTGTCTTTTTCAACCTCGTGATTGTCTCCTCACATTTCAATAAAAGTACTGTATTGTATTTGAGAGACTACGAGACAAGACATCAAAATGATATTTCAATATGATTATTTAATTTAACGGGGAGATAAAAATATTTTAAACTATTGTAAATGTTTTGTATTAAATGTGAATTATACTCTTTGTATTTAAAATATACATTTGATATCAAAAAGTGTCCTAACATGTTAAAATTTAGATTTTTTTAAGATTAATACGTCGGAGTGTCAAATGGTGTCTAGCGTCACATGTCGGTGCAACATAGAACCTAACTTACACCCACCTTCAATGTTTTTAATTACAGGGTCAATTCTAGACAACATCCATAAATATCTAATAAGCCCTCACAACTTGAATAAAAATTTGTTAAAAGTATAGGCTTGAATTTATATTTTGCTATGTGAGCTCCAGTTATTTGGGAATAAACATGATGATAAATCCTATAAAAGAAACTACAAGAGAATATAGATGAAAAATAACAGAAAACTACTGGAGTCAGTATTGCGTATCCATTAAGTACTGGAAATAACGGTAGATCTGTGCTATGACTTGCAAACACAAGATAGGGTTTGATCTATTCCCCTGCCCCGTTCAATAAAATCTACGTAACTCGACCATTTATTGTCTTCCTCTGCCGCTTCTTTACCCTCTGTCATTTCTTGATCCACTGAGTTCATAGAGACAGGGTAGCAGGGGCCAGGATTCCCAGCATCATCATAGGCCATTAGCTCCCATCCACGAGGCCCCACATAATAAACTAGAATCATATGGACGCCATAGGTCAGTAAGGTTGAATTCATATGTCAGAACTTGAAATGCAAATCTACAGTATGGGCCATACTACTATTATTATGTAAACTAGAATAACAAAAACAGGTCGCTTGTACCTACTGATTTCAAAGACCACTAATTTCAGTCACATGTTTATAAGAATGAAGAGAGGGAAATATGAGCCGGAGCCGGATGCGTGTGCAAGTATACACCCCATATTGGGCTTTTGAATAGGGGGAATGTTAGGGAAGTTTGTATACCAAGACCAAATGAAGAGTGAGATAAAATACCCGTGGCAACTCCGTCTGCAACCCCATCTTGAAGTGCTGCCTGACGAATTGCCCATCGGCCAAATGATGCAGCTTCACTAGCTCTCATTTCGCAGAGGAAGCTAATACTGCAAGGAAAACGGTAACAAACTCAATGCTAGAGCTATAACTAATGCATAATTCATGAGGAAAGCTTGACTAACGCGCCCTCCAATGCATTGTCTGCATATGATGACCCGGATCCAACAGCAAATCTGTAGCCGCTCATACATCCATCTTCGTCGTCAATGCAGAAAAGAACAGGACCCTGAAAAAAGACATTGCCTGGTCAGAAAATCAGATTAGCAAGGCAAAGCCTATTTAGCACCTAGAACATGTAACTTACATGCACCTCCCATCCAGCAATTAAGGCTCCAACCCAATTTTCTTCAGAGTAGAAGTCTATCATACCTGCAAAAACTTTTGCAGCTATGTCCACAGGCATTCTTTGTTTCTTTCTTGATTCGTATGAACGGAACTATAATAAAGTTACTTACACCATTATTATATTTAAAAAATTATTAAGTGTTATACCAAAAAAAAAAAAAAATTAAACGACAACAATAGGTAAATTAAGTCAAATCATACCATAACCGGATGCTAGGATGCAGGCAGTTAATGGCAAACTCAGTAAACAAAGGGCAAGACAGACAAATATATAAAAGTATGGTAGGATTGCATACAATTACCTGTTTCCAAAAGAGTTTGTCTGCAGGTTCCCCGATCATTGTGCTAAGCATATGTCGATCAATTTCCATAACATTCGATGCTGCGCATAGATAACAGTTAAAACATAACAAATAATTTTCACCAATGGATGAGATAGGAGTCCTTACTTCCAGTGCTCACGGGAGAACAAGAAGCTAATATGATCCCATCCTTACATCGAAAACCAAGAGAGGTAATACCCTTGTGGGGCTTCAGTTTCACCATCTGAATAGCTTCTTTCTGGAAGCCGTCAAACAACGAAAAAGAAAAAACAACTATACCTTCTTAAAAAGCCAGATGATTCAAGTCGTTGCAAAATGTAAAAAACAACATTTATCTCCTTTGACTATAACCCCTACAAATCAATTGCAAACTCTTTGCAATGAAGAACTGAAACACAGAATATTCAAATTACAAGCTAATAATGAAACGATTCGAGACCACCGGTGTCACATAACTGAAAACCCAACCAAGAAAAAGAGGATATCATGTTCTTAACGCTATATTTACAATCCCATGCTCTATGAACAAGGCGTACCGATTAGAAAGTTGCGATGAGAGACCTGCGTGGGTGGGAGGGTTTGATTGAGTCGCCCAAGAAAGGTAGAGCGATTTTGAGGGCGCTGGTTTGAGGGCAAAGGCAAAGAGGATGGGATCAAATTAAAGAAATCAAATTCGACAAATCGCACCGCTAAAGCATATGGGAGTTTTGAGAGGGAGAGCAGAGTGGGAGTGAGGGTAGAGAGGTCAAAATTATTTTTAGAGAGAAGGATTTGGGGCGTACCTTATAGAATATGATGTGTGGATCTCCGGTGGAAGCTAGCAGGATATGGCGAGATGGTATGGGATGAAGAACGGAGATGGATCCATATGGTCTTTTGAGCCGAGATTGGTTGGGGGATGAGATGCCGATGGAGGCCAGGCGAGTTTTGTTCTACGTTTGTGCTTTGGGAAGTCCAAGCATGCGTTAACGTTTGTGCCTTAGCCCGGATTTGCTCAATAAATCCGACCCCACTAATCCTAAATAGATAACCTAACTGACAAATTGGAGTAGATTAACAAATTTGCCTACCAAACTAGATCAGAGCAACAAATTTTTTTTCATACGCAGAGCAAACTCGCAGACATGATCAGACAGCAACAAAATTCATACGCAAGGGCAGAGCAGACACAATCAGACAGTAACATTTTTTTTCGAAAAACACAGATCTTTTCCACCAAACTTTGTAATTTCTTTCAAACTCCCAGAGAAAAAAATTTGGTGCGACAGATTCGATTACTGTCTACCAAAGAAACACCCTTATCTCGAAGTCCCTTGTTGCGTAATCGAAGCAGAGAAAGCCAAGAAAAAGGATTCATACGCAGAGCAAGAGATTCGAAACTCGCGGTGAAACTAGAGGAAAACCGAATAGGAAAAGGAAGAAAACTGACCTCAACACAGAAACCCGCGGTGCCCGTCGACGGACTGAGACGTCACCGGTGAGGAGAGGAGGAGAGGCGCCTGGAAGAGCCGAAGAGGTCGAGCCGTCAAGGACGCAAGGTCGAGAGGGAGACGCTGAAACGGGAGTGTCGGATGGTCAAGTGAGAGGCGAGAGGGCGAGGAGGCCGGATTTCCTCAGAAGCAAATCACTCAGCGTCCCTCAACCTTAATTTCCAGCCATCGGATCCCATAATTTCCAGCCATCAGATCCCAGGCCACACAATCATGCTTTCTTTTTTTTTGGTCAAGCACAATCATGCTTTTTAAATTTTAAAAAAAAAAAATCAAAAACTGAACAATTTTTAGATAATTTTGAAATAAATATTATTACATGGCTTCCATAATCTCCAAAAAATGTTAACTAGGTCATATATTTAAAACTGAAGGTAGTAATATTTATATCAAAATTATCTAAAAATAGCTCAGATATTTTTAATTTTTCAATTTTTTTTTTCAGTAGGTCAAAATCTCTCAAGATTTTTTTGATAATAGACTATTCTTCTATCTATTATCAATAATTTTATAGGGGAATCCATTCCTTCTTTAAGATAAGCTTTTATTAATAATTGAACCCCTGCAATAGATAATTTTTTAACTTCATCTATTTGATTTTCCACTAATGTTTTGCTTATTAGTTTTAACTGTTATATGTTATGTTTTAACTGTTACCTATGCGCAACATCGAATGTTATGGAGATTGATCGATACTTATACGGTTTGTTTATTATAAGGACACCAACTTACAAGTTATTTGGTCCTTTTTATAAAGTGACAACATTGTCTTTAATGCGCATTTATTATTTGTTTCATGTATGTCATTCATAATTATTGAGGGTAGTGGGTGAGAGTGATAATTAATATAATATTAGAATTTAAGACAATCAGTAGAGGGCAACATTAGAAGTTACTTAAAGTGTAGGGTAAGCTTTATTGATTTTAACTACTTTTATTGGTTTGTGAGAATTGTTAGTTGGTGCTACTTATAATAAGGATTAGAGGAGTATATGCTTAGCACAATGGTCGGTGAACCTGCAGACAAACTTCTTTGGAAACAGGTAATGTGTGCAATCCTATCATACCTGCAGACAAGCTTCAGAAATTTTGGCAGCTTTGATACGCTTCTACTCTGAAGAAACTTGGGTTGGAGCCTTAATTGCTGGATGGGATGTGCATGTGTAAGTTACATGGGTTGGAGCCTTATGCATTACTGGTGGGACTTTGATTATAAATATATAAAATAGAAATAGTTTAGCTTAGGATAATAATAGTTTTCAATTTTGAAAAAAAAAAATGCTGGATTATTGTTTTTGACCTTTTCTTTTATTTCTTATTTATTTCATTTTCCTTGGGAAAAAAACACATCAGGTTTGATCAAAGAGAAAAGACCTCTTTTATTAGACATGACGCATGGGGCATTATTAGATTCTAGTTCTCTTAATTTAGATAGTGGGCTGTGGGACCCAGACATTATGGATACAAGAATTGGGGAGGCAAATCACGTGAGTGTTGGGAATCCTTTAGAAGTGGTAAATGATAATGGAAATGGGCCTTATCCTTTGGGCCAAATAGTGGAAGTGTGTAAGGGCCAGGATGATGGGTCTTTCTCTATTGGGCCTAAAGTACCATTTAAAGGTGGTGCAGTCTATACACATGCGACCAGACCTCCTTTTGTCTTGGCTGCCCCCCTCTCGAAGCAATCTGTGAGCCCTGTTCCACATCAGCCCCTCATTAATCTGTCAATGCGACTTGAGTCGAGAAGCAATGGAGTGAAATTTGGAAGTCATGACTCTCATTCAAATGTCCTACCTTACGTGGTAGAGTTTCCTGAAGAAGATCCGATTCACGAATCCATTGTTCCATTTACTGGACTTTCCCCTATATCTACTGTGGCTCTTGGATTAAAAGGGATTAATCTTAAAAGACCTTATGATGAAGAACTTGGTGTGGAAAAGAGCAAAAATGTAGGAAATTATTTATCGAGCACGAGGTGGGTTCAACTAAAGGTAAAGAGTCTACGCCCATTCTCAAAAAAAGAATAATAGGAACTCTCTTTACGTGAAAAGGTATCTTCGACGTCCAAGGACTAATGTTATCCAAGGGAGGCCGGGTAATTATGTGGCATCTATTCCATTGAGGTTGACTTTCCGAGAATGGATGAGTGAAGACAATGTTTGCAAAGAGGAGCATGAGCGAGGCATCTTCTAGAATCGCGGTGGTTGGATGGGACCAACCACCGGTTCGCCATGAATCTATTAGCCTGGAACTCCAAGGCTTGGGGGTTGCCTTGATTTAAACCCGAAGGAAGAATGCTTAGGAAAAACCCCATTTAGTCTTCTTAATGGAGACTAAACGAAGCGAGATATGTAAGAAAGGTGAGACGTAGATGTGGCTTCGATGAAGAATGGATAGTTAATCCGATGGGAAGAAGTGGGGCCTGGCTCTATGGTGGTCGGATGTGCTTACGGTTAATATACTTTTCTCATCTCCAAATATTATTCATACTAGTGTGATGTACGCTACTTTTTCTACTCCAAGATATATCACTTTTATTTATGGACCCACCGATGAGGATGATAGAATGTTATCTTTGGCAAGAGGTGGGAGAATTAGTAACAATATTAGGACTTCGTGGTTGTGTCTTGGGGACTTTAATGACATCTTATCCCGGCGAGAAGTGTGGCGGTCGCCCGTGAGCCGGAGGAAAATTCTGAATTTTAAATGTTTTGTGGTGATTGTGAGTTAGAGGATTTGGGTTACAATGGCCCTGACTTTACGTGGTGTAATAATCGTGATAGCCGGATACGATCCATGAACGGATCGATAGGGCCTTGGGCAATTTGCGTTGAGAGAGCTTTTCCCTACTCTCCGGGTCTTTAATATTGATCCGGCTAGATCCTCCGATCATCATCTTTTGTTTATCCAATGCCGTATGAGAAGTATAAGAAGACTCGGGCCTTTCGTTTTGAAGCTGCCGGGCCTCTCACGGGCACTTTCTTGAGGTAATAAAAGATAGTTGGAGGACCTTCTCTCGAGGGACAATTCATCTTTGGAGTCTTTTCTAGGCAATATGAAGAGGTGCAAACCGAATTTTACTTCATGGAGTAAGAAGGAGTTCCCCAATAGTGCAAAGCGTATTGATCTTTTAAAGGCTCATCTTGCTGAGTTAACACTAAAAGAGCGAACTCCCGATGTTGCTAGAGGGATTTTGGAGGTAAAAGGGAATCTGGATAGATTACTGGAATTAGAAGAACAGTATTGGTGGCAACGCTCTCGGATCAATTGGTTAGAAGTTTGGTGATAAAAACTCGTTTCTTTCATGTATCCACTATCAAACGGAGACAAAGGAACCGAATATCTTGTATTAAAGATGATGTGGGCAACTGGTTAATGGAGAAGGATGCTATAGCTCGAGAATATTGCCGCTTTTTTCGAATCTTTTTGCTACGTGCCTGGTCCTCATCCAATGGGTCTTTGTTTTGAACTGTATTGACCCTAAAATTACCGAGGATATGAATCACGGTCTTATGTTACCTGTTTGAAGGAGGAGATTAAATCGGCTGCATTTAGTCTTGGGAGTACAAAGCGCCGGGACTGACGGTTTTTCGTGTACATTTTATCATTCCGTTTGGTCCGATATTGGGGATTCTGTTTGTTCTATGGTCAATGATTTTTTTGCAGGTCATTTGTTTTTTAGAGAGGATTAATATGACTAACATCACTCTTATCCCCAAGATTCATAAACCGGAACACGTTTCACATTTTCGCCCTATTGGCCTTTGCAACTTCTCGTATAAAATCATTTCAAAAATTTTGGCCAATAGGTTGCGACCTTTGCTTGATGTGTGTATCTCCCAGAACCAGAGTGCATTCGTTTCTGGCCGTTGTATTCATGATAATATTATTATAGCGCATGAGGTTTACCATTACCTTCGTCGTAAGTACTCGGGAGGTAAGTATGAGTTCTCCCTTAAGATGGATATGAGTAAGGCTTATGACCGGGTCGAGTGGGATTTCATTGAGAATGCCTTATTACGATTTGGTTTCTGTCAGGAATGGGTGTCTCTTGTTATGAAATGTGTGCGTTCTGTTAGCTTAAATATCTGTTTATCTGGTGAAAATGTGAAATCTTTTATTCCTACTAGAGGTATTCGCCAGGGAGACCCCCTCTCGCCATATCTTTTCATCATTGTTGCAGAGGTACTCTCTATTATGATTAGTAAGAGCCAGAATGACAAGCGGCTTAAAGGTATTAAATTGAGTAATGGGTGTCCAGTTCTTACTCACAGTTTTTTTGCTGATGATGCCCTATTATACATGCATGCTAGTCATAGAAATTGTATTAATTTGGCTAATATTCTGGATTTGTACTGCGCAGCCTCAGGTCAGGTTATTAATCTTGATAAATCCAGTATTTTTTTCTCTTCTAACACTCCCCCTACAGTGAGAAGTATGGTGAGCAGATTGTTGAATATCCCCAAGATCGAGGATCCGGAACATATCTCGGTCATTCCTAGCATTTGGGGGAAATCTAAACATCGGGCCTTGGCTTACATCGAGAGCGAGTAGCGAATAAAATCCAAGGATGGAGTCATTCCTCCTATCCTTCTCCGGTCGTGAAGTAATGATCAAAGCGGTTATCCGGCAATCCCGATTTATCCGATGAACTGCTTTTTGATTTCCCATTAAGACTTGTAAGGAGATCAATAGCCTTATAGCTAACTTCGGTGGGATGGCAATGCCTTTGGAGGCAAGACTCATTGGAAATCCTGGGAAGCTATGACCAGTAGTAAGAGTTCGGGGGATGGGGTTTCGGGACCTCTTGATGATGAATGATGCCCTCTTAGCTAAGACGGCTTGGAGGCTTATGACGAGGCCTACTGATCTTTGGGCTCGGGTGTTAAAAGGTGTGTACTTTCCTAAACAAAACTTCATTAATGCGGAGATAGGCTACAAGGCTTCTTGGTGTTGGTCTAGTATCCTTGATGGCGTAAATTTCCTCAAGAAGGATCTTAGGTGGGACATTGGAGATGGTACCGCTATCGAATATGGGGAGACCCTTGGGTCTCGGGAGCTATTTTCCCGAGAGAGACCTAAGACCACCGACATCCCGATTATCTTAAATGGTAGAGTCTGTGATCTGATAATTGATGGGCGGTGGAACCTTTCGCCTATTGACCAATACATAGCTCCTGAAGTCAAAAAGGCAATATATAATATCCCTATCCCCTCCAATGGGCTGGAAGACAAATTGGTGTGGACTGGTGCCAAGAATGGAGTGTATACGGTGAAGCTGGGCTACCATTGCCGGAAAGATTGGAATTCTGCTAATGTGGATAGGGCTGGCTCTTCGACTGTCATTCACACTTCATGCTGGAACTCAATTTGGAAAATAAAAGTGATCCCGCGGGTACAACAATTCATATGGCGGCTTTTGAGTAAGGCGTTGCCACCAAGTTCGCACTTGTTTCGACGAAAGAGGTCCCAAGATAGCCAATGTCCAAGATGTGCGGATGCCGAGGAAACTATCGAGCATGTATTCTTCCATTGCCCTTGGACGAGATGCATTTGGTTTGGCTGCTCGCTCGGGGCTAGAGTTGATGTCTCCACCATATCCAACTTCAATGCCCGGTGGATCTTGACGACAATTACCCCCATGCTGAGTAAGCATGATCTTTCTTTGATTTGTTGGCTTCTGTGGTTTATCTGGAAGGCTAGAAATGAAATGACTTTTGACCATAGGCGGCCAAACCCGAGTATTGTGATTGAATTGGCTCGGAGAAGTAATTTTGATTTTTGGGCTAACTGTGCTAAAGGGACTCGGGAACCTTTCTTGTCGAGGGGCTGTGATAGTCCTGGCACTATTTGGTTTCCCCCAGCACGAGACAGCCTTAAAATTAATTGTGATGGAGCCTTTTCTTCCTCTGAGAAAGATGCTGCTATTGGGGTTATTTGTCGCGATTTTGCCGGCTCCTTTAGATGGGGGTTTGTGGATAAAGTCAAATCTATTTCTCGCCTTTATGATCAAGCCTTAGCCCTAAAGGGCCCCGCTTCTAGCTTTGGATATGGGTCATGATATGGTGATTTTTGAGTCGGATTGCCTCTCTCTGCTTTCTTGTGTTAAGGCCAAGTTACCAGATTTGTATGATTGGAGGTGTAGGAGTATTATCCATGATGTTATTAGTCTTTTGTCTTTGAAGGTTGGGTTCTCTGTGTCCTTTTCCCCGAGAGGGGCAACCGTCTTCATGGATCTCCTTGCGGTGATGCTTATAAAGGGGTGTGCCCTGTTGGGTGGGTTTCGCAACCAGCACCCGCTTTGTTATCTCTTCTAACTCTAGAGGCTCGAAGACTTTTTCGGTGTTGATATTCCTTCGCATACCGTTCTTCATCGAATGGTGGCTAGCCGGTTTTTCTTTCCTAGTTTACTTTTTGTTTTTGGAATTTTCTTTTGGTTGTATTTGTTTGTTGTCGTTGTATTTGTTTTGCTTATGTTGTATTTGTTTGTCCTTGTTTTGTCTTTTTGCTTTTCAGGCTATTGTTTATTAGTGTCCTATTTGTAACTGTCTTGATGTGTTATGAATAGAACTTCCTTTGACCAAAAAAAAAAAAAGAGAAAAGACCTAAGAGGAATTCACTTTGTTCATAAATTTGGACTAGAGACTCGGACACAGAGGAAAAAAAAAGGAGAGAAAGAGGCGAAGGCACTGTCACGGTCTTCTTGGTGAGTTTCTCCATCGGAGAATCGAGCTGATCTTCTTCGTGAGGTCCGATCCGAACAGCAACGAGATAAAAGAAGGGAGCAAAGGTTGCAGCTTTTTGGATGGTCTCGGGTCATTCTCGCTGGAACGGAGGAGCTGGAGTTCGACGGGATTAAAGGGAGCAAAGGCGGGATTAAAAGGAGCAGGCAAGCAATATTGAATCGAGGTAAGTGAATTTGGGTGCTTTTTACTTGGCATTCATGACTAGTTAGGTCGAGTGTGTCTTGCGTATGGGTGAGGAAGGACATGACGAAGGCATTGTTGTACAGTGGGGGAAAATTGTTCTTCTTCTCTGTGTAGGATGTGTACCTGTTTTTAAATGCACATAATGTTTGTCTGAGATTTAGTGTTGGCTGCAATTTTTTCTGGTTTGCCACTGCTGATATGTCCGTCTGCCACATTATGCGTTCCAACCTGTGTAATGGTGATGTTTCTAAGTTCGAACTTTACTCTTACGTTCGAACTTCTTAGATAATATTTCCATTCTGCCTAATTTAAACAATTCACATGTCGAAGTTCGATTGTCGAATTGAGCTCTCCACCTATTCCTTTCTCCTCGAAGACGCGATTCGATTTGCATCTGTTTCTGTACAAATCGCAAGACGAACAACAACAAAACGTTACCTGGCTTTTTTTCTCGGGGGGCATTTAGGGAATTTTACCAAACTTTCCCACTTAACCAACACCCAATTCTTTATACCAAACAATTTATCTTCCCTCAACTTAATTATATTCCCATGTCAACCAAACAGCTCAACTTTTTAAAGTTCCCTCTCAATCCTCTATTCAATTCATTTCTCTTTTTTAAGTTCTTTTCCCTCCTCAAATGTTCCCTGAACCAAACGGGCCTGAGAAATAGGATAGGAATTGGAGATTGCTGTCATTGGTTTTCTTCTTTCAAAGAGTGAATTGTTTTGCAAATTTTTATCATTTTCCATATGTTTTTGAGTCTGATCATTACTGTTGCTACTTTGATCTGAATTAAAGCCCTGTGTGTGGTAAGACTTTTCTATTCAACCTAGAGAAACTATAAATTTATTTGTGTTTTAAAAATTATTCTCAACTTTTGCTTAATTTATTTCAGTTTATTTAAAAAAAATATTATTATTGTGATTACTTAGTGATTGACTATTATTATTATTGATTATGTTTTGGAGATTTAGGATTGAACTCGAAGAGAAGATTAAATAATATGAAATTAGATTTTAATTTAATTTGCCTCTAAGATAGTCATATATCTAGAAGCTGAGTGAGCCCGATTTAGACTACATCTTAATTAATTTTGTGAGACATTGTATAATTAATTGAGGTAGGTATATAAATGGACCTACATATATTTATAAACATTAAGCTGATTAAATTAAGTTAAAATTAATTTAGTGAAGTTAAAATCTAAGAAAAAAAATAAGAGAATAGTGACTCTAGGTTGTACTTCTTGATATTAGAATTCGTTCACTATGTAAGTTCTTGTTATTATTAGTTTCTTGCTATTATAGAAAGGGGAAATGATGTGTGCAGTGACTCTGGAGGTAAGAGTTTATTGCACTGAGGTTGATACTGCACCGTTTTGTCCGGTTCAACAAAGAATGAGTTACCTATTTGATTACTAATTCCTAAATCGGACCTATATGATTTATTGTTGCGATGAAAGAACAGAGAATCTGTTCATTGATTCCTAATTCCTAAATCAGAAATAAATCATCGCAATCTTCATCTACCTGTTTGCTGGAAATCACAATCAACAACGTCTCATTAAATCATTGCGATTTTTTTATATTATAGCTATTGCGCTTTTTTTTATCGACATAGCACTGAATGGACAAAACAAAGGCATAAAGATCAACCTCATTTGCTAAAACGCTTATCTCCAAATCCTTTGACACATCATTTCCCCTTATAGAAAATAATATTATTGAAAATAATTCTGATTTACTCAACTTAAATGAAAAAAGGAAATTCAACACCTAATCGCTAGTTTGGTCGAGTCTTTGTTTGACGATCTGGATTTGCAACTCACTAATTCATGATCGGTACACTTACGGTCTTTAGTTAAATTTTAGCAGCATCAAGCTTTTGTTCTAAATGAAAATAATACTCTGTATGTGCAATCATTATATAACCAGCTGAGCAACTAATAAACAACTAACCGCCTAATTAAAATAGTGACACTTGAACTGAACTGACGTGGTTATATGTACTAACTAAAAAGTAACTAATCTAATCTCGGTTTCCACGTAGGCGCCTTCTCCATTCAACCCGTTTCCCACACCGTGCACAAGCAGCCACCGTCCACCTATGAAAGAGACTGAGAACGCTACACCGTGCACAAGCACCCACCATCCAGCTATGAAAGAGACTAAGAAGGCTACAATTATGGGTAGCAAGATCAAGATCGGAATCAACGGTGAACATCTTTTACTTCCACCTACATCCTCTATCTTTTTGCTGCTTAATCTCTCATAATGGATAGTCTGCCTTTCTTCTTATTTTTTGTTTTCGCAATCAATTACTTTCGTAAATGATTCAAGTTCTTATATTAGTTTGTGTTTTCACTTCCAGGATTTGGAAGGATTGGTCGCTTGGTGGCGAGAGCGGCTATGCAAAGAAATGATATTGAAGTCGCTGCTATTAATGACCCTTTCATTAATTTCTCTTACATGGTATACCTTACTGTTATCTATCCTCATGATCCGTCTCCATATATGTGGAATTATAGTGGATAATAGGATTTTAGTTTTGTCTCTTTCAGCTTTTCCATAGATTTGATGCGTGTTCAGTTTAAGTTCCTAGTCTTAGTTGTTCATTGAATTTCACTGTGTCTGGCAGACCTGCATGTCTCAGTACGGCCTTCATCACGGGGGGTGGAAAACTCATGGTTTCACGAAAACTATCTATAACGTCTATCTTTTCGATGAAAAGCCCGTCGCTGTGTTTGCACGCAGGTAATGGTCCTGAAATTTTCTTATGGTTGTGCTTGTATATGTTAACACTGCGTGTCGAAGGTGAAGATATTATCCATTGACCTTGTAACTTCATGCATCAGGAACTCCGCAGAGATCCCATGGGCTGAGACTGGAGCTGAGTATATTGTTGAGACCACCAGTGACTTCACAGACAAAGAGAAGGCTGCTGCCCATTTTAAGGTTTGCCTTTGTGCACTACCCCTTCTCATCTCATGTCTTTAGTTTTTGTCACTTGCTTTTCTTAATGATCTCATATAACCTTAACCGTATTTTGTTAATAATATTGCTTTCACTGTTATCTTTTCATATATAGAGCATCTCTTGGACTGATTGGCACTTGGTCTTGTAGCTTAAATATCGGCATGTCTTAAAATTCTGTGTAACATGCACTTTGCGTAGCATTACTTCTTCGAAGGTATTTCATCACAGTTTAGTTTTGTGAGTGGTGTGCAATGATATTTTGTCTGTTTTCTTTTCTTTTTTTTGTTGATTGAGCCAGGGCGGTGCAAAGAAGGTTATCATATGTGCAAACAGTGAAGATGCTCCCATGTTTGTCGTAGGTGTTAATGAGCACGAATACAAGCCAGAGCTTGATATTGTTTCCAATGCAAGCCGCACAACCAACTGCCTTGCTCCACTTGCGAAGGTTATCAGGCCGTCAGATACTCGTATTGTTCTTGTATCAATGTCGTACTGTTCTGTTATGTTAATCTTTCTATGTCAATTGTAGGTTATTCATGATAGATTTGGCATTGTCGAGGGGCTAATAACCACATTTCACGCCATCACTGGTGGGTATAATTAACGCTAATATATAGTCTCTGATTTGTGTGTGTTTGGCGTAATCATGACTTTCATGCTATGTTGCTGCTCAGCCGCCCAAGAGACTTATGATGGGCCACCAGGTGAAGAATGGATGGGTGGAAGATTCATTCCTAGCAGCACTGGATCTGCTGAGGTGAATAATTGGCATTCATATATTAGTGTTAGTTGTCACCTTTATCTGGTCTCCTTCAGTAATATACCCTTGTTTGCGTCAGGCTGTTGGGAAAGTGCTCCCTGCTCTAAATGGAACATTGACTGGATTGGCCTTCCCTATTCCTTCTGTGACTGTCTCTGTTGCTCATCTCACTGTGAGGCTGGAAAAGCCAGCCACCTACGACCAAATTAAAGCCGCCATCAAGTAAGATTTTATTCTCAAAGTGACTATTATATTTAAGTATTATTTGATTGTTGAAGTATGCAGGACCTGAGTGCTCTGCTTTTGGCTTGTCTGATTCAATAGTACTGTTTTTCAGGGAGGAGTCCCTGGGCAAGTTGAAGGGCATCCTTGGTTACCTTGAAGATGTGGACTCCACTGACTTTGTGGGGGACACCAGGTGTGTATTATCATCTCATTGGAAGCTATTAAATGCATCTAATTCTCTACCTTGTCTTCTGTGGATCCATATATTCCCCTATTTGTCATTGGAGCCAAGAGTTGTTCGTTAGTTCTTTTGTTTTTTTCAGGTCAAGTATTTTCGATGCCAAGGCAAGTACTACTTTGGGCGACACCTTTGTGAAGCTTGTTTCTTGGTATAGCAACGAGTGGGGCTACAGGTAATCTATCTTTCTTCTTGTTTTTGGCATATGCTTTATTACCATTACAAGGCAGTGGCATCTTCACAGTTGGTGTGGGAGGGGTTAAGTGGTTCTTTCTCAGGAAAATTACCAATCCATTGATGTCTAATGCTTGCTTTGTGTGTAATGTTGCAGCAATCGTGTTGTTGACTTGATTGCTCACATGGCGAAGACTGAGGCAAATTGAGAGTTCTGAATAAATGGTTTATTGGTGCATCGCTAGTGTTGCTGTGTAAAGCGTTAGTTTCCTAGGCCTTTGTCGTTTTGATGGCCTCTCTTCTGGGGAGGAAAATTTTCATGTGTATGTCTTGACTTTTCTTATTATGATATTTTACGGTTTTCGTCTCGCCCTTTCTGATCCTTGTTTCTTTCAAATGATAGTTTGCTTAGCCTATTGAAAGAATTTAAGTAAAAATTTGGAGGTTGTGGTATGTTGAATAATTGAAGCTATAAACCTTGGGTTGATGAGAAACACTGAAGCGGGCTGAAATATCTCAGTTCCTCAGCATTTGGCATGTGCGTCAATTGCTATTACTGTTTTCGGCCAAAATAATGCGTAATTTTAGCTTCTTCTTTTTTGTGACTTTTGCTTTTTTTTAAAATATCATATAAACACATAAATTAATTAAAAAAATCCAAACGGGCTCTTAATCTACTCCACTTTGTTAATTAGGTTATCTGTTAAGTATTAAGGATTAGTGGGGTCAGATTTATCTATCATGTGTAACTTTTTTTGGTCTAAAATAAAATTACCTCTCTACCCTCACTCCCACTCTGCTCTCCCTCTCAAAACAGGTTCACATTCAGTGCTTTTCTCTTGCTTCTTAGGTACTTTTCTTTCTAATTAGAGGGATTATGTATTTTAAAAAAAAAAATTTATGAATTCAATTTATTTAGATTAGATTATATGATGGATCCAGAAAATTTTTTGTACTCAATATTTCAAATTAATTAATTTACAGTCCTAGATTCTGGATTCAGAAAGAATGAATTCTCTCAAAACTCCCATATGCATCATCTGTGCGATTTGTCGAATTTGATTTCTTTAATTTGATCCCATCCTCTTCCGCCTTTGCTCTCAAGCCAGCGCCCCAAAATCGCTCTGCCTCCTCTCCCTTTCTCGATCAAACCCTACTGCCCACACAGATATCTCGTCGCAGCTTTCTAACCGGTACGCCTTGTTCATAGAGCATGGGATTGTAAATATAGCATCAATAACACGATTTCCTTGGGTTCTCAGTTATGGAGCGTGACACCGGTGGTCTCGAATCGTTTCATTATTAGCTTGTAATTTGAATATTCTGTGTTTTAGTTCTTCATTGCATAGAGTTTGCTATTGATTTTTGGAGGTTATAGTCAAAGGAGATAGATTTTGTTTTTACATTTTGCAACGACTTGAATCATCTGCATTTTAAGAAGGTATATTTGTTTTTTCTTTTTCGTTGTTTGACGGCTTCCAGAAAGAAGCTATTCAGATGGTGAAGCTGAAGCCCCACAAGGGTACTACCTCTCTTGGTTTTCTATGTAAGGAGGGGATCATATTAGCTTCTTGTTCTCCCGTGAGCACTGGAAGTAAGGACTCCTATCTCATCCATTGGTGAAAATTAATTGTTCTGTTTTAACTGTTACCTATGCGCAGGATCGAATGTTATGGAAATTGATCGATATATGCTTAGCACAATGGTCGGTGAACCTGCAGACAAACTCTTTTGGAAACAGGTAATGTATGCAATCCTATCATACTTTTAGTATATTTGTCTGTCTTGCCCTTTGTTTGCTGAGTTCGCCATTAACTGCATGCATCCTAGCATCGGGTTATGGTATGATTTGACTTAATTTACCTATTGTAGTCATTTAATTTTTTTTTTTTTTGGGTATAACATTTAATATTTTTTTAAATATAATAATGGTGTAAGTAATTTTATTATAGTGCCGTTCATACAAATCAAGAAAGAAACAAAGGATGCCTGTGGACATAGCTTCAGATATTTTTGCAGCTATGATAGACTTCTACTCTGAAGAAAATTGGGTTGGAGCCTTAATTGCTGGATGGGATGTGCATGTAAGTTACATGTTCTAGGTTCTAAATAGGTTTTGCCTTGCTAATCTGATTTTCTGACCAGGGAATATCTTTTATCAGGGTCCTGTTCTTTTCTGCATTGACGGGGAAGTGGGATTTACACAATGCTACAGTTATGCTGTTGGATCCGGGTCATCATTTGCAGACAATACAATGGGGGCCAGGTTAGTTAAGCTTTTCTCATGAATTATCCATCAGTTATATCTCTAGCATTGAGTTTGCTGACGTTTTCCTTGCATTACAAGGTTCCACTGCCACATGATAGCTGACGAAGCTGCATCATTTGCCCGATGGGCAATTCGTCAGGCAGCATATCAAGATGGGGTTACAAACGGAGTTGCCACGGGTATTTTATCTTTACTCTTCATTTGGTCTTGTTGTACAAACTTCCCTAACATTCCCCCTATTCAAAAGGCCCGGCCTAAATATGGGATGTATACTTGCGTGCTCAGGCTCATGTTTCCCTCTCTTCATTCTTATAAACATGTGACTGAAATTAGTGGTCTTTGAAATCAGTAGGGTACAAGCTGCCTGTTTTTGTTATTCCAGTTTACACAATAGTAGTAGTATGACCCATATTGTAGAGATTTGCATTTCATGTTCTGACTTATGAATTCAGCCTTACTGACCTGTGGCGTCCATATGATTCTAGTTTATTATGTGGGACCTCATGGATGGGAGCTAATGGCCTATGATGATGCTGGGAATCCTGGCCTCTACTACCCTGTCTCTATGAACTCAGTGGATCAAGAAATGACAGAGGATCAAGAACCGACAGAGGAAGACACTAAGTGGTCGAGTTACCTAGAGCTTGTTGAATCTCATAGAGCAATAGATAAAACCCTACTTCGTTATTGCCAGTCATAGCACAGATCTACCGTTATTTCCAGTACTAAATGGATACGCAATACTGACTCCAGTAGTTCTCTTCTATTTTTCATCTAGGTTCTCTTGTAGTTTCTTCTATAATATTTGTCGAACATCATGTTTATTCCTAATTAACTTATATTCAATTTCTTTTTGTCTCTGGAGCTCAAATAACAAAATCTAAATTCAGGTTTACACTTTTAACAAATTTTTATTCAATAATGGATACAATAAAAACAGTAGAACCAAGAACATATGGTATAGAATGTAATAAACTTCCAAAAATTTCATATATGCCTATAAATAAAGAAAATACATGTATGTTTTCTCCATTTCTCTTGGGAGGAGATGGAGATAGTACTTATAATCATGTAAATTGGACCAATATGTATTTAATGAATCAATTAGGATGTTATATAAATATGAATATTGAAGATTTATTAAAAGTATATGCATAAGATATAATAGAAAAATTACGTGAGGATGCAAAATTAAATATAGCAAAAGAACAACCCGAATATAGACTAGAAAGATTGTTGGAATTAGTAAAATCAATAGAACAAAAAATATGTGATATAAAGACAGAAATGAGAAATAATATAAATGAATTAGCTAATATAAAGGGAAATATTAAACAAATCATGAAAATCTTATGTATAGAACACAAAATAGAATCAATTTAAAATCACCCACAAATAAACATGATGAAAATATTAGAACAAGAAAACGAAATGACTAAACAACAAATAAAATCTCATACACTAGATAGTAGATAAGAACATGGGACAAACTAGAATTATAACATAAGACATTCATAAAGGACGAAAAGTTATTAATTAAAAATTATGGACTATATTTTGAAGAAATACGGAAAATAGATTTAAAAAGACAATAAGAAAGAACTGGACAAATAGTTTACGAAGAAAAAGAAAAAGAAGTAACTTAAAGAGAAAATAATTGAATATTAGAAATGACCTGTCAGGCTGTCACATAGAATCAGATACTAAGGGCCCGTTTGGTTCAAAGAAAATGTAGGAATGGAAAGGAATGAAAATGAAAATGAAAAAAATGGAATGAAATGAAAAATATTTTGCCTAGATGCATTTGGTTCACACTAAAAAAAAGTTAAAGGAAAATATTATGATCAACAAAATATCACCATATCCTCAATTTAACCAAAATATCCAAATTTTCTCTTATAAAAGTTTCACCTAAATTTTTTAAATATTCACATTTATTTATAAACTTAAAATACAATACATTTAATCCTCAATATAATCTCCAATTAAAAATGAATTATAAACTCAAATATAAAAGATCTATTATCACTAGAGCTAGGAATTAAGGCCGTGAAGGGTCGGGGGCTTAACAGGCCAAAGATAAGAAAAACATCTGTTTTTAAAGTTCTACCAGAAAGATCGGGCCAGGACCGAAAATTACTATTCCAAATGCTTTTTTTAAAAAAAAAAAGGATAATTAGTAAATTACAATACGAATCATCCAATAAATAAGTACAACCACTAATTTATAATCAAAAGAAAACTATGTTCACAAATAACTCACATAAAACATAAAAATCATATCACTAAGCAACATTAATACGATGACTATTATTGTAAATCATCTTACAATCACTATCATCAATTTTAACGACATTTGATTGTTCTTCACTTTGAGTAGTAGCCTCCGGCTCATGAGTAAGAATATCATGAATTTCTTCTCCCGTATCATGAACACATCCATAATCTTTATTTGCAACAAATAATAAACAAAATCATAAAATTAGATATAATTATTATGTATTTGTAGTTAAATGGATAAATAACTCAATAACAAATACAATATATATATATATAAATCAATAAATTTAAAAAGGGAAAAAAAAAAAAAACTACCGTGAAAAGGGCTTGCAGGGCCAGCCCGTTTAAGCCCGAAGCCCTTCAGGGCCAATTTCAAATATCTCATCTATTTTTTTTCGGCCTGAAGGGCTAGTTGAAAACGGCCTACCTAATGGGCTTGACCCGATTTCCCGACTCTAATTATCACAAACTTCCATTTTCCAATCTAACACTAACTTATATAAACATAACCCAATTTATTAAACAAGTCTCCAAACTTCCATAAAATCAAAATCATATCCAATTATAATTTAAATTTCAAATTCCAACTCATAATTTCATATAGTTCAACATTTAGTAAAACTAAATCAATTAAACCCACAATAATACCTCTAGTAATTTAAATAAATACCTTAAACCTTATTTGATCGGTGGAAATATCCTATATGATATCAATCCTAAATTATTTTAAATAGAAAAATAAATTTAAATTCCTGCAACAACCAAACAACAAATTTAAATCAAATAAAATTAACTATTAATCATTCTTCACACGCACACCTATATATATAGCTTTCTATTGTCAAAACTTTATAAAATTTTAATCCCAAAATTTTTCCTAATCAATTCTTTATTTCTTGATTCGTATGAATGGCACTATAGTAAAATTTTAATCCCCACTGCCCCGCCCCTTCGACGAAAGTGAGTCAGGAGGAAGAGGAGGACATTTAAATTTTTAAGGTAAATTAGTTACTCCCTCCCATTCTAATTATAAGACAATATTTAAGATTTGATTTTGATCCTAATTATAAGACAACATTTTAATTTGTGTCAATTTCTTCCTAAAATACCCATATTTTATTCTCTCAAGTGTATTTGGTTTTTGGTGAGTGTATGTATGTTGATGCGTAAACTCTCACAGTAAGTAAAACTTTTAAATTGTTGGATTTTAATTTATTTATCAATCAGCTAATATTAATTTTTCAATACATACATATATATATATAGACACATATTTACACACACACATATATGTGTGTGTGTGTGTCTACACACAAATATATAGACACACACTTTATACATATATGTATATTTGTGTATCTGTGTGTGTCTACAGATATATATATAAATATGTTTGTGTGTTTATACATATATATGTATATTTGTGTATCTATGTGTGTGTAGATCTATGTATATCTTTGTGTGTGTTTGTCAATATATGTGTGTGTATACATACATACATACATACATACATACATACATACATACATACATACATACATATATGTTGTGTGTGTTTATACATATATGTATATTTGTGTATCTATATGTGTGCGCATATATGTATATCTTTGTGTGTTCGTCAATAAATATATGTACACACATATATGTGTATATGCAATATATGTATATATAGCAAAACCATTATTTCAATTAGAAAGTGTGTAGAAAGAAAAATTTTAGGTTGAAGAAGTATGTGGTAGGGATTGTTAATTTACTTTTACTTATGTCATTTTAAATTTATATGAGGGCATTTTAGGAAAATGAGTAAAATTAACTAATTTAACTCTTCTCCTTAATCTCCCCAAAATCAGTTAAATATGTCCTATAATTAGGACCGGACCAAGTATTTTTTAAAATTATTTTGATAGATAAAATAACTTCTTCTCATCAAATTTTCTTCAGAGAGTTATTCGATGTTTCTTGATTCGTATGAATGGCACTCCTCCAGGCAGCATGCGCTCCCACTCTGCTCTCCCTCTCAAAACTCCCATATGCTTTATCTGTGCGATTTGTCGAATTTGATTTCTTTAATTTGATCCCATCCTCTTGCGTCTTTGCCCTCAAGCCAGCGCCCTCAAAATCGCTCTTCCTCCTCTCCCTTTCTCGTGCGCTTCGATCAAACCCTACTACCCACGTAGATCTCTCGTCGCAACTTTCTAACCGGTACGCCTTGTTCATATAGCATGGGATTGTAAATATAGCGTTGATGACACGATTTCCTCTTTTTTCTTGGTTGGGTTTTCAGTTATGGAGCGTCAAACTGGTGGTCTCGAATCGTTTCATTATTAGCTTGTAATTTGAATATTCTGTGTTTTAGTTCTTCATTGCAAAGAGTTTGCTATTGATTTGTGGAGGTTATAGTCAAAGGAGATAGGTTTTTTTTTTTTTATATACATTTTGCAACGACTTGAATCATCTGGCATTAAGAAGGTATAGTTGTTTTTTCTTTTTCGTTGTTTGACGGCTTCCAGAAAGAAGCTATTCAGATGGTGAAGCTGAAGCCCCACAAGGGTATTACCTCTCTTGGTTTTCTATGTGAGGAGGGGATCATATTAGCTTCTTGTTCTCCCTTGAGCACTGGAAGTAAGGACTCCTATCTCATCCATTGGTGAAAATTATATGTTGTTTTTTAACTGTTACCTATGCGCAGGATCGAATGTTATGGAAATTGATCGATATATGCTTAGCACAATGGTCGGTGAACCTGCAGACAAACTTTTTTGGAAACAGGTAATTGTATGCAATCCTATCATACTTTTATATATTTGTTTGTCTTGCCCTTTGTTTACTGAGTTTGCCATTAACTGCCTGCATCCTAGCATCCGGTTATGGTATGGTTTGACGGGAAAACAAACAAAATAAGGCAAAAAGAATAATAATTATCGGATTAACGCACTTTTCAAACTATTTTTCAAACTAACGCTACTCACGCCACCCACATTGAGGCGCCTGTCACCTGTAGATTGACGCCTTCTAGCGTCAATTATAATTGACGCCTTTGAAGGCGTTAAATTTTTTTATTTTTTAAAATATAATTTTATAAATATATTCAAAATTATAAATAATAATTATATTTACTTATAAATAATAATTTTAATTAATAATTAAGGGAACTAAAATATCTAAAATTTAGGCTAAAAAGTATATTTTTAGTTTTTAAGTTTACACAAAGACATACTTTTGGCCCCTTAACTTTATAAAATATACTTTTGGCCTCAAAATTCTAACACCATTAATATTGCTAACTAAAACGTGACGTGGCAAACTCAAGTGATAATTAATAGCATTTAATTACACAAATTTTATATATTTTTCAATTTATCATATTTTTAATTTAAGTTTAATAGTATTTAATTACACAATCATCATTTAAAATTACATTATTATCACTTGAGTTTAAATTTTCCGTTAGCAAAATTAACGGTGTTAGAATTATAGGATTAAAAATTTACTTTATAAAGTTAAGGGACCAAAAGTATACCTCATGTAAACTTAAAGAACTAAAAGTATACTTTAACCCTAAAATTTATTATAAATCTTAAGAACAAGATTAATTAGTAAATTAATTAATTAATTAATTAATTATAAAATTTGTTAAGATTACACGCCAAGATTATCGCGTAATCTTAACAATATATTCAAGATTATGCGGTATAATTTGATTATAACAAAAGATTCCTCTGTTTTGGGATCTGTATTGTGTTATTGCAAATTTTTATTAGTCAAATATATTGTGCAATTAATTAAGTAGCGTGGATCTAATTAAGTAGTCATCTACCTTATGGTTTATAATAAATTCACTAATTAGTCTTATATCCTAAGATTTATAATAAATTTTAAATATTTTAATTTTCTTAATTATTAACTAAAATTATTATTTATTATTTTTATTATTTATAAGTAAATAGAATTATTATTTATAATTTTAAATATATTTATAAAATTATATTTTTTTAAAAAAATTGACACCGAAGGCGCCTAATCGACAGCGCCTCATCGACGTTTGTTAGTCTCACGCCACCAGTGGCGTGAGCCCCTGTCACGCTCAACGGTGCGTTAAGCATTAATTTAGAAAATGTTTGAAAAGTACCTGATAATTATTTTATTTTTTTACCTTATTTTGTTTGTTTTCCTACGGTTTGACTTAATTTACCTATTGTAGTCATTCAATATTTTTTAAAATATAATAATGGTGTAAGTAACTTTATTATAGTGCCGTTCATACAAATCAAGAAAGAAACAAAGAATGCCCGTGGACATAGCTTCAGAAATTTTTGCAGCTATGATACGCTCCTACTCTGAAGAAACTTGGGTTGGAGCCATAGTTGCTGGATGGGATGTGCATGTAAGTTACATGTTCTAGGCGCTAAACAGGTTTCACCTTCTAATCTGATTTTCTGACCAGAGAATATCTTTTTTCAGGGTCCTGTTCTTTTCTGCATTGACGAGGAAGTGGGATTTACAAGCGGCTACTGTTTTGCTGTTGGATCCAGGTCATCATATGCAGACAATACAATGGGGGCCGGGTTAGTGAAGCTTTTCTCATGAATTATCCATTAGTTATAGCTCTAGCATTGAGTTTGTTGACGTTTTCCTTGCATTACTAGGTTCCACTGCCACATGATAGCTGATGAAGCTGCATTAGTTGGCAGATGGGCAATTCGTCGGGCAGCACTTCAAGATGGGGTTGTAGACGGAGTTGCCACGGGTATTTTATCTTACTCTTCATTTGGTCTTGATATACAAACTTCCCTAACATTCCCCCTATTCAAAAGCCCCAGTAAAAATATGGGATGTATACTTGCACACGCATCCGGCTCCAGCTCATGTTTCCCTCTCTTCATTCTTATGAACATGTGACTAAAATTAGTGGTCTTTGAAATCAGTAGGGTACAAGCTACCTGTTTTTTTTATTTCAGTTTACATAACAATAGTAGTATGGCCCATACTGTAGATTTGCATATCAAGTTCTGACATATGAATTCAGCCTTACTGACCCATGGCGTCCATATGATTCTAGTTTATTATGTGGGACCTCATGGATGGGCGCTAATATCCTGTGATGAAGCTGGGAATCCTGGCCCCCACTAGCCACTACCCTGTCTCTATGAACTCAGTGGATCAAGAAATGACAGAGGATCAAGAACCGACAGAGGAAGACACTAAGTGGTCAAGTTACCTAGAGCTTGTTGAATGGGGCAGAGGAATAGATCATACCCTATTTCGTGTTTGCAAGTCATAGCACAGATCTACCGTTATTTCCAGTACTCAATGGATACGCAATACTGACTCCAGTAGTTTTCTTCTATTTTTCATCTAGGTTCTCTTGTAGTTTCTCAACATCATTTTTCTTCCCAATTTAGTGATATTCAATTTCTCTTCATCTCTTTTTATACTGGAGCTCAAATAGAAAAATCTAAATTCACGCCTATACTTTGAACAAATTTTTATATCTTACGAGGCCTCATTAGATATTTATGAATCTTGTTAAAAGACTAGAATTGCCCCTGTAGTTATAAAAAAAAAAAAAAAATTGAAGGTGGGTGTAGGTCAGGTTTTGGTTATTTCAGCTAATTTAATTGAGATTTCCCTTTTCTTTTTACTTTGTTATTCTTTTTAGTTGTTTTTGGTTTTGTTTTTTTTATAGAACAATATTTATTTGCACATCTATCCTAATCACAACAATTTTTTCTTCCTTTTTAATTTTTGGATCTTTTGAATTGCTTCTGCATTAATCACAATAGAGAGTGATGAACTAGTTGAAACATTAAAGCCATATCCTGGTGCAAAAATTCCTATAAGATTCTAATCATTACGCCCTTGCCTACAAGCGCTCACCAAGTCTCATCGCTGGTCACTGTATATACTTTTAGTTGAGCTTCGTGGCATTTCATATCTAAGTTTGGACATTATATAACCATCAATTTTTAAAGGAGGTGCATTGGTATCATAATATTTATTTAAGCATAAAAATATACATTAAATCTTGTAAATGACGCAAAAGTAACAGCTCTATTGGTTATTATAAAATGTGTTACAATTTTCAGTTTTAAATATAAGATAAAGTTTGTAGTATAAATTTTGTCATATATTTAGAATAGGAGGGAGTAACTTTTTTGTTTGGGTCCCACCATCAACCTCATCGTCACCGGAGGAGGTGCCTTTGATTCGATTTGGAGCTCCTTTGACACTCTGCTACTCCCCAGCGTCGTTGCAAATTGCAATCACTCCTTAGCATTATGGGATTATACTTGCACGTGCATCCGGCTCATGTTTCCCTCTCTTCATTCTTATAAACATGCGACTGAAATTATTGGTCTTTGAAAACAGTAGGTTACAAGCTACCTGTCTTAATAATATATACAATGAAAACAGTAGAACCAATAATATATACTATAGAATGTAATCGACAAAGTTCATGTATGCCTATAAATAGAGAAAACACGTAAATAAAGAAAATAAATATATGTTTTCTCCATTTATCTTGGGAGGAGATGGAGATAGTTCTTATAATGAAGTAAATTGGACCAATATGTATTCAATGAAACAATTAAGATGTTATATGAATATAAATATTGAAGATTTATTAAAAGTATATGCATCAGAAGATATAATAGAAAAATTACCTAGAGGAGAGAACATAAAAGAGAACCCATTCAAAAGCACCCATAAATAAACATGATCAAAATGTTAGGACAAGAAAACTAAACAACAAATAAAATCTCAAACACTAGTTGTATGGGAATATTATACATTTATTATGGATTATTTAGAGTAGTCATTATCTAATTACTATATTAGATATAGATATATTATATCATATCTTATGATTATATATAGGTATATTATATCTTAGGATATTTCCTATTATATTTCAATCAGTTTGATTAAATTTTATTAGATTCTATAAAGGCCCATATGTACTCTCTATGATTAAGACATTAAGATTAATGAATTCAGATTATTCAGATTAATTTTTCTCTCTCAAATTATTCCACATGGTATCAAAGCCAACTTGATGTTGAAGACAAAAGAGTTCGAAGATAAAAGAGTTTAGTTTTGTTTGTCCGGCCACTGCCCTCTCTAAAAGTGTCTCTCCTTCATGCTCCATAGTCACTGCTTCATCGAATCGAGAAACAGAGTCAGAGAAGCTGCAAGTCACCAGCGCCACTTTCACCATCGTCATCCATTGTGTCAGCCAGCCGTCCACTCCGTCAAGCAGCACCGGAAAATCAAAAATCCGCCGCCGGTGACTAAGCTTTTGAGAGATCGAAGAGGGAGAAGCAGAACTTGAAGGCAAAGAACCGTTATGATATTCAGAACCTGGGAGTTTCTGGAATTTCAAGTCACTATTGTTTCAACCCAAGCTGAAAGCTTCAAGGGGAGTTTGAGCCAAAGCGTCAGACCACCATCGTCGTAGATTGCCTCTCTACCAACGTGTCTCTTTCTGAGATTTCCTGAGCTTTCTGGAGATTTCCAGATGTCAGATTGAACCAGAAACAGCGTCGGAGAAATCCACCGTCGCCGTCGTCGCGTTAGAGTCCTACGGGACTCTTGGGGAAGCCAGAAGGAGAAGAAGGCGAACCATTATCGTGACCTTAGGGCCCAAAGTGTATGCCCGTCGTCATCCGTTGTGTCAGCCTGTCGTCGTCAACCCATTGAAAATCTCAGGTCCTCAACTCGGCAGCCCCAGCTCTCGTCGCCGGAAGTCATCGTAGACACCATGATCAGGGCGTCTCCGAGGTGTCCCACGTCTCTCCATGACAAGCTGACAGTGGCAAGAGTTGATCGTTCCTATCGAGGGAAATTGCAGATTCTGGCAGTCCATCGTTGATTTATAAAGGAAAAAAAAAAAGATGCAGTTTTTTGACAGATGACTAAACTGTCATTTTGGGAATTTGAGGACCAAACTGTCATTTTGGTAATGCGAGGACTAATCTGTCATTTATCAAATTGAGGGACCAAATTGTCACTTCAAAAATTCATAGGCCTCTGAGACTAGAATGGAGTTTTAATCGGGCATGGCGCTTCCGACAGGCCTGCCCAACAAGGTCGGTTTAAGGCATGCAGAAAGTTAAAATATCTATTTTTTAAAGTTCTACCGATAGTACTAAAAGGTTAAAAAAATAGCTCTATATCTACCGAAAATTACTATTCCAAATTGAACTATTTTTCCTTCAATTTTTTTTCAAAGAAATATAATTAAGTAAATCGCAACCATTAAAGTTTAATCTATCAAATAAATGTTATCAACATTAATATCTAAACAATATAAATCATTCAACAAATAAACACACTCATTAATTCGTAATAAAAAGCAAATAAACACAAAGAATATGTTTTTTCCTTTTTTCAAAAAAATATTAAATAAAGGTATTGTTTTATGTAGGTCCACAACAAAATGCATTTCCCTCTTGTAATTTTGCGTGTGTCTGCAAATTCCTTCGGTTCACGTGATTTTAATGTGTAAAAATAATTATACTTATTTTACACAAAATATATTTATAATTTATTACTTATATAATGTTGTAATACTAAAGTATGTGTTTATTTAATATGAAAACATCCCTTCTTTAAAATTTATAATAACTAATTATGTGTTTTAATACGTAACAATAATAAACATAAAAAAAATTTATAGTTTAAACTAAAAAAATCTAAATAATTACAAATAAACACATTCATTAAGTGGAAATCTAAGTAATTAATTGTTTTTATAATAAAAAAAATAAAGCTACGGTTAAACGGCCTAATGGACGGCCCGAGCCTACGGGGCTACAAATTAAGCAGTTCGAGGCTCTATAAGAGGGCTGCCGGTAGGCATGGAAATAGACTGCACTTTTTTTCGGCTAAATAGGCCTAAGCCTGTAATATGAATTTAAAGTCTGAGCCTACATGCAGGGTTTTTTTTAGGCTCAGGCTTGAGCCTACATGCAGGGTTTTTCTTAGGCTAAAGCTCGAGCCTACATGAGGCCTAGATAAGTTCTCAAACCTTATTACAAGTCTACTTACAATGTAGGTCTTTAAAAATGCCTCAGAACTTGAAAACCATGATTTTCAGAAATATCTCCCATTAGCACCAACCACTGACAAGTTGTACAGTTTCTGATACTATTTTGGCTATCTGCGTGTTAAGCGAGAAGATTTAGCAAGAGTACTATTGCAGTCAGATACACTCATAGGAAAAGATCAAGAAATGACAATCCACCTTCACTAAAATATAATTACTGCCTGGATTATATTTGTCACGGAAGAGATCAGGAAAGCTCGCAATGACAGCTGAAGCAGCAACACAAATAAGCATATATATTGGATAAAGAAACCTACACGTAAAAATATCTACTATCTTTGCCAGCGTAAGTGTAAATTCTTTATTTGCCTTTACATCCCACTGATTGCATAAGCTAGAGGAACAGAACCAAGTGAGAAAATTATATCAGCATTGTTCCTTTGAAAGGCCCAAAAGCACCTCAGTAATGACTATTCCAAAACAGAGGTTTACTAAATTGGGAGATTACACCTATTTTTTAAGCCCGAGCCCTGCAGGGCCAGAGTTTAAACGGGCCGGTCCGATTTCCTGACTCTATCTGAGACTGAGACTCAAGAAGTACAAGCCTAATGATTTTGAAAACTCAAGCAGTTATGGGACCTTCATCATCGATCTTGTTGCAGCCGCTTTTACGCCCGTCGATCTTATTGCAGCCGGTTGCTCCTAAAGTTGTCGTGTATCTGCTGCCCGTTCATCTTGTCGCAGCAGTAACTCCCAACATCATCGAGACTCCAATTAGTTGCATAAGCAAGTTGGACATGATTCACATCCAAGATCCAATTTGAGGGGGAGTGTGAGAATATTATGCATTTATTATAGATTGTTTAGAGTAGTCATTATCTAATTATTATATTAGATATAGATATATTATATCATATCTTATGATTATATATAGGTATATTATATATTAGGATATTTCTTATTATATCTCAATCAATTTGATTTATTTTGATTTTATTAAATTCTAGGGTTAGCTCTAGGTTTGCCTATATAAAGACCAGTATATACTATCTATGATTAAGAGATTAAGATTAATGAATTCAGATTAATTTTTCTCTCTCAAATTATTCCACAAGTTGAGAACATGAGACAAACTAGAATTATAACATGAGAGATTCATAAAGGAGAAGAAGTTATTAATAAAAAAATTATGAACTATATTTGAAGAAATACGGAAAAAAGATTTAAAAAGGCAATAAAAAGAACTGGACAAATAGTTTACTAAGAAAAAGAAATAAAAGAAGTGACTCAAAAAGAAAATAATCAAATGTTAGAAATAGTCAGTCATATAGGATTAAAAATTGATGATTTATTTAGAATACTAAAATCTCCAATAGGAAAAGAACAAAATCAAAATAAAAACTTCATAAATATGATTAATGCATTAGAAGAATTGAATGAAGGTGAAATAGAAGAAATTTTGGGACAAGAAGAAAAGGGGAAATTAGAAGAAATAAGAAGGGAATTTGCATATATTCCAACTATATGAATTCAAAAGCACAAACTGTTGACTGGGAAAAAAAAAAAGCACAAATAAATATGCAACAAGGATAATAAACAAATAATCAACTAAAATTTAATGTTCCAAGTATAGACAGTCAAGAATATCATATTAATAATGTTTCGGCAAGTACGATAATTAAAGTAATGAGTAAAGAAGACGAGGCAGAAGTAAATAAAAGGGAAAATGCATTTAAGGGCCCTTTTTAGAGAAAAAAAATCTCAAAAATTGCCCCAAGATTCTGAAAATCTCATAGAATCTACGTGAGTTGTCAATATGGCTGATATAGTTGTTAATCAGGGTTGATATTGTTGTTAATATGACTGATTTAGTTGTTAAAATATTGTTGTTAATGCGACTGATTTAGTTGTTAACGGATATAGATTTTGTTGTTAATGTGGCTGATTTAGTTGTCAACGAAGATTCTGAAAATCCCAGAAAGGGCCCTGGGATTTTTTCACCAAAAAGGGCCCCATATGAATTTTCCCTAAATAAAATATATGATAGGGACATTTCATCGGATAAAAATGGCAGGCATCGGAATAGGCAAACATTATGCTATTGAGATATTGTATAAAATTTTACTCATAATCTTTGCTTGTTTTGATACTTGCTTTTTGGATAGCCGTAGAACTGATTTTTTTTTTTCTAGATGGACTTTTTTAAGAAATGTTAGATTGTATATGTGATTTGTATTTGTAATAGCAGTAGCAGAAATGCTTTTTTTAGATAGACACTTGTTTGAATGATTATTTGAGATGGAAAATGACATAAATATTATTGAATACTACACATACATATATTAGTTGTAAATACTTTGATAATTGAATATAAAAAATTAAAATTAAATTTCATTAAAAAAAAATACAAAACTCTAAAGTACTTAATTAAATATATTATAACAAATAAATTAGAATACATACAAATATATATTTAATAAGACATGTTTATTAGATCACTTATCACAAACATTTTCTCTCCGTAAGCTGAAAAGGAGAACCACTCCAAAAGTTAGAAAAAGTGACTTTAAAAAAAGGTCACCTTTTTTTTTGGAGAAGCCCATAGTCATAGAAGCAATCACAAACACCTCTCCTGTTTGGCTTTTCTCACTGCCTTTGGGCTTTTTTTTCCCTGCAGCCACGGAAATAGGATGTTTATATTATTGCAAGCTAATTATATATTTACTCTTTATTGTAGCTGGTTGATAAGAGGAAGCTTATAGCTTGATCATATTGAAATGGTCAAAGGTTGCTTAGGTTTTGGTTCGAATCCTCTTAAAGCAAGATGAGATTTTTTTTTATTTTTTTTTGGCCTTAGTCTCAGCAAAAATTACCAAAATACCCTTATTTGTGTGAGGAAAAAAAAGAATAAGAACATTAGATTTTTTTTTTTTTTTTTGCATCGCACAATCATTGGAAACAGAGAGGAAGAAGCTTCACGATTTGAAGCTCCAGGCGACCTCGTTCGCTCGTATCTCTTCCTTCACCCTTCCTTGTCGTTGTCGTCCGTCCACCGCCGCTGTTCGTTCGCCATTCGTCCTTCAATCAGCCGGCAATTCCGTTCTTTGCCCCAACAACGCTGAAACCGTCATTCCCTCTTCAAATCTGTGTTTTGCTCATTCTTATGTTCGACTTTCGGAAAGTTCATACTCCTTATGATCATTATTATAAGGTATGAAATAACAATTCTTACAAACCAATAAAAACAGTTAACATTAATAAAGTCGTCTTACAATTTAAGTAATTTTCATTATTACCCCTACTAATTACACTAAACTCAAATATTATATAAATTATTACTCTCACCCACTACCCTTATTAATTACAAGTATATGGAAAAAAAAACAATTAATACTTCTTAAAACAAAATACTTTATAAAAAAAATCAAATCTATTCGCATAGTTGGTGTCTTATAATAGCAAGGGCGAAAGACATGCCTATAAATAAAGAAAATACATGTATGTTTTCTCCGTTTATCTTGGTAGGAGACGGAGATAGTACTTATAATCAAGTAAATTGAATAAATATGTATTTAATGAAATAATTAGGATGTTGTATAAATATAAATATTGAAGATTTATTAAAAGTATATGCATAAGAAGATAAAATAGAAAAATTACCTGACGATGCAAATTTAATTATAGCAAAAGAACAGCCTAAATACATACTAGAAAGATTGTTGGAATTGGCAAAAAAATATATGATATAGACATAAATGAGAAATAACACAAATGCATTAGCTTATATAAAGGGAAATATTAAACAAATCATAAAAACCTTAGGGATGGAACAAAAATAGAATCAATTCAAAATCACCCACAAATAAACATGGTGAAAATATTAGAACAAGAAAACGAAACAACTAAACAACAAATAAAATCTCATACATTCTAGATGAGAACCTGAGACAAACTATAATTATAATATAAGAGATTCATAAAGGACAAGAAGTTATTAATTAAAAAAAAAAAAATATGAACTATATTTGAAGAAATACAAAAAATAGATTTAAAAAGACAATAAGAAAGAACTGGACAAATAGTTTACCAAGAAAAAGTAACAAAAAAAGTAACTCAAAAAGAAAATGATCGAATATTAGAAATAGCCTGTCATATAGGATTAGAAACTGATGATTTATTTATAATACTAAAATATCTGGTAGGAAAAGAAAAGAAAAATCAAAATAAAACTTCCATAAATGTGATGAATGCATTAGAAGAAATATAAGAACTGAATAAAAATGAAATAGAAGAAATTATGGGACAAGAAGGAAAAGAGAACTTAGAAGAAATGAGAAGAGATTTGCATAGTTACAACTATAGGAAATTTAAAAGCACAAATAAATATGCAACAAGGACCAGAAACAAATAATTAACCAAATTTTAATGTTCCAAATATAAACAGTCAAGAATATAATATAAATAATGCTTCGGCAAGTACAGTAATTAATGAAATAAGTAGATAAGAAGAGGTATAAGTAAATATTATATATCACAAAGAATATGACATCCTCCATTTCAAAGAAAATTATTAGTTATTAACTTGATTAAACCATTTTATTAAAATATTTTGTGCACACACTTAAGCTATAGATTTCACTAGGCCCATATTTTAAAACTAAATAGTGCTTTAGAATTTACTAAAAATATCCAAAATATACTAGAGTATGCCAAGTGAGCCTTAATGTGGCAAAAGATACAATAATTCAGCATGTACCAAAAAGTTGGAAGCACTACCGTTAGCAAAAGTAGCTTAAGCTTCCAAAGTCTTCCCTGATTAACCCACACGAGAACTATCACCTGAAAAATGTTTGTAACCATCAATCCAGCTCATTATAAATGCTAATATGTGCTCGTGAGGTGCCAAGTGAAACATTTTCCAGAACAAAATACTAGATATATAATTTACAAATTCATTAAACCAAATCACAAATTCTATAATGAAATTTCTATATCAAATTTCATTTCATGAATCACATATATAACATGCCAAGTAAAATATCGATACCCTGACAATCTTTATCACCCCCATCCTTATAACCGCGGACAGAACACATGGGCTGTAACGTAAATAGGTTTAGCCTCAATGACAAGACTACACCAAGCTCACCAATGATGAGGTATAGCCCGACCAAAAGCTATAGAACTCATATCGGACTATGGGTTTCCTTTCCTTCGAATATGGAAAGGTGTCACTGTCCCAAGGGCTAACCCTTAACCCAGCCAAAGGAAAATGGTGATATCAAGGGCCCTGAAAATATCAAAGTCATTCACTGTGCACCGAGTGGTGACATACCACGTGGTATTATATACACAATAATCTCTCATCATCACTCCACAACCATCACTGCTCCACATCATCGTAATCTTGACATGTATATATAAGATTCCAACCATGATTTACAAAATAATACACCATCTCAATAATCATTAAGATAACAATACTACTTCAACTCACAAAATCATAACAGATTTGCATTATCCTAAACATAGAATATCATAATTTTCTGTCTCAATAACCATTTCAAAGTACTTATTGATATATTAAATCAATAATACAATCTCACCAATCATATTTTAAAAATAAAATCCCACAAGGCAACTTTATCAAAAACATGGTTTTCATAGGTTAAAAATCACTCACAAACATCATACAAACAAGTACAATGAGTGGAAAGTTGTTACCTTTAGTTTTTGACATAAAAGCTAAACTTAAGAGAGATCAAGCCCACTCTAAAAATAGATGTAATTATACGTTAATAGACTTAACAAAAACAACCACTAATACAATAGTAAATAATTAATTAAACTATTATCTCACTTTAAATTTTCCTAGAAAAATGATAATTTATCTATTCCTCAATTTTTAATCTAATATTAACTTTTATAAGTAAAACCCAATTTATTAAACAATCTCTAAACCTTCACATAATCAAAATCATATCAACTCTAATTTAAAACCCCTAATCCCAATTCATAATTTCATCTACAGTTCAAGATTCAAAGAACACTAACCGACTAAACCTTCAATAATACCCCTAATAATCCAAATAAATACGTTAAACTTCATTTAATTGGTAGAAATATCCTATAAAATATAAATCTTAAATTCTTTTAGTTATAAAATTAGATTTAAATTCTCACAACTACCGGCTAATAAATATAAAATGATTAAAATTACTTATTAACTATGCTCTTTATATATACAGTCATCTATTATCAAAATTCAAAACTTTATCATACTTCTAATCCCAATATTTTCATTAATCAGTATTATATTATCCTCATTAAAAAAAGAAAAATGAGCAGATAACTTTCATGAAGAAAATTTGTTGAAAAGAAACTAATTTACTGACCTAAATAATCTTATAAAATAAATAACATATCTTAAATATTCCCTGAACTCCTCTTTTCTTCCACCTTTCCTTCTCTTCTCACGTTCTCACCGTCTCTCCGTCTCACTCACGCACCGGAAACACCATCACACACATAACACCATCACACACACTTATATGATACTAATAAAGGCGGTGGGGTAACTATTACTCCCCCACCGTCATATTAAATTGTGGTGGGCAGCACTTTTACGTGCTGCCCACATAATAATATATATTATTATGTATATAATAATATATATTATTATATTATATTATAAATTCTTTCTTTCCTTCTTTTTCCCCTTTCTTTTCTTTCTTTTTCTTTTCTTTGTTTTTTTAAAAACTGCAATTGGACCAAAGTATATATTTTCAATCTAAATAAAATTTCCCTAATACTTAACGAGTTATAGTATTTTAAAAATATAACTTACAATATTTTATTTAATTATTATTTAAGAGAATATATTCTCATAGTAATTATATGATAAAGTTTAATTACCATTAATCTCTCCTAAAATATTACTTAGTTTTAGAATTAGAAATTTAGATGTTACAAAGAACAATTAAGATAACTTGATATACCATTTGAAACGATATTTAAAACATCTAGTAATTCAGGATTTATACTGCTAAGTGCTAACACCTACGCAACAATATGAAACTAGACAAATAATAAACTTGAGAATATGGCTAGATTTATACTGTAATTTAGATTATCAAAAATCATTTTATAGAAACTAGACAAATATTATTATGAATCAAAGATTACAAACTTATGAATTACAAACATTTTATATGGAATTATTTTATAGAAAATTGTCAAGACTAATATAAGAAATTATAATAAAGGTTTTGGACAAAGAAATGATTTAATACCATTTATCAATACTACAGGGAGAAGAGAATATTTTCAAAAAGAATATGTATCCCATAAATGTAAACAGGCCTGGAGAAATACAAAGAATTATAAAACCAATAAAATGATATTAAAATTTGAAGAATTAGAGACACCTCATTGATGGGGATGTAAACGTGAAAAAATAAAAAGAAGGAAAGGTAAAACTAAATATAATTTTTAAAGATATCCTATAGAAAATTTTTATTGGAAATATAAGCCCAGAAAATATTTTAAGAAAGGGAAAAAAAAATAAGTTATAACAAGAAACCAATAAAATGTAAATGTTATAATTGGGGAAAAGTTGGTCATATATCTACTAATTGTCTAGAACCTTAAAATAAAATTAAAAAAAAAAAATATATTAGAACAAGCTTATGAATATAATCTAGAACCTTTAGATTTTGATGAAGCTATATATAGTGAAATAGATAGTTCAAAAATACAAATATATAAATTTAAAAATATAAGTGATTTCTTATACTGTGAATCCGAATACTCATTTATTGAAGAAAGATGTCAATTTTATATTCTGAATGTAGTAAATGATGGAGAATGATCTAGTAATACAGAATATGATGAATTTGAAGAATATAGGAATGCTTCAGAAGTAATTACAGAAAGAAAAATAATATTTAATAAAAAACAATACAATAAAGTATAAAATATAAAATTAGATATGAAACCAGAAGAAATAAAAAATGAGAATTTTATTACATAAGGTAAGTAGAATCCTAAAATCAAAAAAACATGAGTAGTATTAGAAAAAAATATCATTGTAGAATCAATTTTAAGTTTCAATAGAAAGGGTGTTAAGAATGAGGTTTAAACTTCTCATGTTGCATGAGGAGAAGAATAATCTTACACACATGAAATAGTGGGACCCACATATATATAATGTTAATTATATATATATATGTGTGTGTGGGGGGTCCCACCATTTTATGTGTGTGACATGAGAATATACTTCTCCTACAACATGAGAAGTGTGATACTACTAATAAGCAAAACATGAGTAGAAAATCAAATATCTAAATTACCATTTGAAGATGAAGTTACAAAAATATATATTGCAGGGTTCAATTATTAATAAAAGCTTATCTTAAAGAAGGAATGGATTCCCTATAAAATTATTGATAATAGATAGAAGAATAGTCTCAGAGCAAAAAAAAAAAGAAAAAAGAATAGTCTGTAGAATACAAGATAGTATATTAGAAAAAATCACACGAAATTTAATATATCAAAAATTAAATTTCACATTAAATATGAATTTTGAAAGATCTAGAGCAGATGAACATGAACATATGAATAAATTCATAATAATATTCTGAAATATTTTTTTAAGATCCTAAAAAAACATTTCGAGTCAGATCGACTACTAAAAAGATCTTTTATGGTATTGACTACTATTTTTCAGTATCAATCAGTATTCTAAAGTATGTTTTTTAATCATCAATCAAGAATCTTTTTAAGAAGTATCTTTTTAAGATCATCAAATATTTTTTTTTTGAAAAAATATTCAAGTCTTGATTTTTAAAATATATTTTTTAGGACTTTTTTTTGAAAAAAATATTCAATGTCTACTAAACCTTGGATTAGATTTTGATTTTTTGAAAAAAGATAACCTAAGTGATTTAGTCGACTAACTAAAGATCAGGAATTTTTTTTTTTGTAAAACCGGCGTTTAGTTGGTTAGTCGGCTAACTATTTTTTAAAAAATACTGCGTCGAACTCTTTATCTCAAAAATCTAAAAATCTCATACTTATTCAAGGTATTATTGTTGTGTAATCGTTGTAATTTCATTTTTTCTAAATCGCGCGAGAGGGTTTTTAAAAACCCCAACCGCGGCTATAGGAACCTAATCATTATTCTTTGTTATCATTATTATTTTACTATTTATTATTATCTTATCACAAAAATATTCATAAATTATGATCCACTATATATATTATTTTGTAAATAATATTAAAATTAGTTAGATTAGATTCTATTATATAGGAGTTTATAAATACTAACGACATAAAATACATTTTATTATAATCCTAAATATTCTTGGATGTTTTGATATGCACATGGAATAAAAAAAAAAAAGGAAAACCAAGATAATCGTGCTCTCCCTGATGCTTCTTTAATTGTGAAAAAAATCTTGAAAAATTAAAAAAATCGCATGTATTTTAGAAAAAAAAAAGCTAAATATTAACCATTTTCTAGCAATAAAATCCTCCAACCTTGAAAATTCGGTTAAATCTAAAATTTATTTATATGGTAAGGGTGTTTGAAAAATTCATTTTTTTGTTTAATTTTAGGCAAAAATATAAATCAAATCAAACATGCATAACAATATAGCAAAATCTAAGATTTATTCAATTCATGATGAAATTAGTTTGATTCATTTGTAGAGCCAACTTGTAAATTGGGAAAATGATTTTTTTCTTCTTGTGAATCTTTTTTCTTCTTCATATTTTAATAAATTAGAGTTGAATCCACGTTCCCCTTTTGAAATATAAATGATATCCATAAAATCACAAATTTATACTCACAACTCGATTAAATAAGAAATTCAAAAATATTATTTAAATTTATCAAACAAAACAATATTGAAATATTTATACATTCAAGTTAAATTCTAATGCATTAATTCTTTTTTTGCTTTACCAATATATACCTGCCATTGATCATATGTTAAGTATTATGGATATAGCCAATGAGTTTGTAGAGGCGATTGAGAGTTTAATTGAATAACAATCCCCGATTTTTAATATAAAAATTATTTATTTAGTTGTATTAAATTAAAGAAATTTTCAGTTAATGAGATGTATTTTTAAAAATAGTTAGTCATTTTCTTTAATTTTCTCATTCTTTTCCCTTTTTTAATTATTGTTGAAAAAACATCGATATAAGTAAATTAAAAAAATATTGATAAATATAATAAATAAATTTTATATTTTAAAACCAAAATCAATTTTTTAAATACAATATTCTCAAAATTTGGGACAAAGGCAAGACGGGATTGAGGATCTATGAGATTGACAAATAAAGCAAGAATAAATTAAGGTGACATGTGAAAGTACTAAAGTACGATGCCTAAAATCTGAGGATAATAATTTTTGAAGATATAATAGGAATTCACTTATAAAATTTACAAAATAATATATATAGTGGATCATAATTTATGTGGGGGCAATATCTAACTAATTGTTAAGATAATAATAAATAGTAAAATATAATGATACGGTAATAATGATTAATAATATTTATTTCAAAATTATCTAAAAATTGTTGAGTTTTTGATTATTTTTTTTAAATTTAAAAAGCATGACTGTGTGGCATGGGATCTGATGGCTGGAAATTATGGGATCCGATGGCTGGAAATTAAGGCTGAGGGACGCTGAGTGATTTGCTTCCGAGGAAATCCGGTCTCCTCGCCCTCTCGCCTCTCACCTCTCACCTGACCATCCGACACTCCCGTCTCGGCGTCTCCCTCTCGACCTTGCGTCCTCGACGGCTCGACCTCTTCGGCTCTTCCAGGCGTCTCTCCTCCTCTCCTCACCGGTGACGTCTCATTCCGTCGACGGTTACCGCGGGTTTCTTTGTTAAGGTAAGTTTTCTTCCTTTTCCTATTCGGTTTTCCTCTAGTTTCACCGCGAGTTTCGAATCTCTTGCTCTGCGTATGAATCCTTTTTCTTGGCTTTCTCTGCTTCGATTACGCAACAAGGGACTTCGAAATAAGGGTGTTTCTTTGGTAGACAGTAATCGAATCTGTTGCACCAAATTTGTTTCTGTGGGAGTTTGAAGGAAATTACAAAGTTTGGTAGACAAGATCTGTGTTTTTCGAAAAAATGTTACTGTCTGATTGTGTCTGCTCTGCCCTTGCGTATGAATTTTGTTAGTGTCTGATCATGTCTGCGAGTTTGCTCTGCGTATGAAAAAAAATTTGTTGCTCTGATCTAGTTTGGTAGGCAAACTTGTTAATCTACTCCAATTTGTCAATTAGGTTATCTATTTAGGATTAGTGGGGTCAGATTTATTGAGTAACTTTTTGGTCTAAAATAAAATTGAGAGAATCCGGGCTAAAGCACAAACGTTAACGCATGCTGAGACTTCCCAAAGCACAAACGTAGAAGTTTAGAACAAAACTCGCCTGGCCTCCATCGGCATCTCATCCCCCAACCAATCTCGGCTCAAAAGACCATATGGATCCATCTCCGTTCTTCATCCCATACCATCTCGCCATATCCTGCTAGCTTCCACCGGAGATCCACACATCATATTCTATAAGGTACGCCCCAAATCCTTCTCTCTATAAATCATTTTGACCTCTCTACCCTCACTCCCACTCTGCTCTCCCTCTCAAAACTCCCATATGCGTTAGCGGTGCGATTTGCCGAATTTGATCTCTTTAATTTGATCCCATCCTCTTTGCCTTTGCCCTCAAACCAGCGCCCTCAAAATCGCTCTCCCTTTCTTGGGCGATTCAATCAAGCCCTCCCACCCTCGCAGGTCTCTCATCGCAACTTTCTAATCGGTACGCCTTGTTCATAGAGCATGGGATTGTAAATATAGCATTAAGAACATGATATCCTCTTTTTCTTGGTTGGGTTTTCAGTTATGTGACACCGGTGGTCTCAAATCGTTTCATTATTAGCTTGTAATTTGAATATTCTGTGTTTTAGTTCTTCATTGCAAAGAGTTTGCAATTGATTTGTAGGGGTTATAGTCAAAGGAGATAAATGTTGTTTTTTACATTTTGCAACGACTTGAATCATCTGGCTTTTTAAGAAGGTATAGTTGTTTTTTCTTTTTCGTTGTTTGACGGCTTCCAGAAAGAAGCTATTCAGATGGTGAAACTGAAGCCCCACAAGGGTATTACCTCTCTTGGTTTTCAATGTAAGGATGGGATCATATTAGCTTCTTGTTCTCCCAGGAGCACTGGAAGTAAGGACTCCTATCTCATCCATTGGTGAAAATTATTTGTTCTGTTTTAACTGTTAGGTATGTGCAGGATCGAATGTTATGGAAATTGATCGATATATGCTTAGCACAATGGTCGGGGAACCTGCAGACAAACTCTTTTGGAAACAGGTAATGTATGCAATCCTATCATACTTTTAGTATATTTGTCTGTCTTGCCCTTTGTTTGCTGAGTTCGCCATTAAACTGCCTGCATCCTAGCATCCGGTTATGGTATGATTTGACTTAATTTACCTATTGTTGTCGTTTTATTTTTTATTTTTTTTGGTATAACACTTAATATTTTTTAAAATATAATAATGGTGTAAGTAACTTTATTATAGTGCCGTTCATACGAATCAAGAAAGAAACAAAGAATGCCTGTGGACATAGCTGCAGAAGTTTTTGCAGATATGATAGACTTCTACTCTGAAGAAAATTGGGTTGGAGCCTTAGTTGCTGGATGGGAGGTGCATGTAAGTTACATGTTCTAGGTGCTAAATAGGCTTTGCCTTGCTAATCTGATTTTCTGACCAGGGAATATCTTTTTTCAGGGTCCTGTTCTTTTCTGCATTGACAACGAAGATGCATGTGAAGCGTCGACAGATTTGCTGTTGGATCCGGGTCATCATATGCAGACAATGCATTGGAGGGCGCGTTAGTCAAGCTTTCCTCATGAATTATGCATTAGTTATAGCTCTAGCATTGAGTTTGTTACCGTTTTCCTTGCAGTCTTAGCTTCCTCTGCCAAATGAGAGCTAGTGAAGCTGCATCATTTGGCCGATGGGCAATTCATCAGGCAGCAGTTCAAGATCAGGTTGCAGACGGAGTTGCCACGGGTATTTTATCCTACTCTTCATTTGGTCTTGGTATACAAACTTCCCTAACATTCCCCCTATTCAAAAGCCCAATATGGGGTGTATACTTACACACGCATCCGGCTCCGGCTCATATTTTCCTCTCTTCATTCTTATAAACATGTGACTGAAATTAGTGGTCTTTGAAATCAGTAGGTACAAGGGACCTGTTTTTGTTATTATAGTTTACATAATAATAGTAGTATGGCGTATACTGTAGATTTGCATTTCAAGTTCTGACATATGAATTCAGCCTTACTGACCTATGGCGTCCATATGATTCTAGTTTATTATGTGGGGCCTCGTGGATGGGAGGTAATGGCCTATGATGATGCTGGGAATCCTGGCCCCTACTACCCTGTCTCTATGAACACAGTGGATCAAGAAATGACAGAGGGTCAAGAAGCGGCAGAGGAAGACACTAAATGGTCGAGTTGCGTAGATTCTATTGAAGAGGACAGAGAATAGATCAAACCCTACTTCGTTATTGCAAGTCATAGCACAGATCTACCGTTATTTCCAGTACTTAATGGATACGCATACTGACTCCAGTAGTTTTCTTCTATTTTTCATCTATGTTCTCTTGTAGTTTCTTTTATAGGATTTATCATCATGTTTATTCCCAAATAACTGGGATTCAATTTCTCTTCATCTCTTTATTTACTGGAGCTCACATAGCAAAATATAAATTCAAGCCTATACTTTTAACTAATTTTTATTCAAGTTGTGAGGGCTTATTAGATATTTATGGATGTTGTCTAGAATTGACCCTGTAATTAAAAACATTGAAGGTGGGTGTAAGTTAGGTTCTACAAACATTGAAGGATACTACTAATAAGCAAAACATTAGTGGAAAATTAAATATCTAAATTACCATTTAAAGATGAAGTTACAAAAATATATATTGCAGGGGTTCAATTATTAATAAAAGCTTATCTTAAAGAAGGAATGGATTCCCCTATAAAATTATTGATAATAGATAGAAGAATAGTTTGTAGTGAACAAGATAGTATATTAGAAAAATTCATAGGAAATTTAATATATCAAAAATTAAATTTCACATTAAATATGAATTTTGAAACATCTAGAGCAGATGAACATATGAATAAATTCATAATAATATATCATAAATTAGGAGGAGTAATGTTATTACCAAGAGCAAGAACAATAAGTATAACAACTAGGGGTAGAAACAGGCCAAGGCCGGTGGTTTAGCCTGTTTCTGGCCTGGATAGACATGGCCTATAAGGCTAAAAATTTAAAAGGCGAAATTTAAAGCTTTTTTAAGATACGTTTATCTAAACCGGCCAGCTCGCCATGCATGGCCATTGTTAGTCTGTCAGTAAACGGCGCTGTTATAAGGGTATAATTGTAAATTCATAATTAAATAGTAATTATTATTGGAAACAAGCAATAATTACTATTTCTTAAAATTTTATCATATCATATATTTAGGAATAAAATAAACGAACACTATGGCAAAAAAAAATAATCATGAACACTTAATATGAACAAATCAAAGAAATTGCAATTGAGATATTTAGTATATATAAATTGATTGACTATTCTGAATTTGCCTCTATTTAACAATAAGTATTAAAAAAAGATGTTATATATTTTTTCTTGCATATATTTTTAACAGGATAAAATTGGAAAATAATCATCAATGACTCTCATCAAAGTGGATCCACACCTAGGATAATTTTTTTTTTAGAAACTAAAATTAATAAAGACCAAAGTGATACCTTGTAAGCTCAAGTCACAGGCCTTAATAGGCCACAAGCCAAGCTCAAAAAAAAAAAAAAAAAAAAAAAAAACCGCAACTTGGTGTAGGCAAGCCAGCCAGCCCACCTTGTTGTAAAATATGTCTGGCTTGTTAAGGGTAAAGTCTAGCATGTTTCCACCTTTAATAACAACTATGGTTGGATTAGTATTTACTAATGACCATAAAATATAATAAAAGTTTCATAGAAAAGTAACTAAAGATAAATATTTCATGCTAGTACTACAAGAAGTTCCATTAGATCCTACTAATATAACTATTCCACAATAATTACAGATAGAATTAAGTAATACAATAAACTATCATGAAACTACTCTAAGAAGAATAGTGACTAACAAAAATATAGGACAAAGATTATTAAGAATAAATACATAATCAACATCAACCTTAAATATAAATATAAATCCACAAAGACATGGTACTAGTATAGATTATCCTAGACCAATAAGGAGGAGAATTATTTAGAACTTTAAGTTTAAGGAGTAATACAGAAGATAATTATCAAAGAAGTTTATTAGCAGAAATATCAATAAATCCGAACCTAGCATAGATAAGACCAAGAACACACCAAAAAGATTTAACTCAATTTAGTAATTATATAAGACTAGAAGTTAAGAAAGATGAAATATGGGTAGAAGTAATAGCATTAATTGATGGAAACAAGTAAAAGAATTACCAATAATGATGGTTCTTCTAAAGAATCGCCGACTCTAGAGCAAGTAATATTAAAAATCAATATTCTCGAGATGAGTATGAATCTTCTAAGCAGTTAAGTAAATACAAGTATCTAGAACTTGTCAAGTTCTGTTGCAAATATATATTCGCATACTCGGAGGTTGAAGAATTGTCCAAGGAGATAGAAGCTATTAAAAGACCAATATCAAGAAATATACTTGTGATTGGTGTTGCAGTACAGATAGAAGAAAGCCAAATATCATAAAATCTAGTCCAACCAAGAATTGTGTCATTATTAGAAATAATAAAAGCTCAACAAGCCCAAGAAAAAACCCAAGAAAGACTACAACCTCAAAAACCTCTTCTCATGAAGCCTCCTTTAAAACACCACAACAATACAAGTTTTTTAAGTTCCTTATTCACATGTTAAACCATTTATCCTTAGCTAATAGAACCATCAAATATGCCTCTAATTATGCCTTCAATAAAGCCACCATATATCCAACAACATCACCCAATCTTGTAAAAACCTTATATGGATATGGCCTAATTGAGACCACTTATCCTTAGCCTAGTTTGGAATAAATCTCATAATTACCCAAGTCTAATTTTTTTTTTTGTCAACAATTACCCAAGTCTATTAGGGTATGTTTGGTTTGAGGGGAGGGGAGGGGAGGGTTTTTTTTTTTTTTTTTTTTTTTTTCAAAATAGAGTGTAGTGAGGCCCACAAATTTTCCTCTCCCCTCCTTTTTTTCCCCTCCCCTCCCCTCAAACCATGCACACCATTAGAGATGCAGTAAAGCACTATTTCATAATAATAACCGAGTATAAAGTATTTATTAGATGTTGTTCCGCTATAGCCAAAATAACTCCATATAAATTTGATCCACCAATAAATCTGATAAGATTAGGAACTACCACGAAGCCCATCGAATATGATCCAGAAAACAAAGAAGATATTGAAGATGATAAAGAGTGCAAATACCGAGTATCAACTATTAGAGCTCAAGATTAAAGCATAATATTCCAAAAGATGAACATAACTATAACTTCAAAAGAAGCCCAATAGGTCTACTTCATGGGCCCAACGACTTGTATATACTCGGTAAGGAGAGTAAGCATACAAGTAAAGTTTTTCCTACAATGGTATGATAGGGTAAAAATGGATAAGATAGATAATCCTGAAGATACTAAAAGAATAATATGCCAATTATTAGTTATCAGATTATGCCAACCATAAATGTAATTATTGTACCGACAGAGAAAGGACATAAAAAGATTATGAAGAGCCTTTTAGTAGATATAAATATCTTACAATAACTGTCAGCTAATATGAAAAGTATCTGCTGACAAAGAAGAAGATAAAGAATACAAGATAAGCTTAAAGAAAAGAAAAAGTAAAAAGTAAAAAAGAAGACAAGAAGGAGGATGACTGGCTCTTCTCAAGAAGAAGACAAGAAGAAGGAGGAGGACATGATCAAGGCAGCAATCTCAATTCGGTGAAAGGTGGACCTTCTCACTATGGTGCTCACTCTTAAACTTCAGCAATCTCAATGGGAAAGGAGTGTTTGGTTTAGCTTAAGGAAAAAAAAAATGTACTTTATTCGGCAAAATTCCTCACATATTTATAAATCAACTTACAAGGAGTCCTTGTATATCTTTGTTGTAGCTGTAGAGATTGGGGGGGTGTTATCTTTTGGGGCAAAATACCATCCTGTGATATTAGTGTTGTATATGAATAGCCTTTTGTTAGATCTCTGCAAATGCCATGCTCTCAAAAACAAAACCTTTCTGACAAAATGCATGCTTCTCTTCCCATCATCTTTAATTTCTGAGAATTATTGAGTCATAATGTTCCTGGATTCTTCTTAGCTTGTTGCTTCTATTTTTGGCTTTGCATTTTATAGAGATTTTCATTTCCCATGCCCAATTTCAAAAAATAAAATAAAAGAGCAGAGAACGTAACACGTTATGGGTGTTAATACTAAATATAGAATTAAACTATAATTAAAGATTACATATATGCCTAAATGGCAGCTTGTTCCCTATTGTCACCACACCATTTGTATCTCACACAGGTTATAGACTGAGATCATGACTAAATATAATAAACCAACATCATATGACTTCAACTACATGAGTTGTTGCAGAAACCTGGTTGTGTTCCTCCACCACCATTTTTCTCATCTTCATGAGCCACCTTATTGCAGTAGCAGCATAATCATATAGACTAAGAGCAATATAAAGCCCAATCCCAGCAATTATCCCATTTGCTATAGAATAAGTAAGTGGCATCAGAAGCATGGTGGCAAAAGCAGGCACTGCCTCTTTTATATTGCTCCAATCTATATCCTTCACCATCTTCATCATCATCACTCCTACCATCACCAATGAAGGCCCTATAGCCCAAGGAGGAACACTAGACAACAAAGGTGTGAAAAACAGTGAAATGAAGAAATACAACCCTATGATCACCGCCGTTAATCCAGTCCGGCCTCCTTCTCTCATTCCGACCGATGATTCGACGAACGTCGCCATCGTTGTAACGCCCAACGCAGAATTCACAATGGTTCCAGCCCCATCAACCAAGAAAGCAAAATATTCACCTTCAAAGTTTCCATCTTCGTCTACAAAACCACCAAGTTCAGCCATGGTGTATATGGTTCCTGTGCTAGCAAGTATGTCCACGTAGAAGAGTGTTACTATTGCCACCCAAACTTCACTTTTCTGAAAATCGGTGAAGCTGAGAATTCCTAATGTGGATTCGATTTCGTGAAAATCAACCACTTTCTTGAAATAATTGTAATTCTCATCCCCAAGTGGAGTGTTAGGGAAAAATGTCACTTTTGTCCCCCGAAACCATGAAACAAAAGTCACAAACACAAGACCATAAATCATACTACCCTTCACATTTTTCATTAATCCATAGCTTGTAATAAGAAACCCAACAAGTGCAAGCCAGAATTTTGGGTTTTCCATTTTCCCTCCCATGCATTCCCCTGTATCTGGGTTTGTACTGGCACATGCAGCGATGGTCACTAAAGTAGATGGATCTGGCCCAACAAGCCCAACACCCTGGTTGGCCTGCAGGCCTACGAAGGCGATAAAAAGCCCAATACCAGCGCCAGAAGCGAGCCGAATCGAATGTGGTATGAGCTTAGCCAGCTTCCCGCGTAAGCCGAGAGCCGAAGCTAACAGGAACAAACATCCCTCAATACAAACCACGGCTAACGCAGTTTTGTAAGACAACGGTCCGGTTCCGTGAAAGCCGACTAAGTTAAAAGCAAGATAAGCGTTGGGTCCCATACCTGGAGCCAAGCCGAATGGCAAGTTGGCTAAGACTCCCATAGCCATGGACCCAATCATGGCTGATAAAATAGTAGCCACAACGAGATCGTTTTTGGTCTTGGAAAGGCAGGTTTGGTAGCCGGCGTCGTTTGGGCGGAGGACGCAGTCTGAGGTTGCCGGAGGGGAGCAGTCTGCAGCGGAGCAGGTGCCACCGGAAGCAGTGAGGACGGTGGCGTTGACGGAGATTATGTAGGCCATGGTAACGAAGGTGGCGGTTGCAGCACGAAGTTCTCGTGTGAAGCTGGTCTTTCTAGCTTCCAGCTTAAAGTACCTTCCGATGAAGCTTTTTGAAACGCCGTCGTTGAAGCGTTTCTCCGTTTTGCTCCAAGAGCCACCACCACCACTTCCCGCACACAAATCTCTTCCCATATTGTCTTTCTCAGTCTCTCTGTCTGGAATGATGAGAGGCGAAATGACTATATATATATATATATATATATATATATATATATATATATAAATAGTAGGCGTGTGCATTACATATAGTTTAATAATTAATATATTATATATTCCATAAATAGAAGAGAAATTTGGGAACAAATGGAAGCTGTGCAGGTGAAAACGGATTTTTGTTTTTTTGGTAAACAGATAAAACGTTTCAGGCTTCCAGTAGACTTTACCGCGAATGGATGGAAATTAAATGCTTGTTTTTTACTCTGTTTGGGTTTGAAAAATATAGAAACTAATTAATGATTTTCGTCCTAAACATAGAAACTAGTTAATGGTTTGTTTGGTTTTAAATGTAATGTGTAAGATCTTATCATACTTTATTTTATGTTATTTCTTTTGAAACTATTTTTCGGGTTTTAAATATACGATAAAGTTGATTTTTTTGAAAATATTAAAAAAGCTAATTAAATTATTTAAAATATTCATATTTATCGTTTTTTCTCTAAATTATTTTATCTAACATATAAACCGATATACAATTTAATAATACACAATATATAATATAATTAAGTAATTTTTTTAACTTCTTTAATCTTTCTAAAAAAATCAACATTGTCATATATTTAGGACCAAAGAGGGAGTATCTTATGTAAAATTATCAAACTCACAAATTTAAATAAATTCATTGGAATAAACTCATATGATGAATCTAAATTGTAAATTGTTTATTTTTATCAATAAATAAATATTAATAGCGTATAATAATTAAATAAAACATAAAAATGACAACATTCAAATAATTAAATTTAAATATATCAACATTCATAATTTATTACACTTAACAAATAATTTTCTATAAAGTTTGTATATAAAGTCATTGAGTATGATCTAATAAAAAAATTAGCATGAATTTAAGAGTGAGCTAACATCGTTTGTAAGATAAAAACTATGAATTTGATATGTAAAGCTACAAGTTTAATTGAGTATACAATACAGCAACTCAGCACAATTTTATAAATTAAAATGATTCGTGGGTTTAACAACTTTGATTTTATGTGTTAAATGATTTTATATGAATGGAAGTAATTTTCAATAAAAACTACAGTAGGGATATTAATATCACACCTTTTTTTATATATAAATAACTGGCTTAGATAAATTTTTTTAATATTTATAAATTAAATTATCTAACACTGACCCTTTTTTGGCCAGAAAATTATCCAACCCTTCCGATGTATATTCATGAAATAACTAAATAATTATTGTGTAAGTTAATTTCTAAGAAAATGTGATTAAATTAATCAACAGTTCGAAAAATTATTATATACTATCGTATTATAAAATTATTGATCATTGATACTCTCTTTAATTGAAAAAGACACAATATCATACCAAACCTAATTAATAATTCTATTTGCTAGAGTGTAGGCTCACTTGCTCTGGATCTAATTTGAGTTGATCCGTACATTCACATTAATTGTTGCAAACTTACAACGACTTATGAATAGTGTAATTTTTTTATAAGTTTTATATTATAATTCAACCTTCTAAGAATGTTTTTGTAATGAATAAACGTTAGATCCATTAACAACTAAGGAATGTCTGAAAAAAAAAAAGGATAATAATCAATTACTAAATTGGGAAAATTCATAATGTCAAAAAAGTTCCAAAGGAAATTCAGATGTTAGAAAAGTCTCGTTAACAACTCATTTTGTAGGATTAACAACTTCATCTGTAGGATTAACAACTTTTTAGAACTTTTTTGACATATCTAAATTTCCTTAAGAACTTTTTTGACATTCCCTTGATACCTGAAATGAATTTTTCCAAATAAATTTTTAATCAAATGTTAGAGAGAAACGTGGACCTCATCTAATGTGTGATTTAATATTATTTATTAAAAATAAAAATAATTAAAATTCTCAGAAGCCATCCTCTTCAAACTATTTGATATTTTTTTTTTCCAAATTATATTTAATTCAATACATAACACAAAGAATATCTAATATAAAATTGGAATGATTTATCTTTTGTATATTTATATATGCAGTGGTCATCACTCATCAGATGGTGACATATATATTTACTCAATACTATGAGGAAAGTTGTAAAAGAAATTAAATTAAATATAGTGAGACCCACAAAATAAGATGCACAAAAAAAAAAAAAAAACTCCAGCTCGATTGTTCGTTGGATTTGATGGGCATCGATTAACAACCATGAAATAGATAACCTGAAACATCCAAAATCGAAATCTTTGAATGATCTAAATATCTAACACAATTTTCAAGTCCATAACTCCACATGTATAGGAATCTTATGAAGTTCGTACTTAGCACAATTTCTATTACTTTATAATTAAACTACATACTGACTCCTTCCTCTAAAATATATATTATTGACACACACAACACTCACATATCGTCGGTATAGATAAATGATCATCCAATATTAATAACAAATATTTATTTTGTTCCTTCTTATAAAACTGATGTAATTAATTAAAGAGTTAAGTAGTAAATTCGCGCTAAAAGTTTTATTTCTGAAGAATGTTGCCTATTTCTGTTAAAAAGTTAACGGTCAACGTCAATTTTTTTTATGATTAGCGTTAGTTTTTTAACGGAGTAGGGCAATATTGTTACGTTTTAAAACTTCCAGGGTAACATCAAAAAAATTTTGAGGGCAACATTGTTCCTAAGTCTATACTTCCAAAACGGATTTGCTACTGAATCCTTAATTAAAGGGAAAATGACAGCGAGGTCCCAAGAAACATACAAAATATCAAAAAAGTCTAAACCTAAAATCACATATCAAAAAAATCGCAGAAACTTTTTGATATTATTTGTATTAACAAACAAGAAAGTCTTTATATTCATAACAGGAAAATGTTATATTCCCAATAAAATTTAAAAACCTAGTCATTTACAATAGAAAAAGTTATATTCACAACAGGAAGTGATATATTCATAACAAAATTTAAACATCTATATTTTGTTTCAAACTCATGTCCCTAAGCTTACTGAGGTCATTCATAATAGAAAAAACTAGATTCACAATAAGAAGTGCTATATTCACAACAAAATTTAAAACCTGGTCATTCACAACAGAAAAAACTACATTCACAACAAAATTTAAACACCTAGATTTTGTTTTAATACAAATAATATCAAAAAAGTCTGTGATTTTGGGTTAGAACTTTTTTGATATTTTATATGTTTGTTGGGACTGACTGTCATTTTCCCTTAATTAAAAGCCAATAGCCTCTTGGTTGAGCCGCACTAGCTAGAATGCAGGTTATCCCACCCTCAAGTATTAGCTTGTACTAAAAAAATTGGTGTAAAATAAGAAGGGGAAGGAAAAGAGACATAAGACAAGAGGGAACGAAGGAGAGAAAATCCAAAGAAGAAAACTGTATTTTAATTTAATCAAGTCTGTGCTAATCATAGAAATAATAATAATAAAATCAGTAATAATAATATTAAAAATAATGATAAATTCAAATAACCTAAAAATAATACTCCTTCCAATTCTTAATATAAAACATATTTATCTAACTTAATTAGATTAAAGAAATTGTTAAGTTAGTTAATATGACTTGTATTTTTCAAAAAATACTATTAATTTCCTTCTTTCATCTTCTACTTAATTATTGTTGAAAGGACAACAATAGATGTAAATTAAAAAAATTGACAAAGATAAAAAAAAAATGTTTTACATTTAGAATCAAAATCAACTTCTCAAATATATATTATTTATTAAAGATTGGAGGGAGTAATGTCTAATTATTCCTCCTTGTGCCATGTTCCACCAACAACTTTTTTCATGGTCTATGACAAAGACTTGCTTATAAAAAGTACTCCCTTCGGTATTTGTATTATAAAAGTGTTAATATAATTAAGGCGAGAGGTAATAGAAGCAAATTTAAATGTAATTAATCTTAATTTAAAATAGATATCTAGCTCCTGTCTCTTGAGTACGTTCAAAAGCTGGCATTCTTTATTGTTACTTGTGAGATTCCACCGTAGCAAGTAACATTCAGAGAATGTGCAGACTTTTATGTGTGTTTGTAAATTCTTTTTATATCTACGGTATTTGGAAATTGGTAAAAAAAGGGAGGGAAAAAAAAGATGAACTATGAATAGTGGTTTTTCTGAATGTAAGATGGTTGATTCTTTTAAAATATGGTCAATAATTTTAATTTTTAAAATTAAGAAAACCATACCAAAAAAGAAAAATACTCCGATTAAACTTGATAATATTTAACTTAGAGTTAATATAATTTTTAGTCCTTAAGTTTTTCTCATTTTAGTTTTGGTCCTTCAAAATTTCAAACGATAAGTTTTAGTCCTTCAAGTCTTATTCGATTTCTATTATTAAATAAAAATTTAGACTATTTTACCCTTTGAGTAACCAAAACATCTTGTTTAAAACTTGAGGAATCAGAGATTATATTCACTGTTTAATTTAACTTGATAATATTGATTATATATATATATATAACCTATATAAGTGTGATTACTGTTCTCTCTTTTATAGCAGCAACATCTCTTCAAATCAATCGGGCAAAAAAAAAGATCTCTTCAAATCAAATTAAGATTTAGACCCTTAGCAAGTGGCTATCAGTAGGGACCCAAGGTAGCTGCGCATGCTGCTGATGGCCAAAATTATATTGTTTATGAACCTAAAAAGCCTTCTTATATATTATTGTATTGGAATTTGTTAATAAAAGGCAGCTTTATTTGAAAAAATTAATTATAAGGAATGCATGCGAGAAAGGAATATATAAATTATTATTATATGTTGTTAATAGGTAGGCTTTAAGGGGATGGTGACTTGACTCTTGAGAATGTTGAAAGTAGAAACTGCGGTGGGTTCTTCTTTTGAGAGACAGTGTCTGCGAAAGAGGGTGGTATTACCACGCTGCTTTGAATTCTGGCATTTCTTTTGAGTGTTTATTAATTATATAACCTATGATTAAAGCATATCTATATTTTGATTTCAGTTGTTATACATATCAGCAATTTTGATTGTAATTCCGTGACAAAAAGCAAGAGAGTTTGATCCATGCTCTTCTTTTTATGTACCTTTAACCTTGTTTTGCTTCTATGCCATCCAAGCGTCTTCATAAACTCAATGAACTGTTCCTAAAGATGAAAAGCTCTTATTATGCTCCATAGTTTATAATTGCCACGAGTCTGCATTGGGACAATTATCTTAAATAATGTAGTCGTTGTAATCCTTAATATATGATCTAATTGATTAATTTAAGACTTTAAGTATATATGTTAGTTAGATTAGTTAATATGATATTTTTTCTTTCTATAACACTCTAATCATATTCTTTGATTCCTTCACTTCTTTCTTACTTGATAAACATAAAAAATAAGTCTTCCATTTATAATCAACATCAACCTAACAATTAGAACCTACATTAAGGATCAAATGAGTACCTTGGGCTTGTTTGGGTTGGCGGTAGGAACGGTGGCTTAAAAGCTATCTGACTTTTAAAAAAAGCTCGGTAAGAAAAAAGTCAGGTTATAGATAATGATTTGTGTTTAAATTGATGGTGGTAGAAGTGGCAGGGCCCATGTTAAAAAGATGAGAGCTTTTTGGAAAATGCTCTCTAGTGAAGCTTTTTCCTTAATGGGCGTTGAGCTTTTTGAACTTTAAAGTCAGTGAACTTAACACTCAACCCAAACGGACCCAAAATCAGTTGGCAGCGTTATTGAACTTTTTTTCAAAATGATAGCTCCTAACGCTCCTAACGCTCCTAATGCTGCACTCCAAACATGCCCCTTATCGTCAGCTTTTGAAGTGTGTTTTTTTTCCAAGAACCTGTGCTTGTTATATTGATTCTTTTAGAGCTGGCTAATCGAGAAAAGCTAACTGCGGATGATTCTCTCTAAAAGAGGCTCTTAATTCCAACTACTAGTTTTTGAAATATGATTGTTATAAGAACTTGGTTACAATAAAAGCACTATCATATCCCTAACTAAATTAAACGTCTTCCAATTTTAAATGTGAGAGCTCCTTGAATGATTTGCCAAGTGTTAAATGTACATTTGTAAAAGAGGCGAAAAGCAACAATAATGGGGGAGAAAATGTGAACTTCACCTGTGTCTTTTTGTAAATCAGTAAGATACGAGGGCGATGCACAGAATATTCTTAATTTTATTTATTGATAAGTTTCATTTTAAATAAATTTTATAAAAGAGATAATGTAATTATTCAATATTTTCATATTACATATTAACAATAAAGTTTGGTACCAACATAGAGTTGTCTAACAAAGTATAAAGCGCCATTAAATCTCTCTAGGTCTCCAGTTTGAGTAATAGAGAAGACATGTTGTAACTTGTAAGAAGTAATCACAAACCCCGAAGCAATAGAGTGTAGTATGCCACATTGCCACTAAACAAAATGTATTAAATAACTTTATTTTTCTTATTTGTAGAAATATTTTTGATTTTCTGATACTTTTAATTATGTTAAAATAATTTCATAAGTTAAAAAATATTCTGTTATTTCATAATTTTTTTGATCTATTAATAAAAATAATATTTTATTCTATAATTGAAAATATAAAATAATAATGCAGTCAGTCTTTACACAACAACCCAGTATCACTCAATAGTTTTATCATTTCTTGGGTAATAATCTTACTATGCCTAGCGCCTTTCTCATGGTGTTGATTCCCCCCCAACCTGCTTCGATCACTCATATATAGTTTTATCATTTCTTCAGTAATAATCTTACTATCAGTTTATGTGGAGAACTGATCTCGTGTGAATTGAGGTGAGTAAATGAAGATCACCCTCACAAGTTAATGCTTAACATTAATGTCAAAATTGAAAAATATCATAAGATACTTGCCAAAAAAACATGAATATACACATTGTAAAATTATTCAACAGATAAAAGGTCACTCACTGAAGCAGCATCTTGAGGAGGAGAACAAAAGTCATAAGAATCCATGACCTCAAAAGCTAGAGATATTAGTTCATTTGATAAGAGAAAACCTTCTGGGTCAGTCAAACGTATATAAGCCACCTTTCTTTCTTTATTATTCTCATCTTGCAACAAACAAGTGTTAAGGTCTCCTTCTCCAATGGCTCTTCTTTTCTCGTCCAAGCAAACCACGTGTCCACTCTCGACATAAGGTTTATAAGTTTCCAAAAGAGACGAAACAATGGAACTACCAAATGATTCTTCAAAACTCTTCAAGTCTAAACCCAATGAAGTTCTCAGTGACAGCATCACAACATCCATGGCCGTGTCCTTGATATCAATCTGATCATTGCCAGAGCAATTTAACAGTCCAATTTCCAGATCCTGCACGAATTTCATATACTCGTTTACTTTCTTGGGTCTTGAAAACCTTAATCCGCCTACGAAACTCGCAGAGCCGAGGCCGAATCCATAGAATGGTTTATTCTTCCAATAGGTGGAGTTGTGTTTGCATTCATACCCACCCTTGCAATAGCTGCTGATTTCATAGTGGTTGTAATTCGCATCAGAAAGCATTCTTGAAGCCATTTTATAGAACTCAGCTGATTGTGTTTCAGAAGGAAGGGGGAATTCCTCTGGAGTGTACCTGCAAACATTTTAATCATAATCATAATCTTCGTTTTCATATTGATAATAGATGTAACAGCACACGTGTTTGGTTAAGATGCTGTTACAGTGTAGCTAAAGTCATGTAAACGTGTCAGCTAATGAGAGTACCGAAACTCTCTTTAAAATGTAATCTCTGATCAAAGTAATTGATGAGATATTTGAAGCTTTGATTCTGTACGTTAATCTCTAAAATCCCTATTCTCTGGCAATTGATTATAAAGCTATCACTAAATATTTGATATTTGAATAATTTTACCCATTCAGTTGTAGATTCAAAAGATCAATAGATACAGAGCAAACACGTTATACATCAGTGTTTACAAACACACATTTTGGCCTGAATTATTAAACTTATTTCGCTTTAGTTCCCCAAAATTAGCAAGTCCACGAGTTAATCTATAAAAATAATAAACTTGCTTGTTGTAGTGTATACTAATACTTCTCTTACGTAACTCAAAAATGCTAAAAAGACTCGCATTTAAGTTGTAACAAGTACGTTATTTTCAAAATTGACTTGCGTATTCATTAATTTTAGAACTAAAGGCAAGTAAACCAGACAATTTAAGAATCAAATTGTTAGTTTATTCTATTTCTTTAGCTCAACAACTCAGAGTTTCTGCAAGGACTAACTTCTTGCTAATTTTACTCCTCCGGTGCTTAATATAAAACATATTTGGAGAGTTGTTTTTGGTCCTAAATATAAAACATAGTTTTTGTATTTGTGACTCTTTTCCTAATAATCCTTATGATGGTCCCTCCACAATAATAAGGGGGAGATGGAAGGAGGGAATTAAGGAAGACGACTAGGGTGTTTTAGAAAATACATGTTATACTAAAAAACTTCCTTAATCTAATCAAATTAAGTAAATAAGTCTTATATTAAGGACCAGAGGGAGTATTATATTAAGAGACCGAGTAATCCATTCACTAATTTTCAGATAACTACAGCCAGTAAGAGTAATACTTACTGTGTTCCAAATTTTGTGCCCTGTTCAATTTGCAAATCATACACAGAAACATGAGTGGGCTGTGCATCAATGGCAAGCCTCAGAGTTTCCTCCCACATATCAGTTGTCTGATGAGGCAGTGAAGATATAAGATCAATACTCCAATTCTCAACCCCACATGACTTAACAATACCAATAGATTCACTAACCTCTTCCACGCCATGTGCCCTCCCACAAGCTCTCAACAACTTCTCCTGAAATGCTTGAACTCCCAAAGACACTCTATTCACTCCTAACTTCATCATCTCTTCCATCTTCCTAGTATCAAACGTCCCAGGATCCATCTCCATTGAAATCTCAGCATCCTCACACACGCCAAATTTCCCACTCAACGCCTCCAAAACCAACAAAACCAACCGTGCTGGCACGAGAGACGGAGTCCCTCCCCCGAAAAACACAGTCTCAAGAGGCATTTTATCATTGTTGTTCACTTTCATTGCATTGATTTCTCTGCAGAGCAGTTGTATGTAGTTAATCACTCGCGGGTCATCGTCAATTTCGGTTGAAGCAGAGCCAAGAGCGACAATCGGGAAGTCACAGTAGTGGCAACGCTTGCGGCAGAAAGGGAGGTGAATATAAGCAGAAGTAGGAGCCATGTCGATTGTGCGTTTCGTAGGGACATTTTGACGAACATGTGGTGTGCAACTGGTAAATGCGTTGGTGATTACGTGCGATGCCAATTTGGGAGATTTGAATTTGGGGAAAAGCTCACAGAAAAGAGGATTGAAGGTAGATTTGAGCATGGTGGCTCTAGAATAACGAAAGTAGTTAAAGTTCATTTGCAATGGGAGGGACTCAAACCGGTACAAAAATGTACATGCGCGTATGAATAATGGAGGGCAAGGTCGTTATGCATTTTATCTGTCATGGCTCGGCTCTGAAACTACGTCGTTCCGGAAATATTATAATCTTTGTGCGCGCGGAGAGATATGCATTTTCGAAATTATCAAAAAAGAAGAAGAGAGATTTGTATTTTAGGATCCATTAATTTAATATTCTTTAATACTAAATATAAAAAATAGTTTGTAGTACATTATGTCTTATATTTAAAATAAGAGATAGTATAAGTAAGTCGGAGGGAAGCAATTTTATTAGATTCAATCCAAAAAATGCTGAAACCTCGTTACATAATTTAGTTTAAAATGAAATTAAGTTTTATTAGTGAAAAGATAATAATACCCTTACATTATTTTTTGAATCTTATTATTCATCATATGAAAGCCTTTATTTATCATGTGAATTCTTTTATTTATTTTATGAATTACTAAAACATTTTTAATCTTGTAGATTCTTTTGAATCTCTTTATTTATCTTGGAAATGTCCTTATTCCATCTTGTGAATTTTTTTATTTATCTTAAAAATGACCAAATTTTTTTTGTTAACTTTTGGTTTCTTTTGAATTTATTTATTTTTGTTATAAATATCATTATTTATCTTATAACTTTTATAAAAAATAAAATAAAGATGTAATTATATTTTTATCAATAAAACTTATTTTAATTTTGGTTCAAGGAAGCAGTAAAATTTTAAAAATAATAATAATTGGGTTTTATATATATATATATATATATAGTTTTTAAGTTGAACCGCACCGAGCGAAGCGAACTACGGACGGAGGTGTATTTCGGATTTATCTGGGTTGCTCCTTCTTCGCCGAGCAAAAGAGGACTCAGAAGCGTACCGCAGTGAACAAAGAACAAAGCGGCCATGGAAGGAGAAGAGGGGACTCAGCAGCCACAGCTGGTTCTAGCTCACAAGCTCTTCCTTCTCAGACATGGTGATGTGGAAGACATTGAGAAGGCCCGGCTTAAAGATGAGGTGTTTACGTTTGTCAAAGAAAATGGTAACTCCGCAACTTCTCAATTCTCATTCTCCATTTCATTCACTCAAATTTCAACTCCTCATATTTCTTCTTTTTGATTTGAAGATATGCTCCCTCTATACGAAACCCTAGTAGCTGATTCAGTTTTGGATTTGGATCAAAGCGTTATCGATTCGATGCGTGTTAAGATAGATGAGGAGCTCAAGAAGCTTGATGAGAAGTGAGTTAATTACTTTGAATGACTGAATTTTGGGTATATTTTAAAAGCAAAAGAAAAAAATCCAGTTAGGCGTCTTAATCAGAGCTTTAGGTTGTTGAATTTCACACCGCTTTTTCGGCCCCTTCTCCGAGATTGGGAGGGATTGTTATCTTGCACTTTTGTTTTACATTACCCACATCCCTGCAGGAATTCTTGCTGTTTTAAATGGTTGCATATTTCAAGTACTGTATTTGCTACTTTTGTTGTTATTTCAAAGATTTCAGGAGTATTTGTGGAAATGTAGGGGTCAAACTAGGATGTTTCGGCCTCTTGGTGGTGCTTTATCCTAATGGGGCGATGACAACTCATAATATGCTTCATTATTAAATGGAATGTAAGATATGTGTGGTTGGTACCTCACATAATCCTAGTTAGCAGATCATACAAATTAGGGAGAGGTTTAGATTGCTTTCTTCTTCTTCATCTATTGACACCATTGCCAGTGTGAAGTGAGAAAGCGCTGATTGCAATGTATGCACATCTTTGTATGTGGGAGAAGTGCTAATTATTACTGCAAGTTTTTTCAATGTTTTAGTTTTTAGAGGCTCAGATCTACTCCTACTAATTGTTCTAGAATTGAAGTAACTATGTACTAAATTCTAATATTATATTAATTATTACTCTCACCCACTACCCTTATTAATTATGGGCATACATGGAAAAAAATAATTAATGCTCCTTGGAAACAAGCACGTGTTGTATAAAAATGACCAAATACACTTGCTAGTTGGTGCCTTATACAGAGGGAGTACAAACTACTTATTCTATGGGGAATTTACATGGCAATGAGTGAAAGCAGAGGAGATTTATATCATTTAGGATGGTGATACATCCATGGCAATATCATACCATCTCGTTCAAGTTTGTTTTTCAATTAACCATTTTTTGTAGATTCACTTTTTAAATTTTAATTGCACCTGTAGCTTTTATCCTTCATAAATATTTATATTCAGTGCCATGGCTAAACACCCTGCTGATTCTCTTTCTGTTGTTACTACTGTTATTACATGTCAATAGAGGGTTGTTAGTTGTTAATACAGATACAAATGGCTCTAACCACTTTAGTTAGATTACAAGTTAGCATTAGAAACGGGATTAGCATATAAATACCCCTGGGTGTAATATCTAAGAGTGATTAGTGATTTCAATATACTGGCTACTGTTTTCTTCTTAACAACTGTCATATGATAATCAGATATTTATTCTTGTGTCGAAATATTCTGAGCTGAATAGAATAGGCTTAATGCTAGTCTTTCGTTATGCGGTTCAGTAAGAAAAGAAAAAAACACAAATTAAAAGAGGACATGTAATGCCTGGCTCTTCAGGGTGTTTGAATCCGTGAATTATTTTTCCTATACTTAGGAGTCTATAGAATTATGATCGACCCTATGTTCATTCTTATGGTCTATTTGATTGGAATTTCTCTATTGTTTTGTTAAAGCTGAAGCTGTTCTTGCTCCTTTTAAGTGCTTATATTGAATGCAATATAATTATAATAGTGATGGGTTTAATGATATCGAAGTTGCATCTAACCTTGGGACTGATTTGGATTATATAATACTATAAGCAATGATTTATTTGGTTTATAGGTCTATAGCAATAATGACTTGCCCAAAACTATGGACATTGAACATATAGTAAGTAAAAAAAATGATAACACTGTTTAAAAGCATTGTTGCTTTATAAGACCACGAAAACAATAATATATTGTAATGCACAGTGCCAAACATCTTCCTTATATATGTGTATTGATTGAAAAGAGAGTGTAAAAAAACAAATATAATTTCTCGACATTATAGATTGACAAGACATTGGAAACAGTTATGAATAGTAACAAGTAGCGTATTGTGAAAATCTTCAACGGTTGTACCTGCTGTCTATTTAGTTATTCACATTTGCACCTATTTGCTGATGCCTAATAACCTTTTATAATAAATACTCTATATATAGAGGTCTTGTGTCAAACTATAGTGTTGTTTGCACTCACCACTGTGTGAGATGGATCATACATCACTGCATTCTCCTGTTTTGATTTCTTGAGATTCAAAGTTCAAAACTGTTATGTAGAAAGTGTCAAATTTTGTAGTCCTCATACTTATTATATTTTGTATGGTTGCTTAATCTTAGAATTGCTGATGCTGAAGAAAGCTTGGGTGAGAGTGAAGTTCGAGAGGCTCACTTGGCAAAATCTTTGTTCTTCATCAAGATCGGTGACAAGGTAAATGCCTATTATAGCTTATAGTTTCATTCCAGACAGATGGTGTTGTAATGATTTTTTAATGGTATTTCTCCTCATAAACCAGGTGAAAGCCTTGGAACTTCTCAAGTTAACAGAAAGCAAGACGGTTGCAGTTGGCCAGAAGATGGACCTGGTGTTTCATACTTTGCAGCTTGGGTTTTTTGACATGGATTTCGATCTCATTGACAAAAGCATTGACAAAGCTAAAAAGTAATTAATTGTAAACACCTCTGCAGTTCCTTTATTTTTCATTTCAGTCATGGATTTCCAATTTTTTCCACCATGATGGCAGCTTGTTTGAGGAAGGTGGTGATTGGGAAAGAAAGAATCGGCTGAAAGTGTATGAAGGCCTCTACTGCATGTCCACACGAAATTTCAACAAGGCTGCCAACTTGTTTTTGGATTCTATCTCAACTTTCACAACTTATGAACTTTTCCCCTATGACACCTTTATATTTTACACAGTTTTGACCAGCATTATATCATTGGATAGAGTTTCACTGAAGCAGAAGGTGATTGATTTTTTAGAGGGACTATTTGTTTTCTGCTGTTCCATTCTACTGTCAAATTTCTTTCCTGGCAAATGTTCTGCATGTCCCATGTTTGTTAACTTTAGTTAATCTGAATCAGGTAGTGGATGCTCCTGAGATCTTGACTGTGATTGGCAAAGTTCCCTATCTTTCTGAATTCTTGAACTCCCTATATGAGTGTCGGTACAAGTCATTTTTCTCTGCATTTGGTGAGTAGATGCCTGCCATATCCCTTTCCTCTTAATAGTTTCTGACAGTAGTACGCCGCAAGAATTGCATCGCTAACTGCTAGAATGTTATTGATTTCTAATCTTCTATCTACTATTGGAATTCATTGTTCTTATTTTGTTTCATTTGAAATTTGTTTCAGCTGGGATAACTGAGCAAATCAAGTTGGATCGCTATTTGCATCCACACTTCCGATATTACATGAGGGAGATCAGAACTGTTGTCTATTCACAGTTTTTGGAGTCATACAAGAGTGTTACAATTGAGGCGATGGCAAGAGCATTTGGAGTAACTGTGGATTTCATTGATGTGTAAGTTGATTAATTGTGACAGATTAAAATGTCAGCTTAATTTGATTTTTTTAGAAAGATTTAAAAATATTTTGTAATGTACATGCTGTTGATCTTGTTAACTCGTTTAATTTATGTGCTTCCAGGGAGCTTTCACGTTTTATTGCAGCTGGGAAACTTCATTGTAAGATCGATAAGGTTGCCGGAGTTCTTGAAACTAACCGCCCCGATGCCAAGAATGCTCTTTACCAAGCAACTATCAAGCAAGGGGACTTCCTATTGAACCGGATTCAAAAGTTGTCCCGTGTGATTGATCTTTAAAGTTAAGTCATCTTTTGCAATTCCGTGTTATAGCCTAAAAAATTTGTGGAAAAGGAAGAGAGATTCAAATAGATTCAAGGATTTTCTGTTGAATTCGTTTTACAAAGGGACATGACTTGCTGTATTCTATTTGATTTGCTAACTAGTGAACAAAATAGCTTGCTGGATTACAGCTGTCTCAATCCAGTTTCCAACTATCTTTCGAACAAATTTTTTTGTTATGAACTTGTGTTTAAAATCTAAGGGTTAGAACATTTTATGCTATTTTGTGACCGCAATTATGCCTTTGTCTTGGTGGTTTTTGTTTGATCATTTTTATGTCCTTGATGGCTTCTCACCTGAGTACCCTCCATAGTGGAGCCGAGGTCTTGTCACTTTATATAATATTTTTTTTTTTTTTTTTTTTTTTTTGGGTAGCCCAATCTTTACTCCTTCAAGTTTACTCTTATTTTGTTTTTGACCCTTGAAGTTTCAAACTAGAGGTTTCGGTCCCTCAAGATTTATTTTTAAAAAACATTAGTCCCTATAATTGAATAAAAATTTTGGATCATTTTGATCAAAACATCGTGTATAAAACTTGAGGCATCAAAACCAAAAAAATGAGGTCAAATTTGAGAGACTAAAGATTATACTCCCTCCGGTCCTAATTATAGGACATATTTAACCGATTTTAGGGAGATTAAGGAGAGAAGTTAAATTAATTAATTTTATTCATTTTCCTAAAATGTCCTTATATAAATAAATTTAAAATTACATAAGTAAAAGTGAATCAACAACCTCTATCACATACTTCTCTTACCTAAAATTTTTCTTTCTACACACTTTCAAATTGAAATAATGGTTTTTTTATATATATATATATATATGTGCGTATATATATGTATATTATACACACACACATACAAATATGTGTGTACATATATCTACACACACATATATATAGATACACACATATTTATATGTATCTGTACACACATATATATATATATTGAAAAACACACATAAAGATATACATATATGTACACACACATAGATACACAAATATACATATATGTATAAAAACACACACACACATATCTATATATATCTGTACACACTCACACATATTGACAAACACACACGTAGATATACATATATGTACACACAAATAGATACACAATTATACATATATGTATAAACACACACACAAAGATATACATATATGTACATACACATAGATACACAAAAATAAAATATTTATAAGCTTATCCAAAAACCAAATATTTAATTACGGTAAGAGTCTACGCATCAATACACATATACTCACCAAAAACTAAATACCCTTGAGAGAATAAAATAGAGATATTTTAGGAAGAAATTGATAAAAATTAAAATGTTATCTTATAATTAGGATCAAAACTAACTCTCAAATGTTGTTTTATAATTGGACCAGGAGGGAGTATTACTTTTTTTTTCCCCCCTAAAAAACTGAGGAAAAGTTCTTATTGAGAATATTATTGATAAGAATGATATGATAGATTTTTATACACAAAGTATTAGTGTTTTGCAACTTTTGTACTCACAAAATATTGTTCTTCTAACTAATAAAATTCTTAATGGGCAACTTTCCTCCAATTGTTTTTTAATTTTATTTCTTAAGTTAAAAATTGAAGAAAGTATGATTTCATGATAATGGATTTCTCGTCCAAAGTTTCCATATTGGACCAATGTTATTGGCAAATGGGTCGTGTAATCAAATAATTACAAATGGAAACTGGATTTAAAGGCTTTACAGGAAAAAGAATAATCAGATAAGCTTAAAGTAAATAAATGGCTACGGTGGAGTATAAGACGATAACATTTGTTGCTTTCCTTCAAAGAAAAGCATGAAATAAATCGCCACCTCATTTATTTAGTGGATTTAAGGGAGTTATTGCTACCATAGATTCATGGCCGTAAAAATGAATCTTATGTTGACGAGTATGATCTTGAAGAAAAAGCTCCAAACAGGACATATCTTCGTGAAAAGGAGTTAATTGAAATACTCTTATCCTTAATATAAGACATATTTATCTAATTTGATTATATTAAATAAATTAGCTAAATTAGTTAATATGTTATGTATTTTTTAAAATACCTTTAATTATCTTCCTCAATTCCCTCATTCCATCTCGTTATTGATTATTGCTAAGAAAGTATAAATAGAGGGTAAATTAGAAAAAATATATTAATAAATATAAAAATTATGTCTTATATTTAAGATCAAAATTAACTCTCCAAATATATCTTAAATTAAGGACCAGAGGAGTAACTTGTATGTGAGTGTTGGCCAATGTATTGATTAGATTTTGGTATTTTAGAAGGGGTTAATCCCTTCAACAACTAATGACTAATCATTAGAGTTTCAACAACAATTATTAGAAAATTTAGGGGGGGAAGCTACGAGAGAAAACTTCCAAAAAAATTATTTATTACTCCCTTCGGTCTTAATTATAGGAACTATTTACCAAAATTTGGAGAGATTAAGGAAAGAAGTTAAATTAGTTAATTATAATTATTTTCCAAAAATACCCCTGCTTGTTATAAATATGCATGAATTCTACATAAAATACGCATATTACAAACTGCGTCTGTGCTCGAACAATGTGCGGGCATGAACTTTGTGAAACTGCAATTACTAACTAAAAGTGATTTTTGTGTATAATGCGGAACCTGAACATAAAATATGCAACTATAAATACTACAACTTGCTACTCCTTAATAATGCTAATTTGGAAAATATGCAACTTATAAATACTATCAACTTATAACCCTGAAGTTGAATTATTTTATTTAAAAATAAAAATAAAGTAGAATCTCTCACCTAATAGAATATAAGCGTGTGTTATTATATTAATTATTGTGGATGAAGTATTAGTAGGGATGATATGAGAAAAATATGACAAAAATTGATCAAAATTGTTTGATGAAAAAAAGTATAATTGAAGTGTATATGACATTAATGAGTTGTAAACATTATATATTTTATAGAATATATAGATGTATTATTAAATTATTATTGAGAAAGTATAAATAAGGGTATTATAGGAAAAAATTGACAAAAGTTAAAACTCGCTTCTTATAATTAAGATCAAAACCAACTCTAAAATATGTTCTTATAATTAGAACTGGAGGGAGTATTATTTATAAAAGTTTTAAAATCTAGTATTCTCTTCTCTTACTTTCCCCGGCATTTTCTTTTGATACAAACATAAAATTAATGTCTTGAATATAATTGCCTCCAATAAAATGATATTTATACTTAACAAGGGGAAAAAAAAAAGAAAATGGATAAATGTATGGTTAATTGTAGGGGAATAGTAAATGTAAGTAAAGCCTAAATTTAGATAAAATCCATGAATTAGTAATCATAGTCGTCCACCAAACTTAACAGTAAGATCGTTGGATGTCCTGCCGGATTTGGAATAGTAATGACAGATAGTGTGACGCACTAATTATAGTCATTGTCACTTTACTTTAACCAACTAGAATCCACTCAAGTACGTAACAGAGAGCAATACAATAAAACAATAAATTGGAAAAAGAGGCACCACTACTATTTTCCTCCAAACATACACTAAAATAAAGAAGTACCATCATTTTTTTAAAGATATAGGTATGTTCTTATTGAAAGTAATTCTATTTAAGGTACTGTTAAATATGGACACCTTTTAAATTAGGACTCAAATTTTGATTCACCATGTTATAAAGGACTAACCTTATTTGACTAAACCCAACCCTATTTTATTTATATATATATATATATATAAAAATTTTAGGAAAGGGGTTGGGTTTATCTACGATCCAAGGGCAGGGTAAAATCTCTCTTCCTCCTAGGTGATACAGATGTTGGGTAGAAGCGGCGCCTATTATCCCAAGCGTTAACCTGCAAACTTAGGAGCTTAACGAATCCCCGTGCCAATTAACTTCGTGATCGAACTCCCTCCTTTTGGTGAGAGTGTCCGACCCTTTTGTCAGTTGAACTCAGGTTAAACCCAACCCTATTAATAAGAAGTATGAGCATTGCTCAACCCTACCACACACACCATAATGACCCATTATTTGACTCTTCCCCTCCCTTCCACGTCTCTCCCTCCTCTGCCTTTTTCTTTCTTTGATTTGATAACCACTAGGCCACTATATATTCGGTCACATGAATTACCATAAATTGTATCCATTGCATGATTAAAAAAGGGAAAATTCATCTCAGGGCTTAAACTAGGAAAAAAATGCTAAAAAAGGTCCAAGAAAACGTCTAATATCAAAAAAAGACCCCAAAGCCTTTTTTGGTATTATTTCATAAAACGTTGGTTGTTAACGGGGCTGATATAGTTATTAACGGGTACTGATATAGTTGTTAACGGGACTTATTTAGTTGTTAAGATATTATTGTTAATGTTACTAATTTAGTTGTTAATGACCTACTAGTTAACAACTATATCAAAAAAATTTCTCCAGGATCTTTTTTGACATTTGACCTTTTCTTGCGTCTTTTTTGACATTTTTTTTTTCCTAAATTGGGCCCTGAAGTAGATTTTCCCATTAAAAAAATCTGGATGATTGATTAAGATATGAGATTGTGAAATATATGATCAGATGTTAAAGCCAACAACAAAGAAAAAGGGAGTAAACCGTTACAAATCACTCTCCAAATTATTTATCTAATTTTATTAAATTTAAAAAGTTAGTTATGTTATTTAATATAACGTATATTTTTTAAACCACCATAATCATCTTCCTTAATACTCTATTTCTCTTTCTTCTTTAATTATTGTTGAAAAAGTTGTAATAGGAATATATTAAGAAAAGATTGACACATATAAAAAAATATGTCTTATATTTAAGCCAAAAATTCGACCAACCCCAAAATAGATCCTTATATTTAGAACAGTAGCGAGTACCTACTAATTAGAGGTGATGATGATAAAGATCTCTGAACGTCACCGTGGCACTCTTGACATATCCAGGAGTTATATCAGCTACTTCTATATATTTTTCTTAGAAAGACTTTTCTTAGCAGCCATATTACTATCTTTTGGTAGAATATTCAATATGAAGATTTGATCAGACACGTCGCTCTTTTAAATACCATCTTATGTCCTAATTATAAGACCAGATTGACTTTTTTTGGAGAGATTAAGAAAGTTAAATAAGTTATTTAATCATATCATATGTTGTATATCCTTAGATTATATATTAGTTTATTAATCAAACTAATTAGTTTGGAAAAAAAATACTATAAAGTAATTTAATTAGCTTCTTTAATTTCTCCAAAAAAATCAACTTGATTTAGCTATGGAGAACACATACTTTGACGTCAAAGAAGGAAACCTCTTGATTTTTCTTACCGCCGGTATCCTCCACTTCTTTATTATCACCGTTAAGACAATTTTAAACAATTGAAATTTAATACTAGCTTCGGTTCTAAATATATGAAAAAGTTTGTAGTACAATTTGTACTACAAACTTTGTCTTGCATTTAGTACTGGAGGAGTATATTATAAAAAAGTAACACATATATTTTATTAAAAGTATAAGGATAAGAACTATTTAGATCAAATTTTAATTATTTAAATTTGTTTATATAAAATTTCTTGACATTTTGATAGTATTTTGATAAGATAATAAATCTCAATCATTCAACGTCATCTAATATTAATTAATAATAAAGAAGTAGAGGGAAATCAAAAGTGGAGGCGGAAGAGGTTGCCGATAAAATTCAAAGCTAATTAATAATCTTCAAAGTTCAAACTCAGGCCACGAACAGTGATCATTATGATAAGCATTCTTTATTCAGTTGGTCAATAGTCATTTTATCACATACCTCTCACTAAGGTGACCGTTTTGTATTTTACTTTTGGGTCAATTAACACGAGGTCGCCACAAATGCTAAAATATGGGAATACTGTTGTGTTTTTCTTTTGGGTATCTCAATAGGTTCATCAGAATCTTCGGTTCTGACTAATCCGGATTGTGAGGGAAGAGCTTCTAACACCATTTTTTTCATTCCTACGTCTCAAATCGAGGATGTAGATGAGGGAGAGCAATTATTCTCAATGATTATTAGTTATAGGAATACTATTGTTGTTAAAACGTATGGTAACCAGAAAAAGGAAAGGTGGGCTTCATCTATACAATCATACATTACAGTCTCTTATTTTTCTTCAATTAGACTTATTTTTTTAAAAAAAAACAAATATTACCTAACGCATGGAATTAAAAAAATAAATAAAGCAACACCTTTTTGCAATTTGAAAATATTTTTTTTAATAAAGTTTATTCTACCTCCTATTTTTAATATAAAACTCACTCTAATAAAAAAATTGAACTATAAAATGTGTCTTATTAAGAACCAAAAGAAGTATTATAGTTCAACATAAAATATTAACTCATAGTAAGTTGAATACTTCATAGCTTGAAATAATGCAATTTGTTCATTAACTTTTTGTACAATTTATTTCAAGTAATACAAAGCCTATGTATTAAACCTTAAAATAGGACCAACTAACCTAAATATTAGACGTAGTTTATATGTCCTATATTTAAGGAAAAAAGATTCTCTCCATATCTTTTTTCTCATTGACTTGATCTGTGCCGTTGATTGAGAAAACGAGAGAAAAGTAAAAGTAGTATTGTATCGATGAGACGAATGTGATTTAGAGATTTGAGGGATAATGAGAAAATGATGATGAGAGAAACTCAACCCATATTTATATTTAGGATACATGAAATAAAGGTTTTAAGGTTTTTCCGTACGGATCTGCTTTTTTATTTTTTATTTTTTCCCCCTGATACCATATAACACTAACGGCATAAACTTACAACCACAACCACAACCACGTGAACTCTTATATCATCAGCGAGGCCTTTGCTACGGATCTGCCTTTAAAAGTAAAGGAGAAGAGAATGAAAAAAAACATTCAAACCAGCCACAATTCTCTCAGTATGATATGCCATATCCTTCGACATAGCTGAAATTTCGTCACTCTCAAGCAAGTCCGAGCAGTGGCCACTAGTCGCTATGTTGCCTCTGCCTCGTGTCGATGTCAACGACATTAAGGAGAAGCTCTCAGCGCATTTCAGACCTTGGCATCGCTCCTATCAGTTCTGGGTCCGGGCCGCTGATATTTACACTGGATATAAGGTTTCTGATCAATCAATTTCGTCTCTGGACGTATTGTCTTCTACTTGAAAATTTCGTATTCATTCGGAATTTCTTGCAGGTGTTCCAACTTAAAGTGAGCTTTGAGAAGGATGTGCAGAAGCAGGAAGCATTGTGGGAAAAACAGCATGAGCTTGCTGCGGATAAGATATATTCTATGTGCTCCGACCTTGGAGGTTTCTTTCTAAAGGTATTCGATTTTTTTTCTCCATGAATTTTCGTTCTTTTGCTCCTGAATGTAGATTCTGAGTGAGCTAGAGGTATGATTAGAACGGGGTTTGCTTGCCTTAATTCAATTCTTAACATGGTTGCTTTGATTTTCGTTATTCCTCTCCCAAATCGAGTACGAATTTCTTTCCCCATGTGTTTTACTTTTGTTATAATGCATATAAAATAGTTTTATTAGATTATTACCTTTTAAAACAAGAGGATGAAAGTGGACTCGCTTCTGTGGCTTGTCATCATTCTACTTTATATAGAAAATTACATTGACTTCGAATTTCAGGGCACTTTTGTGGCCGTTTGATACTTTTTTATTTCACTCCTGCCCATTTTACTCTTGGTTTTCTTCTCTTTTCTCATCGATGGTATAATATGTGGGCTGTCATTTGAATTACTATCAAACAGATCGCCCAAATTATAGGGAAGCCTGACTTGGCCCCAGCGGCATGGGTGAGAAGACTTGTTACCCTGTGTGATCAGGCGCCTGCAACCCCGTTTGACACAGTTAAACTAGTGCTGGAGAAGGAACTGGGTCGGAATATTGATGATGTGTTTGAAATGTTTGATGTGGAACCCCTTGGATCTGCTTCAATTGCTCAGGTACTTCCATCTGAGTGAAATTGACCTGCTATTTCATCTCTCCAATAAAGGACGCTCATCATTTTTTTTGGTCACAAGGATACTCATCATTTAAGTAGCAGCAATTATGTTCTCTCTTCACAACACATGTTCATGCTTCTTCTTTTTTCTTTTTCTTTTTTTTCGCATTTACAACATAATATAGTCGATTTATCTATACATTTGTAATTAAGTGTAAAAGGTCTCATCGGAAGTATAATTGACTCAAGGATTATGTTTTTGTTGCTCATCAGGGTGCATCTACTATAAGTGTGTATTTCATGTTAATCACAAGTTACTTGTCGGTTCCACTGCACTTTATATTTTGTTTATTATTCTTATGTAATTCAATCAGGCGACAGAACAATTTAGTCTTCAAGTTTTTAAACCTCATTGGAATTGTGGTTTTATTAGAAAACCGCATATGTAAATCACTCTTAATGCAGTTCATATTGATGTTCTTGTAACGTTTAAGTCTTCATTAGTGTGATTTATAATGCCATATTGTGATTATGAGAACCTTGTTCCAAGTAGTTGACATATGCCACATGCTTGCATTAGGTACATAGAGCAAAACTAAAAGGTGGTAAGGATGATATTGTTGTCAAGGTAAGTGTTTCGGACGAGCAATTTGGGAGCACAATATCTGTAAATATCTGACTTTTGTTTGCATTAATAGGTTCAACATCCTGGAGTTCAGGATCTAATGATGACTGATATCCATAATTTGCAAGCTTTTGCTTTATATATGCAAAAGACTGATATCAAATTTGATCTATTTTCAGTGACAAAGGAAATGGAAACACAGGTAAGCAGTATTTCTGTGCCAGATTTCTTCTGGGGTTCTATTATTCCGTGTGTCTTATCTGATCTCCTCTTTTTATTAAGCTTTTCCCTGATTGTAGCGCCCTAAGCAAAGATGGACAAATATATGGGATAATTGCTCTTTCTGGTTTTTAATTATGGATTTTAAGTCCCATTGTCAACAATAAAGTGTAGCTTGATTATGTACAGGGTATCTGACGGATGATGGGATTTGAATGCAATTCTTAATAGAAATGTTATTATATCTTTTACTTTGTTGCCTTTCAATTTTTGTAAATTACCATGGCTAGTTTTGAGCTTCCAGTTGACAGTATTCTTCATTTTGACATTTTAGATTGAATATGAATTTGATTTCATGAGGGAGGCAAGTGCTATGGAAAGGATTAGGAAGTTTCTGTATGAAAACAATAAAAGGACTCCTGTTCTGGTGCCACGAGTAGTACAAAACTTGGTTACAAGGTATGTTACAATATTGCATCTTTACTTTGTCTGGATGATAATTTTGAACTAGAGTATAAAATTAACCATCATATTTTTGTAGAGTTATGAGCTCCAGGTATTTGTTTGTTGCACTTGGATTGCATAGTTACTTTAGAATTTACTTGAATTTTGTCTCCAAAACCAAATGTTAAATGCTTCTCAGAGGTAGCTTTACCGGCTAACCTGTAAGTTTTTTTTTTTAAAAAAAAAAAAAATCTTTTCATTTTTCGTGACAAATAGTTTTGTGAATTTTTGTGTGTGACAATAGTTATGTAACTTTAATGGTTTAGCTAATATTTATTCAAACAAAATAACAAACAGTGAAATGCTCTAGGAGTTAGAATGGTGAGCAGTAAACTTTGGGCACATAGTTACGGTCTATGCCTAAACTTCTGTACTGTAAAAAATTAGGATCATGTTAAGGTCAATTTTTTACATGTTATAACAACCTTTAAATGTGATGAAAAGCGCTATAATTAACAATAACGGGTAAAAAAACCTTTTAGAAAAATGTCTAACTTAACATGTATTTTGTCTAGTAAAGAGTTTATTTGCTATACTGAAATATTCATAAAAGATGAATACATTAATCATCTGTTATGATAAAGTGAATAGTATTCATGTACTTTTCTATTACAGGAGAGTCCTAGTTATGGAATATATTGACGGGATTCCAATTATGAAACTTGGTGATGAAATAGCAAAAAGAGGCATTAATCCTCGTGGTAAGCTAGCCACAGCAGCAAAGCAGTAAGTTCCTGGACCGTTTTGATATTTTTTACTCCTCCATGTTCAACCTTGCATTTTTTGTTTTAAAGAAGTGTCATACACTGGGAATTTGGTAGGAGTAATGATGGTATGTTGGACTTTTGGTGTTATGTATACTGAATTTTTGGACCAGAAGTGTTGCTGCTAGATACACGTCACTGGTTCCTCTCTTTTAAATTTATTAAATGACGACAAAATTATGATTTTCAACGTATTATTTTACTCTTTGGGTCGTTACCTGGATACAGTCTTTTGCTTATTCAGTGTCTTCTTTAAGGAGGGTTTTTTTTTTAAAAAAAATAAAAAATTACTTCCATATTTTTCATTCTTTATCTCACTCTGCTTCCTATTTATTTTTTAGGCCAAATTGAAAAAAATTCCCCTCAAAGAAGGGTGTTGTTAACTGTAGAATTCTTTAATTTCCAGTTTTGAACAACTCCAATTTCAGATTTTTGTTTCATATATCTAATAATACCAAAATAAATAAGAAGTGAGATCCATGATTATGTGATCTCAAGTCCCTTGATACAAGCATGGTAGCGTCAACTAATGAGAACTTATAAAGGGCAGTAGATAACCAAAAATCTGGTATCTAAAACAGAAGGAAATAATACAAAATAGAACACAATCACCTCAGTAATCATATTGTTCTTTCCCAATTAAGTATTCAAAATTCTCTAGCCTTATTCAAATTTCAGTCACCTGGAACCGTGTGGGAGCATAGATATTAAGACTGATGATTTCAGAGTCTAACTTCTCCTTAATAAAGTTCTAGTCAAGCTCCACATGTTTGGCCCAATCATGATGAATAGGATTCTTTACAGTGTCTATAGTAACCATATTATCGCATAACACTCTTGTAGGACCCTTCATTAAATTTAAGTTCAAGAAGAAAATTTCAGCCTGCTTTTTGCTTCTCCATGCTACCAGGTTTCCCCACACATAAATGCAATACCCTGCTGTTGATACCCTATCAGTTATCGAGTTGTCTCCATGTATCTCAATACCTCTCACTTTCTCTATTGAAATTTATAGCTTTACCATGAGTCATCTTAAGGTACCTGAAAATTTTGTACAAAATAAGAATCTTCTTCAATGCCCAGCTGTATGTAAGCTTGTGAAAATTACTAAATTAATTTTTTTATTGAAGTGCAGGAAAATTCTTGAAAGCTTGACTCTAGCATATGGTCAAATGATTTTGAAGAGTGGGTTCTTTCATGCAGATCCTCACCCAGGAAACATCATGATTTGTAAAGGCTCAGAGGCAAGTCTTTTACTTGGATCATTTCTTTTATTCTGTGAATATCCTCTTTGTAAATATTGAGACATTTTAACCACCTGGAAATGCAGTTGAAATTTAACTTTAGCTGTTTGGTCCACTAGTCATCAATAAACAATGCTGAGGCGGAATATTGAAAATTAACTTTTGCTCTTGATGCTTAATATATTGTTTTCATCACCCTAATCTTGGCATCTTGCCTCTAGTCAGGTTGCCTTGCTAGACTATGGACAGGTGAAGGATCTCCCAGAAAAGTTGAAGCTTGGCTATGCTAATCTTGTTCTTGCTATGGCTGATGGTGACCCTATAAGAGCATCAGAAAGCTATAGGTTATGAAGTTTGCATTACATTCTTATATATATTTAAAATTCCTTTTCTTTTAAGTTGAGATTCGGAAGTGAAATACAAAGCTAAGGCTGAGTAACTAAGTACATATGCAGCACTTTCGGGATATGGGTAATGAAAACAATGAATACAACTAGAAGTTGAGGAGTTCTGGCAATGGAGTAGATAGAAAGCGACATAGGCAAGATATAAGAGAGGGGGAAAGTTATAACGGGAAGGGTGTAAGGAGAGGAAATAATCTCAACCATTTAATTTCTTTTCATAGACCTCTAGTCCAAGGGTACCAAATACCTTTCAACAGATGAATCCTATCCTAATTTTCCATAAACCTGGAAGCTGAAACCCTGGCTTGAATTTCAATTCGTTTTCAATAAAATGAAAGACTTAGACATGAATTGATATAAAAGCTTTATGAACTAGAATATAGAAAACTTCAGTAAGCATCGGACATAAAATTTGATTCTCTTTGTATATTTCTTAATCCACATGTTGCTGTATTAAAAAAAAATTATTCTGAAGTTACTGTAACCAATGGCTGGCCAGAATGATTTATTTTGCATCACAACTGCAAATTGAAGATCCTCATTCTATTGATGGCTGTTTTAAAATCTGAATATTCAATTGTTTCACTTTCATGTTATAGGGAGCTTGGTATAGACACCTTGAGCAAATGTGAAAATGAGCAACAAGAAATGTTAAAACTAGCAGAGACCATGTTTGATACAAAACTTCCTCCTGGGGTGGCGATGCTGCAACCTTTCTCAGAGGACTCTTCAATAAAAAAAATTGCTGTTCAGGTATGTTTAAGAATCTGAGTGGACATTCAGTATGTTGATTTTTAGACCACACATTCCTGATCTGGCATGCCATTAGTGGTGTGGTGATAATGTTGACTCTGAGGAAATTTGTTATCAAACAATGGATATTTATGTTTACGGAATTAAGCAGCATATGGCTTGTTTACACTTGACACTGCTACTTTTTGTTCCCTGACTTTGTACTGTTCTTGTGCTGGTCTGATGTAGGCTTTTCCCGAAGAACTCTTTTCTGTACTTAGGACAGTGCATCTACTGAGGGGACTTAGCGTTGGTCTTGGAATCAATTATTCATGTGCAGAACAGTGGAGACCCATTGCTGAGGAAGTTTTGTATCAAGCTGGCAGACTTAAAGGTATAACTCTGAGCTTACAAAAATAGATAGCATGTATATAAGCCTTCAGATGGATTATGATTTCTAACATCATCTGTGTTGCCTAATAGCACTCCTTGCATACATATTTTCTTCACCCTTACATTACAGACTGCTTCTGATCTTCATACTCATCATGATACGTAACTTTTTTTGTGTCTGATCCTCCTATATATCTAGCTCATTCACCGTTTCTATGTGCTATCCTTTTACAGGTAAGGATGTTAAGCCCAGAAGACGCAGACGAGGTTTTGTAAAAAGATTATTTAGGAGAGACTGATGACTTATGAAAATGGGGGAGGCATCAATCTACCTGTTCAGTTTATAGTTGCATGGGAATTCATTTATCTGTTGTATAAGGTACATGAATTTGATATTGATGGCCCTGAAAGAGAACGTAGGGCCTCTAAAGAGCTAGATAGTGCCTTTAGTGCTGTATCCCGAATTCATGTTTTTTAATAGATGCAATTTCAAAAGCATTTTTGCTGATACATACATTTGTCTGATTGCCACTTCTTACTGCCCTCATGATATTTTTAGGAGTCAGGACAAGATACAATGTGCTTTCCATGTTACTGTATCTTAAACTTTATTTTGAGTAACGTTTAAGGATCCTTATTCCCCATTCTTTTTTTCAAGGTTAATATAATGTTTGGTTCTTATAGTTTGTCTTTATTTTAGTTTTAGTCTATATAGTTTCAAATCATAGATTTTAGCCTTTCTAGAGGTAAAGTGGTCCAAGTTTTTATTGAAATATAAAGACTAAAATTTTAGATGAAAAAAAATTGAAGGACCAAAATTTATTATTTGAAACTATAGAGGCCAAAACCAAAATAAAAGCAAATTATAAGAATCAAACATTGTATTAACTCCTCCTTTTAATAATGAGGACAATTACATATATAGTCTGAAAGTAAGCGAACATATACGAGAGAGACAGATGCCCTGATTCCTTATAACTCTACATCCCTGTTTCCTTATAACTCTACATCTTCAAAAGAGAAGCTTAGAGAGAAAAAGGGAAGGAGTCATTATGCATGATTGAATACAGACCAAAAGGTATATACATTATTGAATTTCAAGTGTTTCTTATTTCTAATTACAATAAGAATTGGCTAAATTTACAGTTAGTTTTGTATAAACAATCTTAATATAAAACTAAAAAAAAAATCTTAGAATCTTCCTATGAGATTATAGCCCATATGTATATGCACACCAAACCAACAGAAATCCTCTTTATTTGACCTGATTGATCCTGAACAACCAGCCAAACATGGAAAATTATTGATACTTATTCTCAGTACCCCTGTTTGAATTTTCTGAATTCACTAAACAAGGGCATTATCATACAAGAAGTAGAATCAAACACAAACTAGAAACACATGCATCAAATTTCCCATGTTTTTTTTAAGCTGGTCTTGTTATTTAAACACCAAAAAAAAAAGATTCAGCATTTCCAGCAAGAAGTTGCCACTATAGGCTTTGATTTCCACCCAAGGACCAAACAACCTTTCTCCTCCACAACAGTATAGCCATCACAAACCTCATTCTTCTGAAGCCACTGCTTGGCTTGAGTCACCATCTTCATTGGTGCACCCTGAAACCCGGCCCTACTCATCCTCCGCCGCCACTGGTCCGCCCTCTCGTGCCTCTCCACCCTTGCCGGTCCCTCACAGCTCACAATGTTCTTTATCTCCTCTGCAAAATAGAACTGTTCAATTTTTGCTCTCTTAGTGTCATACTTTGGTAACATAGCATCCAAAGAGTCAAAAATGGCAGAGTAATAATGAAGTGCTTCCATGAACCTCCCAAGGAAAAAGGGTCCATTATGGCTTGAATCCTGCTCAACCATAACCAAAACTTTTGGTGAGAGTTTATGAATTGTCTGAAGGACTGAGTTTAAAGCCCCACGACTCTCTTTTACCACACAGTGCAACTGAAGAATGCTATTAACCACCAAAACCTCATCTTCATTCACCTTAATGTCATCAGTTTGGAAATTTTCTAAGTTCTTTCCCACCACTGAGAACTCCAGGTTAATCCCCAAGTTATGAGCATAAAGTTCAAGTTCTTCACCAATCAACTTGAGTTTCTCAACACAAAGGCCAACCCCTGTAATTCTAAGGCGGCGAATCGGCTGGCCGGGGCGGTTAGCCAGGCTCTGAATCAGTCCCCTCCACTGGTGGCCATGGGGAAGACCAAGAGTCATTCCAAGGTCCACCACATGAACAAAACTGTGGTTTTCAAAGGCTTCCAATATTGTGACATTAGCTAAAAAGTGACCAAACTTAATGTGTGGGCAAATCTCATAAACCAACTTAAATGCTTCTTCCATTTCTTCTGAGGCTATGTCCATAATATTCATCATTGGTTCCATATTCCCCACAGCCCCAACAGGTTGAACCATCGCGAGCCGATCAGAGAGGCCTTGCCCAAAACAAGAAGCCACTCGCTGAAATGGAGAGCCAAAAACCAATGCGTTTGATCTCAGTTCAGATAGTAAAATCGAAGAATGCGATTTATCACGACAAGCCACACCTTCAGCACAATGAACAAGAAGCTGAACAAGTCTCATCCCATCTGCACAATACCCATCTTCTTGTTCTTCAGCTTCACGTACCTCAGAATTGGTTTTATCTTTCTGTGCAGCCTCTTCAGAAGCAAGATATCTCTGTGTAATAGTCCATATGTGATCTCTGAAATGGAGCTTTGGAAGACTATTCACACTATTGCTTCTGCTGAGACTGCCATAGAAATTTTCACTTCCACTGTTTGAAGAAAGGCTTCGATAATCTCCAAGCACTTCTGGTATACTTGGAGGTCTCTTCAACCTCTTATCATTATTGTTATTTCCTTTGGTTTCATCAGAAAAAGGAAGGGTCCAAGAAGGAGAAGGAGAAGGAGAAGCTCTAGTTTCAAAAACTGGAAGCAAATGAGGATAGGTAACATACCCAACAGAGGAATTATGAAGACCAAGGCCTATCATTGGACATGGATCATCATTATCTTCACTTAAATCTCGTTTGAGGGCTCTATAAAGAGGAAACATTTTTTTGACAGTAATCTTGATCTTAGGATATTCAATAAAGCTCTGAAAGACTGTTATTACAAAGGATGGTTTTTTTATAGCTGAAGCGTTCGGCAAATACGATGCTTCTATTGCCTCTGTGATAACGAAATTTGATTCGACGAATATTTTTATGCTTAGTTGGCTACATAGTTGTCTGTCTGTAATGTAGCAAGCATTGATTGGTTGATATAGTCTAAACATAAGAAAAATGCTGTTTTATTAATGGAATATAATCTAACCTTGTGATTTTTGTTTGTTTCTCATTGTCTGGTTCCTCTTAGATTTTTATTCCTAGTCCTTTGATATGATCAATGGGATTGCTGGAAATTTAACAACCACCACCCCAACAATCAATTTTGAATCATCCGTAGAACTTACAAAAAGATGGGAGCTGTAATAGCAGAAAAATGAAAGGGGCATCTCACAGATTAATTAATGTGGAATTTAAATCAATTTCCCATAATTCACACTAATAACATGAGAGAACATGCTTTTAATTCTTTTACTTAATATGGGTCTATATTCCCTCCGATCCTTAATATAAAACATATTTATCTAATTTGATTATATTAAAGAAGTTAGTTAAGTTAATTAATATAACATGTATTTTTTTAAACACCATAGTCATCTTCCTTAATTTCCTCTCCTCCTTGATTATTGTTGAAAAAGCATCAATAGAGGTAAATTAAGAAAAGATTGACAAATTTAAAAACTATGTATTATATTTCGGATCAAAATCAATTCTTTAAATATATCTCATTGAGGACCATGAGAGTATTAAAGAGAAAACGGCTACATCATATGCATATTTTGAAACCTAATCTTCTTTAGGACATGTTTAAGAGTTTGGTCCCCCCCCCCCCCTTTTTTTTTTTTTTTTCTGGGCGGGGGTGGAACCTAATAAAAGAGATGGAAGAAAGGAAATGGTAAAAGGTTGTTTGAAAATATGAACCAAAGAGTTAAGAGAAACGAAAACTTGTACATCATTATCTTCATATATGTGCCGGCATAGAAAAACAACTCTTAAGAAAGTACAAACACACCCCACAACGGTAATTTAATTTGATATGAAATCTTCTGTTTTACTTTCATGCCTCCACTCACTCCCAACACCAAAGCCCACACTACCCTTCTCATCAGTCATCACCATGAGAAACCCTAAACAATGACACAGCTGGGACCAACCCCATTGGAAAAACCTAGGCCTATTCATGTTTCCTTGTACTTGAAAGGCCTTATAGCTACCAACTCAGAGTTAGTCGAGGTGGTAGATATTTTGGCCCTTTCATAATAGGTATCAGGTTTGATCATTAGACATGGAAAAAACCCCTCACTTGGAGACCTCTATCCTTTTATGGGTCGTGCTAGATTAATAAGGTTCCTGATAATGTGATCTGGATACCCATGGTTGCGTCGTAACAAGAACAAAAAAGGATTTATAACCCCGTTCAACTAGTAAAGGGGTCGGACACTCTCACCAAAGGGAGGAGGTTCGATCCTGAAGTTGGTCAAGGCGCTGAGGGAGACATCTTAACTCCTGGATGCCTAGGTTCACGTCTGAGGGTAATAGACGGCTCGCACTGCCCAACATCGGTATCACTTAGGAGAAAAGGAGATTCCGCTCTGCCCTTGAATCGTGGGTGAAGCCAACCCCTTTCCTAAAATTTTTATAGCAAAAAAAAAAAAGATTTATAACCTGGTGGCATGAAACTTTCTTTTAAGTGAGAAATCAAGGGTTCAATCCAATCCCTAACTTTAGTAGTACATTCCAAGTTTGATTATATTATATTTGGCTATTGGATAGTAACTGGTTCAATCTTGCCTATACACCACCACCACCATTTGGCTATTGGATAGTAACTGGTTCAATCTTGCCATCTTCATAATCATCAGAAGTCATAATCAAAAGTCGTTTTTAAAATCAATGAGTTTTTATTATTATAAATCATCAGGTGAGGTATTGATTATATTTTTTTAAGGTTATCCCTGTCTAAAGTTTGATGCTATTTCTCTTTTCACTTTTCAAGATGTAATTCATAGTTTTCAATACGAGTAAATGTAGAAATTTATTTCATTTTCAAACAAAACTAATGACTTAGTCATCTTTCATTTATTTCGGCGAGATAGCTAGAGATGTCTTACAATTGGGCCCGTTTGGGTTGGCGGTAGGAGCGGTGGGCATTAAAAGCCTATCGATTTTAAAAAAGTTTCGATAGGAAAAAAGTCGAGTTATAGATAATGATTTGTGTTTGGATTGTCAGTTTGGCTTTTTGCTGAAGTGGCTTTTTTCTTAACTGCTGAGTGTTTGAATTATTATTTCAAAAGTCAGTTAAGATGAAAAATGATTGAAAAGGGCATGAATTATATTGAATACTACTATACATATTAGTTGTATATATTAGAATAATAAAATTTTAATTTTAATTTGGAAAAAAACTAAATGATAATTAAAAAAATTAATAAACAATAAAGTCCTTAATGGATAAAATTGTTTATAAAATAAAATGCATAGAAATAATACATTAATTTCTCCTATTGCTATGGCGGACAAGTTTTTCTCTAATTCTATCGAATCTTATGCAATGCATCAAAGCAAATCCCCAAAAAGATTTCTAAGATTCATGCTTGATACACAAAAATGTTGTACGAGTATCATGATTTCAAAAAGGCGCATTATATATGTTATTATTTTAAAAAAAGTTTTATGATAAAAAATAATAATTTAATACGTCTAACTAATATACTTTAACAATTTAATTAAATATCACCCCCATGAGCCCATAACTTACCCTTCTATTTAAGCTTCAAGTATCATGGCTGGTAATTTTTTCTACGAACAAAAAGTACAAGTAAAATAAAATGAAGCGGGAAAGTGTGTGCGCCACGCACACACTGACGCGTTGGAGGTGAAGAGAAAAGATAGGAGGCGATAGGGGTGGGAGAGTGGGACCCAGAAAGTCACGTTATAGTGGCTGCTAGGAAACAGATAAAGGGCCAGAACGTTCAGATTCATTGAGTTGAGGAGAATGGGCGTTTTTGAAGTAAGCCTATTAATCCTAATGCTGGACCAAACTAACTGCTTTGGATTTTTTCCTCAATGCAACTTCTAATGGAACAGAACGCCCCTAATAGACCTAAGAACGCCCCAAACCAAACAAGCACAATAAAGATGGGAAAAAAACGTAGATATGCACACTTGTGGATGATGCATGCATGAGCATATGTCCATTTGTTTATGTGTAGGCACACTGCACACATACTTATTACTCTCTCCGGTCCTAATTATAAGACAACATTTAGGAATTGGTTTTGGTCCTAATTATAGGATAACATTTTAATTTTTATTAATTTTTCCTAAAATACTCCTATTTTATTCTCTTAAGTGTTTTTAATTTTGGGTGAGTATATATGTGGGTTCGTAGACTCTTCCTGTCAGTGAAACTTTTAATTTGTTGGATTTTAATTTATTTATCGATCGATTGACGTTAATTTGCGAATATATATATATATATATGTATGTATGTATGTATATGTGTGTCTTTGTATATATGTATGTAGATATGTATGTGTCTCCACACAAATATATATAGACACACACATGTCAATTTATGTGTGTGTGTGTGTCTATATATATGTGTATGAGTATATATATATGTATGTATATATGTGTGTGTGTTCATATATAAACACATTATATATACATATACATATGTGTGGTGTGTGTATATGTATAGATCTATATGTGTACATACATACATATATATATATATATAGCAATATCATTATTTCAATTAGAAAGCGTGTGGAAAAGAAAATTCTAAGTCAGAGAGGTATGTGGCAAAGGTTGTTGATTCACTTTTACTTATACCATTTTAAATTTATATAAGGGCATTTTCAAAAAATAAGTAAAATAAACTAATTTAACTCCTCTCCTTAATCTCTCCAAAATCGGTTAAATATATCTTATAATTAAGACCGGAGGGAGTACTTCCTTCGGATCCTTAATAAAAGTTCTACTTTGTAAGCTGTAGAGGTAATATCAAAATTCTTAGTCATAGTGCCTTGTTTATCTGCCTAGAGCTAGAGTATCATGAAAAATACTATTGTAACATAATTGTGACAGAGCAATATAATTAACGAGAAAACAAAATTTCCTTTGAACAGAAAATTATTATATTTGTCAATTCCAAGAATGTTCCTTAGATTCATTGGATCTTACCTAGTCTATGAGAATTCAAATATTTAAATAATAATGAAAACAACCAATTCATAATGCATCTGGGCCAGCATGATATTTAATTACATTCCACGAATTTGGGATCGTCCTAGGTCGGAGAATCCTACAATTCGGAATTAGTATAAGGTAGGAGTCAAACTATGTTGCCCTTCCTTATATTATTTTTGTCATGAAGAAAAAAAAAAGGTTCTAAAAAACTAGTGTAAAAACGTAAAAACTATTAGGGTACGTGTTGAAACGTAAGTAAAAACTGTTATGATAAAAACTGGTGGAAACGCCGCACAAACACGTAAAAACGGTAAAAACATACCGTTTTTACTTCAACAACAACAACAAAAAAGATGATTTTTTTTCCCCAAAAAAAGAATGAAAAATTAAAAACCCTATTTCCATCGTGCTTGAACTCGAGATTACTAGAGAGTGGAGACAAGCATATTGACTTGACCTCATAGTTTTGTGTTCCTTTTGCATTTCTTACAACTAAGCAAAAACATGATTTTGATTAATCCTATATTATTGTACATAATGAGTTTTTGATTTACCATGAAAGATTAAGTGACAGTAATCTCACCTGTCATATGATATTATTATGAACAATTGAATATATTCTGATGAGGAAAGCTTAGTTGAAGTTAGAGAACCTATAAATGGTCATGATTTGGATATTCCAAATTTTGCAAATGAACTTGTTGTAAAAACAAGAGAAGAGGACATGCAAGATGGTGTGTTTGATTTGAATCAATTGATATAATTTAAGAATTGTTAAAGTTTATTCTTTTGATATTTTTTGACTTATGCTTTATATAGTTATATACTTATATGACTTATATCTTTTAAATATGAAATTGTTCATTGAATTTTGAATAGTGATTTATGATTTTTTTCCATGCATATATATATATATATATATATATATATATATATAATTTTGAGCTCGACCATAAATAGTTGAAAGTAAAAACTTTACGTTTCGTATTGTTTCTACTACTTACGTTTCTACCACCCCTTCCGTATTTATATAGAAACTCGATTTTGATAACATTGCTTATGGTGGTGTTTTGAATCATTGGGGCTGCCAAACAGATGAAGACGCTTAATAATATAATACCTGAAGAACTGGCGTTATTTATAAGTATAAATTTATTACAATTATTAATGTAATCATAATTTATATTTAAAGTATATTATATTAAAAGATAAATTTTAAACTTCATATATAACAATATAATATGTCTGCATTAAGATCATTTTTTTTCCTCTCTGGTAGATATATTATATTGTTATGGGCATGAGAGATGGAGCTTAGGGTATGTTTGGTTTGAGGGGAGGGAGTGGGAGGGAATGAAGTGGAAAATAGGGAAATGACCAATTGTCATTAATGAAATGAATATTTCTTTTTGTTAAGAGTATATTTTTGGAATATTGAAAAGTTTATAAGGGCAATTGTGTAAAGAAGAGACCAAAGATTGGCCCCTCCCTCAAACCAAACTAGCCCTTAGTGTATGTCTGCATTAATGTCTTCGGAATTTTTTTAAAAAAATTAATATAATGTAAAAATGAAAAAGATATGTTATCTTATATATTATACTTGTTAAAATATTTTATTATACATTTGACCCCCAAATATTTTTTTTTAATTAGTTAATGAATATACATTTGACCCCTCAAATATTTTTTCAAGCAAGATCCGACTGATGAACATGTGTATATTATCTGAATTATACTATATATTTGGTTAAAAAAGAACTACTACATTTTATTTACAAATAATATAATATATAGAAGTTACAAACTTCAAACTTCAAGTGGGGTGTGGGACTCACATTTTATTTACAAATATGCTTGTACGGTTTAAAATTCGATTATTAATTATTAATGAAGGCTTTGTATCCTTTTATTGCTTAGGTCATAATGAAGGCTTTAATTTGACTATTGGTTTGAATTATTGTAGTAAGAGTTATAATGCAGATTGGTCAACAAAGTGTTACGCTAGGAGCACCGGGTATAAAAATGTTTTAAAAAGAGCAAAAATATCAGTGAACTATTGAAAATGTACAAAAATACCAATGAAAAGATTAATTCTGATTAAAGTAGCACAATCCTCGTTTTGGTCTATTCACCAAAGTTTTAAATTCTTCATTGATATTTTTACTCATTTTCAATTGTTTATTAGTATCTTTGCTCCCTTCAAAATATTTTTGTGCTCGGTGCTCCTAGTATGATACTTTATTGGTCAATCCGCACCTCATTTCTTGTAGTAATTGTGTTTGAGGCTATAATGTTTTATCTTGTGAATTGTTCTATAAATTGGTGTTTGGTGTGTAGTGTCCTCTTATATATAGGTACACATGTGTGTGTGAATTTCCACATGTGTTTCTTCTTCTTCTTTTTTCATGTAATTCAATTTTTAATCCCTTTCAATTAGTTTAAAGTAAAGTGATGAATACTATGTTGACAAAAGAGTTAGAAAAATAGTTGAAAATCAAGAATCAACTTGACAAGGGAATTTCTATATTACGATGGATTTTAGCATAAATGCTAAGGAGGGGAATTTTCTTTGATTCTTAGTACATAGTAAAAGTAATTACCTCTTTTTCTTGTAGTGTGGTAACCTAAAAAACTTGTTTAATGACATGATTTTCTTAGTTAAGACTCTCAATTACTGACAAAGCATCTCCTAATTAAAAAGCCTGCGGGCTAATAAATTACTCTAGTTCATTTATCTTTATGCAATTACTTAATAAGCCTAGTTAAAGAGTTTAAACTATGATTATACAAGATTGAAAACGTACGGTATCTATTTTTTTTTTTTTTTTATTTCATGGACAAATTTATCCACAAAGCATAAAAAACAATCCAAAGTTTGATGTAATTATCCAAAATATACTACTCCCTCCGGTCCAGTGGTGGAATCGGGGTCGCCCCCTAAAATTATAGAATTTTACCAAAAAAAAAAAAAAAAAAAAAAAAAAAGACTTCAGTGGTATCGTGGCTTTTGAGGCATAAGCACATTTTCATTACTATCATCCCAAACACCACCCAAAACTAAAGGTAGTTTTTTCTTTCAAGGACACGCGTTTGTGCGTCTCATTGCTGTCCAAAGTCCAAACATGCTCTTAATATGCATCCCTGACCCAATCCTTATTCCTTACCGTATGTTTTCACTGAGAGAAAATTAGAGGAGAAAAAATTCTAAAAAATATAGTTTTTAATAGTAAACATTTTTACCATTTTAAGAAGTTTTTATTCCTAGTATTTTCTTACCCCTATTTTTCCCTCACTTTTCTCTTTATCAAAAGTTCAAAACCAAAGGTAAGTGTTCCTAGGTCCCTAAACTGTAATGATCATTTACATCTTTTTTTTTTTCAAAATCATTTCTATCCATTTAACTAGCAAATACTCCCTCCGGTCTGTAATATGAGATATATTTATCTAATTTAATTTAATTAAATAAGTTAATTAAATTAGTTGATATGACATATATTTTTTAAAACATCATAATCATCTTTCTTAATCCTCACATCTCTCTCTTCCTTTGTCATTATTGAGAGAACATCTACATGGGGTAAATTAAGAAAATATTGACAAATTTAAAAAATCAATCTTAAATTTAGGATTAAAGTGAACTCTCCAAATATGTCATATATTAAATACAAGATGAAGTAATATAACAATACATATTATACACATTTCAAACTTGTTGTGCTTCTTCTTCTTCTTCTTTTTAGCTTTGGGATGAAGTTATAGTTTGGTGGGCCTTTTTTGGGCTATGCTCAAATCCAGGCCATGGATCATTAAATAAAGGTGATTTAAGCCATAAGGTCGGTTGAATTGGTAAGGGGTTTGATTCATAACCATAAGGTTGTGAGTTCGAATTTCACCAATGTGAAGACTTTATTGGTGGGTGATCCATAAGTACTTCTGTAAGTGCTATGAGTTTGGAAACATGTCTTGACCCTGGTGAGCCCTGGAACCCGAGTCACCTAAAATTCTCTTGTACCAAAAAAAAAAAAAAAAAAAAAAGTGATTTAAGCCTAAACCTAGGAAATTTCTTGAAACCCTGTCAAGTTGGCTTCAGTGAATAGCTTCAACTCATTGATAGGAGACTGGAAATACTTCTTTAAGTGCGTTTCAAAATTAGAAGTATTTCTCCTGTTGGTGAGCTCTCAGAACTAAACTCATTTAAACACTTTTGGACAAAAAAAACTTGTACTGCCATGAACACATAAACACCAAAAATAATAAACTGGTTCACAAAGTTGCGTCAGATTTATCAGAAAATCCAACACTATTTAGCCTTATGTCTTTTGATATGGAGTAGCTGGGAATGTAATGAGAAACAAATAATAGGTCAATTTATTGCTCACGGGGCTGTTTTTTTTTCCCCTAAACACACTGGTATCTCTTGAGAGCTGAGAGGAGAGACACAGCCTCCTGGTGGTTGAAGCACTATATCCACCTTTCTACTTGTTTCTTGCACTATATTCATTCACCTCCCTACCCCCTACTCTTTTTATGGTGTTGACGGGGTTTGTGTTTGTTTGTCCAGATACAAATATTTCTTTTGAGGCTCAAACTCAAAATTTAAAGGGATTTAGTAGGGGTTTTTGGTTGCTAGACACTACTATGGGCTTGTTTAGGATAACGGTGGTAGAAGTGGTTTTTGTTTATGATGGATTTTTTTTAATGTGATTTGTATTTAGAATAGCGGTGGCTGAAGTGGCTTTAAGTTCTGAAACAAGGAAAAGAAGATGTGGCTTCAAAAAAAATTGGCTTTAAGGGCTGAAATTATGTCAAACAGTCAATAATCTAGCTTCTACTTTCGTTGGACTTCTGATGGACTTATTATAACTTTTGAAGCTATCTCAAACAAACACATTATATATTAGTCCGCAACCACCACTACTTCTGCCTTTTTCAAAAGTAAACTACCTCATCTATCCATTAACTACAGCCATAAGTTTCTTTACTTACAAATACAGCAAATCTATAAAAGTAACCATCATGATGCTTATTTATTCTCTCTAGGTGTTCCTGGAAGAAAGGTTTCCTATCAACAAAACTATACTATTATTAGTTACCGAACTAAATATAAGATCTTGTTAACTGTTTTTAAGAGATTATAAAAACTAAATAAATTATTTAATTATATTATATATTGTATAATATTTAATTATATATTACTATATAAGTAAGACAAATTAGTATGAAAAATGATAAATATAAATAATTTAAAATAATTAAATTAAATTTTGAAAAAATCCATATGAGGGCCCTTTTAGCCCAAAACAACCCAAAAAAGACCCCAAGATTCTGAAAATCCCAGAAAATGCCCCAGGACCCTTTTTGACATCTAAATATGCGCTTAACCCACCACTGACACAGCATATACGTCGACGTACGTATAAGCGCATATTCAAATGCCAAAAAGGGCCCTGAGGCTTTTTCTGAGATTTTTAGAATTTTGGGGCATTTTTTAGGCTAAAAGGGCCCTCATATGGATTTTCCCTTAAATTTTTTAATATTCACATGTCAAAAAGTTAACTAAGTCTTATACTAGAATTGGAGGGAATATTTCTTTTATAACTCACAATTATTACATCATTTACAAAGAGATCAAACTTCGAACTCACGATTGTATACCGATAAAGTCTCAAAGGAGATATCCAGTGTCATTGGGGCTACAAATGCCCAACTGTTTTGACCCAAAAATGTAAGATGAAATTATTTATCCACTCTTCTAGTCCTTAATGTAGGACTTAATTGTTAAGTTGATTTTTGTTCAAACATGAGATTTATTTTTTGTATTTGTCAATATTTTTTAATTTACCCCTATTGATGCTTCTTCAACCATATTTTTTTTAAAAAAAGATATGGATAGAATTAAGTAAGATGATTATGATCTTTTAGGAAAAAAACATGTAATCTTAACTGAAGGTGGAATATCACCTAGAGGGGGTGAATAGGTAATTATAAAATTCTTCGCTAATTGCTCAAGAACACTTAAACAGAGGAGAGAAGAAAAATGAACACAAGATATTATACTGGTTCGGTCCTAACTCTTTACCTACGTCCAGTCCTCAGAAACATTCTGGGATTTCACTATCTCATAACTTGATTACACACTCTGTAACTCTCGAGTAATCCTCTCACTAGGACTTACTCCTCTTTACAAATGTTAACCAAATAACTACAGACACAATTACACACTCTGTAAATGAAGGACGATCCTCTCACTCTTGGACTCACTCCCCCTAATTGTACACCCACACTCAAGATACCTCTATCTTGAGATTTGAACGGAGATAAAACAAATGATAAATCTCTCTCACAGAGTAGATGAATAATAAACACTGAAGCTCAATAATATCCGAAGATATAAACAGAATATAAATTGATCTCTTTGAATGCTTTGTCTGTGTATGTGTCTCTCTCTGATGAATTCAATCCTTCGGGTATTTATATTAGTTGAAGCTTGAGGACCGTTGGAAGGATTTGAATCTGTCCGTTTGAATATTTGAATATGCCCGTTGAGGCTCTTCAAAATGACCATTAGAGATAAAGCAGAAGGGTCGGAATAATCGCCGTCATTATTCCCACGATTGATTATGACCGTTGAGACCAGCAAAGGAAATGAAATATTCTTGCCGTCAATATCTCTGCATTAAATGCTTCTGACTTTATTGCAATTTATTGTTAATCCGCATAATAATCTTCTGAAACTCATTAGCAAACTCATTAAACGCAATTAGAAATAATAATGAGAGAAGATACAAAGTATACAAACCATAACAAGAGATTTGACAGGGTTTGGAACAATGGTTTGTCAAACTGATACATTTTGGCTAGAGTCTGGTTCGTTTGGCTAGAGCCATATTCGTTTGGCTAGAGTCAGATTCGTTTGGCTAGAGTCAAATCACTTTGATTGAACACACTAGGCTAGAGTCACAAGATTCTGGCTCAAGTTTAGATCAAGACTCAAGGTATATTGTATAGGCTAGAGTCAAATTGTTCGGATGTAATGCACTAGGCTTGAGTCATAAGATTCTGGCTAGAGTCTGAAGTTCATTTGAAAGTAACGATCAAGAACTTGGCTAGAGCCAATGCTCTTTGGCTAGAGTTCAGGGCTTGGCTAGAGGCAACAGAAATTGGCTAGAGCCAAAATTTGCATTCTGACAAATATAGATAGGATATTGGCTCGAGTCAGATGAACTTGGCTAGAGTTCAGGGCTTGGCTCGAGTCAGAGTAAATTGGCTAGAGCCAAAGTTTGTATTCTTACAACTTTAGATAGGAGCTTGGCTCGAGTCAGATGGGGTTGGCTGGAGTTCATGGCTTGGCTCGAGTCAGAGTAAATTGGCTAGAGCCAAAGCTTGCATTCTGACAAATTTACACATGATATTGGCTAGAGTCAGATGGGGTTGGCTGGAGCCAATCTGACAGATTAAATGCAGACTCAATTTTCACAAGGTAAAAACACTTTGCTTTAAATCATAAACAAAGATCCTTTTATAAGGGTTAGTTATCATCAAAACAAACATTGGGAGCTAGCATTAACTATATTAACAAACTTTATAAATTTAATTAAACTAAGTAAATATGTTTTATATTAATAAGAAGAGAGTAGATAAATATATCAACTATCAAGAGTTTAAAATGCAGGGATAAGTGGAGAGATGTGTCTCCATTAACCTCCCTCTCTATTTAATATCACTATCATTAAATCAATATTTAATGGTTGAGATTTAATGATAGATAGAAAAATGGTACGTATTATAATTTTGAATATAATAAAAATCTATAATTAAATACAGTATCAATCATTTAATTGATATAACTCTAATCTTATTTATAAGTTTTTTTTTTACCAAAAAAATTGGTCATATTTATAAGTTCTCATTAAGGTAATAAATGAGATTGTGAAAATTTTGCTCATATTAATTATAGTAATGAAAATAAAGAGAGAAGAAAGAGTTGAAAGATACTCATTCATAAATGAGGGCAATGTTGAAAATTTACCTCATAATTATTGAGCTAACTACCTCTCTTTTTGTATGTGTATTTTAGTTAAAAAAGACTTATAAATAAGATCATAGTAGTATAATGGTAGAGACATTAAATTAAATAAAAAAAGGGGAAGGTGAATTAAAACACCTCCCCGAGAGATAAGTCCCAAGTTATTCCGTTTTTTGTGACAAGAGCCTGTTTGGCATGACTTTAAGGGCTAGTTTGGTTTGAAGGATGGGGAGGGAGGGAGAGAGGGGAGGGGCTAATCTTTTACCCCCTCTTTACCAAAAAGTCTATAGAAACTTTTCAATATTCAAAAAATATACTTTCAACAAAAAAAAATATTTCATTCATTAATGACAATTTGGTCACTCTCTTTCCTCCCACTCCCTCCCTTCAAACCAAACACACCCTAAAAGCTAAAAAAAGCTCACTGAAAGGAGAAGGAAGAATAATGAGTGTTTGGTATGGCTTCACACTTTGATGGACTTCAAAATCTGAAGCTGACTTTTTTGGTGAAACTACCTAACCAAGCTTCAAGGTTTGAAGCTACTTCACACTTTGATAGACTTCAAAATCTGAAGCTGGTTTTTTGGTGATACTACCTAATCAAGCTTCAAGGTTTGAAGCTACTTCTGTTACCACCATCTCAAACACAAATTACATAAAAAAAAAAATCAATTAGAAAAAAAGTCCATAAAAAATAAAAATCACTTTTATAACCGCTTTCCAATCGGGTATTTGGTGGGTTTGGTTTGGTTGTTGATCGACCCCTCATTGTCAAACGTGGCTGATCTCCCTACCAAATTGCCAATAAAAATGTCATTTGCTTCGAATTTAAAGCTTAAAAAGCTGAGAGCAACGTGTCATCCAATCTGAGCCTCCAGTTTTCCACTATGTGACCTGTCCACCGAATCCCTCCCTCTCTCTCTCTTACCCCACCAGGCCACCACATCATCATTTTATTATTTTCTCTAGATCCTTCTCACCCTTCCGTCTCTTCGGTTTTTTATCAATTACAAAAAAAATACAAAATTATCACCAAAAGTTAAAATACAAATTCCATTTAATCTAGGATAAAGAAGCAAAAATACACATGTGCTTTACCCTCAGGAACGTCCAAAGCACCATATATTTTTTTTTGTGCAAAAATACACATGTGGTTACAATTGAGGAGCAAAAGTCACACAACCGTTAAAATCTAACTTAACAATGTTAATTTGGGGTGGGCCGCACTATTTTTATGAAAATACTAAAATGCCCTTTTTTTTTAAAAAAAAAAAGCAGAGCTAACATCTGCCTTACTACCCAGAACACCAAAGCGACCCCAAAAACTGATACCACATCCAAACCATATAATCAAAATTATTATATATTGTCAAATTCTATGATGAGATCTATCTTTGGGGTCGCTTTGGAGTTCATCCGAGTCTCGAGCCGGCTCCTCTTAGATGGAGTTCCTGAATTGTTGAGCATAGCTTTGGTCTCTCCGCCACAATATACAGCAACACCAAGTGCCCATTTAGTGTTCTTGAGCTCACAGCCTCGAAGAACAATATTGGAGGATCCAAGTGACAAACGCTTCTGATCAACTTCCATGTTAGAATAAATTTCTGGGCTATTACAAGGAAATAAATATAAGCAACTCTATGAAATTGTTCGAACAAATTTCTAGGCAAGAAGGTGATGACGGAGTATTTCCCAAGACGAATAGAATTTCGAGAATTCAAACCTCTCGTTTGTCCTCTCAGGATTGTTTATATAAACCAACCTCGCATCCTCGTCGTTGATTTCCTTCCGCGACATGCTGAATCCTTCCGAATCAGCGCCTTTTGACCCATACCGAACAGGCTTCGATCCTGAATGACTTAAAGGCACTTCGCGAAACCGAAACCTTGTCGGATCCCCGAGAGTGACTCGAGGTTATGCTTCTTCGAGATGATGATTTCAAAGCTGGGTCGAAATGTGAGGAGTTTCCAGCTTCATTATTCGAGTCCATGACAATATTTGACTTTAATTAGGTACCACTCTGTCTTATTTGGTTTGATTAGAAACGTAAAACAATGGCGGACGACGGGAGGACGGAAGGCGACGGGAGGACGGAGGGCAACGGTGGAGGGAGCAGGAAATGGCCGGAGAAGGATGAGAGTTTTAAAGAATTTGGGGCTAGCGCAACCAACGTTACGGAAACCGTTCGTAACAGGGATACTGGATCTTCGTCAAAACAAGGGGATGTTGGCAAGTCGTTCATGGCATCTAGAGCCCCCCGACTATCATACAAGGACAAGCTGCTATGTCTTGGCGAGTCGGGCTTTTACGGAGCTTAATCTTTCGGCTACCAATGCTTTAAATGGTGGAAGGAATATTTTGCCGGAATCAATGACAAACGGAATCTGCGGGGAGGAGGAGGAGGGTGTTGAAGGGGATGAGCGGGGAAGAGGATGCGGTGGAAACATGGCGTCGTACCGGCAAACTACCGAAGCTCAAAGTTAACTCAGAAGAATATGAGGCATGGTGCAAGCCTTACATGAACTCACTCTTGGTTAAACTCCTCGGTAAATCTTTTAACGTGGGGTTTATGCGGCAAAGGATGGAACGGATGTGGTCTCCAAAGGAACCGATGAGAGTAACCCCGCTCGGTAATGGTTATTTTCTTGTATCTTTCTCCTCGAAAGCGCAGATCGAGAATATGCTTTACAAGAGGGTCCATGGATGATAGCGAGATCATTACTTACGGTCCAACGCCGCGACCAAATTTTAATCCTTGGAAAGCGAGATAACCAAAAGCGAATAGCTGTTTGGGTTAGAGTTCCTGATCTTCCACACGAACTATATAATGTTGAATCCATCAGGAGATTGGGAAATATGATCGGAAGGACACTCAAGATAGATCGAACCACGACATTTTCAGAGAAAGGTGGTTTTGCCCGAATGTGTGTTGAAATTGATTTACAAAGGCCTTTACTACCAGGCTTTGTTCATTTCGGTGAAGAAAGACGTTTTGAATATGAAGGTCTCCATCTAGTGTGCTTCCATTGTGGCAAGTATGGACACCGGATGGATCAATGCACAGTAAAAAATCCAGATCAAGAGAAAGGTTGTTATTCCGGAGAAACCCAATCGGAGCCCGAGGTGGTACCGGAGAAGACAGGGAAGGACAAGGCTACGAGTGGATGACAAGACAAGCAATAGTAATAGCGTGACTTACGGTCCGCATATGCTAGTGAAGAGAGAGTTTGGAAAGAAAAGTTCAAAGGAAGTGTTGCGGGGCTCTCGGTCGGATTTGGCGCCGAAAAAAGTGGGAAAGGAAAAGGCTGCACTAGAGACTCGGGGAACCTAAAAAAGGCTGGTCTAAATGAGACCCAAGCACCTAAGGGTCCAGTGATTAAGGAGAAGGAGTTGGATAAAAGGAATTCACAAGGGCGGAGGAAGATAAGCGCAGATTTGGTGAGGATGTGCAAAATAAACTAAAAAGTCAAGAGTGGGTTCAAGTGGGGTCTAAGAGAAAGAATGGTGCCAAATTTCCTAAAGGAGTGAAGGAAAATAAATTAAGTGTGAAGCCTCGTGTAAGGAACAAAAGAAAGAATGCACCTGGGCCCACAATATTAAATTCAAACCCTTTTTCCATTATAATGGAAAGTCATACGGGCATTGAAAATTTTTCCAATAAAGGAGATAATGGTGGGCCCTATAAGTTGGACGTATTCAAAGAAGTAATTAGTAGTTTGCCTAAAGTTAGCAACGGGGAGGAAATTATGGATGACGGGGTGGCCAGTGAATCACTTAATAATGAAATAATTGTGGAAGACGCGGAGCGCACAAGAACCGGTTACATCATGGGCAAGTGAATTCTCCTCCAACAACAGTAGAGAAGGGGAACTTTCACGACACCCAACGGTTTGACAATGTGGAAATTGTGGATGAAGCCATGGTATCCGAGGATTTTCGAAGGGATGGTCTCCCGGTGCATCATACGAGTTCCCAATGAATTTCCTCCTTTGGAATGTTAGAGGAGCTGGTACCCAAGCTTTTCCACTCCTTATTAGAGGCATGGTTCAATCTTTTGGTGTTGACTTTGTTGCATTTTTGAAACTAGATGTAGTGGTACAAAAGCTAAAAAAATTGCAGCGTCAATGGGTTTCCCAAATTACAAAATTGTTGATGCAGATGGTTTCAAAGGAGGCATTTGGTGTCTTTGGTCAGAAAAGTGTAGACAGGTGGAGGTCCTTAACTCATCAAACCAGTACATACACGTTCGGATTACTAATCAAACTCGCAGCTTGGGAGATGACCTTTGTTTACGGCGGTCCCAACATATCTCTACGTCGTGCATTATGGCAGGAGTTGAAGCAGTTGAGTCTCTCAATCCAGGGTCCATGGTGTTTGGGAGGGGACTTCAATGTGACTCTTGACAGTACTGAACGCTACTCTCAGGCTTTGAACAGAGGGCCAGATAAGGAGTTTTGCAAATTTGTGGAGGATGTTGCTTTAAATGATTTGGGCTTTATAGGACCTCCTTTTACATGGAAACGTACGGTGCGGAAAGTAGACTTGACCGTGTGTTGGGAACTACCACTTGGCAGGAGGCTTTTCCAAATGCAACTGTGACGCATCTAAATTGGTATAAAAGTGATCATAGACCTCTTCTTTTGCAGGTTGAAGGATGCTATCCGAAATTCCGAGTAAATCGTCCCTTTCGATTTCTAGCGGCATGGGTCCTGGATGAGCGTTTCTCACCATTTGTGTCAGAAAATTGGAAGAATGACCTACCATGGACGGAAAATATTCCCCAATTTACAGCCGCTTGCAGCAAGTGGAATGAGCAGATCTTTGGCTATACTAATGCAAGAAAGAGGAAACTACTAAGTCGATTGAATGGGATTACAAGAACTGAGGCTCGATTTGGTTTAAATTCGAAACTTGAAGAGCTTCAGAGATCGTTATGGCAGGAGCTGGAGGAGGTTCTGCTACAGGAATCACTGATATGGGCCCAAAAGTCTAGAAGCGAGTGGACGGTAAATGGCGACAGAAACACCCGGTATTTTCACTTGCGGGCAAATGGAAGACGGAAGAGGAACTACATTGGTGCTTTAAGAGGGAATGATGACGCCGGGTTTATGATGGTGATCAAATCAAAAACATGACTACATCATTTTTCTCAACACTTTTCATTGAAGAACAACCACGGCGACCGCCTCTAAGTTGTACTGTCACTTATCCAAGCATTACATTTGAAGAGTTGAGCAGTCTGGCTCGAAATATTACTGAAACAGAAATAAAGCATGCTGTATTTAGTATGGGAGCTCTAAAGGCGCCGGGCCACGATGGATTGAATGCTGTTCTACCAAAACCAATGGCGGGTAGTAGGGAAATCCATATGCGAATTTATTAAATATCTATGGTCTTCCCCAACTCAAATTCAATCTATCAATGATACTTTAATTGTGCTTATTCCAAAGAAAGATAACCCGAGAATTCGTACAAGAATTTAGGCCTATTAGCCTATGCAATGTGATATTCAAGATTATTACTAAAGTCATTGCAAACAGGATCAAAGTGGTGTTGCCAAAAATCATTAGTCCCCATCAATGTAGTTTTGTCCCTGGAAGACACAGCTCAGATAATATCATAGTCGCTCAGGAAGTTATTCATTCGATGCGAAACCTACGGGGGAAACGTGGTTATATGGCTATTAAAATTGATTTGGAGAAAGCTTATGATCGTGTAAACCGGCTTTTCCTCCGAGATCGTCTAAGCGACCTCAACCTACCTAGCACCTTAATTGATGTCATTTTTAGTCGTGTTTCTACTCCAACTATGCGGCTTCTATGGAATGGGGAAAGAGCAGGATCTTTTACCCCAACTAGGGGTGTTCGACAGGGTGATCCTCTTTCACCGTATCTTTTTGTTATCTGTATGGAACGATTGGCTCATTTGATTCAGGAAAGTATTGGAAATGGAGCTTGGAGACCTATCAAGTTATGTAAGAATGGCCCTCCAATATCGCATTTATTCTTTGTCGATGACATTGTGCTTTTTGTTGAAGCATCGTACTTCAAGCCGAGGAGGTTAAGCATTGTCTTGATACATTTTGTACGGCATCGGGCTTAAAAGTGAATACTTCCAAGACACGAATCTTCTTCTCTAAGAATGTGAACCATGTACGTAAGACCGAACCGTGTAATATTTTGGGTTTCCAAGTGACTCCGACCTTGGGAAGTATCTTGGAGTACCGCTCGCATCATGAGCGGGTCACTACGCGCACTTATCAAGCACTTGTTGATAAAGTTCGCAACAGGCTGTCTAGTTGGAAAGTGTCTTCATTGTCGTTAGCTGGGAGGTCCGTACTAGTATCATCTGTCACTTCTGCCATTCCAGGATATACTATGCAAACTGCTTCCTTACCTACAGCAACGTGTGACAGTATTGAAAAGCAGAATAGGAGTTTTTTATGGGGCTCAGCACCTGAGAAAAGAAAGCCACATCTTGTGTCCTGGGATACCGTTTGTGAGCCTAAGAAGCATGGGGGTCTTGGATTGAAGCATCTTCACCGCCAGAATCAAGCGTACATGATGAAGTTAGGGTGGAACCTGATCAAACGACGTGATGATTTATGGGCGAGGGTGGTTCGAAGTAAATATAGATGCGGTGACGATCTTATGCCTAATATTGAACCCAATCGTCTTGGGTCCAATGTTTGGTCGGGTATTAAAAAGACATGGCCTCAGGTAGCTGCAGGTACCATTCTAGTTCCTACATCGGATGGTGTACGGTGGAAATATGGCCGACATGGGGAGTTTACTGTCAGATCTGCATATCAAGCCTTATCTCAGGACCCTATCGGGGAGGACCAGGCATGGCAAAGAATCTGGAAGCTACACACTTTGCCACGATGCAAAACTTTTATGTGGCTCGCCCTCCATAATAAACTTCTCACTAATGAAGTGCGTGTCCGTAGAGGTTTGGGGGTTGATGGTAGTTGCTCCTTATGTGGAGCTGCATCTGAGAGTTTGATCCATGTTCTGCGTGATTGCACGGAGACTAGGAAGCTATGGATGGAGGTGGTGGATCCAACCTTTGTGCCAAGCTTTTTCCAGTTAGATATTGGAACCTGGCTCAGAAAGAACATTCGAACTCTTCATGACGGGGAAAGGAGGGTTGGAGGGATTTTTTTTTTCCACAAGTATGTTGGCTTCTTCCGGCAACGACGAAATGCTAGAATTTTTGAGAACGTCATTTCTAGCAATGAGACTATCAAATTTAAAGCTGACTCAATTCTTAGCTCTTTGTCAAAAGCCAGGAGTTTGCTGAAGGGAGCTAACTTGAACGGAAATTTTGTTCAGCCTAACTCTGCCACATGGGCTCCTCCGCATCATGGTTGGGTAAAGATGAATGTGGATGGGGCTTGCTCACGGAACCATGTAGTGGCATGTGGTGGTGTACTTCGGGATGATCAATGTGCCCTCAAGGCCGGATTCATGTTTAAAGCCGACAAACCCGCGATAGTCTACTCATTTGAATTATGGGTGTCTTATTTGGTCTCAAGTTGTGTTGGGACTCCGGCGAGAAAAGGGTGGTAGTTGAAACTGATGCCGAGGAGGTGGTGAATTTGATTCAAGATCCTGTTCGGTTGAGCCATCCAGATGCTACTGTCATAATTGAGATCAAGAGTATGCTACTCAGGGAATGGGAGGTTGAGATCCATTGGATTCCTAGAACTGCGAATATAGCTGCTGATTATGTTGCGAAACAAGCTCTAAGCGCTTGGCCAGGGTCATCACTACTTCCGTGCCTCCTTCGGTTGCTTGTCTGAATTTCTGGATAAAGACAGTACGTTGCAAGTAGATTCCATTAACGGCTTAGGTTGAGGGTCCTCCCTCCTCTTCTTGTATCAAAAAAAAAAAAAAGAGAAAGCAGGTACCAGTTAACATCTGCCTTACTACCCACAACACCAAAGCCTTACTACCCACAACACCAAAGCGACCCCAAAAACTGATACCACATCGAAACCATATAATCAAATTTTTTTGGGGTAGCTTTGGTGTTCTGGCAGTAAGGGAGATGTTAGGAAAACTTGTAGGTCCCACTATACTCAATTTTTTTAAAAAAATTCTTCTCCCCTCAAAACATGCATAGCTTTAAAAAAAAAAAAAATTCATATGTATCATACGACTCATCTTTTATAACTATTTTCCCAACCCTACACAATTTTTATCAATGAGTTTTATATATTTGAATAGGAATAATTATTTAAATTAATTTAAATATAAAAATAATACAACTATACATTCAATAAAATAACAATTTTTTTTGGTTATTTGGTCCTACGGTGGAATTTCCCTATAGTTTTTGCTTGTGCGAACGCCCGAATCCAATACTCGACAATTTACCCGCTCTAGTGCTGTCCAACCACCAGCCGGTACTGTTAAAAAAAAAACCACCACCGGTCATTTCGGTCTTTAAATTAATCAAACCCTAACTTATTTTTCTTTGCTGTCTACCGCGGTTTTCTCATTTCAACTCTACTTCTGCACTACTTCCACTATACTTCGTACTTCATCTCCTCTGCAACTATGGGTAATGCCAACTATTTCACGATTTTACTTTACTTTCATTCATAATTCTACTTGATCTCCTTTAATCTGATTTTTTTTTTCATTCTTGTTTTTTGTCGCATAAAATCAGGCAAGATCAAGGTCGGAATCAATGGTAAGTGATCTTTTTCTACGATCTGCGTCTGTGGTTTCTTTTGATGCTTGTTCGCTCAGATCGGGTTTTTTTTTTTTTTTGGGTATAATATAGATCTGGGTTACCAATTACTTTCAGAAGTGATTAGAGTTCTTTGTCTTCGTTTGTGTTTTCGCTTCCAGGATTTGGAAGGATTGGTCGATTGGTGGCGAGAGTCTCTCTGCAGAGAGATGATATCGAACTCGTCGCTATCAATGACCCTTTCATTACTACGGACTACATGGTATGCATTATCGTTATCTATGTTCATGTTCCATCACCGTATGTGTGGAATTGTAGTGACTCAACTGTGCTTAGCTCTCCGATCGGATTTTTGTTCTGTTTCTTTCAGCTTTTTTATAGATCAGACGCGTGTTCAGTTTAAGTTGGTAGTCTTTAGTAGTCGACTTGTTCAACATGTTTTCCGCTGTACGAATATAATTATGAATTTGGCCTACCATTATTCTATTACATTTTTCTGAGTGACCGTCACTCGTGCCTGGCAGACCTACATGTTCAAGTACGACAGTGTTCATGGGCAGTGGAAACATCACGAAGTCTCGGTCAAGGATTCTAAAACCCTTCTTTTCGGAGACAAGCCCGTCACTGTGTTTGCTCACAGGTATTGCTCCTGAAATTTCCTTATGGTTATGCTTGTAAATGTTTACATTTTGTCTCGAAGGCGAATTTATTATCCATTGACCTTGTAACTGCGTGCATCAGGAACCCAGAAGAGATCCCATGGGGTGAGACTGGAGCTGAGTTTGTTGTTGAGTCCACTGGTGTCTTCACAGACAAGGAGAAAGCTGCTGCCCATTTGAAGGTCTGCCTTTGTGCATTACATCTCCTCATGTCTTAGTCGTTGTTGTTTGCTTTTATTACTGATCTCATGTAAGATTATTTAAAACGTTTGCGTAATAATATTTATTTCACTGTCATCTTTACGTATTGATTGGCGCTGGGTCTTGTAGCTTAGCCATTAGCATGTCATAAATGTCGTGTTACATACACTGTGCTTAGTATTTCTACTTCGATGTTACTTTAGCATTGCTTAGTTTTTTGAGGATTGTGTGAATTGATACCATGTCTGTTTTGTTTTGCTTGAACCAGGGTGGTGCAAAGAAGGTTGTGATATCTGCCCCCAGCAAAGATGCCCCCATGTTTGTCGTAGGTGTTAATGAGCATGAATACAAGCCAGAGATTGATATTGTTTCCAATGCTAGCTGCACGACCAACTGCCTTGCTCCCCTTGCTAAGGTTATCAGGCCTTCTGATATTTGTATTGTCCCTGTGAAGCTGCATTGTTCTGTTTTATTAATCTTTTCTTGTAAATTGTAGGTTATTCATGATAGATTTGGCATTGTTGAGGGGCTAATGACCACCGTTCACTCCATCACTGGTGGGTATATTTAACTGTACCATCTAGCCTTTCTCATTTCTGGGTGGTAAGGGTAATGATGGCTGACTTGCTTTCTTGCTGCTCAGCTACCCAGAAGACTGTTGATGGGCCATCCAGTAAAGACTGGAGGGGTGGAAGAGCTGCTTCATTTAACATTATTCCCAGCAGCACCGGAGCTGCTAAGGTGAATTAGTGGCATTTATCTATTTACTGTTACCTTTATCCAGTTTCCTTCACTAATATACTCTATTACTCTTTTCATCTAGGCTGTTGGGAAAGTGCTTCCTGCTTTGAATGGAAAATTGACTGGAATGGCGTTCCGTGTCCCTACTGTGGATGTCTCTGTTGTTGATCTAACTGTGAGGCTGGAAAAGGCAGCCACCTATGAGCAAATTAAAACTGCCATCAAGTAAGATTTTATTCTCAAAGCAATTCTTATTTTTAACTTTTATTTGATAGTTGAGGTTGGGAGTACTTGTATGCACTGAACCCTTTGATATTAAGCCTTCTTGGGATTGCTATGCTTCGGGCTTGTCTGATTTAGTGGTACTGTCTTTCAGGGAGGAGTCTGAGGGCAAGTTGAAGGGAATCCTTGGTTACGTTGAAGAAGATTTGGTCTCCTCTGACTTCATTGGGGACAGCAGGTGCGAATTATCTTCTTGATTGGAAGTTGTTGAATGCATCAACTTCTCTGCCTTGTCTTCTTTAGATCCATATGTTTCCCTATTTTTGTCCTTGTTTTTTTTTTTTCTGATGCATCCAATATTCCCCTGATTCTTCATTTCCTTTTTTCCTCTTATGTTCCGTGTTGCAGGTCGAGTATTTTTGATGCTAAGGCAGGTATTGCTTTGAATGATCACTTTGCAAAGTTGATTGCTTGGTATGACAACGAGATGGGTTACAGGTAATTCGTCTTGTTTTTTCCCCTTGCGCATGATTTCTTAATATTGTGTGGTGGTGGCATCTTTAGAGGTGCACAGGGTTGTTTAAGGGTGCTGTCTCCGGAAAATTACTAATCCATTGATACCTAATTACAAGAGGTACATAGCTAATGCTTGTTTTGTCTGTAATGCTGCAGCACACGTGTTGTTGACCTGATTAGGCACATGGCTAACACTCATTAAGTCAATACTGCAAGTAGCCTGCTGAGTGCATGCCTTGCCTTATATAGTTTGCCTGGTTGCAGTCTACGTTCCTCTCATCATGGAAATTGAGAGTTCCAAATAAATGGTTTCCTGCTGCATTCCAGGTGTTGCTGTGTGAAGCGTTAGTTTCTTGGGCTTCTATCGTTTTGATTGCCTCTTTTGTGGAGGAAATTGAGATTCTGAAGTTTAATATGTACGTCTTCCTGACTTTTATTATGATATCAGACGGTTTACGTCTCCGTTTCTATTTGTTTCTTTCAAATTATGTTTGTTTAAGCCTATGGAAAGAATTTCAAAAATTTGAGGTTGTGCGGTATCTTCATTATATTTGATGCTATAAACCTTGATCGATACCGGAAGAATAATTTCAGTTCCAAATTCCTGATACTGGCAAAAAAGAGGAAGTACAATTACTAAACTTGCTGTATATGGTTTAGTTAGTTGATGGTGGTGATGATCTTGCCTTACTTGCGAGCCATTTTCTCTACATTTTCATTTCCACCTTTAATGATGACCTCCCCGCATGTTTAATTGCTGGAGTGGCCACCATTTTGTATGCCGACGTATATTTCTTGACACATTGATTTTTAGTTCTTTACCCATAAATGTTACACTTAGCAAGCGTATTTTGGGTGGTATGATGATTATGTAAAACTGGTTCGTGCTATCGTAGTTGGTGATTGAGTATCTCATGTTCCATCCTTACTGGCTAGTATAGATTTCAGAATTGATTTCCTTGAGCACCTAAACGGAATCCGGAAAAGCACATACTATTGCACAAAACAACAGCGAGAAAACATGTATAAGGTGATAATCCTTATTTAGATTCTGACATTCTGGATTCTTCAAAATGTTTTTCTTAAAAAAAAAAAAAAGAACATAAATTTGGACTCTGCATATCACAGTCCAAATTTATTGCTTAGCTTTGTATTATTTTTAAAGTAAATACTAAATACCCTTTCTAGTCCCTGACCAAAAACGCGATCTCCATTTTAGTCCCTTATAAAAAAAGTCTTTTTTAGTCCATAAAAAGGACGAATAAGGGTCAATTGGTTGGCATTTTGATCCCTCATAAATTTTCAAGAAGTTTTTTTTTTTATTTCATAAAAATGATGAATAAGGGTCGATTTTTTTGTAAGTGACCAAAATTGGGTTTTGTCAAGGTATTTACTCTTATTTTTACTATTTTTGCATTGGAACGTCTCTCACTGTGCATCTTGTTTTGCTTTGAAGTGTTATCAGTTGAATGAAACAAAACTTTGTTGTCATAAAGAAAAATAATCTTTACTACAGTTATCGAACAATGAAAAATATATTTTGAATAAATTAGCTTCTTTTTTTCTCTCAACAAATTTACTTAATTTAAATTAACTATACTAAGATTTATCTGAAATGAGTGACCTTTTCGGTCTGATATAAAGTTGAGAGAATCTAAACTAAAGAAAATGAATCCCTTAAATGAAAAGCAAAATTTTCCCAGACAAGATGGCTGGTTTATTATAAGATATTCTAGACTTATTTTATGGATTTATTTATCCCAAAACATTCAAGTATTTCAATTATATTCTTTCTCATCTTCGTTCTTTGTAAAAGAGTAACACAATTTAGGCTAAGTCACGAGATCACTGTTAACACTTTATGGGTAAAAAAGAAAAACCATCTGATATATTGACATCTTATAAATTGGATCAACCTATTTTTTAAAAAGACATCTTTTTCTTCTTCTTTTTTTTTTTTTGCCAAAGAAATACTATCATTAACTTAAGAAACGTAACATAATGTCTGAGAAACAAGAAAAAAAAAAAAAAACGGAAAACGAAACACAAGATCCTACAAACACATAATCCATTTCCTACTATAATTTATTACCATCTTATTTCAAAAGTAGTTGCAGCTGATTGGGGATGTCCACCTCCAATCAGAAGGATACGACCTCTTGAACGGGGCTTTAGCAACTCAGTCGGTTACTAAATTTGCTTCCTGTCAAATGAAATCTTATATATATAAACAGATAGTTCATACTTGTGCACGAAAAAAAATTGAGGATTTAGATAGAGAACACATAAAAAATTGAAATATTTTGTCACAATTATTGAATAATCACTTAATAATGTCAGTTATAATTTTATATTGTAGAGTTTTTATTTTCCATTTTTATTTTCTTTATATGCTATTTATTTAACATATTTAAAGTTGCAGAAAGATTCTGGTCCTTAAACATGAAGCAGAGTCCTTGTTGTGATGTCCCTAAAATGTTTGTCATTAAGGGAGTAGAACAGTTGGATGGTTTTGCAGCATGTGAAGACTGGCCACTTCCTCTTCACCTTATTAAGTATTACTTCTCTCTCACATGATTCTTCATTATATATTTCCCCTTTTAATGTATAACTCACATGATTGTGATTTGTGTCATTGGACTTTTCACGGTTTTGTCTCCCCCTAAAATAAATAATCATACTCTCTCTCTCTCGTCTTTAATATAAGATACATTTAAAATATATTACATAATTTTCATATTTGTTAATTTTTTCTTAACTTACTCGTATTGATGCTCCCTCAACAATAATTAAGGAACAGGGGATTAAAGAAAATGATTATGATGTTTTAGAAAATATATATCATATTAAGTAACTCAACTAACTTTTGCAATATAATCAAGGACGGAGCTTAATAGATACATGCCCCCCCCCCCCAAAAAAAAAAATTGTCCCAAATATTTAATGAAAATTGGATTTTTTTACTATATTTAGCCTAAAAATTTATACACTTGGCCCCCAAAATTTGTGTTGAAAAAAATTAGTTAATGAGTATATATTTGGCCCCCCAAAAAAAAAATTCTTCTAAGCTCCACCATTGAATATAATCAAATTTGGTATGTACATCTTATATTAAAGATCGGAGGGAGTACCAGGCATGATGAGGAAATATTGATATGAAACTTAAAAAGGAAAAAAAAAACTAAATTACATAATACAAAGCGAGCTAAATTGCATAAAAGAGGCCGCGGATGGCCTCTTATGACTCACATGAAAACCTTCAAGTGGGATATTATGAGTTGGATCCTTATTAACGGATAATTTATGAGTTCGGTACTCACTTATAAGCTTTATAATAATAAAAATTGAGGAAAAAGAGGGGAAATTATACATGAAAGGCAATCCCAGAAGGCTAGGCTATTGAAGCATGATACAGTAGAATATGAGAGAGGATAAATAATAAGAATAAGAAATGAGGAAATTAATAATAAATCCATATATATATCTCAGTTATAGGAATAAGAATTTGGAGCACAGGCAATGCAAGCAAGGAAGAGAATAGCAGAGGAGGCTCCATCTTCTTCAAGGTTGGAACTGCTTCTCTTGAACTTTCCACTTTTCCCTTTGTTGTTTTGTATCATCATCATCATCTGCTGCTTCTGCTGTTGCTGGTTGTTCTTCTTCATTGCTTCCTCTGCTTTTGACACCATTTTCTCTCAGATCTCTCTCCAAAAATTCAAACTTTTTTTTATAGAGGGAGATAGAGAGAGGTGCATGGGAAACTCATACATGCACCTTCTGCTTTTATAGAGTTCATTTGGTACCGAAATGCCCTTTGCCTTTTTTAAATAAGTTGCACATTTTTTAAAAAAATTAGCAGTGACCATGTGTTAGATTCTAAAGTTCAGTCTTAATTCCTGCCACGTAATACTACTTGCCTATCTGGTGCCTTCATTCACGACAAGGTGTGTTGGCCCCGTTCCTAGCTGGAACACTTCTTCTACTTCTAAATATCAGACAAAGTTGATTTTTTTTTGGAGAGATTAAGAAAGATAGTTAAATTCTTTAAAGTATTTGTATTTATATTTTTTTCTCCAAACTAATTAGTCTAACTGATAAGTTGATATATAATATAAGGATACACAACTTATTTAATTTTCTTAGTCCTTGGTCATAATGATTATTATCATTGAAGGTTCCTAATCATTTGGAATCAAATCTTAAGAACAATATTCGTGATCTATTAAATAGATAATGATAATGCAGTAAATAATTATAATACTCACTCCCCTCTATATATATAGGCAACAACTAACCAAATCATGTAGATCAAAATGTTAATTAAAATTAGTTAAAAGCAAATAATGTATAATAGAAGTATTTTTCCCCCAAACATATATATGTCTTTTATTTATGAAGATGTATATTAAGTGTGTGAGAGAAATGAAACTATTACTTATATATATAATCGATCGAAGGAAGTGTTATATTACAACGGATGATGAACAAGATTAGAATAATATGTAGAACTGAAGAACCAGCATTACATGACAAAAATTAGAATACTTAGATTCAAAATAAAAATAATATATATATATACATATACACACACATATATAAAAGAAGGAAAAAAAAATGTCAAAACGTAATGAGTACATGTAAGTGTAAGCCTCCAACATATGATTGCATTAATGTGCCAAGTGCTAACCCATGTGACCATGTGACCTTCTTCTTGTCTTCTTCTACTCGATCATCACCCACTGCCACAACGGTTCCTTGAATTGAAATTTCAATTGTGCAATTAATTAGAGTTAATGTGTAAATTTATCCTGAAAGTGTTTACCGGTAAGCAATGTTGACTTAGAAATTTTTTTGGGTTTAATGTTATCCTGAAAGTTTCAAAATATAGTAATGTTGTCTCATACCGTTAAAAAACAAACATTAGTCATTAAATTTTTAACGGTAAGGGCAACATTAATAATTTTTACACTTATGAGGTTACATTGAACCTTAAAAACCTTCTCGTGTAAAATTGCTTATGAGCGAAATTTTTCAAAGTTAGTTTGTAACCAATTAAGTAAGCTAATGAGAACCTCATTCTCTCTCACTCTCACACACATAATGTAAAATTGTAAATAAATGTGCCTCCCATGTTCCCTTTGTTACTATTCAAAAATAATTGTAAATAGTAAATTGGAGTGCCCATTTAGACGTAATTAGTCCTTACCTTGTTGCAAAAATAATTGTAAATAGTGAATTGGAGTAATATATATGTTTGGATATTTAGATCAGATTGAAATGTGATTAGGATATTAGATTATAGGGAAAATTACGCGCAAGCCCAAGGAATGAAAAAAATTACAAAAAAGTCTCTTGAAATCACAAAATTACACAGAAGTCCCAAGGGACTTTTTTGATATTATTTGTATTAACAACAAGTGATGCTATATTTACAACAACAGTTAAACACATGACCATTTACAAAAAAAAAAAATCATATTTACAACAGGAAATGCTCATATTTACAACAACATTTAAACACCTGGATTTTGAACGTAGAGTGGTCATTTACAACAGAAAAAGACTATATTTACAACATGAAATGCTATATTTACAACAAAATTTAAAATCTGGATATTTACAACAGAAAAAGCCATATTTACAACAGGAAATGCTCATATTTACAACAACATTTAAACACCTGGATTTTGAATGTAGAGAGGTCATTTACAATAGAAAAAGGCTATATTTACAACAGGAAATGCTATATTTACAACAAAATTTAAAATAGAAAATGTCATATTTACAACAGAAAATGCCTATATTTACAACAACATTTAAACACCTGGATTTTGAATGTAGAGAGGTCATTTACAACATAAAAATGCTAGATTTACAACAGGAAGTGCTGTATTTACAACAAAATTTAAAATCTGGCCATTTACAACAGAAAAAACCAGATTTACAATAGGAAATGCATATATTTACAACAACGTTTAAAAAACCTAGATTTTATTTCCATACAAATAATATCAAAAAAGTCCCTTGGGACTTTTATGTAATTTTGTGATTTCAAAAGATTTTTTAGTAATTTTTTTCGTTTTTTAGGACCTGCGCGTAATTTTCCCTAGATTATATTTACGCTACTCTTTTGGTGCTATTTTTAAAAGCAGGTCGAGAGAGAAGGATTTTTTTTACACCCTATTTCATATGTCATATCATTAAAGTTTTTATACAAACATGCAATATCACCTTTCAATTAATTTTTTTTTTAGAGATTAAAGAAGCTAAATAAGTTACTTAATCATATCATATGTTGTGTGTCATTAGATTATATATCAATTTATAAATCAGACACATTAGTTTGAAGAAAAATGATGAGTATAAATATTTTAAAATAACTTATTTAATTTCATTAACCTCTCTAAAAAAGTTAACTGAATCTTATATTTAACACCAGAGGTAGTATAATTTATTATGTTTAAAGCTTTTCATGCTTTTGATGAAAGGTGTTGAAAATGACTTAGAAATAGAATTAGATGAATATTATCCTATTTAGGTCATCATTTTAGATTGTGCACTCAACTATATATGCATATTGCTATCAATGGATAACTCAACCCTTCATCCTATAATCCAAACCTCCCTCTTAGTTTAGTATTCCCTCCGTTCCTAATTATAAAACTAAGTTTATAATGTAAATTACACTATAAATTTAATCCTATAGTTAGAACTAGATGTAGTATTTTATATATGTGTGTGGGCACATATATCCTTTAATTAAAGATAATACTATTTGAGATAGTACTATTCATTAGAAGGAATAGCCCTTTCCACTTGAACTTCATTTAACCCCATAGGGTTCATTAACGGTCTTTATTAAATATTAAAATGTGTTTATTTTTTCACCATGGAAATATAATTTAGAAGAAGGGTCATTAGTTGTTGGCGACATTTTCATGAATCGAAATTATTATATTTTAAGAATTATCTCTTAGAAACTCAATTATCCCGGCAACCCCACAAACTCTTAATTAAGATGTCGCATATAATACTTATAATAAATTACATGTCAACGAAGTTTAGTAATGCCAATTCTAGTACAATGTTCGAAATTTATTAATAAAATATTGTGATAAAAATACTTGTAACCAACGATGGGCTCGATGGATCATGTGCCACATGTGAAATTTGAAGGTCAGTAATCAGTATAATATAATGCATTATTGTGTCGTACTCCCTCTAATCCTAAATATAAGACGGAGTTAACTTTTTTTGAGAAATTAAGAAAGCTTATTAAATTACCTTAAAGTATTTTTATTTTTCCTCTAAACTATAATTAGTTTGACTAATAAATTGATATATAATCTAAGGATACACAATATATATATGATTAAATAATTTTTTTTATTTTTTTTATTCTATTCGAAAAAAAATTAACTTTGTCTTATATTTAATATCGGAGGGAGTAGCTGGTAATTCCTTTGGAAGTATCTAAATAATTTTTAAATGAAAGTTAGTTTTATATTCATATGAATTATTCACAACATTGTTTTAATTTATACATACTATGAGCATAATGAATGAAGCAATGCAATTTTTTTATAATCCAGCTTTCCTGGATAGAATCTCGTTATATGCCTTTATTTATATTTTATACACATTGAAAAACACTCAATTATATGTCATTAAAATAACACTTTATATTTAGAACTCTCCTAAATAAATATTCCTTCCTGTTCTAAATATGTATTCAATATATGTCATCTCTCTCCTCTACAAGTAGTAAAAATGAAAAATAAGTATTGATTATCCTGTTAACATCTTACTATATTTTAAATTAATGTTTAATTTTAAAATATTTCTTATATTTTTAACCGGGCAGAGTAAATACTACTCTCTTAAATCTTAATTATAAGAGCTAGTTGACTTTTTTAGAGAGATTAAGGAAGCTAATTAAATTAGTTTAGAGTTTGACCAATAAACTAATATATAATCTAAGAAAACACAACATATGAAATGATTAAGTAACTTATTTAGCTTCCTTAATCTCTCCAAAAAAAAAGTCAACTAGCTCTTTTAATTACGATCAGAGGTAATAAATACCTTTGGAAAAATGAAGACTTGGCAGACGATTGCCCCCTCAAATCGCACTTTTCTGAGGTGTCATTTATTTGCCTTCGTCTTCATGCCGCTGACTGGGACTTGGGCCTCAACTTGTTTTTTGGGCCATCTTGATCTACCTGACTGGGACCTGGGCCTCAACTCATTTTTTTAGGGAAAATTACTCACAGGTCCCAAGGAAGGAACATAATTACAGTTAGGTCCCTTCAAATGACAAAATCACACAGAAGTCCCTAGGGACTTCTGTGTGATTATTTCAAAACCTAAAAAGACTCTAATGCCCATAGGAGAAAACACTTAAAACTATCAACTCCAGCCTTCAACAGTAGCCTATTTCGACCTCCACCGACCTCTACCCTATTTCGATCTCCGCCGCATTCGATCTCTGCCGCGTTCGACCGCCAAGTAAATTTGCGTCAGGCAAGGGGCGGTTGTGGGCAGAGGCGTACGCACGCAGGGTTAGGTTAGAGTATAGTGAATCAAGGGGGGCACTTCTGCTCGCCGTTCGAAGTTCGCCGTGCGGCTTGAAGGTCGGTGCTTCTGCTCTATTTTTTGTTGCTTCTATTTTATCGGAAATTGATCCTTCTTTTGTGTTTTGATCTCCGATGGTGTGACGTTTTTGTAAAACCTGGATTTTGATTTGTGCATTTAACTGTTGATCTCTTGTTAGGCTTGATTTGAATCTTATTGCTATCAATTTCTTGAGTGTATATGTTTGTATGAGTGGCTACATGGGTTTGTTTTTGTTAATTTGAAGGTTCAGCAAGACAAAAGCTTAAATCAATGAAATGTCGTAATTAATCTGCCTCTTAGCTGATATCTGGCAAAGGTTTCTACTATATGCTGTAAGGGAACCCTTTAAGTAGGGGTTCATCAAGCGAAAACTATATGTTTGGTCCTTGGGGTATTTGGATGTATGATTATCGGTGAAACTTTCATGCCAAAAACATGTGGCCTTTATTGAAGATAGATCGTCTGTCTTCCAAATTACTGCTTCCCCTTCATTTATCTGTCTTACACTAATCCGACAGTTTTCTTGATTTACCTTTTACAAATACCAAGAGCTTCGATCTGTATTTAATTTAATATAAAATATATAGGAAAGTCATATTACTTATAACTTATGAAGAGTGTAACTCTAGCCATTTTTTTCTCCTTTTCATTTAAGTATGAACCCATGATCGAATTCCTAGTTCTCGCTCCTCACTTGACTCAAGCCATTTTTTGTCCTCTTCTTTGGTAGCAACACTGGATATTGTTCATCATTTTGGTGTTGAGACTTCGATTGCACTCGGAGCCCTCTTTCTAAATTTCTGATGCTTTGAGCTTGAGGTATATACAGAGTTGGTAGTTTTTCCTTGCTGAATTTTTTAGCTTGATTTACTTGTTCAGTAGTATAGTAGTTATTACTACTGACGCTGCCTTCCCCATGGGCTTTGAACCTTACCGTTGATGGTAGTTTTCTTTTGGATGATGTGGAGATTTTGAGTACTACTGAAATAGATGTTTTTTAACCGAAAATAAGGTGGTGCAGAGAAGTAGAACAAATTTGCATGCTGATAACTAATTGTAATATGAATGTAATAGAACTGGAAATTAGAGTATAGGAGAAATAAGATTAGAGGGTTGAGAAGAAGAGAGTAGAGAATAGAGCTAACATATGAATAGTGCGACTGTTATTAGCAATGCAAATCTGAATTGCGATAGATACTTTGCCATATATATAGGCATTAGAGGGGTCATCAAAATAGGGGCACCTTATAGGTTCATTAGTCATTAGACATGGCTAAGGCCAATTTTGACTAGTGCCTCACCTGAGCAGCTAATGCCACTAATGATTAATGCCGCTAGTCTAATCATCTAAACTAACTAACTTTCAAAATGCTTTTATTACAATACTAGCTAACTTAAATAATCTTTATTAATATAAAACATAAATTTGTGGTCACTTTCGGGCAAAAATAATCTAATTACTACCAATTAACCCCAAAGTTTAGTTCGATGCACAATCATAAACCTGAAAAAGGCTAGAATTTGTATTCATTTTAGGAAACAGGTCAACAAACTCTGGCATGAATATCAATAAGTTTCTTGGTGTAAGGTAATGAGTCTGATTGTAATTGTGATGGGATTCTATTGATTGATTGACAGATTGACACTGGCAAAAGAAGGATATTTGAATGATGATGAAGGGTGTGCCTTCATGTTACCATTTGTAACTCATTTGCCTTCTTCAGCCCTTGTAGCCTTGCATTGAATTTGGATTTAACAAGTTAGCAAAAAGGAGGGTAAAACAAACCTTTCCCGTCACAATATTGCCACACCCAATTTGAATTTGACTGTTTCCCCAATAAATTTCCATTGAATAATGCTGCATTGGAAATTAAATTACCCTAATTTCACACTCAAAACTTACTTCCTTTTCCTTTCTTTGTTTTTTTACAACAGTTGAAATGATACCTTTGATATGGCCAACAACATTTGAAACCATACTCAAGCACTTCAAATTTTGTCATATATTACAATATCATTGTAAATACTAAGTATATGTAACCTACTTCTCATGTTGGTGCTTAACCCAACCATCGCAATATTTCTTTATCCTAAGATGCATCTTCTGATCTAATCAAGCTTATGTTTCTTTGTAATGTGAGTAATGTGCCATCGGTCTAATAGGTTATGATGAATCGTTTACGCTTTTTTATATTGGTTGGCAAGTGTTGTTGACCTAAGTTTTGCTTCTTGCATATCTTCATGACCGCGATGTTATTTTTCGGTAATAAGAATATGACGACAGATAAAGAGGTCATTCCAAAGATATCCGGATACAAATTGTTCACTAAAGAGTATTTCAACAAAAAGAAGAAGAAGAATGAAGAGGTCGAGCTTTTGAGAACGGAGACTCACGCTGTTAAACAAGCATGGAATGCGTTAAGAGATAAGGAGAGGGAACAATATAGGAAGAGAGTCCAGAAATTAAGTAGGGTCGGGAAAAAATATGTTGTTCCTTTCCTTACGCGTTGTGCCCCAAATCAATTTATGAAAGTGTGTGAGGAGATTAAAAATAGACCGGATAGGATGGAGAGGTTGGAGAAGATAGGGTTTGATAAGTTGGTTAATATATGTTGTGCACAAATCCCTCGACATTTATGTGGTCAGTTTATGGACGCTTTTGACCCTCCAACAAAGACTTTCTCCATTCGAGGGAAGTCACTTCATGTAGTCCCCGAAGATGTGAAACAAATGATGGGGTTACCAGGTCATGGGGGGGAGATTGAAAGAAAAGTCAATAAGGACGATAAAACATTTAAGTCACTAAAGAGATCGTATGGGTCAATCCCAAACAAGATGATAGGGGACTGGATAATTGAAAGCAAGGTGGAAGAAAATTTTGAAATCCTTTTCGTTATTTTTGCCTTGGGATAGGGGACTAGATAATTGAAAGCAAGGTGGAAGAAAATGCATGAAATAACAACAACTTTTTAAAATCTGGAATTTGTCATCTCTCACTTCCAGAAGCGAATAACAACAGGAAATGCATGAAATAACAACAGAAAATGCATGAAATAACAACAACTTTTTAAAATCTGGAATTTGCCATCTCCTACTTCCAGAAGCGAATAACAACAGGAAATGCATGAAATAACAACAACTTTTTAAAATCTGGAATTTGCCATCTCCCACTTCCAGAAGCGAATAACAACAGGAAATGCATGAAATAACAACACAAAATGCATGAAATAACAACAACTTTTTAAAATCTGGAATTTGTCATCTCTCACTTCCAGAAGCGAATAACAACAGGAAATGCATGAAATAACAACAACTTTCTAAAATATGGAATTTGCCATCTCTCACTTCCAGAAGTGAATAACAACAGAAAATGCATGAAATAACAACTTTTTAAAATCTGGAATTGCCATCTCTCACTTCCAGAAACGAATAACAACAGAAAATGCATGAAATAACAACACCAAATGCATGAAATAACAACAACTTTTTAAAATCTGGAATTTGCCATCTCTCACTTCCAGAAGCGAATAACAACAGAAAATGCATGCAAAAACAACAGAAAATGCATGAAATAACAACAACTTTTTAAAATCTGGAATTTGCCATCTCTCACTTCCAGAAGCGAATAACAACAGAAAATGCATGAAATAACTACAGAAAATGTATGAAATAACAACAACTTTTTAAAATCTAGAATTTGCCATCTCTCACTTCCGTGGCGAATAACAACAAAGAAAATGCATGAAATAACAACAAACCGCATGAAATAACAACAACTTTTTAAAATCTGAATTTGTCATCTCTCACTTCCGTGCGTTTAATAACAAAGAAAATGCATGCAAAAACAACAAAAAATGCATGAAATAACAACAACTTTTTAAAATCTAGAATTTGCCATCTCTCACTTCCAGAAGCGAATAACAACAGAAAATGCATGAAATAACAACAACTTTTTAAAATTTGGAATTTGCCATCTCTCACTTCCAGAAGCAAATAACAACAAAAAATGCATGCAAAAACAACAGAAAATGCATAAAATAACAACAACTTTTTAAAATCTAGAATTTGCCATCTCTCACTTCCAGAAGCGAATAACAACAGAAAATGCATGAAAAAACAACACAAAATGCATGAAATAACAACAACTTTTTAAAATCTGGAATTTGCCATCTCTCACTTCCAGAAGCGAATAACAACAGAAAATGCATGAAATAACAACACCAAATGCATGAAATAACAACAACTTTTTAAAATATGGAATTTGTCATCTCTCACTTCCAGAAGCGAATAACAACAGAAAATGCATGCAAAAACAACAGAAAATGCATGAAATAACAACAACCTTTTAAAATCTGGAATTTGTCATCTCTCACTTCCAGAAGCGAATAACAACAGAAAATGCATGAAATTACAACAACTTTTTAAAATCTAGAATTTGCCATCTCTCACTTCCAGAAGCGAATAACAACAGAAAATGCATGAAATAACAACACAAAATGCATGAAATAACAACAACTTTTTAAACTTTTGACAGCTATATAAGGCTAGCTGAAGAAGTGAATATCATTTCAAAATATTAAGTTGTATGAGTAAGTGGGTATTTGCACCTACTCATTGAACTTAATATCATATTTAGTTTCACGTCCATGTGTGCAAGCTATAATTACAAGTTCTTGTCCACCCACCAAAATACAAAAAGGTGTTACAAGAAGTCACTACTACAAATGTGTGCATAGACAAAATGACTAAGCTATTAACAATCAAAAGCATGTACATTGTGTTTTCAGTTGGGATTTGGATTTTTGCATGTCTTGACCGTGTGTCCAGCCTCATGGCATCTACCACAACGATAAGACTTCTTGTTTTGAAATTGAGATTCAATTCGTTTTGTTTTTGGTCTCCCTGCTGACCTTGTAGTAATGGGAGGCTCCAAGAAAGTGTGTTAGCATATGTGTCACTGTCGGAGCATCAACACGTGGACAATCATGTGTTGCAACTGGCCTCATGCTATTCGCATATATTTTCTCTTGGGTAGAAACTTTAAAGCACTCATCAACAAATGTGTACACATTACCATTAAGGTGCTTTATGGTTGCACATGCATGTGCATAAGGAAGGCCACTCATTTCCCATGCTAAACACGTGCATTTTTTTTGAGAAAGATCTACGTTAACATATCTTGCACCATCACCACATGTGATTTGCACTGAAAAGTTATGGTCTCCATAATATTGCACACGGGCATATTTTCAAAGCATATTGAACTTGAAGAAACAATTTTTTTTTTTTTTTTTCAATATTGGGTCCAACGCCATTTTTCCAATTCGCCAAACCCATCTTGTCGGCAAGCAATTTTCGTGCCAATTTCTCTCTATGCTCTTGAATTAAAACAGTGACGGAGTGCTTCCTCTCTTTCAGCATCCATGCATTGAAGGACTCGGCAAGATTAGTGGTTATGTTATCCCACCTCTTGAAAGGAAACTTACTAAGAGCCCATTGGTCTACATCCCCATTTGTCTCCACCCATTTTGCCAATTGTGGATTGAACATTGTTAATTTTCCCATCGCATCAGTGAAGTCCTGGGGGAGCCTTGCATAGGCGATTCCATCAAGGAGCTTAAGTGCTGTGTCCTTGCTATTTCCCGATGTTCGTCTCACACCTTTACTGATTTTCAAGAACTCGGCACTATAATTTTCCTTCAAATGCCGGTAGCAAAAAGCATGTCTCATCCGCAAATATGTCTTTTCGCACCAATAATGGCATTATTACGATCGACACGATTGTTATTTGCATTGATCCAATGATTTCCTTCACAGTCCATAGAAACCAAGACCATACATCATATGTCTCACCGCTAACAATGGCATATGCTAAGGGAAACATTTCATTGTCTGCATCATATGCACAAGCCGACAACATCGTCCCTTGTATGGGCCACTTAAGTGACATCCATCAATATAAAGTATGGGTCGGCATCCATCTATAAAGCCTTTAATCGAGCAACCGTAAGCAATAAATAGCCTCTGAAAACTATTGTTTGATGAGGCTTCCCATTTAGCAACTGTGTTAGGATCACTTTCGATAAGTCTTTCACATATCCAAGGGATAATCCGGTAAGACTCTTGTACTGGACCATGTATTTCCATCAATGCTCTTTCTTTGGCCCTATATGCTTGGGAATAGTTCACTCGCACCCCATACTCTCTATACATGTCCGAGCGAATTTCGGGGGCGATCTTGTCGATATTGCACCTTAAACCATCCATTACAATTGAGGATGTCAAGGTGGAAAGGGGTGGATGAGCAACAATTAGGTTGTCTTGCGCTTGGTGGATGTGTGCACTTCGGTATGTTCTGATTGTTAGGAACTCTGTATCTTGATGTTCTCCCGATGAATATGCACCAATGTACCAAGGACAACCATCAACCTTGCACTTTGTAATTACCTTTTGTTGATTGTTCTTCACAAAATGGTATGAAAACTTGTGTGCAATGCTGTATTTGTATAACGTTTGACGAAGGGTCAGAGCATTGGCAAAAATCTATCCTACTCCAACAATCAAATCTCTCCATTTGGTATGATTCATCTCTGGTCTTGGTATTGGCACAATTTTAGTACACCATGTAAAAGATGGTCGCTCTTCACTTTGAGGTGGAGACATAGACAATCCACTAGGAAATCTAGACAAGTTTTCATCCCTACAATAAACAACAAGTTACCGTATTAGTAATGACAATGTATGAGCCCTCATTCAACACTTATACAAAAACAAATTAGCTTTGTTAAAGCAATTAAACCTACACTTCTTCTTGCTCTTGCATTTCAAAGATTCAATGATGGTTGTATATTGTCCATATTCTCTTTCTCTTCAATGTAAACATGCCCATATTCTCCATTAAACTTTATTAAATGATCACCCCTTCATCGTCTACAAGATCTACATATGTTGATGGATCAAAGCTAACTTTGAATTTCAAACAAATGTCATTGCTTTCTTTTCCAATCAGAGATGATATGATTCTTCGCAATTCGTCATAGGTTGTGCCTTCCTTTAAAAATTTTGTTCTTACCAAACCTCCAAGGTATTGACCTTCATCTCCCCCACCATTTAAAAACCTCCCCCGAATGAAAGTAACAAAATATATTTTTCCTAGAAGTACCTTCCATTTTTCGGGACAACTGCAACAAGAAGATTGTATTAACAACTGAAAATGCATGAAATAACAACAGAAAATGCACGTATTAACAACAACTTTATATTCTCCTATCAGAACTTTTTACTGAACATTCCATCATCACCTCAACCAGAAACCAACGAAAACAGAGCAATCCCTCTGTTAGCTTCCCAAAAAACATAGCACAATGTTATTAACCCTACCCAATAACATGAAACCCCAAATTCAATGATAAAGATGATATCTTTAGCAAAATCTTAACATTACTTACCTAGGGACCAGCTTATAATCCACTAATGTCCACTAATGAGCTCAAACTTAAACCCATTACCAAGCCTTCACTCTCTGAATGCAAAGAACATACAATGAAAACATAATCATCGAACAAAGAAAAGATGACAGCTGGAGAATCTAAGCTTTGCCTGGACCATTAATATGTCACTTACTTGCCCTCTACTTGGAGAATCGATTGACTTTTGCTTTGGTTACTTGATTTGCGTTTTATCTGTTTGACGAAAGCTCTCCCGCGTTACTTTTTTTCCAGTCTGTTGCCTTTCCTTTTTTATAATGAATGGGCATTAGAGTCTTTTTAGGTTTTGGACTTCTGTGTAATTTTGTCATTTTGAGGGACCTAACTGTAATTATGTTCCTTCCTTGGGACCTGTGAGTAATTTTCCCTTTTTTTTTATCCAACTTGTTTCCCTTCAGAGTTTTTTTTGCTAGGCATAAATATTCTCTTATTGAAGATAATTATGTTTGAGTTATTGCCAGATACTATATGTAGTCACATCTCCAAAAAGAAATGTAAGCCTTAATTCATAACATTGCGAAAGATTAACCCTTTTCACTCGACCCAAAACCTCCTACATTCTAGGGAGTATCTTACTATACTTGTATTGGGTCTTCTTGCTCGCCAATGGTCCATATTGGGAGATGGCCTTTAAAAAAAAATTGTCTAACAATAAAAAAAAAAAGCCCTGTCAAATGAAGCATTTCAAAAAGCAATCGCGTCAATTCAAATAAACATTCAGTTTTGACCAAACAGATATTTTCAATTGGTCTTCAAAAAGTATGACGTTGGATCATGTGGCCATTAAAATTACAATGAGCCAAATTAGAGATGGCTATCAAAAGAAAGACAACATTATAATGGGGTTAATATTAATTTTTTGTTCTTAAGGTTTGCTCAAATTTTCATTTTAGTTCCTATAATTTCAAATTGTTGATTTTAATCACTATATTGTCATAAGGATTTAATTTGAATTCAAGTATGGAGACCAAAATTAAAATTCGTTAGAAAGTATATGGATAATACATTATACATTGGCCAAATTTTTATAAAGCTATAAGGATCAAAATCAACGATTTGAAACTATGTAAATTAAAAATAAAAGGGTTAAGATGCAAAAATATACATGTGGTTTTCCCAAAAGTATACCCAATATCAAGTAATTTTTTGGGTACAAAAGTGACTATATGGTTATAAAAGTAGAGCAAAAATACTCATTGACTGTTAGTTTAACTTCTTTATATTTTTAAGGCTGACATGGATGATAACTTGGCTAAATTTCATCCCAGCTGGCAATGAAGAACTGGAGAAAGTTACAAAATCTAGCTGGGATAAAATTTAGCTGAGTCATCGTCCATGTCAACCTTAAAAATACAAAAAAGTCAAACTAACCGTCAATGAGAATTTTTGCTCCACTTTTGTTACCACATAGTCATTTTTGCACCCCCAAAAAAGCACTTGGTGTTGGGTACACTTTTGAGAAAACCATATATGTATTTTTGCAAATTAACGCAGAATAAAATCTGATTAAAGTATAATAACTACTAATGATATTAACTCATTATAATGCGTGGAAGTTCCTTGCTAGTCTCGATTCAAGACACTGCTCGATTGTTTTTAACTACCTCCGGTCCTCATTATAAGACCTAGTTGACTTTTTTTGGAGAGATTAAGGAAGCTAAATAAGTTATTTAATCATTTCATATGTTGTATTTTCTTAGATTATATATTAGTTTATTAGTTAAACTATTTAGTTTGAAGAAAAAAATTAAAATTAAAATACTCTAAACTAATTTAATTAGCTTCTTTAATCCCTTAAAAAAAAAGTATTTGATGACTGTCAATCTTTTGAAGCCTTTTTTGGCTAAAGAGAGGAAATGTCTGCTTTGCGTTTTTCTTTTGTTAATCGCTTTGCTTTTAATATATCCTGATGTCTTTTTTTTTTTCTTTTTTTTGCCATCAATAAACCCGAATATATTGTTTATTGTTCTTTGGCTTATTTTGACCGTTGTGCATTTATGCTGCTGCTGTTTGAAACGTATCATGAATGCTGATTTTATTTCCATTTTCTTAATGACGGGTTAATATTTTGACCGTTTAATTAGGCCCTATCATTTGTTTTGAATATCTAAATTCAAATACAAAGGTTCAGAACTAAAAAAAAAAAAAAAAAAAACCTAATACCAAGGGCCAAGACCAAAATATCGTTTTTTTTTTTTTGGCAATTGAGAGATACAAAATGTTCTTTTTCTCTCTTAATGATCTCATGCGGCATCCTATGTAGCATGCTGTGTAAGATTGATCTAACAATGCAGATAAAGAGGTGAAGGAAAGTGGACTATAAGATAAGAGAAATTCTTGTGTGAATATGATTTGTCATGTAATTTGTGGTTTAACAAATTTAAATACAACAACTCAGATAATATTAATCCTAATTGGCTGCTAATGTGATTCACATTTTTATTTTCTTATAAAACTAAATCTCTTAATTAATATTTCACAAGTAATGAAAACATAAATCCTGTGAAATCTTTTAATTTTAACAAAATGTTAGCTAATATTTGAGAGGTATGTCAAATCAGCTTATGAGTTGTTATATTTTAGGGTTACGTAGTAAATCCGTCCCAGAAGTACAGGTCTTAGAGCAATGTTGCCCTAGAAGGTTTTCCTCCCCTTAATGTTACCCCGGAAGTTTCAAAATGTAGCAATGTTACCCTATTCCGTTAAAATATTAACGTTGACCGTCAAAAAATTGACATTGACCGTTAACTTTTTAGCGGAAATGGACAATATTGCTACGTTTTGAAACTTCTAGAGTGACATTGAAACAAGAAAATTTTTTAGGGTAATATGGCTCATTAGCGAAAACTTCCGTGGCAATTTTGTTACTTAACCCTATATTTTAATTGGGAAAATCACAAATAACGTGGCGACCTAGGTTCACATAAAAATTTCTCATAAGGTAAGTTAAGAGGCTCTCTTTCTATGTTCAAGGGGCCAATTGAGGCCATGTTTGGTGATTAACGCTAATGTTGATTTATTATTAATAATGTCAGCATAACTGATTCCAAATTAAATCAAGCTGCTCAATACATAGTTTTTGGCGAGCTAATACTCTTAAGTGTAGCGAACGAGGGTTAGGTCTAGCATAAGAGATAGTCCCTCACAATATGGTAAACTAAGATTCAAATCTCCACTGGTAGAGCCGTAGAGGTGCCCACATTTAATGTCAAACAGTGTCTCGAATAAGAGATTATCGGTAATACCTATGCTCAGGAAAAAAAAAACTCTTAAATGGACAGCTCTAGACAAATATGATATAATTAACATAGACAACAATGCATGTCACCTTAAATTCTATGTAAAATATAAGCCCTTTGTGTATCTATAATTTTATTCAATCCTTAATTTTGAATTTGATAATTATTAATGAATTTGAAACTCTTCTAGTTTTAAATATAAGACATAGTCTGTAATGTAAATTATACTGCAAGATATGTCATATATTTAGGTAGAGGTAGAACCAGGAATGTAATTAAGGAGGGGCAAAAATTACAGAATAGAACACATATTTTCATGAAAGTACATTTTAGCCCCATAAAAATTTTGATATTTTCATTTTAGTCCCTCCGCGATACTTTTAGTGGGGACCAAAGTGAAAATATTAAAATTTTATGAGGTTGTAATGTAATTTCCTACAACTCTAGGTTCAATTCTATAATTTTACATGGGCGGGGGCCACCCCTAGCCCCCTAGGTCCGCCCCTGTATTTAGGACTGAAGGTAGTATCAAGTATAAATTATTTTCTACAAAAAAAAAAGTATAAATTATTTCTATAAGCAATTGCATCAACATCAAATAAACAAACATTATGTTTTAACTAGAGTTGGGAAATCGGGCCGACCCTTTTAAGCCCCGCCCTTGAGGGCAAAATAAAATTAGAGGAGTTAAATGAAATTGGCCTTGCAGGGCCTCGAGTCGGCCCGTTAGACCCTATTAATTTTTTAAAAAAAAATTAATAAGGAGTTGGAAGAAATGTCTCCACATTAGAATATTCATTAAAAATGAAAGTCAACTTACTCCTTATATTAGCAACCTTCTCATCACAAATCATAGAGTCAACTTGCTATAAAAATATTGTATAATAGTTTAAATTAAAAACTTAGGTATGCTTCTTATGTTTTATGTGATTTATTTGTAGATAATAATTTATTTTTTTATTATGAACTAGTGAATGTGTTTATTTGTTGGATGATTCGTGTTGTTTGGATATTAATGTTGACAACATTTATTTAATAAATTAGAACTTTAATTGTTGTAATTTATTAATTATATTCTTAAAAAAAAGAGGAAAAATAATTAAAATTTGTGATACTACGTAGTAACTTTCAGGCCTTGTAGGGCTAGCCCTGGCCTTAGTGGTTTTAGGCCAAACTTTGAAAAACATGTGTTTTTCTTACCCTGGATCCTATAAGACTGGACCGACTCTGATTCTCAGCTCTAGTTTCAACCAAGCAAACCATTTTCAATTGGTCTCCAAAAAAATATCACGTTGGATCATATATGGCCATTTGGCCATTAAAATGACAATAAGCCAAATTTGAGACGGCTATCAAAAGAAAGAGAGAGTTGCAAATTAGTAATTATGTATACATATTTGGTTAAATCATACAAAGTCCATGAACTTTGAGTTAGTTGCAAATAACTCTCTCAACTTTCTTTTTATTCCCCCACAAACTCCCTAAACTTTTAAAGTTCAAATTTAATCCTATAATTTTTTTTTAATCATAAACTTTCAACATTCACTTACCGTTATCATTTCAATGAAAATGTTACGTCAAATTAATTGAAGACATATGGTATCCTACTTAACATTCTATATAAGTTACTAGTTTTGATTCTATAAAACCTCCTTAAACTTTGACAGTTGGGTCACCCATTGAAAATTAATCCATCACCTTCTTTCTCACATTTCATTCTCAATTAATCAATCTATCCTTCTCATTTTATTTTATTTTTCATTTTTTATTATGTGATATCAATGATTAATACTCCCTCAACCGAAAACTTGTGCTGATGTTTTGTTCCAAACTTAAAATTATGCTATTCAATATTTAATTACGCGTCATACTCATACGTGTTGACTTTACAAAATGTATATATGTATCCAAGGGCGGACGCAGGTATTGTAGAAGGGGGCACGTGCCCCCCAATTACTTTTTTTTTTTTAAAAAAAAAAAATCTTTCTATATCGGCTCACTCTTCTTCTTCTTCCTCTTTTTTTGACCTAGCAAGACACACGACCCAGGAAGCTCACTCTGCTCCTTCCTCCTTCCATTATCGCTTTAAGGTTGACATATTTTATGCAGTGATAGATACTCAACTTCAAGAGTTGAATGATCGTTTTAGTGAAGTTAGTTCAAATTTGCTGGAATGCATGACATGTTTAAATCCGTGCAACTCTTTCTCAACATTTGACAAGAATAAGTTGTGTGAATTTGTCCACATTATCCTTCAGATTTTGATTGGAATGATTTTGTCATTCTTGAATATCAGCTCGACAGATATATTGTTGATGTGCAACTTGATCATGATTTTTTGAATTTGCAAGGAATAGCTGATCTTGCCAAGAGGATGGTTGAAAAGAAAATACATATTGTGTATCCTTTAGTTTATTTCTTGTAAAGTTAGATTAACTTTTAGAAGAATCGCTTCGTGGAAAGAAGCATTTTCAACTATGAAATACATCAAGATCGTGACTTCGTAATAGGATAGGAGATGAATGGTTGAATGATTGCCTCAGTCTTTATATTGAAAAAGATGTATTTGATAAAGCGTTGATAATGAAGCAATTATGATAGAATTCCAAAAAATTAGGCAGTAGAAGAATGACATTGTAATTATTTTTATTGTAATATCTTACTTGTTTTTCCCTTTATATTCTTTTATTTTTTTAATGCATTTAAAATTTTGCTTAAAAAAAAATTTAAAGGGGCGCTTTAACCCCGAATCCCCACCAATAATTTTCGGGATTCACATTTGTATGTATCCATAGATAAATGGATATACAATCAAGATGTCAAAAAAAATAATGAAAAAACACGTAAACGTGATTCATCAGCCAGAAAAAAGAAGGGAAAATTACGCTCAGGTCCCAAGGAAGGGAATTAATTACAATAAAGTCCTTTGAAATCATCAAATTACGCCAGTCCCAAGGACTTCGTAATTATTTGTATTAACTGTGAAATCGATATATTAACAACAAGAAATGCATAGATTAACAACAACTTTTAAATACCCGACCATTTACAACGAAATGCATATATTAACAATGCGAAATGATATATTTACAACAACATTTAAACACCCTGGATTTACAAATGAAAAAGCATAGATTAACAACAACTTTTAAATACCTAACCATTTACAAAGGAAATGCATATATTAACAACAGTGAAATGCATGTATTTACAACAACTTTTAAAAACGCGGATTTTATTTCCATACAAATAATTACACGAAGTCCCCGCTATTTACAAATGTAAAATGCATGTATTAACAAATGCGAAACGCATGTATTAACAACAACATTTAAAAACCTCCATACAAATAATTACAACGAAGTTCCTTGGACGAAGGCGTAATTTGATGATTTCAATTGACTTTTTTATAATTTTTTTCGCTTCTGGGACCTATATGAAATTTTCCCAAAAAAGAAATGAGAAGGGTATGCATATCTCTTTATACTTACTTTATATATGCAATTAAACTGCGACTTTTGCTGCCGTTTGATACGTATCCTGAATGCTGATTTTATTATCATTTTTTTTAATGATGAACAAGTATTTTAAATTTTTAATTGGGAAAATCCCTTTAAGATTCCAAGGGATCAAAAAAATCTCATTGATAACCGCTTCAATAAGTGATTAACAACTTCATATATGAGTTTTAGCAACTCTTTGAGACTTTTATGACATTAGAATTTTCTTTAAGATTTTTTTGACATTTTTTTTAATCTCTTAAGACCTTAAAGAGATCTTTTCTTTTTAATTCAACCATATCATTTGTTTTGAAGGTCTAACACGAAGGTCCCATTACCAGAATAAACGGTTCTTGTTTTTTGCTAAAATAATGTGGTCTTTCTAAATTCAAATACATCGTATTCACCCGTTAATGATGAAGATGTAGACATAATGACAATTATTTGCACGTTAAGTAAAACTAAATTATTACTACTTAATGATCTTTTGAAAGATTAGGTGGGTAAGTAAAAGAAGAATTGACCCAAGTAAATCCTAAAAGGCAAAATACCAGGAAGGCGCAATGAAAGCAGTGATATGTTACTGTTAAGGTCTACTTTGGTTATTATTTTCAAATATTTTTCCATAATTATTATATTTAATATTACGACTATGTATGTCTTATCTTTAAAAAGATATAAATTTTTTGGGTAAAGTATTTTTCCAGTCACTAGAGATAAGTTATCTTCAGTGACCCCAAAACTACGTCGTTTTAGATTAATGAAAGGTGTTTCTGTAATTTTGTTTACTTTTTTATCATATAAATTTTACCGAAACACCATTCATTAATTCACCTAAAATTACAAACACACCCTTCATTTAATTGAAAACGACGTAGTTTTAGGAGTCACCCGAGATAAACTTATTTCCAGTTACTGGAGAAATACTTTTTCCAATTTTTTAATAATTTTCTTATATTTATTCTATTTCATTATATGCATTAAGGGATACCACAATTGTAATGAGGTGACTATGTTTTAAATATTTTTAATTTTTTTCTTAAAAAGGTGTTTTACTATTTTTCGGTTACTGAGTTGTTTATTTTTTTTAAAACATTTGTACAATTTATAGTAATTCATTTTATTTCTAAAGAACATTTACTATTGTTACTATCATTTTCATTCAAAAGGGTTTTGGAAAGTTGTTAGGAATTAGGAAACGAAACATGTTAAAGGAAAAAAAAAAAGGAATTAGGAAAGGAAAAAGAGAAATCTTCCTAGAACTTCACCCTAAAGAGTAAAGACGATATATCACACTTTCTAATGTGATGTAATAATAAGATAATTGAATATTTTGTAAAAAAAAACGATTGGAAAATAACATTCACTAATCACTATAGTATACACACTTTAATTTTAAAAACACAGAACAAATCTAATTTTCCGAGAAAAAAAAAATCTAATTCAGAAAAAAGAAAAAAGAATTAATAATTGGGATTCCCTCTTCGGTCGACAGCTGTGTCATTTAAATCTCGTACCTTTTCTGAACACTCCGCCAATTAATCCGACGCTGTAAATAATCAAAAATAAAAATATAGAACAGTCAGCAGTGTCTTCCTCCTTCCTTCTCAACGCTCTCTTACCCAGTTGCACCTAACATTGCTTCACGAGAAGTTGTTGTGGTTTTATCATCTTTCTCTGCTACGAACGATGTTGTAGTAGCTTATCTTCTTTGTTGAATGTTCAAACCCTAAATGGTTTCAATTTGATCCAATTTTTTTTCTTTCCGTGAATCGTTTATATCCTACAATGGCGACGGCGGCATTCAAATCTACGACTAAGAGAACTCCTATGGGAGCTTCATCGGCCTCTTCCACCGACAATTCCAGTTCCTCTAATCGCAACTACTCCGCTCACCGTCGTGCTCGAAGTCTTAGCCGAGCGCCCCGCGGGGTTCCTTCTTCTCTTGACTCGTTCAATGACGCTGATGAATTCCCTGTGCCAAGAGGTAAATTCGTTAATACTGTTAGGGGTTCTGGGTTTCCTGAGATCAGTCTTGATGATCTTGCCGTTGAGTTCTTCGAATCTGCTAATCGAGGTCGCATGGCTTTGAGACACCCTGAGCTCAGTCCTGCGAATGGAGCCATTGCGTCACAGAGGCGAGGGAGGTCTGTTTCGAGGAAGAGCTCTGGAGTCAGCAATGATGGAAGGGTCAATGCTGATCATAGTGCTAACAGAGGTCGAGGGTTGGATGCTCAAACGAGAAGGAGGAGATCGCTTTCGGTGATGCGGTACCAGATTAGTGATTCTGAGGTGAGAATTATTTCCTTCGTCTTAATTATCTGCTTGCATATTTCAAAGGGATGCATATATCGTATCGCATATCAAAACTTCATCGAATACATTCCATGTTGTCTTACCGATTCTGACTAGGATTTTCTCCTGTTTAGAATGATTCTAAATATGTAATGCGGGAATACGACTTTGGCCATTTAGAGCATTATGGACAATATCAAATCTAACGAAGAAGCGCTCTCTTTTGAGTTGTGTCATTCTAATATGTACGTTTCTACAGAGCAACATGGACCGATTTGAGTTTAGGGTACTGGAAAGTTTGTTCTTCGCTTGAACTATCTTGTTCTACAGTTGCTTGTTTAGAATTTACTGCTCATGTAAATTTTTCTTAGAAGGAAATTCAGAAGTAGATAGTTAGAAAATATTAGCTGTATTTTCCTCCCGCTTATTGTATTGCTTTGCCAAGTTCTAACACGATCATATATTGCCAAGTGCACCACGGGACTTTGATTTTCCTCCCTTATTTAACTTCATTTATCCCAACAAATCTTTGTAGTAAGTTCATCATATGTTGATTATGTTTGTTTATTCACATCTTACTTAATGATGTTTCTAGCACACTTCTTCCATTTGTCTTGTTTAATTTAATGCAGTTTGTTATTTCCTTATAAAAATTTTAAATGAAGTGGAAGCATTGAAGATTTTCATATATTTGTTCAATAAAGGAAAATTTCTTGTTCATACATTTTTCTATGATTTTCCCCTTTGCCTATTTTCATCTTGGGAGAATTTTTGAGCAATTTGATAGTTAATACCATCTCTTCAATTTGATCCTCATTCTCATGACTTGAACAGTAATTAATTTGTAACATGCGGAACTTGTTTTTTTGAAACGATTGCCTTTATTGATCCATGCCTCGTAAGTTTTGGGTAGTCTATATTTGGTATTGTGACTTTACTGTGTTTTATTAGACACTTGTACTTGACATATTTATGCATATTCATATCTTTCATGGGACAGAGTGAGCTGGATCATTCTCAGAATTCTAAAAGTCGTGTGAATCTCAGAAGTACTGATGTTGCAAACAAGCCGATACATAAGACGATTGCATCTGATCAAAGACCAGCGCTGAGAAGGTCCCTTAGCCAAAAAGATATGAAGTCATATGATGGTTACTCTGTAAGTGAGATTAATTCCTGAATTCCTTTTCTTGAGATGCTAATTCACCACTTTGTTTTGAAAGCCTTTATCAGTAATTTTCACACCAAAAAGGCTTGATAATAGGTTAATTATCCCAAATTTCTGACCTGTTGGTTGAAACTATCTATCTTTCAGAAGACAGTACCGATATCTTTCATATCTCATGTTCTTGCCTTATATTCCAAACCTTGTTGGCTGAATCTGAAAGATAGTTTCTGGCTTTTCAGAGTCATTCTTCAGTTCTTACTGATGAGGAAGGGGCTGGTGCTCACCTGAATAAAAATGCGACTGAGAATATCCAGACTATTTATGCACAGAAGAAGGTTGATGTACTTATTATAAAGTTACAGTTGTGAAAGGAGTGCTGCTTCAGTTTGAAACTTCTAATGTTCATCCTCTTATAATTCTTCAGGCAGGGAATTCTGGCATGGACAGTGGATTCCACAAAGCTACGCAGAAGGAATTAAGACATCCTGCAGATGGCATCAAAACAAAAAATGAAAAAGTCAGTGAGATGTGAATGTTTTTCTCCAAATCTTCTTGTTAGTGTCAATATTCTTTCTTATGTGCAGATTCGCTGCATTGACTTATCTCTGCTGAAGATTTTTCTGGTTTTTTTGTGCACCTTCCAAATCAGGTTGGGGTGAAACCAAGGACCTCCCCTCTAGCTACTGTTGATCGCTTGCTGTCAAACAATGCTGATGTGCTTCATACAGTGTCTTGTATCAGGAGGAACTATGAAACAGAACTGGAACAGGTATTGGAATTTAGAAGTGAAAAAAAATATAATCATGGTATCTTGGTTAGCATTCTGATGAGTAGTAATTGGTGACTTTAGACTTATCATGTGATGCAACTGTTCCAATTCATCTTTTTAGTCTTCCTGTTATTTTATTATATTAGTATTGTTGCTCCATGTCTTAGAAGCAACAATGCTAATATCCAAAGATTTGGTTTGTTGATAGACACAATAATGCATTCAATCCATGTAGTTGACCTAACCTAATGAAATAAGATGACTTGTTGTTTTATATGAGTATCGTTGCATGTATTTGACAATGTTGCATACTAGTCAAAGCAAACTTTTTTGAACAAAGCTATTGGTAAAGTCGTCCTAAAACATTCTAAAATTGAAAGCTGCAAAATTGTTTCTTCTTGATGGATGGAGAAAATGCCTCGTGAAACTTGTGTTATTTTATTTCTTTGCTTAGTATTGGCATTTCAGATGCTTTTGATTGATGAACATTTTCTAATTGGCAAAGGTAATTACCATGTTTCTTTATTTTTCTGACAGTCAGAGAAGCGTAAACAAGATTTATTGGCTGAAATAGTGCTGGAGCAACAGCGAGGCAGAGAGCTTTCTAAAATTGTCAAAGAATTGCTCCCAGATAAAAAGAACGATGCTATACAAAAACCATCAAGAGCCAGGAAGGTGTGTATCTATTTTTGTCCTCTGCAGGAGCACTAGTTTTCTGTAACATACTGGACATATGAACTAAATCCATCACACTGTTCCTTTATGAAATATAAGCTGTTGAGATATTTGGTTGATCATTCAAACAATATTTGTGTTTTATTTTCCAGAGAAGTAATGACAGGAACCGGATGTCTAAGCGCTTGACCGAGGAAGCTGAGAGGTATATTGAGGATTTTATTTCTAATGTCGAAGATACCGATATTTCATCACTTGATGGAGAAAGAAGTGATACTAGCTCATCCGTTGGAGGACTAATAAAACCAGAATCATTTAATAGCCCACCAATTCCAAGATCTCTTCCTGTTGAAATGGATGGGATCATGCTTCCATGGTTGCAGTGGGAGACTAGTAATGATGCTTCCCCTACAACAAACCTCAACAAGACAGAATTGCCAGTACCTCCAAAAATTGCCAGTTTCATTCAGGTTATCATCGATTGTCAGTTGTTGTCTTTTTCCTAAAATCGGATTTTGCTGATTAAATTCTTTAGCTTACGCACATGATAACATGACCAAGCTAACAATCATATGAATACCTTTTTCATGTTGAGTTTGTTTAATGTAGTTATCAAGTAAAACTTTCATTGATTGCCCAAGAAACATAAGTCATGAACACAATCATATGCATGCATGTTAATGTGTTAACATAGTTTCAAGGTGGCCAGCACACCCATCTCGTAAAATCTGGACATTCTTTGATGCATATATGATATATGTTGCGTTTTTTTTCTATTAACATTTTATGCTTGTTTGAATAAGAACAAAATCTGAATAATGGTATGCATGTGCAATATCTTCCACACCCTTTTTGGACCAAATGACACAGATTCTTAGTGTTGTTTAACATTAAATTGATTATTCAAGGGATCAAATACATTTAACATCCTTTGTTTTGGATGTTGAGGGAAAAATCAAACTGTGTGCCAAAGATTGGTGTCCTTTTTTTTCCCCTCTTTTGCGCGACACTTACGTGTTCTGTGTGTATCTGATGAAATTGATGTTCTAGGAACTCACCAAAGCACAAGATCAAAGCAATCATTCTGTCAGCAGCCATGGAAGCTGGAGCCCTAATGTTGTTACAGAGTACTCGGGCAAGAATTTAAGCAGTAAGTTTGGCGAATCCTATGAGAGCCAAACATTGTGTACTGCATCATCTAAAGGACTGAATTATGATATGGATGAGTACCTTGAACTCAAAAAAAGCGAAGATCTTCTGATTGAGAGATGGAGGCAGCGGCAAAGAATTGATTCAGGCAGTCTCCTGTTATGTAACCTAAGATTATTTTAGTAGCCTGTTTCTGAATTTATATGTACAGATCGTCTTAATTTGCTGTTAGCGTAATATATAAATATATAGTATATGTAAGACCTAATTTGTAATGTAATTAGGATCTATATTTAGCAAAGGCGGTAATATGAGGAAGCTATCATGCTGACGTACGAAATCTGGTTTCACATGTTTACTTACTGTTCATCAATTCAAGAATAAACAGTATCATCCTAAATCGGTTTTTCAATCTTTTAGGAACTAGAATTTTACACCCATGGTGATTGGGAATGATAACTCTAATGTATGGTTCAAGGACAATAGAGAGAAGGGAATGATAATAGGCCTCGTTTGATTTTATTCTCTATTTTTTGTTCCCAGGAACAATTTTGTAAAATAGTTTTTGGAAACAAGTTTAAAAAAAAAAATATATATGTTTGGATAGTTGTTTTAAAAAATATGTTTTTGAAATGACGTGGTGGTGGTAGTTACTGGTAGTGTAGTGTCAATAATTTTACATACATTTTGAGCCCAAAAAATAATAATTTTTCACCCATGTGGTGATTTGGAATAAATACTTTAATGTATGGTTCAAGGACAATGGAGAGAAGGGAATGATATGGGGCTTCTATTCTCTCTTTTTTGTTTTCAGAAACAATTTTGTAAAACAGTTTTTGGAAACAAGTTTTAAAAATAAAGAAATAAAAAAAATATCTGCTTGGATAGTTGTTTTAAAAAATCTATTTTTGAAGTGACGTGGCGATGATCATCACTGATGATAGTGTGGTGTCGATAATGGATATGTGACGGCCTCAAAAGAAAATGTGAAAAAAAAAACAACTAAAAATGTTTTTGTTTTTCAGTTTTTAAACATAATTTTTTTTTTAACAATAAAACCTGTTTTCAATTTTTTTAAAAAAACAAAATCAAACAGCCACATATTTTTATGAATTCAATTTTTTAAAGTGAGAATTGTAATTATATAATTTTAATAAAGATATGAGAAGGAATAAGAAAATGCATTTCTCCATCTTTCTCAGATTAAAATTATTAAAATCCGTTCTCCCTTTCGATCCTTTTAACCAGACAAATCATAAGATTAAATAGAAGTTAAATATTGAATAAATATGAATTTGATATTTTACTAAAAGTAATAGTGTCTAAAGGTCAATAGGGGTGAAATAGAATTTTATTTTAGTATATAAATTGTTGTACCCATAAAAATTTAAAATCTAAAACATATACTTTGTTTAAATTTTTTTTTTCCATACTTTATGAACAACTTATTTTATTTTAAATTTTATTACCCCATACATATTAAGTATATAAATAATAATATGTTTTATTCCTGTGTAAATTATCTTAAAATATGCTATCTATGAATATTTTACTTATTTATGGTGAAAATTTTGATTATCTATTTTTTCAAAGTTTCACATTGATGTTGATTATACATTTAATTAATGAATTAATGTGAATACATTTGGATTTTGAAGAATACACTTTATCGGTTTATCCGGTAAGAGAAGCTTTTCAGGAGGGACTCGTTACTCTCATGCTTCACTCTCTGCTTGCTGGTGGGTGGCACTTCCCACTTGCAGCAATGCAAACTCTCCAAACCTCTTATCTCTTCTGTTTCCCTAAAACCCTAAACCCTTCCTCTCACCATTTCCACTCTCAACGTCGTTCTCTACTCGTCGGGAACCAACCACTTTCCATCAACTTCGTAGCCAAGTCCTTTAGCTCCGATGAATTCCCCGTCGATGAAACCTTCCTGGAGAAATTCGCTCCCAAAGACAAAGAAACCGAAGATGAAGCTCGAAGGCGCAACTGGATCGAGCGTGGCTGGGCTCCATGGGAAGAGGTACTCACTCCGGAGGCCGATTTTGCGCGCAAGAGCTTGAATGAAGGCGAAGAGGTTCCTCTTCAATCTCCCGAAGCTATCGAGGCATTCAAAATGCTGAGCCCCAAGTATAGAAAGAAGAAGATGGAGGATATGGGGTTGACTGAAGACGACTATTACCGTAAGCAATTTGAGATGAAGGGAGAGATACCGCCACCTCTGGAGACGTATTGGGCTGGTCCAATGGTTATGCGACTTGTGCCGCCGAGGGATTGGCCACCTAGAGGGTGGGAGGTTGATAGGAAGGAATTGGCGTTTATACGCGAGGCACATAAGTTTCAGGGAGAGAGAATCACTCTGGAGCAGTTGGAAGCCGAGGTTAGCACGGAAACGGATGATTTGTGCTTGGACAGGTATAAGATGTTTGTCAAGCAATACACCGAGTGGGTGGAAGCAAACAGGGACCAATTGGAGGAGGAATCTTACAAGGTTTCGGACGAAGACCCACATTTATGTCCTTTTTCTTGCCAATTCAGACTACTAATATGTCCATGTATTGTCATTCTAACAGTATGATCAAGATTACCATCCTGGTAGGAGGAAAAGGGGCAAGGACTACAAGGAAGGCATGGTAAGATAAGTTGCATTTGTCCTTTTATTTATCATTCATGGGCTCATGAATTCAATGTTGCAATGTCCTCATTAAATGTGCTCTTCATTGTTTTATGCAGTATGAGCTTCCGTTCTATTATCCTGGCCAAGTAAGTCAATGATCTCATGTTATTCTCTTTATGGAGCATTCTTTTGTTGCCTATAAACTGCACTTCTTGTTCAAATTGCAAGAATGCCTCAATTGTTCGCATTATGCATGCTTGCTTAAATGTACTGCTGCCCACAAATTGTTGGAGGAATTAATTTCATTTGTTGGGCTGCTACTTGTCAGCTTTATGCCCCCCCCCCCCCCCCAAAAAAAAAAAAAAAAAAAAAAAAAAAAAAAAAAAAAAATCGTCTCCTTGATGCCAGCAGTGTAACTTTTCAAAGAGAATCTTGCTGATGCAATTTTGTTATCGTTAATAGCATATGAACTAGTTAAACATTATTTTGTGCAGATTTGTCAAGGGAAGGTGACCACTTTGCATCTCTATCAAGGGGCATTTGTTGACATTGGCGGGGTATATGATGGGTAAATGTCCACTTCCCAAATTTATTTATTTTGTTCCTGAAACTCGTTCTTTATTAGGTGTTACTTTCCTTGGTTGATATTCTTTGATGAAGGATTATTGATGCAAGTAATAATGTGTTGCTTCCCTTGTGTTGATAGGTAGGCAAAAGCCTTTATAAATTATAATTATAAGCATCCTTTAAAACTGAAACAGCTATGCACTCTGCCTGCCCCGTTTTAGAGGAAAACAGTATTAGTAGTTCATTTGTACAAAAGAAGGCAACTGTCTTGTCTCCTCAGTTTCACTTCGATGACTACATATGTGAAAATTTGGCAACTCTACTTACTGAAGCAATAAAAAATAGTTTTGCTCTGTACATGAAATTATTTTTTATTATTATTTATTTCTTCAGCTGTTTTAGTGATAAATTTATAATGCCGTCAACATTAATTCGGACGCATTACTTGGAGGCTTTAGCTTCTGTGATTTGGTTTAACTTATTCAATAAATACTGGTTTTGTTCTTCTAATTTATCTTCAAGTGTTCTCCCTCATGACTATAATGCCTTCATGTGTTTTAGGTGGGTTCCTATAAAGAATAATGATTGGTATTGGATCCGCCATCATATAAAAGTGGGTATGCATGTCATGGTTGAAATTACGGTGAGTGTTTTGTATGGTTTTCCTTGTCACGCAATATTGTCTTAATATCAGTTATGAGATTCTCATGGGTATTCAAAGATATTGTTACTGGAGATCAAACATTTAGCCTTTATTACCATTCACTGGAGTGAATTGGAAAATTTTAGCTGAACATGGAGGAGGGTGCAAGATCTTTCACGGAGCTCTACTGCATCATCAACATATATATATATATATATATATAATTAGATTGCTGCACCTGTTACCCCAATGTGTGTGTATCTGTTTTTGTGCCTTTTTTCCTTTTAATTTGTCTGCCTCCTTTATCATTTCAATAAAAAACTTTGAAATCCCCTTGCAATTGTGAAGGGTTTATTCTTGTTCATGATGAAAGTTAAACCATGTGCCTGGTTGTATGTTATCTTTTGTGTTTTGCAGCCATATATTCATTTTGCGCTGCTCTGTTCATATCTTAACTTGATGTTTGTATGATTATTAAGTGACCAAATCTGAATGGTCACACATTGAATTTTCCTATTTTACTGTAGATTGCAAAATTCAGCCAATGCCTGTATTCTGTTCCTAAAATTTCAGTTCATCTTGAAATTTGCTTTTGTTTATTAATTTTTGTACTTTTTTACATTTCAGGCAAAGCGTGATCCTTACCGCTTCCGATTCCCTATTGAACTTCGGTTTGTCCATCCAAATATAGACCATCTGATGTAAGACCTTTTGTGTTTCTGATGTTACACTTTATTTAACTTTCTTTTATGACTAGGCCAATCTTCATTTGCTTGTTGCATTCATATTGACGTCATTTTCTTATTTCAGCTTCAATAAATTTGACTTCCCACCAATATTTCACCGTGATGATGATAACCCAGATGAAATACGGGTTTGTACATTCCCTCTTAATACTTCGAATCATCCCATCCTTGATGTGAATACACACATAGACACTCTAATTTTATTAGGCTCTTGATATTGAAATTGACTATAGCCTCAGTGGGTCATTATTGAATCTAGTGTAACTGTTAAATTTCATCTGTAGCAAAGTTTATTTCATTAATATATTCTCAAATATCCCCAAGTTTAGACTCATGTAGATGATTGTTTCCATAATGCTGCCACAGATGTTTTAACGCTCTGTCTATTATCAGATACTGATGCTCTTATATCATAATATCAAATCTCTGGACTGTTATTCAGTTTCTTATGCAAAGCATTTATTCTCTATACTTTCTGAATTTTGACTTGATAGATTATGACCTGGTTCATAATTACAATATATATATATATATATATATATATATATGAGAATGTTTACTATTTAATTTGTTATAGAGCTATGCTTTCTTTTATTATGGAATGTTGTTTATTTCAAGTTAAACTAAGAAATTGTCAAACACCGCATGTTTTTAAAGTCAGAGTTATCACATGGTTGTCGATTTATTCTTTTCATAGAAGGTTTCTTTTTTTGAATTTGCAGCGTGATGCTGGACGACCTCCCATTCCTAGAAAAGAACCAGGAGACAAACCAGAGGAAGAACCTCTCTTGTCAAATCACCCATATGTTGATAAGGTGAATTCTGGAGACATTTATTCTTTATAACTTTTTTGCAAGATACAATTGTGGTTGACTGATTAATTTATGCAAAGGATGCTCCTCAGTTTAACTTTTAAATTTCTTTTGTTTAAAAGTGTGTCAGTCAGTGTTCATCTATTATATTATAGAACTAGGTAGGTGATATCAACATTCTCATTTAAAGTCTATTGGTCTTTGGGTGTGTATCTGCAATCTGTATTGACATCCCACGTGTGCTTTAAGTATGGTTAGTTCATGATTGTCAAAACAGTAATGGTTTCAATACTTTAAAAACGGCCGGAGGTCCTTCCTTCTGGATGTGACTTTTTAATCTATAAGATGCTACCCTGTGGGCTTCCTCATAAATATGTACATTTGTGTAATTGATCAGCCACTAATATTCATCTTAATTTCTTATGACTACTAGGTTAGGCCCTCTAGATATCTAATGACGGTGTGGTTTCAGCCGTAATGTCTTAATCTTATTACTCTGTTAATCTGTTTTCTGAGACGAGCTTCTCAGTAAAATCCTATGCATGTTCCAAGAGGAAACTTTGATTAATTTCCCCCTATATAATTCAAACAAATTCGTCACAGTTGAAGATGAAGTTGTATTCTCCATGGCTAATCAAGTTGCCTGGTATTTTTTATTTTGTTTTAACTGATGGTTCAGAAACACGTGACCTAAATCTGTTATCAGTTATCACCAGCATTCATCATTCAGCATCCATTAAATGTTGTATGCATGGTCATTTCTTGCTATCATCATTAGCTGCTCCTTCATTTTTTTCCAGTTGTGGCAAATCAATGTTGCCGAGCAAACGATTTTGGATGATATGGAGATTAATCCTGGAAAATACGAAGGCAAAAAGCTGTCGGACTTGACTGATAGTGAAGACTTTGATGAAGAAAACTCTGTAGAGTATTCAGAAGCTTATTATAAGAAAACATTACTGCCTAAAGTGACTTTGGTGAGTACTACTATTACTTTTAAATTGCACTCATCTGCTTGTTGTTTTGTTCAATGATGTTTGAATATTCGGCAGAAAACAAGTGTCAAAGAGCTTGACCTGGAGGCAGCACTTGCTGAGCGTGAGGTCAGCCCTTTCTTTAGTTGTCTTTTCTTTAATTCAATATTAACTGATGATTAGTGATCAATAGCACTTTCCGCCAAAATATCAACATCCAGATCCTTTTTGATCCATCAACATTCTGAATGTTGATATTTCTTTAATTCAATCTTACTTGTGAACAGTAGAGTTTTTTTTTTTTATTAAGTGATATTTTACAATTCGAACGAATCTATGACTATTCAAGTTGGCATGTTAAGAATTCTGTGTTGGGATGCAGTACCATAATAAACTGAGGAAGGAAGCAATGGAGAGAGGAGAAAAATACAAAGTTGCAAAATTGAGGCGAAACATTGAGATGGATGAGTATGACTTAATGCACTGGCGTAGATCATTTGAAGAGAGAGAAGCGTTACTTAGAGACATCAGCTGGTACGGTTATTTTAACATTGTCAGTTTAAACTATTTTATCAAGTCATCGCATTATATTTTCTCTTGTTACCACTTTGTACAGTCGTAAATCTCTTGGTCTGCCATTGGAAGAGCCTGGAAGATATGTGGATCCTAGCTTTTTTGGCAAAGACCAATATGATCCTTCAAGTCCCCTTTATCGATACGATTATTGGGGAGAACCCAAAAACTCAGAGAAGAGCAAGCGAGAGAGGATGACAGATACTCATAACAAATCAATAGTGGGAAAGGGTACTGTGTGGTATGAAATGTCATATGATGATTGCATCAAGCAACAGATGGAAAGAGAAGCCCAGGCCCAAGAACAAGAGGAGACAGCTGAGGATGAAGATAAAACACAACATAGTGATGAAGATGATGACAGTGATGATGATGACCTTGATTTTAGTGTTCTAAGCAATCTCGGTACTGATCTATCGGATCAGCTCCATGTTAATGGAACTGAATCTTCTAGAATGTCTGATGAGGGTATTTTTGAGGACTGATGCTCTATACTTTGCGTAGCCGAAGTAAATTTTGCTTGTTGTATAGTTGGGTTTGTTTTGTTTCTTTTATTTTTTCATTCGAGGGAAACAAATTTAAGAAGATTACGAAACATTACATTACAATGACGAGTAAACGAAGGGTTAAAATAGTTAACAGGGACGAACAATATCCTGTTCGTGCTATCAGTTCAAGGTGGTCAATTGTACAAGACTTTCACTAGGTAGAGTTTATGACAAATAGATATATAAAGCCTTATAGTCTTACTCTTACAAGCGAAGGGGTTGCCTTTTAGAAGTTGAACTTATTTTTTTATTTTTTATTTGTTGGTTGCCCATCCAATATCCAAAGCTTCACTATGACTAATCTGGATTCGACCTAGGTCCCGCACCTGGTTATGGTGAGTGAGTCTCCCTTCTGCATTCATAAAGCTCAAATTCGAAACCTTGCTTAAACGACACAAGCCGCTTACTAATTGTGTCAACCCTCGTTGGTAGAATTTGAACTTATAATTTCTAAGTCATATGCAAACCAGCAACCTACATATTACATATGACAGCATACGAAGGAAGTGCAATTCGAATAAGCATGCTACCTAACTACTCCTTGATGCCGGCTTGTTCACCTTTTTAGGGCTCAACAGTGACCCAAACCAAACTGGTCTCACACGAGGACAGAAAACGAACATACGATCCAAGAAAGTATTTGGGACGTTAGGAACATAGGGCGTAGTTTTCAGCCGAATTCAAAACATCAAATGATGTCTTCAGCCCCTAAATCCTAATCATAGGTAGCCATCCTTCCGGAATCTTTCTAACTAGTTACTAGTTTCAAAGTGTTTGCATTACCATATACGTCTTGAAAAGTAGACTAGCGGAGCATTATGATTTGTATACAAATATTGAGTCAGGTGAGTACAGAGAGCGAGTGTTTGAAATTGACCTCCCTCATGTAGGAAAATTTGATACCACTAGATCATCAAGTCTAAGCCATATGCAATATACATAAATCGCCCAGTTGTAAACTTTTTTATAGAATCCGATGTATAACATCAATAAACTTACTACCCAAACAGAGTAATGTGAGCAACGGTGATGTCAAAGTTGGTAGGATTCAGTGAGATGCGTGAAGAAAAATTAAAAATTAAAATAAAAGGTGCAGATATTATAAAATAAACATGTTTTATATTAATATTGATACTGATGATTACAAGATATTGATTTTTAAATTGGAGGAGAATAAATATCACTGTCCAGGAAGTTGACCTCCAAAAATCTTCAAGCTAATAAGCTTACTTAAAATTGCTTTTGAGTGGGTGATTGAAGCACCAAAAGATGTAGGTTGCAGGGAATAAAGCTATAGCTGATCTATCAAGTAAGCATCAGCACCTACTTATGAACTTGGAGATTGGAGTTCAGAGAAAGCGAGATATTTTGTTTGATTTTCTCAAGCGAACCTCGAAAAACAATTCTGACACTAAGAAAAGCACCAGTTTACGTGTTTTATTTTGCACCCTGCTACGTGGTACAATCACTCCTCAGTCCATTAGCTCATGTGTGAATCTCTGCTTTTAGAAATCCTATGAACAGCATAAAGTTGTATATACAAAATAATATCCAACCAATCAATTTTTTCATACCACAAACATTATGTGACTGTTTAATAATCACGGTGGAGGCTGTTAATTGAATTCTAAAGGCTTGAAAAGGTATTTCAGACCCTATAATAATACGAGTATTACCTATGAACAGCATAAAGTTGTTTACAATGTAATCTGTACTAAAAAGTATGTCTTATATTTCAAAACGGAGGAGTATTTAACATGACTTTCATAGTAATTGATCTTTTGTTCAAAAACCACTTTAAAGTTGAAGTATCTTTTTCTGATTTTTTTTTTTTAACTTTATGAAATTTGACTTTTCAATATTCATTCATAGTTCTCGGTTCAACTGATTTTGTCACAAAATTCCACCAAAACATAAATGTTTTTTGTTTTAACTTACTTTGTGTGTTTTGATTAGCTTTTGAGGATAACTTTTACTATATACGGGGTAAGCATGTGATAAGAGTTTTATCTCAGCTTATAAAGAATGACTTCTAAAACCATGATTTCAAAAGTTAGCAAACACTCAACAATGATTTTCATCCCAACTTCAGGTCACTTTTGCTTTCATCCTCACCCAACACCACACAAAGGTAAACCATGCTGTAATGCAACGTGGATAGCAAAGGGCTCATGTGTAAGTAAATAGGTTTTTACTCATTAGTTTAACATGTGATCATCATCACTTTTAAGTAGACAACCATTTAGAGCATTTGCAACAACCATTTAAAAGGTGAATAAATATATATTATAGTGCTTACAAAGAGAGGAGAAAAAACGACTTATAGCATTACGGGATCCTAACAACTAATAGCTGGTAATTACAAATTAAGGCACTGGTTAGAACTGAAAAGTTCAAACCCAAATTAAAGGAGACAACTCAAAAGTCAGACACACACACAAATCCATAATATGTCAATTATCAGGATATTCACATGCTTCATGAGGTAATCCAAAGGGTAAAAGCTAAGAACTAACACGTTTCAAGGCAGATGAAACGTTTCGTTTTAATTCCCTGATATAGTGAGTTTAGGTTAGGTACGGCATCTACCTTACAGGCTAAGTACAGCCTCAACATCTAATCTCCATGCAAATCCACCACTGTCCATCCTCCACACATCACATGGCATCGTCAGCGAAACCTTCTGCTTCCCACGCGTGTACTTCACCTTCACCCTGCACGTGAACGACCGGTACGACGCCGTTTCCCCCACCTCCTTCATCACCAACCACGGTAGTCCAACAGCCTCCGTCTCCTCCTCCCCCTCACTCACCATTCTCCTGTACGAATCATTCGTCCACGTTACTCTCCCGTAACCGTCAGATATCATCCCCGGACACGTGTCCTTGCTCAGAGTCACCCTCCTCTCTTCGTCCGTACACCCTAATCCTTCACCCTCCACCGGCGTATCCGTCACACACGCCACCGTCACGTATGATCCCGCAACTGCCGGCGGCAGATACGTACTCGTACCACCGCAGGAATAAGTCGCCGGAGAACCTAACCTTAAAGCGGCGAAATTCTCGAAACTCGGACGCAACGGCTTCCTTATCTTCGCCTCGCTCCGTACTGCATTTGATGCCGAAACAGTGAGATCGGCGGACCGAAGATCCTTTGTATCAGGAGTTAACGGAAGGAGAGGCAAAGTTACCGCCGGCTGACTTTGTTTCGGCGAATGTTTTCTCCTCCGGTTGCACCGCTTGTTCCTACTGCAGTTAATATTCGAAGTATGGTGAACTGTCGAGAACTGTCTTTTACCTCCGCCGTATGTAGAGAAGGCATCGATGCTGCTCTCGGACAAAGAACCGCCGTAAGCCGTACTTCCAATGACTGGTTTAGGAGCGATAGGGCGGAACCTAAGCATTATTTTGTCCACCTTGGACGTATCGTGAGCACCGGTAGCGTATTTCCCGATACAACAACCCCCTTCACCGTGCATGGTGGTATTTTGTCTCAAGTCAAACAACGCGTTTTGCTCTTTTTGACTGAAGCGTTTCAGTTCAGTCAGTGGGGAAGGAAATGGTGAACAGAATGAGGAGTGAGGACTGCTTTATACGAACTGTGATGGAAACACGTGTGGAGGATGACACGCGCGAGGAGAATGTGGAACAGTGCGGAGAGAGGATTGGTGGAGAAGGTACACGTGGCAAGAAGATGGTCGGTCCAGGCGAGAAAGAGGGAAAGGAAGGAGTGAGGGAAAAGCCAATGGAACGTATAGGAGAGTGTCCACAAGCCCCGCAAAGGCGAGGAATGTATATCGCCAAATTGCCAAAAGTTTGCAGATTCTGATGGTATGTTTAAGTTGCCATGTTCACGAGACGAAACTTCTCACAATTCACAAACTTATCATGTACCACTTTGCTCCTATTTATAAGTCCAGTTTGATCAAAAAATTTAGTCTTATTTATAAGTCCAATTTCATGTAATAAATGAGATTGTAACAATTTTGCCCATATTAATTATACTTATAAAGATAGAGAGAGAAGAAATAGTTGAAAAATGTCCAATCATAAATGAGGACAAAGTTGAAAATTTACCTCATAATAATTGATGTAATTACTTTTCCTTGGTATGTGAGATTTGGTCAAGACGGGTGAAGTGAAGTCAATATCATAGCCAACCAATAGCATGTTTACAGGGCAGGGTTTACAATTGGTGTTGGAGGCCAAAGAAAGACATTTGTTTAATGTCATTTCCTTTATTAATTGAGCTGAAAGAAATTTAGACTTAAAATAACGATTAATAATCTATTTTTTTAACCTTGGATCAACAATCCACTTTATCCTGGAAAATCTGAAAATAACTATTAAATTAAACTTTATCTTGTAAAATGATGAGTACCACTCTGGTCCTATTTATAAGTCTACTTTGACTAAATCTCACATACCAAAAAAAGTTAGTTGACACAATGATTATAGGGTTCAATTTTACCCTCATTTATGATTGGGTATTTTTCAACTGTTTATTCTCTCTCTATCTTCATGGGTGCAATTAATATAAGTAAAATTGTCACAATCGCATTTATTACATGAAACTTGACTTATAAATAGGACCAAGATTTTTAGTCAAACTAGACTTATAAATAGGATCAAAGTGGTACATCATTACTGATACTGTACATATTAATTTTTTTACGCGGATGATACATTAGTTTGTTTCTATTTGTAATAGTTCATATCATATCAGTGTTAAACTAATTATTAGTTCATATAAAAAATAATCAGAGTGACGTAAAAAGAAATTTAGACTTAAAATGAGGGTTAATAATTCACTGTGTTTTTTACCTTGATGAATAATCCACTTTATCCTAGCAAATCTGAAAAAAGATAACCATTAAATTAAATTTTAAACATGAATATAGGGGAAAAGACAGATAAAGAAATTTAAAAATAGGGAAAGATAAAAATGGATTTCCAATATTTATAATATAAAAAAGGTGTTAGTGTTTTATTTGTCCTTTTTGAAATTAAAAGGAAATGACATAAATACCATCAAAAGATTTTTATTTTATTTTTTAAAAAAAAAGTAACCTAGCCACGCCCCGCCGACGCCCCGGGGACATACCCATGCCATGCTGGTCCTGGAAGATATGTTGTGTATCAGCACAGTATCAATTTTTTTTGGAAGACATCAGGCACTTGCGTATATCAGCACAGTATCAAAAATTTTTAGCAGTAAAGAAACAAAGGAGGGGGAAATTGTATCATCAAATCCCTCAGAGTTTCTTCCCCACCTCTATTTCACATGCCACTAAGCTACTTACCAAAGAAATTAATCCCCTTAAGACGGCAAGCAATGCAGAAAAATAATGAAAAGCTCTCGCAACAAAATTCAGGCACATCTGTGGGTTAAAGAAATTTACTTTGTATTCATATTCAGCTTCTTAGTTGAAATTATGAAACTATTTTGGCACAACCATAAGGAAGAAGAAAACTAGAGACCAAATCAGAAAGCAAACTGTCACACCTATCTCTAGATTACACATACAAATGCGTCAATATTCTTAGGGTTGTTCTCATTACTATCAGAGCATTTCTTTGCTCATTTCTCTCCTCATTCATACATGTACATACATAAACTATGACATGTGTTTTTACAAACAATAAGCATGCTGGAATTTATACATGACTTATAATCATTTATAAACCTTCAATTCTTCATCATATTCTCTCTTGCGCAACTTTATGCACTCCTCTACTGTGCGCTCACATATCCGTATGGTTGGTTGAGGAAAGTTGGGATTTGGGGGAATCTCAGTAGCAAACGATACTAAACAATGCATGCAAGATAAATACTAATGCATGATATGTTTGCCTTACGTAGGCTCATGTTAACATATATAATGACATTTATATATGCTCAATGCTTCACATTTCTTACTTATGGCCACAGTATCAATAGAAAGTAGAAACAGAGCTTCAATCATTCAGCTATGTTACACATAAATAAGCGGGCAAAACAATTATGCACATCAACACACAAGTAAACATATCTATACATGCAAGTAGAGTAAGTTCACTACTTCAAGTCTTTAGGTCTTCCTCTTATTTTTTTCCCCTAACTATTAAAGTTGCTTCCATTGTCTCTTCTTTGTCACCTCATGGCCCTAGACACATAATCACATGACTTATTATAGTCATGAAAGTGAGCCATGACAAATCAATGTCTAATGGGGCTACACTAGCCTCTAGGACACAAATCTATTATTGGAAGTCACTCTTATTTACAATTCCCTCCAATTCCTCATTTTCGCATATCAAGTTTTTGCTATCAGAATTTTCACCTAACTTTAAAAAAACATAACTTAATCTACAAACCTCCAAATGGCGTGGTTCAAAATTCTATGTAAAGCTATTTAAATTCTCTATATGAGAAAAATATAATTATTGCCATTTATATGCACAAATATCCAGAAAATCCTCAATCAACCAAATTATTCAAAAATTTGTTTCAATTTCAGTGTTCAAACTTTAAAAATTCATATATTACAATCTACTAACCCCTAATGGAACATATTATATATCAAATTAAATATTGGGATGTCTTCTATCAATCAGGAAAATATCACAGTTGTTGCCTGTTGGTCATGATTTACTATTTAAAATTTTATCACAACCAGACTATCTCCCAGAATATGTAATCTGCGGCAACTCTATACTTAAATTCCCACATAAGGATTTTCTATCCAATCTAAACCAAAATCCTTGCCATAGGTTATTCCCACACAATTTTGTGTGTAGAATCCATTTCTATTCTTAAATTTAACAAAATCCAATTCTTTCCTCAGGAACTGATCTGGCCAAACTAAAGGGTTCTTTGACCAAAATTATGTTTTCTCTATCAATGCTTCCGATCGGTTTCTCACATTTACACCACACAAATTTTCATTTTAAACTCATTGGAAGCATCAAAATTAGAAAAATCGCACTCCTTTCCCAAGATTAAGGTCTAACCGAAAATCATGTCATCTCAACAACTTATGAAAACCTCAAGATATTAAGTTCAAATAGGAGCTTATATATACCTCTTCACGATTCCATATCTGGTTCCTCCATCTTGTAGACAGCACCAAACACCTCTAATGAAGAATCCAAAACCATAAAAATGTTGCTCTCACTGAGAGAAACAACATTAGAAAAGACATTGGAAGCTAGAAACACGATTTCGAGGCGAAATTGGCTCGGAAGCTCAAGAACACTAAGTTTTTATCTACATTATATCCTCTTTCTTTTTCCTTTGATGTTTTCACCCTATATTGGGCTACTTTGGATGAAAAATATGGAGGCTAGAGAGTATTAGACTTTAATTCCACATAAGTCCAAGTGTTTACATCTTAAAATGTCGTGTTTTGAGATTAAATCTCAAATTGACAAGTGTCCTCTGAAATCATCTTTCTCCTTTCTCTCTCTTTCTTAGGCGTCCTTTCATGTTAGGAGGAAAGGAAGCATGATGAATTCTCTTGACTCCCTTTTCTGGTGTTCGAGAAAGTCGGGTACATGATTGAACTAGATATAGGTGGATTTCCCTGACTATTGTACTAGGTGACATCCTTAGAGAGAGCTAACACAAAAGTCAAAAAGAAATTGTAATGATGAGGGACAAATGTCATCTTCTTTTGGAGCCAACTAAAAACTAAAGGCTAGGTAACAATTTCTTATTTTTCCAATAAAAAGTAAATATCATCATTACTCATCATTATTTACTTATTAAAACTACTTTAGTAAAGTTTCTTCAATAAAGTTACTTTATTGGTGTAAGCTCAGATTGTGCCACCATGATTTGTGTCTTCCATACTATACCATATGTGCCGCCTCAAGGGATTGCTAAGTTGTGTGTCGGTGTGGGTACATGTGGGACCCACATGGCCTATATCTCTTCTTCCTTTTAAAAAACACAGGGTATATATACCTCCCTAAAAATGCCATTTACACTCCACTACAGATTCATTCATCAAATTGTGCCCATTGAGCCCCCATATAATCTGAAGACTTGTTATCTACCCTGAGGAGCCTAATCACATAGTCTAGGGCCCATAAACACTTGTGTTTGCCATTCTAAATGGCGCAAGTAACCTTCTGCCCTCTAAGGGCGTCATATGTACTTAAATACATGTGCTGTTCTATTTCTTCGACTAACTACAACCTTTAAACCCTCACATAGTGGGAGAACCGTTTTCTTCTCAAAAACTAAATCATAGAGTCCTCGATAGTCTTTATGTCTCTAGTCACTCTTGGAACTCCCCTAAACTGGTTTTAGTAGTCTGCCTAATATAGGCTTATCCTTAAATCTTTAGGTCCAAATTCAAGATATTACACAAAAGCAATTTCACAGGTAGGATCCCTGACTCAGGCCCTGCTAGTTCCACTGATGCTAAATGGGTGCCATGTGTCACCAGAAGGAACGGCAGCAGGGAACCATCTCGTAGATCTGATCGCTTGACATAGTTCGTGTTGAAATAACATGGTTATTGCGCGCGCAAAAGTTGCAGAGAGCCTCTTATTCTGGTTTCTATCAACCACGCCTAGATCGAAATCTAGGTAAATCATCCAGCTCACGCAACCCTCACGGAGGCGGCGAACAAGTTCGCGTTTGATCAAATCTCCACCGGAGCTTTCTTCGATCCCTGGCTTCCCTTGAACTTCGCCTATCGTCTCCATTCTACCTTCAGATAACTCTCTTCTTCAAACATTGTTTTGGGGCAGATTTATGAAGGATGATCTGGGGGCACAATTCACCGATAAAGTTAGATCTACAGAGGACACAAGCCATTAGAGTCGTTGGAGAAATTGTCACCGTTGCTAGAGGAGAAAAGGAAAGAGAAGAGGAGGGAGGGAGAGAATGAGAGGGAGACATAATAAACGTTGTATTTTAGCATCTTGAAAAAATATTTTAGTGTACTGACTAGTACAAAAAACATATTTAAGGATAGTGATTGGTATTGAAAAAATATTTTATGATCTTGAAAAATTATTTTATCTTGAAAAATATTTGGTGATAAAAGATCTTTGTGATACTAAAAGATCTTTAAAAAATATTTCATGATCGTGAAAAATTATTTTAGGATCTTAAATAAATATTTTAGGATATTGATTAGTATTAAAAAAAATACTTTACAGGATCTGATCAATATTAAAAAAGATTTTATGATTTTGAAAAAAAAATATTTTAAGGTATTGATTGATATTAAAAAAATACTTAAAATAATTGATGAAATATTATTTTATGATTTTAAAAAATATTTTAAGATCTTGATTGATAAAAAAAAATTTTAAAATGATGAATCTATTTTTTTTTTTTATAAAAAAAAGTGAACAGTATATATTTTACACGGAAACGGTGTAGTTTGATAAAAAAGGACGGTAGTGGAGGATAAGGAAAATAAGGAAAGCCGTGTCCAATAGGAGGGGTTTAATAAGTAAAAGACTTTTTTATCATTTTCATTTAATTTTAAAAAAGATAAATGAGATTCTTACACCTCTATACTCTATAGTATATATTGAAAGGACATTTTTATCTTTTATCACTGGTAAAGTATTTTTTTCGTGAATTTTCCATGAATATATTCGGTTAGAGATCATTATTCAGTTTCCACGATATTTAGTAACCTTTTAGGGCGGTTTCAGCCCAAAAAAAAATTGGAGGGCATCGCAACAAGATAGAGTACTATTTAAATTGAAAATATCCCTTGACGAGTTCAGAAAGAAATAAGGGAACTGTGAGGCGGCGGATTCCTATTTTTTCCGATCGCGTTTTTCTTCAGATTCTTGACGCTGCTGTGCTTCTTCCTTTCGTTCCTCTTCGATTTCGGTGCCGCTGGTAAGGCTACTCGATACCTGTGAAAATTATCGAGGTGAAGCGGCCATCTAGGGTTTTGTTCCTGATCTGATTGATTGCCGTTCCCCGTTTTTCTTTTGTTTCTTTTTCATCAATTTGATCGTTTCTCAAAACTGATACGAGCCTGCGTTAATTGTGTATGTATTCTGCTGATTTGTAGAAAGTGTTACGGCTTTTTGCTAGCAATTTAGTTTTCAAAGATATTTTTTGAATTTCAGTTTGAGTCTTCTGGAGTTTGTTAGGGTTTCTATTAATTGAACCAACGAAAAATTCTATTGGGGCACTAGGGTTGGAAATTTGAATTGGGCTTAGGGCTTGAATAGATCTTTTCCTCAAAAACTGATTACTGATTAAGGGGACTTGTACTTGTCGATCGCATGGCAGCAGGGTGGGACAATGTTCTGAGGAGAAGAGAATCCTACAAAGATCGTTCCAATAAGGAATTTGATCATTATGGTAATGGTTCTTCTGGCGTGGCAGTGCGTCTATCTTGCAGCAACCGCCATGTCACATATAAGAACGGTCGTAGATCCTCTGATTTTGAGGATTCAGATCCTAGACGGATTGAGTCTTATGGTGAAGTTGTGGACGGTGAAAATCCTCATGAACCACCAGAGAAGAGAAGAAAAATTTCTCCAATTGTTTGGGACTTAGCAGAAAAGGAGATAATATCTTCAAAGAACGGGACAGCACAGGTAACTTCATTGTCTCCTTTTTGTCCATCACAACAAAGCTCTCATGGAGCCAGTGGTGTTTCTTCTGGTGGAGCCGTTAATACTGAGTCTCCAGCTGATTTCTCTAGTATATTACCTCAAGGAAATTCCTGCAATGAGGGTGAATACATTGTTCAGTCTGATAAGGAACATGTGCAAGGTTGGAATATCAAGATGTCAAGATGGTTGTCGGATGATTACTCGCCAAGGAATGCATCTGATGATGATGACGTGCATGAAAGAGAGACATCAAGCCCAGAAAGTGGTGAACTCATATGTGAAAGTTCAGAGGGCAAAAAATCTAGATCATCAAGAAACGGTGCAGGAGTTGATTGTTTCTGCCCTTCAAGTAAAGAAGATTTTGATTCTGAGGAGAAGTTACTTGTGGACAATATGGATGAAGATGAGGAACATAGCAGATCTTCTTATGTTGGTCACCCTTCATCAAATCCTGAAGATGGAGGCTTAGTAGCAATGCAGAGAAACACAAACAGTATCCAGAGTTGCAGAAGTGTTTCAGAATTTGAAATGATCAAGAAAATAAATGAAGGAACTTATGGTATTGTCTATAAAGCTAAGGATAAGAAGACCGGGGAAATTGTAGCATTGAAGAAGGTGAAGATGAATATGGAAAGAGATGGCTTTCCAATGTCCTCTTTGAGGGAAATAAATATTCTCTCATCTTTTAATCATCCTTCTATTGTGGAAGTTAAAGAAGTAGTTGTGGATGATTTTGATGGTGTTTTCATGGTAATGGAGTATATGGAGTGTGACCTTAAAGGCCTGATACGAATGATGAAGCGGCCCTTTAGTATAGGTGAAATAAAATCCTTGATGATGAAACTTCTCAAGGGTGTCAAGTATCTCCATGACAATTGGATTCTTCACAGAGATTTGAAGACATCTAATATTCTCGTAAATAAAGAGGGTGAGCTGAAAATATGTGACTTCGGTTTATCCCGTCATTATGGAAGCCCACTCAAGCCATATACTCCTCTTGTGGTTACTTTATGGTATAGGTGAGCAGCATCGTACAATATGTTTTTGTTTATGTTTGTTTAAGATTGGCAAACTAGCTGTTTATATGATGTATTCATGAATGGTGTATTGGTCGACTGTGCAGGGCTCCTGAGCTTCTTCTAGGTGCTAAAGAATACTCAACAGCGATTGATATGTGGTCAATTGGTTGCATAATGGCTGAATTAGTTGCTAAGTCACCTCTATTCCAGGGAAAATCTGAAATTGAGCAGCTTAATAACGTAAGTTAACAATCCATTTTTTTTTTCATCAGTTATATTCAGTGGCAACTGATATACTAATGAATATTTGATTTTCAACCATCTGCAGATTTTCCAAACCCTGGGCACACCTAATGAGAAAATTTGGCCTGGAGTATCCAAATTGTCTGGATTTAAGGGCAACTTTGTTAAGCATCCGTAAGTTCTTATCCTTTTAAGAAACAAGTTTTTTTAAGTTTTATTGTTAACCTAATCTAATTTTGTGAAATATTAGTGGAATTATCTCATTTTCATGTTCTATTATTACTCTTTTGTATTTTTTTTTTAACTGATCCCTTTAAGTATTTCAGGTACAATCTATTGCGGAAGAAGTTTCCAGTTGCATCCTTCATTGGATCGCCTGTTCTTTCTGAACTGGGATTTGACTTGTTGAGCAAGCTTCTAACTTATGACCCTGAAAAGGTGAGCAATAAAAATTGTTATTATGTGATGATTTTTCATTTGAAGTGTATTTTAGTGCTAATGCGTTTTTTTGGGGTCACTTCACAGAGGATATCTGCAGAAGCTGCTCTTCTTCATGACTGGTTCCATGAAGCCCCTCTTCCAAATTCTGACTTCAATATCAGATTACCTACACAGCGCTGCTAGGACTGTAGGACAGGTACATCTGCTGGCTGCATGTGAGACATCTTCAGGAACAGTGCTATTTTTTTCCTCATGTTTGTTTGTCTCACCTAGTTTACGAGTACTTGTGTAAAGATTGATGTGATTGCAAAGGACAGGGCAATGGTCTCTATGAGTCTTTTGGTTGGCATAACTGGAAGCAACAGATTGATGTGTTGGTTGTGACATAATTGGAAGCAACGGATTGATGTGCAGATGCCCGAGGTGTGACATTATACTTCATTTAAATGTTATATCCAAACTCTGATGAGTTCTCTCTCTTCCAATACATTGTCTTTGCTAAAAGATGTATATATATTTCAGGATCTTCTGTAGCAAATGATGAAATTCTTGTGATGGTGATATTCATATTCCCTTTCCTCCTTTTTCCTTGTTGGTTTTCCGTCAATGAGATGTAAATAATCGGAGAATTTAGTTTTTGTGTTATTACCTTCTTGGCTTATGAGGAGTACTTTTTTATCTTTGCATTTATATTATTATTTCAACAAATGGTTGTTAATTTTTGTGAAGCTATCAATAGATGATATTCCAGGGCTCATTTAGCTGTGAAACCTCTAGTTTTTTTAACTAGATCTTCTGTAGCAAATGATGAAAATCTTTCGATGGTGACATTCATATTCCCTTTCCTCCTTTTTCCTTATTGGTTTTTTATCAATGAGATGTAAATAATCTGAGAATTTAGTGGATGTGTTATCTTCTTGGCCTGTGAGTAGTACTTTTTTAATCCTTTGAATTTATATTATAATTTCACAAATGGTTGTTACTTCTTGTGAAGTTATCAATAGACAACATTCCAGGACTGTTAGTTTTGAAACCTCTAGTTTTTTTTAACTAGTTTATGCATTATCAAGAGTATTTTTATTATCCTTTGCTTTTTTATTATAATTTCAACAAATGCTTGTTTACTTTTTGTGAAGTTATCAATAGATGACATTCCAGGGCTCAGATAATTGTGAAGTGCTGCAGTTTTCCCGCTATATTATGCATTGTTGTCTGTGGATTTAGATTACATTTTGAAGTATCATGATGGAGACGATGGGTAATGTCATAAAGGGCAGAGCAGTTTATATTTAACTTATGCGCACGAGGTAAAATGTATTATCTCCCTCATCTTTCCCATCCGAGATAGTTTTCTCTGGAGGCAACGATGTTCCCACAGAGCATCCCCCCCTTTTTTTTAAGTCTATTTCAACTTAAATGACGTTTAAGTATAATGGTTGACTGCTGTTGTAGTCAGTCGGCTAACGTCTGGATGGTGCTTTGGGACTTTCTGGTTACTGAGGTATGCAGTTTTTCTTCTCCTTCAACAGGGCTGTTGCCCGTTACTTCACAGTATCTTCCCAGTAGGATGATTAATTTGACCCTTTGTTGTGAAGGTCCCTTGTGATATAATTTGTATAGAATAATGGGATAATATCAGTTTGGGGTAACTTCCTTATAATGAAAGGTTGTCACCGTGGAGGACTAGGTAAGGTATTGACTGAGGACCTGTAGCTAGTCTGTTTTTCTATGCTTGTTCACATTCCCTTTCTTTCCCAATAGTACTAATTGAATCTGGTAGCCTTTTATGTTTGCCTTTTATATGTTGTTATTGTGCATTCTCAAATGCCAATAGTACTAATTGAATCTGGTAGCCTTTTATTATTTCATAATAGTAGGTCAAAGGATGGGAAAGAAGACATTGTGGACAAAGTTGGCACCTTGCTCCCGCTGGGTTATGTAGCATAGTTGGGCAACCAAGTCAGATTAACTTTTTGTTCTTTTACATTTTCGTCTTTTGATGTTTGTTTATATTAAGACCGGTTTAACTTTTGCTGCTAAAGGTATGCGTTGGTTTAATGATGAGAAACACCGGATGGTGCATATCATTGTTTCTGTTGCTAATTGATTGTTGTTAGGGGCAAGAGTTAATTTGTAGGAGGCTTACCTTTGTTGGGGTCATGAAGCTGTATTGTTGCTTTGATGCTCTCCTCCCACACATGTAAACGCGTATGTAAATGGTGCAGAAAACTGTATTAAGATTGCTGCAATACCTTTTGTGGAATTAAGTGCCGGTAGTCTTTTGTGTCGAAGGAGCATAAATTTTGCACCCTAACTTGTCAAAGTCACCTGTTGGGTCTTTGTTACCAAGGTTGTCGAACATTACAGTAAAAAAGCCAAGGATGTTCATATGTCAACTTGCATGGCAATATCCAGGTACTGAAATTCGTTGAATTTTTTCTCTTTATAAATATCGTCAAACGGTTGCCTAGTTTTGCTTTAATTAAAATTCTAAATCGCGCGTGTTGTCATGTCACGTTTCCTCCATGTTCTTCTGCCGACAAGTTGTTTCAATCAGTTTTTTGAGGCGGGTTTGTGTACGTGTACACTCATTTTTCCTTAATACAAAATGTGAACTCAATTAACTAAGCGATTTGACTCGCATTTTTTACAAGCTGGTTGCAATACGAAAATGGTGAACTCTTTAAGACTTCAATCTTATAACCTTTTTATTTCATCAAATCTCACTTTGACAAGAGCCGCAATGCAAGTTTTTTGGGGAAAAATCCGCAACAACAATAGTCAAGCAGGTCTCGCACCCTGGTGTATTGTAGTGAATTGCAAATTACATGTAAATGACAACGGTTGTTTTCAATGGGCCAAAAACAAATGTATCCCGCAGTTCTAAGACAGCACCTTCTCGACCTCAGTTGTCACCTCCTTGGGAGGCTTCTCTGCGTGAAGGTTAGCAACAAGGCCTTTCTTTGAATAATAGTCAATAACCTGCGGGTTGTACGCAAATTCCAATGATTAATAACGACCCTATTCCGAGTTTCAAGTGCGATTTCTAGCCAATTATTACCAGATTCTTTTGTCAATGATCTCTATAAAGGCTAATAATTTATCTAGAGTTTTAAATTTTACTCAAGGCAGAGAAGGATGAAAATCATACTGGTTCAGTTTGTCTGTGAAATGCTTCCAGTCTAGATTTCAAGACAGCTGCAGTGTCATCCTTGCGCTGAAGCAGGGGTTCTCCAGTGACCTAAGCAAAACAACAAATTAGGCGAAGTCAATTTGTAACGTAAGATGCAAAGCATTACTACTTCCTTAAGACAACAGTAACTCACGAGAAGAATAATGAATTATAGCCAGCAACTGTGCTGACAAAACTACCTTGCTTTGTTTAAAGAAATTTAAAAATAAACTGGAGTTTCACTTCATATTTAGATGCTAACATTGTACTTCTCGTGATAACAAAATCTTTCAGACATGTCAAAAACTAGAATTTTTTCATTAATATATACATTCACAGATTAGACTTACATCATCAACTCCTGGAACCATCGGTGGGGCAAATTTTGTGTGGTAGGTTCGCCCACTGGATGGGTGTATCCAGCGACCAGTAATCCGCTCTTCAAGGATTGCATCATCAATTGCAAAATTGAGTACCTTGTCTAGTTTTGCTCCCTTCCTTTCAAGCATCTCATCAAGCTGCAAGCAAAGTAAACAAAGGACATCTAAATAATTACATTTCTAGAAGCAATAAACATGCGAATATTTTACTCTTCTGCAGCATCTCATCAAACCGTAAGCAATGGGATGCTATAACAATTCCATATTTAATTGTGATCATATTAAATTTTTGAATATATATTTGCTCTAGCATTCCATATCAATGAACTGCTAAGCTGTCATCAACGGTGTGATACCTTCTGTGCTTGGACCACAGTTCTAGGAAAACCATCAAGAATGAAGCCTTTCTGACATGATGGTTTCTTTATTGCCTCATCTATAATTCCAACAACCAAGTCGTCTGAAACAAGTTCTCCCTGAAAAGCAAACGAGTAAAGCCATATCAATAATCAATTACCGTGTTAAAAAGCGCACATAGAAATAATACCTTACCTTGTCCATTGCTTCTTTAGCCTTGATGCCAAGCGGGGTTTTAGCTGCTACAGCAGCTCTTAACATGTCACCGGTGGCTAAGTGGCACAAGCAATACTCATCCTTTATGACTGGTGATTGGGTGCCTTTCCCTGATCCAGGTGGACCTGCATCGGCATATTCTTAAGCTCAGCACTACAGATGCAGTATAGCAGTGTTAATTACTATTTGCACCCATGCTAAAGTACATCCAATAATGAATTATTTTTCAACCAATCCAATTATGAATTTATGACAAAATGCCAATGCAGCAAATGGAAAATGGTAATAGTCAATACTCCCATTTCATCATCCTAGTATTTATTTAATATTTGTTATTTGAATGCGATCAAACCCTACTAAAGAGCTATTCAATTGTATGCAGAACTAAAATAATAAGCAAGTATTAAACTATATATAAGCTGTATGATATGAAAGTATAAAATAAAATTAGGGAGGAGGAAATAGACGAGGAAAGGAAGAAAACTTAGATGAGTGTCAGAATTCTAACAGGGCTAGGATTCCCCCCCCCCCCCCCCCCCGGGGAAGCTTCATTAACCCAAATGCTGTTATCACATGTTAAATAATAATTAATCTAATATAAGCAACAGATATCAAATTAAAATATCAGTATAAATGTATAAGGATATTGAAAAAAATACTCTTTAAGAACTACACCCCACTAGATGCGGGAATAGTCACTCTAAAATTTTTCTCATGACACAATGATTTGCATGTTCAATTAAGCCAAGCATTGTAATCCATTTTTTTAAAAGCACACGTACATATCCTTCTAATGGAGGCAATCATGTTCGAGGTATCGTCAAGCCCTAAATATGGGTACCTCTCTTGGCATAGATTCGAACCTTAGTTAGCTACGTAGTACGGAACTAGCCCTTTCTGCTAAACCCAACCCCAATGGTACATTTTTTTTTGAATGGAGGCAAAAAATCACTACGTAATAAGGAATTGGCCCTTTTTGCTAAACCCAACCCCAATGGTAAGTAATGTAATCTTTGACAGTCTCTATTTTGCAAATAGAAAGAGAATTATCATATAAAAAGAAATTCCAACTAAAGCAACTTCCCATATAGGATAGAAACTGCTGCATTACACTTCTTATAATAACTTCAGTGACATCAGCAGTTTAACTACTTGAATCGAAGAAAGAAATAAGATATGACACTCCAATATTTCTATTTTGAATAAAAATGTAAGAATAGCTTATCACTAAAAGAGTTGGCCCAGAATGAGCATAAAGAATTCTTAGCAGAAATTATAAAATACATCACAACAAGAAAATCATTTACTTTCAACTTAGAGCTCAATTCCAATGTATTCTTGATCTAATTATTTTAAGAGTTGGAAAGAGGAAATGGCAGAACTTGATTAAGCCAAATATAAACAGCAAAATCACTACAAATCAGGTATTTCTAAGAACATAGCTTATGGTATGAACCTCGTTCGCCTAGTCTGGCAAAGAGAAACCCATAAATCAGGACACACCTTTAATATGACTAACTATTACCAAAACTTGAAAACAAACTTTGAACAGTTAACTTTTATCTAAGTACACAATAAGATACTTTAAACATACTCCTTCAAGTCCTAAATGTAGGACCTTAGGACCGGAAGGTAGTATTATATATTTCTACCAGCAAGAGTCTGACACCAAGCGGTCACAAATATTATCGTGTAGTGCTGTGTCATATCTAATACAAGCAACATGGACAGCCGGACACTGATCCATGTTTTAAAGCGTGCTCAAATGGGCAATGGCATCACTACATACAATGCACCTACCTCAAGTCCTCTCACCCTCAACAGAGAAGGGACCTCTAAAGAAGAAGCATATTTGTTATGACAGCTACCGGGCAAACAAACATGATAAGAAAAACTATTGGATAAGACGTAATATTGGACTCAAACCATTGACCTTGAAAAATAAGGCCAAAACATACAAGCAACTGAATTTAAGACTTTGAAACTCTCATTTAATGTTAAATACTGAAGAAAGGTAATAAAAATCCGAAAAAAACTGAGGAAAGAACCCATGAACCAGCGAAAGAAAATGTTTGAATTTCTTAATGTCCATATCAGGTAAGAGCACTACGCCCAAGTATCTCCAGCCCTAGTGGTCAATAGTTTCTGCAATGATTTATTTATCGGCCACTGGTATATAATTAAAACATTGAAATTCCTAAATGTCCTCCCTATTATGCGATAGCGGCAGCAGCTGCAGAAAACAGATCCTTAAACCAAGAACAGGTTGAACATTTTGTTTTAATTATAACAATCATAAGACAGTTAATAGGTACCTCGTGGAATCCCCAAACGGAACCCTAGTAACGGCACCAACATCACTGAAACATCTAACTTTCTATGACATTCAAATGGTTGTTTCGGATCTGAAGAACTACCAAATCAAAAAAAAGAAAGTTGAAGAGAAAGAAATACCAATGAGGATGAGACGCTTGTCGGGTTTGGAGGAACACTTCATCCGACGGAGAAGCTCAGTCATGAGATCTACAGAAGGAACATCTTCCAAGTTAGAGCTTGCCATTTCGCTTCCTCTGCGTGTTTTGCTCCTTGAGCTCGCGGTTTCTGCAGAAGAAAGCGAAGCAACAGAATCTCGCTTACGTCCGAAAGAGAGAAAGAACAAAGAAAAATATTCTGATCCAATTTCAGCGAAGATTTCCAGCTTCTTACCTTCTCGGATTTCGGACTTGCAACACGAACACCTTTTGCCGTTTCAACAACTTCCCTTAATTGACTTTTTTGCCCTTGTGGTTTGGTTGGTAGGGGTAGGTGCTTGTGTTAGGCGAGGGTTAAAATGGTAGCTGGAACTGTGACCTTGCACAAATTCTTACCTTTTGCTTTCGTAGTGCCTTTCTTTTGTTATTATCTGTTAGTAAATTTTTTTTTTTTATATATATAATTTGTCTGACCGGACCGGGAACCTTATGATCTTATTTATAAGGTAGGTTTATTTTTAATAAAAAAATTAATTTTATTTTAAAAATTTTAATCCTAAAATATTCTTTTTTTTTATAAACGCTTTTTTGAGAACCTTGGTGTTAAGGCGTTGATCTTATTTATAAAGTCTCTTTTGACTAAAAATTTTTCATATTCATATTAATTTTACTAATAAATAAGATTGTGAAATTTTGTTAATGTACCAAGGAAAATAGAGCTTAAAATATACACATTCATAAACGGCGAAAAGTTGAAGATTTACCCCATAATCATCAATTAATTATCTCTCCTCGATATATGTGATTTAGTTAAAAGAGACTTATAAATAAAACCAGAATTGTACTTAAATTCTCTCTTTAATTTAAGAGTGAAATAAATAAAATACCTCTTGTTTTATCATATAAGGTTGTTTTACTAATCAATCTTGTCAATTATACATTTTTCTCGCCCAAATACCAATTACATTAACTAATGAAAATATGGTAATTTTCCGTCGATCCTTTTGGGTTGTTGGAAATATTTATTTTATTCAATAAATTATTGTAATATCATTTTCCTTAATTTTCAACAAAGATGTAGAACCTATAAATGTTATGATTTGATAATTTATTAATGTGAGCTTTTCGAATATTCGAAGTTTATTTGTTAGTTAATGACTATCAGCAGCTCATTTGTCAATCAATACACACACAAGATACATGAAACCTAGCGTGAGAAATATAATTCATTTTTCAGACTCCATGACCCATTTTCAGTTAGCAAATCTTATCAGATTAAAATGATGGCTTATTACTTGATGTGCGTGTGGTAATTAAAATCAAACAGCAAGGGTAACTGTGACAATAGGAATTTGAAAAATGATTTGAAATGCCTTTTTAAATTTCTAATATGAATCATGGAAAATCGAAGGGTGAAAAAGATGCTTATGACAAAAAAGATAATAGCCGTGCAATACAATACTGATGCCCAAAATTGTTGAAACAAAATTTTTTGTGATGAGGGGAAATCAGACATCTAAATTACTGTTAGCACAAAGCAGGCGACAAAAATACTTCTACAACAAAACCTGCAGCCTCTTGATTTACTCATCATCCTCATTTTTGGATTTCTTCTTCTTCTTCTTCTTAACTTCTCCATTTGCCATGGCATTATTTTCATCATCCTGAGCGGCCACATCCTGCATCTCCGTGTCCACCTCCAATTTCCTCTTCTCTTTCTTCTTCTGTTTCTTTTCTGATTTTTGATTCTCTAGTGCATGACCATTTGTAACTCCGTTGGGCTTATCAACAGCCATTTCTTCAACTCCGTTTGCAGCAGCAGCAGCTTTTGCCTTCTTTTTGCCCTTCTTGCCAGATGCTTCTGTAGCAATCTCAGTATCTGCAATAATAACTATGGGTCAGCCAAATTAAAAAGCTACAGTTGAGCAGAAAACAAACGTGTTTCTCAAATCCCCATGTATTATGGCAATCGCGAGTCAGAATCAAACAGTCTTGGAGTTCAAAGGATAAATTAAATGAGACAGAAAGAGGTAAAAATAACTCGTGTCGTTGAATCCCACAAACCTTTATCTTGAGCACTTTCAATAGCAGCCTTCATGACATCAATGTTCTTACGAGGGGCAACCCCCTTGTCATAAAAGTCAAGTCGCTCCTCAACTTGCTCACGGAGTTTCTCTCCAAAAGCTGTACTGCTCATTTCTGCAACAAGTAGAACGAAAGTATTTCAAACGGAAGGGTGTGGGAGTAATACTAGTGTCTAGTATAATACATTTCAGAAATTAGCAAGTTAGAAGCTAACCAGAAAAGCAGTCTATGCGTGATGCAATTGAACACTTATTCGAAAGATAGCGAGCCATTCGGCCTTTGTTTTTTGCAGATGCTCGACCAATAAAGGATGAGTGGAATATCAGACCATATTTGGGAGTATTGCCTTTGGTTTTCAATGCCCTGAATACACCAAAGCAAGATTAACAACTGTGTTCTCTAAGCAAATTCAATGGAGGTGTCCAAATTAAATACTCCCTCCAATCCTAATTTTTATACTACAAACTTGGTCTTATAATTAAGATCAGAGGTAGTACCAAATTAGCTATAGCATATATCCTAGCACTAATGAAAAACCAAACACCTTGTAGTTTTACATCTGGAGCACCTTTTTAGTTCCTAAGATTGCTAATAAATTCGAGCAATAGTTAACCAAAACAAGAGGTACTAAGCAATAAACCTGAACAAAGCTTTTTCTGCACCAAGAATTTGAAGAGTAGAAGAGGGGCACTTGGCCAAATTAGTGAGGCTTCCAGCATGTGAAATCAATCGAGCGCCAACAACTTCACCAATCAAAGAGGCCAAATTTGGTGCAATATCATTCATCTTAGTAACAAGATAATCATAAAGCTTCCTCCTATACTCAGATAGGTTCATTACCCTTTGAGCAAATTGCTGGACATTGATTAGGTCCACGGGAGACAAATCCTGCCCTGTTGAAAATCAAGAGAGCATGGGTTTTATAAAGAGAATAATGCTAAAATTATGCAATACAAGCACAAGAATCCTACCCATAGATGCCTTGGCAGCTTCCACAATCTCTTTTGCCTTGTCCTCATCTCCAACTATATCTGTTAAGCCTGAGATATTGTCCTCAGACAGCTTTGACTTATCTTCAATATATTTTGCAACTCTGGCATATAGATAATTGTCATTTACAATCTTCGCCAGTTCAGGAAAATGCCACGAGTACCATTCCCTGCACAGATTTGATGAACCAACATATAATAAATATTAAGATGCACTAAATAAGTTTATAATTATTCAAAATCATGCTTCAAATATCACCAATTTTCCAAATAAGTAAAATTTACAGAATATGATGATGATTCCGGATTTGATTATATATGTATTGTTTTGTACATTTGTCAAATAATATACCTGACTCTCATAGAAAAAGAATTGATATCTTTATCAAGTGTGTCAAGAAGGAAGATTGCTTGAATGACCATATTGTCAACTCGGTTAACATTAAATTTCACTTTTGCCCTGCTGTAACTATGCCCCAGACCAAGTTGAGCTTTTTCCAAATCTCCGGGCTATGGAATTACAGAAAGTCAAAGAAAAATGAAACTAAATTAAAAAGAATAGAGAGAAATGTGATTAAATTAAAGGGGCAAATTCATATCCTTGGCATAAAAAACAAAAACAAAAACTTAAAGGACGCAGAGAAAATGCTAACCTTGAGATCATTGAGAAATCTATCAAAATGGAGCCGAACTCCTCGAAGCAGCTCACCCACAAACTCATTACTTTGACATGGAATTTTTGACACTTCAGAGATCTGAGAACCAATCTTAGGATCTACTACACCTAAACTGAACTTTGCCTTCTTGCCTTCCTTAACTTTTGGAAGATTAATCTCCAGGAAACTTCTCAGTTCATCAGTCAACAGACCTGAAAGCCAAACATAATTAATAAGAAAGAATCAAAGATTTGCACCATCAATTGAATCATCAAATTTCAATTTTGTGCAAAGATATGCATATCAGTCATGAACCCAGATGGTAGCTTTATATAAGCAAATACACAATATTGACCCCAGCCAAGCATCATTTAAGTGTGTTGACAGACAGAGATTTGCACCACGAATTGAACCATCAGATTTCAATTTTGTGCAAAGATATACATATCAGTAATCAAGCCAGATGATACTTTATATAAGCAAATACACAATATTGACCTCAGCCAAGAATCATTTAAGTGAGTTGACGGATAGAGACGAATCTTTATTTGCTTAAAAATTAAACATGTAGCTGGAAACAGAAGTTCGAAATTCAATCTCTTGGATGTTTCTCCAGACCAATTAATGGTTGCATGGGAGGATGTGATGATGTGGAACGTCGGACATTAAGTTAACAAATTAAGAAGAACAAACGTTTTCAAACAGCCCAAATCAAGGTCCAGCTTCTCGAAGAGACAGCAATTACAATCTAGAAGTAAGTAAACCGATCAACAACCAAAAAAACCACCAAAATTGCATGTCTCTCGCTAACATGACTTGTGAGACACTCCAAGAACAACTAACGGTTACTAAATATTAAATTGCAGGTTGCTTTTCCATCAAACGTTAAAAGAAGCAAGAGACAGAATGCAAATAAGCTGTCATGAAGTGAACCTTGATATTCAGTCACCACGCGAGCAGTCTATGAGATTCTACAAACACATACCAAAACTAACACGTAATGGCGCTCGGAATACGAATTGGATCAAAAGTTCAAAACGCGGCAAAAAACCTGCACATTCAGGATCAGAACTGAGGGAGGTTACCTTCAGAAACAGAGTTGCATTGCTTAAGAGCATCAAGAGCCGATTGGAAAGGAGAAAATGCCGCAAGCTGCACGACCTTACCGAACCGGTTCAAGTCGGAAACAGAGTTCCGAACCGCTTCGGTGTTCTGCCCAATCTCATCGAGGCCATGAGCATGTAATAGGGCGTAGCCAGAAGCGGATTCGTAGAGAAGGTAAAGAGCCATTGAAGAAAGAAACCCTAGACCAACGACAGCAATATGGGGGCGGTAGATGGAGGAGGGAACCAGACCATTTGAAGATTACGGCGCAAGGAGTAGGGTTCAGGGTTTTAGTGCAAAACTGACCTAGTGTGTGAGGAATCTCATCCGTCCGATAGGCATACTTGAGTTCTAACTCCTAGGATGTCTGAGTAAATCTCATCCGTCCGATATTCATACTTGAGTTCTGACTCCCAGGATGTCTGAGCAAATATCGTTGAACTTGTTGCGACCAATGCCGTATTATTTACAGCCTTTCAGCTTGGGAATACAACTTTTTATCCATTAGAATTATAATTGAGAAAATTTCAAAAAAAAAAAATACATTGAAAACGGTAATGTTAATATATAAAAGGGTTAAGGTCCAGATTGACCAACAAACTTTTACTCTAGGAGCGCCGAGCACAAAAAAATTTTAAGTAAACCAAAACTACTAACAAACTTTTAAAATGGTAAAGGTAGCACAAATCCGTTAGAAGCAAATTAACTCTGTTACTCTGATTGGAATTGTTGTAGATGTGGCATCCACGTGTCAGCTACCTCGTCCCTCAACCCTCAAGGATCTTTCTCTGCAACACACACACAAGAATCCAGCAACACCCAAGTAGTTATGGTCCATTGAGTTCCAGGAAGCCATTTCTGGCTCAACTCTTTCCCATTCCTTCGCCGATCCACAACCCACAAACACAACCGGTCACAGCCGTCGAACCTGCAACTTCAGGTGCCTTTTTCTGGCAACCTTTTTTTTTCTTTAATAAAATTTCTGGCAACTTTAATGGGAACGTACCCAAAAATGAATAACAATAATTTTTCCAATGCATGTAATAGATTCAGATCAAAACAGGCCATGTTAATCTAATAAATAATTATTAATAACAAAACCACATAATTCCAAAAAAAAAAAAAAACGATCCATCTTGTCTTCCTCTTCCTCAAGATCACGACAACTTGAATGGGCCATCGCTGTTTTGATTTTTCTGCATATCTTTATTACAAGTTACTTATCCTCATCAACTTCTTCTTCTTCCCTCAAGCCTTCCATTAATTGTCTATTTATACATATCCCCCTGACCTCCACTACTTCACTCATCACTCTCTCTGATTTTACCTATCTTATCCCGATACCATGGCTCCACCACCTACAGTTTCCGTTTCCTCGTCGAAGCCTCCCAAGCTTCACGCCTCCGACATCGAAAGCATCAAAGCCTTCGCCAACGCCAATGGACTCTCCTCGATTCCTTCCTCCTACTATTCTCTAGTTGAAGCCTGAGACGACGTCGCCGACCACCTCGCTTCCTCCATCCCCGCCATCGGTTTCTCTCTCCTCACCTCCGACCTCCCTCAGCTCCACGCCGACACCGTCTCCCAACTTGTCAAGGCCTGTGCCGAATTGTTTTCCGTTGGAGGTTAACAATGTGTGAATATTGTGGCAGGTGATGAACCATGGGATATCGGAGAAGCTGATGGAGGAGGTCATGAACAAGGCTCACGAATTCCATAACTTGCCGGTGAAGGGAAAGAAGGAATTCGGAACAAGGGTCCCTGGGCACCCATCCGACACGGCACAAGCTCCTCCCCTCAAGCAAAGAAGGTTCATTACTGGAGAGATTAACTTGGGTGTTGCTAGATTCTTGTGTGTGTGTTGCAGAGAAAGACCCGTTGAGGAAAGAGGTAGCTGACACATGGATGCAACAATTGCAGTCAGAGTAATAGAGTTAATTTGTTTCTAACAGATTTGTGTTACCTTTACCTTTTTAAAAGTTTGTTGGTAATTTTGGTCCGCTTTAAAGTTTTTTGTGCTGAACGCTCCTGGAATAAAAGTTTGTTGGTTAATCTGCACCTTAACCCTATATAAAAAGTACATGCTCCCAAAAGGTTAAGAAACCACTGGCTACCAAAACCCTTTTTAAATGTAATGCATAAATATATACTCTATAATACAAAAATCAGTTTGAATGCTCACTGTGATGATAGCTGAGAGCTATTCATTCATTGTAATAAGATCTGCATAGTTTAAATAAAATTTTAATAGTCCGGATTTAATATTTTTAACCAATGATTTATAAATTAAAAATTCATTTTTTGAAAAATTGACAGTAAAGAGATTATATTTATTTTAGATTTTGTACATATTAAAATAATTTTTTTCAAAGATTTAAAGTAAAAAACCATCTAAATTAGATTTGAACGGTCTGTAATGATGAGCACTGAAATTGATTCCCTACAACAAATGTGACATTGTATACCCCTATAATGCGACATTTATGAAGATATTTAGCATTTCAGTAACATCATTTTCTACTCACACCATATCTTAATATAAGATCTATTCACATAATTTGATTGGATTAAGGAAGCTAGTTAAATTGATTCATATGACATATACGTTCTAAAATATTCTAATCATCTTTCTTAATTTTTTTCTTCCCTCTTCTCCTTAATTATTGTTGAAGGTGAATCAGTGGGGGTAAATTATAAAAATATTAACAAATATAAAAAATAAGTTTTATATTTAGAATAAGATCCATTCTCCAAATAGATTTCAAACTAAAGACGGGAGGAAGAAATACTTTTAACAAGTTTTACATTTGAGGAAATTCAACTAATTTAGTGAGGATGAATGAAATTGACTATATTTGTCAATTTCTACAAGTAAAAATGTGATATTTTGATCATTGATTACTCTTATAACACCACAACATTTATAAAATTATTTACCATTTCAATAATATCATTAGCTACTAGTTTTAATTAATTTCACATTTAGAAAAACTCAAGTAATTGGGTAGGAGTGAGAAAGTACTTTTGCAAATAGATTCTTTCTTCTCTATCAATGATTTTAACTTTAAGGGCCGTTTGGTACAAGGAAAATTTAAAGAAGGAAAGGAAGATTAAAAAGATGAGCGAAAATGGGCGAAAAAAGATGAGTTGTTTGTTAGGAAGAAAATGAAGGGGTGGTAGTTGGTAAAGAATTAGGAAAAAATAGATAAAAAAGAAAGGAAGATTTTACCTTCAAAAGAAATTAATTCAAAATAAAAAAGGAAAATATTTTTTTTTTGCTAAAATATTTTTTTAAAAAAATATGCTCTTGTTAAGTTTAAACTCATGTTAAAAAAATTCGCTAAGTTCAAACTTCCCGCCAAGTTTGAATTTCAGGGATAAATCTGTCCAAAAATGTGAAGTGACGTGGGTAATTGAGATCCCATCAATTTTGGTGGGATATGATCTTCTCACATATGAGGGAAGATTTGTGGGCGAAATTGTCAAGAAAATACTCAAACAGAGGAACTTGTCAAAGTTCTTTTCCCCCACTAATTCTTTATACCAAACAAGCCCTAAGAAACTCCACGGGTGCTCTGTGCGGGTGTAATGAGTAATGACCAATGCTGGAAATTTCTCATCTCTAAGGAAGAATACATTTTGTGAAGGATCCAATGGGCGAGGTGATTACAGCAGTGATTTGGACTAAAAAAATGGATAGAATTTGTTTTATGAAAGAAATATAGAAAATATTTTTGATATAAGAAAGCTAAATATGAGCCCAAGCCCACTATTAGCTTATTTTCGGAAGTTATTTTTGGGCTAAAAAGCCCATTAGGACAATCGCGAACCCAGACGTGGTCACTTCACGTTTTCTGCTCCCCACCGTTATCTCTACCTAATATATAAATCCGTCATGAACGTAACATATCTAATTACGTGGATGTGGCATAAGTAACTTCATCTAAGAAGACAGGACCAAAAAATCGACTATTTAAAGAATATTACATATATAATTAAGTAAAAGTGTAATAAAAAATAATTATATTTCATATATGGTAATATATATAAAAGAAATCCATAAGAAGGTTAATTGCCAACATTATATTATGAAATACTCAAATAAATACTCTCTCATTCCCTATATATATAAGAGCGCTTTAACTGAATCGTATGATTCTAAAAAATAATTAAAAGTAATAATTATGTAGAAAATTAACTTTTTCCCCAAAAATTCCCCTATTTATAAATGGTTGAGAGAATAATAATAAGAAAATGACAAAAGAGAATATATGTAGTATGATAATTACTTAAAGACAAAATATAAAAAAAATGCATTTATTATCGAGAAAAACTCAAAATGAATCTTACATTTAGGAACAAACTCATTCAAAAGAAAGGCTCTTTTTTTTTTTTGGATAAATAAGGTTTTGGAGGGGACATCGAGCGTGATCAAGACGCCGGCCTGTGGCGATGAAGACTTACTGCGGGGACTTTACGAGATCGCTCGGGAACCCACGATCCAGCGCTAATCCCGGATCCCTTACCATCTATACATTGGCAAAAGAAAGGCTCTTACATATACCATGTAACACCATAAAACTACAAATGGGCTAAAAATATATTTGTCTTTTTTTACAGTCATTTTTTGAAATTTTTTTTAGTATTTTCCATTAAGACCAAAAAAACCGTCAGGTTTTGTAAATTTGGGGTTCAAAATCACTAATGGCCAAGCTCCAATTCAGTCCAGCTGAACCATAAAAACAGTTTTTTTGATCCAAACCGAATTGTTCGGAAGTTTGAGTAACGGTTCTCAAATCAATCATTGATATGGTTTCCTTTTCCTACTACTTCTTACAAGAAGATTACATCAATTGGGAGATTGTCTCTAATGGATAAACAAAATTGGATATCTCTACTTTGAAGATCATCCAAGCTTGCAGATTCAGTGTGTTCATAACATTTTCATTTCACATCAGATCTCATAAAAATGTGGTGATACAAGAACTTCATCTCAATCCAGATTTATGGCATCTTACATGCTTCTCTTCAAAAGTTGACGATTTTGCATTTTAGTTCAGTCAATTTTACTTTTCCTGATTATCGAGCTTTGTAAGACTCAATTCTCTTAATTTATACTCCCACGTCCTAATTATAAAATCTAGTTGACTTTTTTTTTTTTGGAGAGATTAAAGAAGTTTTAATTAAATTATTTTAGTATTTTTATTTTTATTTTTTCTTCAAACTAATTAGTTTAACTAATAAACTAATATATAATCTAAGGATACACAACATATGAAATGATTAAGTAACTTATCTAGCTTCCTTAATTTCTCCAAAGAAAGTCAACTAGGTCTTATAATTAGGACTGAAGGTAGTATCATTTTGTCTGGATCTCAAAAAAAAAAAAAATACTCCCTCCGATCTTAAATATAAGATAGAGTTGACTTTTTAAAAGGAGATTAAGGAAACTAAATAAGTTACTTAATCATATCATATATTGTGTATCCTTACATTATATCAGTTTGTTAGTCAAATTAATTAATTTGAAGAACAAAATATAAATACTCTAAAATAATTTAATTAATTTCCTTAATCTCTCAAAAAAAGAGTCAACTACGTCTTAAATTTAGGACCGGAGGGAGTAGATGATAGGGTAGAGTAGCAAACACAACCAACAGGATATTCTATGCCCAAAAAAACCCTAATGCTAACCTTTAGATCACATGGAATAAAAAAAAAGTTTTACTAAAACACAGATTACATAATCACTCTTGGCCAATTAAAAATATTGATACATGAGATCATCAAGCTCTAAAATATAGTATAAAGTGCTTACAGGAAGACAACCTGTCAAGACATGGGAGGCAGCTAAGCCAGCACAAGTCCCAAGGTCATGTGCCCTTGTTGTAAATAAATATAGATACTCATCTCTCCTAATCCAAAAAAATCAAAATTAAATATATCCAGTTATCGACATATAGATACTTATTCCAATGTTATTTATAAGAGTTTGACAAATAAATTATACGATCTAAGAAAATAGTTAAAATTAATTAAAAATAACAAACATATTTGAAATATATTTTTTTCAATGAGGCCTATATTTATGAGAGGCAAGTAAGAAAGAAATAAAGTAAATATATGTATTATCAATTTTTTAATTAATTCAATATATATTTTCCTAGAAAAATTTATTAAATATTCAAACAACTCTTATTGAAGTCTTATATAAATAATTAAAACCATTTAAATTTTAAACTCTTATAAAAGAAACTGAAAAAGTATATTCATTTGCAGTCTGTGGAGTCTGACAATCTTCTTGTTGTTTTCTTTTTTAAATATTATAATTATATGACCATGCCATACACTTCCAAGAAAATTGAGCTCCAAGGAAGGCTACAAACTACCACAGGCCACAGGCACTCACTTGCACATGAAGGGTAGCTTTAAGGGTCAAGCACAAGAATCAGAAAATGAGTGCTCGTAGCTCTGGCAATACAAGGAACTTTTATGACCTTTTTTAATAATTTTTTCTATAAAAGTATAAATAACTTAGGGAAAATTCTAAATAAATATCTTTTGAATTTGTAAAACCCCGTAAATCTGTCGAATTTGTTAAAAAGGGCCGTCTGAAAGGGACCTAGAGGATGCAAAGGGTGAAATTATTCTTTTTCATGATGTTTTAAATATAAAAAAACATTAAATCGCCCCCGGTGAAATTATCAGTGACTAAAATGAGACTTTTTTTATGGATTAAAAAGACTTTTTAAATAAATAAAAACACCTTCCTCCCTCCCCACGGCCAAAACGGCCCCGTATTTTTTCCGCACGGCCATAAAAAAACATTAAAACACCACCCTCCCCACCCGGCCGGCCACCCCCGCCGGCCAGCCACCCCGACGGTGGTGGTCGGAGGTGGTGGCTGCCAGCGGCGTGTTGGGCGGGTGGGAGGGAGGAGAGTGTTTTAATTTTTATTTATTTATTTAAAACTAAGCGAAAAGGATAATTTCACCCGAATTTCCATATCCCCATCAGCGCCTAAGACTCCCAAGTCCTTTTTACAAATTCGTCGACTTCTTCAGAGGTTTTTATAAATTCAAAATGTATTTATTTAGAATTTTCCCATTAACTTAATTATACTATAAATAAATAAATAAAATGATTATAGACCATGGATAAATGTGAAATCTTATGAAATGCGTGGGTCCTGTATTTATATCCCTGTCAATTCCGAAGATAAACCAATTGATTCGCATCCTGAAACAGTATTAACTAACAAAAATTGGTTCAATTCTTAAACATAAGATTGTGGCTACAAATCTCATAGATGTAAAAATCTTATTGGTGGATAATTTATAAGTATATTTGTAAATGCTTTTTAAATTTGAAGGATTTTTTAATTCTGATTAGTGACCCAACTCACCTTTTTGTTAGCAGAAAAACAGTATTTATTTTCAGTGAAACGAATGAGTACGGACGGGTAGATGGTAGATAGATTCATCCTTCCTGCTATTAATTGAATTTTCTTCCCAACTGTTCCATTTTCATATATTGTGGTCTGAAGCATAGGCATGACTGACTCACTCTCTGTCTCTCCCCTTTCCACTACGCTAGAGGGCAAAGATTAGCTTGCTGACCTCCATTATTGCTTCCTTGAACAAAGAGCTCCACCATGTGCAGGTACTAAATGCACCAAAATTTAGGTACCCCACCTTGGTTTTCACTTTTCAAGCAAAAAAATCACAGAATTTATGCATATATTCCCACCACAGCTTCTATTTCTGACTGCTCTGCTTCTTGAAACAGAGAAACTTTTCTTTGACCAAAAAAAAGAAACAGAGAAACTTTTCATGGAGTTTCATGACTTTGTTCTGCTACTCTGTTTTGCTTCTTGGTCCTTGTGTTCTGCTTCTCAGTTACAATCATCTCAAACCCAAGTGCTTCTTCAACTAAAGAAGCACTTGGAGCACCCAAAACAACTTGATATATGGAAGGATCGTTGGGCTTCTTTTTGTTCTTCTTCTCCTTCTTCACAAGTAAATGTCACATGCCAAGGGAATTTCGTCACTGAGCTAAGCATAGTGGGCGATGCTAACCCATCAAAGGTTAGGAATTTTGATGGTTTTCCTGTTCAGAGTCAGACATTGTCAGGGAACTTCTCTATGGATTCTTTTGTGGCCACTCTTGCCAGGTTAACTAGCTTGAAAGTTCTTCGTCTTGTTTCTTTGGGTTTGTGGGGTCCACTTCCTAATAAAATCCAGAGGCTTTATGAGCTTGAACATTTGGACTTGAGTTCAAACTTTCTCTATGGGTCAATCCCTCCAAAGATTTCTGCCATTGTGAACCTTCAAGTTCTTGCACTTGATGACAACTTCTTCAACAGTACAATTCCCATTTTGTTCAATTCTTTGACTAATTTGACAGTTCTTGGCTTGAGTAATAACAGATTGAAGGGTCAGTTAGGAGATTTTAGTGCTTTGAATGCCTTACAAGTGCTGGATTTGAGAGACAATAGATTAGACTCTACACTACCAAATATGCCAAAAGGGTTAATAAGGCTTTTTCTGAGCAAAAACTCGTTCTCTGGTGAAATTCCCAAGCAGTATGGTCAGCTAAATAGGCTTCAACAGCTAGACATTTCATTCAATACAGTCACAGGATCGCCTCCTTCTGAGATTTTCTCTTTGCCCAATATCACTTTCTTGAATTTGGCATCAAACATGTTAAGAGGTTCTCTTCACAACAATTTAAAATGTAGCAGTAAACTCAGGTTTGTTGATATCTCACACAACAAATTAATGGGTTTCTTGCCTTCTTGTCTGGGAACAGAGCCACAAAACAGGGTTGTTAAGCTTGAAGGAAACTGCTTATCCTCTAAGTTTCAGCATCAGCGTGCAGTATCATACTGCTCAGAGGATCATGTGAAGAAGAATAACACTTCCAGAGTTGGAATTTTAGTTGGTATAATTGTTGGAGCTTTTTTAGTAATTGTGGTTCTGACTTTGGGAGTTGTTGTGTGTGGACGGTTTTGCCATAGAGGGATTTCAAAGCATCATCTATTGAATAAAACAGTTCAAGATAGCTCTAAAGCTTCAGTTGGGCTCTCCACTGAGATTCTGGCTAATGCAAGTAGGTTGTCTTCATCTTTTAACACACTGGTGAAAAGTTCAAGTATATATTTGTTCCTAAAAGATGCATGATTCAAGTACTGGAAGGATTGAATTGTATTGTACTTGTAGTAAATATTTTAGGGATAGAGAGTACATTTCCTCTTATCTTAAATCATGGGGGGATGATAATATTTTTTTTCTGGCCATTATTAATTGAGAACTAAAGAACATAAGTAGCGAGAGTGTAGTTTTATTTTTTATTTGCTAATTTTCAGGATTTATTTCTCAAGCTTCCAAGTTAGGCAAAGAAGAGCTGCCCATGTGTCGGCCCTATTCTTTTGAAGAGCTTAAGCAAGCTACAAATAATTTTCACGACTCTACCTTCATGGGTGAAAATTTATATGGGAAGGTAATATTTAGTAAGAGACAACTTACTATTCAGTTTCTAAGAGTCATCATCAGGTTCTCTGATAATAACTTGATATGTGCGTTTTCTTACAGCTCAAAGCCATATGGTTAAATCTTTAGGATTCATTCACAATATCATGCAAGTTCTGTCTAAATCCCGTTCCAAAACATAAATCTGAACATCATTGAATTTAGATGTCATATATATAACTACCCAAACAAAAGAAGGAGAACCTCGACATAACGGTGAGGTTGTTGTCATGTGACCTGAAGATCACGGATTCAAAACAGCCTCTGCGTTTGAGGTAAGACAATGTGCATCTATCCCTCTCCAGACTCCACCTGATGGGAGCCTCATGCACTTGCCACCCGATAACTACTTAAACAGGGAAAAGGGGAAGCACAAAAAAAAGATGATGAAAAGCCTGCATTAATCAATACCTACAAGTCACAACTAAATCTACATCAATCTTTTCCTTCTTTCTTTCTTTTCCCTATTTTTTTTCTAGGAACATGACACAATGATGGGCATTAAACTAAAGTCGTGAATGACTAACATGCGTGTCAAACGCTAGAAGCTCCATTTTTCTTATTAATATGTGGACAATCATTAGAGTGCATGCTTCATATTATTGTGAGAAGGGAAACTCATGAAAACCTCTCCCTTGTGTTACAGCTTTACAGAGGAAAGCTAGAAAATGGGAAGCAAGTTGCAATAAGGAGCTTGCCACTGTCGAAAAAGTATTCGTTCAGGAATTTCAAACTGAGGTTGGATTTGCTTGCAAGGCTTCGTCATCCTCATTTGGTATCTCTTTTGGGTCACTGCATCGAGGGTGTTGTAGCAGAAAATAATGGAACAAACATATTTCTCATATATGAGTATGTTCACAATGGAAGTTTCCGGAGTTACTTATCTGGTAAGACCATCACTTGCAAGTTCACTTTCTGAATTCTGAAGTTTTTGATTTTGTATGAAACTTCTTAATTAAATCAGCATTGTATGTGTAGGAGCTAGTTCCGGCAAGGTTTTCAGTTGGCCCGAGAGATTGGCGGTTTTGCTTAGCATTGCCAAGGCAGTTCACTTTCTGCACACAGGAATGATACCCGGTTTCGTTAAGAACCGGCTCAAAATGAACAATATATTGCTTAGCGAGAATTGGACGGCAAAATTGAGTGACTATGGACTGTCCATTATCTCAGAGGAAGCTCACAGAAGTGAGGTATGGTTTCCTGTTTTTTTCCCATTGTTGGTCTTGCAAAACCTTGTTCACATCAGTTATTACAATTTATCTTGTGTTTTGTAGGGAAAAGGAGAAAATGCTGGATCATGGTAAGGATTTTCATTAACTAAAGCGACTCATTAATTTCTTGTCACACAAGAAATCAGATGAATTCTGATAGATTTATCAGAATTTCAGCAGTAGTTGAATATAAATGTATACACATTGCTAGGTCCTTCTTTGAGTTTTCTATATGTGAGTGATTTTCTCAATATCTATAATTTCAGGGAAATGATAAGATTAGAAGATGATATTTATAGCTTTGGATTATACTACTTGAGGCACTTCTTGGACCTTCAGTATCTGCTAAAAAAGAAGCAATTTTGCCGACTGTAACGGTATGTATTCATCTTGTTCGGTATATAGAGTGAAGAGAATGGAAAGCATCTAAGCACAAAGAAAAAGTAGTTTTGACAGTGCCTTTGGTTAGAACAGATTTATGACCAAAGTACGTGCATATGATTAATCAAAATCACACAATAACTGGAAAGAAGTTACAAATCCCACTTCATTCAATTTGCTTTTTTCTGCAACAAGATCCTTTAGCCATGTGATAGAAAGTAACATGGGTAGGAATAGCATTTTTTTTAGTAGCTTCAATGACCGTACAGAGTAGGGTAAGTGTAATGATATCATAATCTTCATGATCTTCATAATGATTGATTTTAATTTATTTGTCCCTCATGAACGGGATGTTCTTTGTTAAAAATCTCATAACAAAGCATATCACATTCTCATGTAATTAGATAAGTTCCCATACATTTTTAGGAGTATGAAGAATGAGCCGTGTTGTTTATGACTTAAAAACAATATACTACCTCTAGTTTCAAATATAGGAGTTAGACAAGAAGTTTAATTTGGTCTTAAACATAAGACCTAGTCCACTTTATCTCCCAAATTTTAGTTTTTTTCCTCAAAATATCCTTATTGCACATGGTAAGAGAGTTTCCATTAAGAAGGGGTAACTTTTATGGAAATGATTAAAAAGGGTATTTTAGGGAAACCAACACATATTTGTTACCAATAACTAACTACACTAATTTTCCTAATATCTGCAAATTAGTTATTTAGCTCTTATATCAAGGACTAGAGGGAGTAATTCTTTTTATAATATTGATATTGAAGTTCATGGTTTCTCGGGTTCGTTCAGACTGATGACACTGAATTATATTATACTGTAAATTGCAGGCGTGTTTCAGCAGTGAAGATGGGTGGAAGCAGATAGTGGACCCAGTAGTGCAAGCAAGTTGCTGCCAAGAATCTTTGTTGATTGTGATTTCCATCACAAACAAAAGCATTTCCACTGAATCTTGGAGCCGACCTTCCATTGAGGATGTTCTTTGGAACTTACAGTATGCTTCTCAAGTTCAAGAAACTGCTGATGCTGCAGATCACAGATTTGATCCTACTGCTACACCACATCTCCATCAGTAACACAATTTTGAACTTTTCTTCTGAAACATAACAACAATGGTTTCTAGTATTCTATGACTACTAGCAACTATGATCTAGTAAAAATATACCTGTAGTTTGTTAGGAACCAAATTCATATTCACTCAGGTCCTAAATATCACAAAATGAGTCTTGTGTTTAGGACTGGAGGGAGTACCAAATTTCTTAACTTTTGTGAACAGAACTGCTTGTTACCATTGGTTAATATACCAATAATGGCATATTCTATCCATCCTCTGTTAGTGTTTGCTTCAAGAGAGTGGCTTGTACTGTTAGTATAACAAACAACTCAACTGACCAAATGTTTCATATCAAGTCTTTTGTATAGCCATGAATATCGTCCATGTTTGGTTTAGCTTATTTTCAGTGATTTTGTATTTTATGAGGTGAATATATGAGAGGAGTTTGTCTCATAAACACAAAAGTGATCTTTTTTAAGGGTGGCCAAATGAGCATGTGGCGCTAACTTTGGTATTGGAGCATACTTTGTATCTATATGGTTCACAAACAAGGACTAAGAAAGGTTTCCTCGCATTCCTCACAATTTCAGGAGAAAATACAACAGCCATCTATAGCTCTTCTCTTGCTTTTTTTTTTTTTTTTTTTTTTTTTTAAATGCAATTTAAATGTGTCCATGCAAATATGTCAATGCCCGGGCGTCGAAAGTTTTTGGAGCCACGGTCTTGCTTGAGTTACGTTTTGGGAGCGCTCGTCTGTGATCGTTAGTTGACCGTCAACTTGGATGGAAAAGCGTGGCGATGGGAGGGAACAGCCTGTTGGGACGTGGACGATGACGTGGAATAAAAAAATTTGAAAAAAATTCAAATAATTAGAAAAAAAAATTAAAATAATTAGAAAAAAAAAATCAAAAAATTAAAGGAAAATTCCAAATAAATACTATTTGAATTTGTACATTTTAGAAGTGAAACGGTTGACGTGGAATAAAAAAATTAAAAAAAATAGAAAAATAATTAAAATAATTAGGAAAAAATTAAAAAAAAAAATCGAAAAAAATTTTCAACTATTTGTCCTTAATTTTTACGGGAAAATATGCATTTACTTCCAAATATTAACCTTTTAATTTATCCAGGCTAAATTTCCTATAATTGATTCCTTATAATATTTTTAATATCCTAAACTCAAAATTTAGGATGTTTCAATTTATTTTTTTATTTTATTTATTTATTTATTTAACACTAAAGGGTAAAAGACTCGAATTTTCATATCCCTCAAATAGTATTTACAAATTCGAGACTTACGGGGGTTGTACAAATTCAAATAGTATTTATTTTTAATTTTCCCTTTAATTTGTTCCTAATTTTTTGAATTTTTTTTCTAATTATTTGATTTTTTTTTCAAATTATTTTAATTTTTTTTCCTAATTTTTTGAATTTTTTTCTAATTATTTGAATTTTTTTTGAATTTTTTTCCTATTTTTTTATTCCACGTCGATGTCGGTCTTGGCGTCATCGTATCATTGTCAAGTTCCATCCAAGCTGATCGATTAGCAGTAACTAACGGCCACTAAATTTTGGACTAAAAAATTTTCTCCTCCTCCTAAAAAAACTTTTTTTTTCTCTCCCCTCCCTCCCCTTCCCTCAAATCAAACAGTTCGAACTTGGAACCTCTTCTAAGTGTGGCCGGGGGTGTTGTTGCCTCTAGGGCAACTAGGAAGTGACTTCTCTGGCTTCCTTCCAGGTTTCCCATTTGTCATGTAGATATCGCTATATTTTATTAACTCGTTATTAAAAAACGTACATATTTTTATTTTAGATAGTAATAGATATGGCAGAGGACTCTGAGAAGAAGAAAGCAAAAGACAAATGAAGAAGGTCCGATAAACAAAATGCTTGAAGGAAACCAAGAAGCCATTTTTTCTGAATTACCTACAAAGTAGTCGTGGACAGAACACATTTAAGAAAAGATTTACGTAACCATTAGCTAGAACATTCTATTAGCTACAAAGATATCAGATGCGAAAGCAAAAGCAAAATATTATATATAAACAAAATGTAATACACACATATTTTCCAAGATAAAATTGCAGAAAAAGAAGTCTTAGATACCCTCCTCAAGCAGAGTATCTTATCGATCTTAAAAAAATACTTTATTATTAAAAAATGATTTTAAAAAATATTTGAGAGTCTTAACATACTAAAAAGATATCAATATAATTTTTCAAGATCATGAAGTATTTTTTTTAGTACCAATCACCATCATAAAGTATCCTTTTATACCCGTCAACACTCTGAAATATTTTTCTAAGATCCTAAAATAATTTTTGAAGATCATGAAGTATTTATATATTTTTTCAAGATCATAAAATAATTTTTGAAGATCATGAAGTATTTTTTCCGATCTGGGGTCAAGTATTCTCAAATATATTTTTAATATCAGGCAATATCTTGAATTATTTTTTTAAGATCTTCAAATAATTTTTTAAGATCATAAAGTATTTTTCAGTACTGATTAATATTTTAAAGTATCTTTTTAGTACCTACCAATAGTCAATTTTTTTTAAAAAAGATGAAGCATGAGGTTCACTATTTTGCACCAGAAGCATGAGGATGAGAGGCATAGTGAACGCTCGCCACTCCCATACATTTGACCCGTGATCTAACTATCCCTTATTTTCACAAAATACGGATGTGGTATCAATTAAAAAGGGGAAAAAAATATGGCCATTTTAAGTTTTTATTTCCATTTTTAGATGGGTGGTCCAGCTACATATATAATTGAACAATATGCCATTTTTTATCTTAAGACAAAGATAAATTTTTGTGTGGCAACCACCGGAAGCTTTCTGCGATCGGGATCCCGACTCTCCGCAGTGGTAGCCATATTTTATAGTGGGATTACGAGTGGTTTTTAGATTCGCATTTCGAACCCGGCATTCTTAAAGCGGGAACTTAATGGCCATTCGGGCCAAATCAACCTCATGTTGGTAAGACAAAGATAAATGCCATTTTTTATTTTTAATTGAAAATGGAGAGAATGGTTTTGCATAATTGAACTTTTTATCTCAAGACAGATAAATAAAAGAAATAACAACAAAGTTTTATCCCATAAATCATACGACATCATTAAATTTGATCAAAAACCAAATTTCTAAATAAATTGTTAATTAAAAAGTCTCACTCAATAACCCATTGAATGTTGATAAATAAAAGAAAATGATCGAAAATCACTCAAGTTAGTTTGTATATAAAAATGTTGAGCGCAACAAAACAAGCACATTATTCATCAGGGGCGTACAAAACCAACTCCTAGATACCCTTCTCAAGCATGGCTCTCACCCTCATCGGAAGGCCATAAAGCCGAATAAACCCAGCCGCATCGGCCTGATCATATATCTGACTACTCTCAAATGATGAAATATCCTGCCTGTACAGGCTATAAGGGCTGTTCCGGCCGGTAACAGTAACAGAGCCCTTGTACAGTTTCAAAGTCACAGAGCCTGTTGTAGTTGCTGTGATCTTCTCCATGAAGGCATCCATGGACTCCCGGAGAGGATCAAACCACCTTCCAGCATACACCAGCTCTGCATATTTAAGGGCTAATGAATCTTTGACTTGAATTGTTTCCCGGTCAAGTGTCAAAGACTCTAACTCACGTGCTGCGGTGAAAAGTATTGTTCCCCCAGGAGTTTCATAAACTCCTCGGCTCTTCATACCAACAAGCCGGTTTTCAACCATATCAATCCGGCCAATTCCATGCCTTCCACCGATATCATTGAGTTCGGAGAGCAATGATGCTGGTGAAAACCTCTTCCCATTAACCGAAACAGGTAATCCTGACTCTATCCCAATTTCCACATGTCTGCAAGATAGAAATGCAGGTGTTAGAAACTGTTGAGCCAAAGGAAAACTTGACTGCGGTGATGCGCTGGCATTAAAATAGATTTATTACAAGAACATAAGGAAATCATTACTCTGCTTGATTCGGAGCATCCTCTGGATCCACAGACATCATGTACATGTCCTTTTTTGGCTCAGCTGCCGGGTCTTCCAAAATGTCACCCTGCAGCGTCGCAGATTGCAAAAGTGAGAGAAAGTAATATCAATATCCATATGTCAGTTCCAATATCTAGTTTTAGGACAGTACAAAAATAACAAAAGTAGATACAATAACCTAAAGATATGGAATAAGAATCAGGCTGTTGATTCAATTTATTTTTTTACTGTAAGTCCGAATTATTTTGAGTTTTGCTAAAATTGCACGTACATCTCTTCTATGTTTAAAGGAGTTTTGCATGTATTTTAAAAATAGATGAGGATTTGTGCATTTTCAACAAAATCCAATTGGTCATTTGCTTTTTGTTTGTAGGGAAGTTTACATATATTTTGAAAATCACTAGGATATCTGTGTATTTTTAACAAAAATTAGGGAACAATTGTATTTATTTTAGAAATAGAAGACTCATGTAGTTTCAGAAAATTAGTATAAAGGACCGGCCTGGAGCACAAAGCTCCTGCTATAGGCAGGGTTCGGGAGGGTCGACTCACTTTCAATCTATGATAATTTGAAACACAAACAACAAAACAACAACAACAACAACAACAATAAGCTTTATCCCACTAAGTGGGGTCAGCTATATGGATCACATGAATTTTGACACTAAACACTTTACCTCATGGCTAAGGTGCCAAAGGTTCCTATCTCTGCTGTATATGGATTTCTTTGTCACAGGAACAGGTACATTATGCTTCTTTGCATACTCAATTGCATCTTCCCTCCCAGTAATGTCCCACTCCCTCCATGGAGCCACAACATTCAGCTCGGGATTCAAAGCAAAGAATGTGAGCTCAAAGCGAACCTAAATGATACAAACCTGTGTCAGAAGGGGAAAAAAAAAGGGCACAGCTAAATCTGTGAGTGTAATTGTCACTTTTAAAGACATGCCTGATCATTTCCTTTACCGGTACAACCATGAGCGACAGCATCTGCTCCAACTTCTTTTGCAACATCCACCATTGCCTATCAGCATATATGCATCAGATAATAATTGTTACAAGTACCATAGATAATGGTTCATGACTTTTTCCCCCCTCTTGCCTAGAGATTAAAGACTGAAAAAGTCATCAATAATGCACAAAAAGCTAGCAGATATGTGATATTGGAGAAGAATGTTGAAATTAGAATGTCAGTCTTTAATGCAAGGACTAAAATCAAATTTACCACTAACTAAAAAAAATGTGATTATGGACAGTACCATTGTTTATTTATAACATAGGAACTGATCAAATGTATCATACTTAGAAGAAAAAATGAAATATATACTTTTGCGATAACAGGGCGAGCCATTGAGGTGCCGAGTAAATACTTCCTCTCATAAATAGCACTTGCACGTAAACAGGGGAATACGTAATCCTTAACAAACTCTTCTTTCAAGTCCTTGACCACCAACTGAGAGGCTCCACTGGCTTTAGCCTTCTCTTCTAAACCTTCCAATTCTTGTAAACCCTACAAAGTTCAATGTCTAATATCAAGACTAGCAAATAGAACATAGGTGTAGTACACTCCATCAGTCAAAAGTTTACACTCTCAAAACATATTTTCTAACAAAGCAATAGTTTTAATTACAGGAATTGAGGTCTATTAGTTATATAACATACTTGGCCAACATCCGCAGTGAAGCATACAACATCACATCCATAATTCTCTCTGCAAATTTAAAGGGCATCAGAGAAAAGAATTATAATAAGAATGAAATGATTTTAGGCATAACCAGGCATTAAAATAAATAGGCTTTTAACCAGTAAAACCAAAATTAAAAACAATTTTGAATAACAAATTACAATATCAGTGAATAGATAATGTTATCTATTGTTCACCATCACAAATTACATCATGAAGTAATTAAAAAGTAAGAACCACCCCTTTTTTCATCTCATGGTTTTTTCTGCAAAACTCCAAGTCTATAGTTTAGATCTTCCGATGTCTATATCCAGATCACCATATATAACAAAATGTCAAAACCTATAGCAAATAGCACTGTTCCCAAGTGTGGCTTGCTCTGTAGACTCAGAGATACATAGAGAAATATGTCTAGTTCTCTTTATCAACATATTCTTTTCTAAAGATGAATCAACAATAACAAGCCTTATCTGTAGTTTGTTACATGGATCTCACGATGCTGCCAAGTCAAGGGTTTTAAAAGATGAATCAATACTTTAAAAATAAAAAATCTCCAGGACCCTAATTATTGTTTTTCAAGATATACAAAATTATACGGGGAAATCAAATTTTGCAAACTTGCGAAGGAAGTCTTGCTATGGAGAAAAGGGGGGAAACACCATACATACCTTAGCCAGGGGACAGTGACTGATGTGTCTAAACCACCACTATAAGCTAGCACAACCTTGTTTAATTTTCCACGAAGCCCGCTGCCCATGGCATTGGAAACTTCTGTCTCTGTACCACTTACTGCATGTCAAAATTACTTTGTGAGACTTACAAACACGAAACTTCAATCCGAAAGAGAATCAAATATTATAATCTGCAATAATAGTGTATTGAGTAAGAATTTCTACAAGTAACTTTAAAACATTGACCATGTATTCAATTACATCAAATGCAATCCTCTTTTCTTGTACTCTTTTGGCACATCAACAAAATGGTAGGAAGCCAAAAATGCATGCTCATAATTACTAGACGAGTTGGTGTGGTTACTAATAAATGGCATCACAGGTAAGCTCATAACATCTATGCAAATAAGCTCAGATGAGCTTATTTGTATAGATGTTACACCATAATTTTGCAACTGCCAAACATCATATCCATCCCAAAAGCTTAGGCTACTAGGAGAAGACCTATGAATCATTTTACTACTTTGCCAATAACTAATGGGCTAATTTTACTTAATGAAGAGTTACAACTTAAAAGAGCAGTAAATCCATCCCCCAAATAAGGTATTGATCGAAAGTTTTACTACCATGATGATTCGTGGAAATGGAAATATAAGTATTGCTTTAGATCAGTGAATAAAGTAGGTTCTCTGGGCATCGGTTTATTCACTTGACCAAACCATTTCATTCAAAGCTCTAAGTTTCCACCATTTATGAATAATCAAACTTCAATAGCCCATTGAAAAGAACAGGGGTTTTCTATCCCGAATTATCCTAATCAGCATCATTTAAGAGAAAAACTTCTTGGACGAACAAATTGAAACATGCAACTAAAATTTCAAACGTAAGAAAAATAGACTATATAAAACTTAACCAAAATTCACCTGTTCTGTGTCCCGAGGCCATTACTGCAGCAGAATGAATATCAGCAAAACCAGAAACCTTGTAAGGTTTAAAGGCTTCGGTATAAATGGGAAACAACCCGCACTTATCAGTGTATTAATGAAGAAGAAGTTAACAAAAGAGTTAATAGTAGCAGTATGGGGATTGAGAAATCATACAATGAGATTGAGTGAAGTTTTAGCCGACACGGCGACACAAGATTAAGTAGCGTTAGAGACCTAAGCAGACGAAAACTTTGCCATTGGCTGCAACCTTTTTTCATTTACCTGGATTTTGACTTTTTATTTTGTCACTACTATTTGACTTTGTGACTTTAATTATGAGCTGATGTAATGAATCCTGGTTTTATAACGCTGGTGTAGTGGATCTTCTATGATACGTGAAACACAATGGGCCTGAAATTTAAGTCTATGATACTGTATTGCGTCCCCCAAACGACGCACATAATGGGCTTATACCACAGTTCGAAGAAAACCATACTCAACTTTTTCGTAGGTACCAACATCTGTGGGAAGGATGTGAAAAGCGACTTGTTCTCTTTAAACACATTCTTATTTTGAGATGTAAGAATAAAGAATAAAGAAAAAGGTTAAATTTTACGGAAGTTTCTTTAAGAAAAAAAGTTTCAAGATCAAGGAAGTTGTTTTGGTATTATTATTTTTACCCCGAAAGTTTACAAACATAATGATTTTGATCGGTTGATCTTATTATTAGATCGTTCTTTTCTCAGTAAACTTCCGCGACAAATTCTTTCCTAAAAAAAAAAAATTTGCTAAAAAAACTTAAAGGCATATTTGCTCCATTTTGTAAACTTTTGGAGCAAAAATAATACCAAAAAAAACACGGGTCTTGAGTGCCCCTTAACAATACTTGTGACAAAAATGATATTTAACCATAAAGAAAATGATGTTAGCAACTCTTTCCTACGACCGTGAGCCCGATTCGGAATGAATCCAAATTAGTCAAGATTGTGGGTTTTGATGAACCGGTGGGTAAACAAAAAAAACTTCTTAATAGGTTATTGGCAAAATTTTCAAAAACGTGACAGTTTTAATTTTTAGGTAGGAAAAATAATGACAATAAAAATGAAAAAAAAAAAGTGACTTAATTTTCAACTCTCATATACTACCTCTAATCCTAATTATAAGGCGCAGGTTGACTTTTTTTGGAAAGATTAAGGAAATTTAAATAAGTTACATAATCATTTTATTTGTTGTGTTTTTTTAGATTATATATTAATTTATTGGCCAAACTATTTAGTTTGAAGAAAAAAATATATTCTAAGCTAATTTAATTAGCTTCCTTAATCTCTTTAAAAATATCAATTAAGTCTTATAATTAGGATCGAAAAAAGTATTACTAATATAAGATATTTTGCAATGCAAATTTGTACTATTACAAACTGTATCTCTATTAAAGACTAGACACGGTATTAAATAAGATATCTTTATTAAGGCGTGTACATAATTCTGTTATGTGTTAGCAACGAAACAAGCTAATACGTACTGAAAATGATCAAACAATCGTGCGAAAGGATAAGGAAATAGCGTGAAAAGTATTTCTCGTGTTGATCTCCAAAAGAAGATTTTTTTTTAAAAAAATAAAAATAAAGCAAAGTGATGATAAAACGCAAACCCGAAGATAAAATAAAGTTAAACTTCAACTCATTGATTCTTTGAAAATTGGGATGAAGAAGTGAAGTGGCGGCTATGAAGTCCCTGTAACCAGGGGCGGAAGGGGCTGGAGGTGACCCGCTCACTTAAAATTACAGATTACAACTTAAATATTTAAGAAAATATATTTCAATCTTTTAAAACTTTTAGTATTTTTTTTAGAGATATAAAAATATTGAAATTTTATAAGATTTAAATGTAATTTCATGAACATTTAGGTTCTAATATGTAATTTTCTCCCCCTAAAGGGGAGAAAGTGATTATTGCTTCTTTTTTTTCTTCATTTGTGCTTCATTGTTTCTTTGTTCCTTTCACAAACCAGAATCACAGATAAAAGCTACAAAAACAAAAATTCGAGAATACCAACCTAGAAGCGAAATGCTAATGGCGCCAAACCATACGACAGAATGCCATCACGTAGGAGAAGATCTGAGATGCTGATTCAGAAGATGAAATGTAACGCAGACGACAAAGATTAGGGTTTGAATCTCTTTGTTCTTTGGCCAATAATGGAGTCTGAGTATACGTACGATGATACAAGAGATAGAAATGAAGAGAAAAAGAAAAGAACCGACACAGGATGCTATGGATGCGGGGAGTTTCTCTCCTAGTCTATTTTCATCCTAAATCATGTTCGTATCAATCTCAAAATTCATAAAGTTGTAATGAGTTAGTAAATTATCACTCCTTCAATTTTTCTCTCTTTTCTCTCATCCAACGATCCAGATAAGTTAATAATGAATGAGAAATTGGGATGACGAAAGGATCTAACCGTATATACACGATGATATAAGAAATATTACTGGTAAAAAAAAAGTTAAATAATTATTTTCCCAAAATACTCCTAATTAAAATTGAAAATTAGGAGCGACTCGATTAGTCGATATGTTATGATATCGCTATGCTGTAACAATGATGAAGTCGATATACTGTGAAGTTCATAAGTAGCTAGGCCTGTGACTTGATTAATGTGCATTTCAGTACTGCAATTAATTAAAGGAATATTAAAATTATTTTATTTAAAAATAAAAAAATAAAGTATAATATCTCATTTGATAAAATATAGCGTATTGTTAAATTAATTATTGTGGAAGAAGTATTAGTAAGGGTGATATGGAAAAAATATGACAAAAATTGCTCAAAATTATTTTATAAGAAAAAAGTATAATTGAGGTGTATATAACATTAATGAGTTGCAAATATTATTTACTTTATAAAATATATAGGTGTATTATTAAATTATTATTGAGAAAGTATAAATAGGGGTATTATAGGAAAAAATTGACAAAAGTTAAAACTTTCTTATAATTGTGACCAAAATCAATTCCAAAAAAGTCTTTCTTATAATTAGGATCGGATGGAGTATGAAATATTAGGAGCCACCGCGCGAAGGGGAGAGATTGAAGAGTGGGGTCGGAGAGCGATGATAATTATTACGAAGAATCCCGATTGATTAGAGTTAAAAAATTATTTAATAGTAATTATTTTTATTTCTTAATAAAATATAAATTTGATTTTATAATTGTTTAATATAAATCAAACAAATGCTTTACAACCATCCTTTTACTATGTTAATAATAGGGATTACAATTATAAGATCTAGTTGACTTTTTTTGGAGAAATTAAAGAAATTAATTAAATTACTTAATTATTTTATTTGTTGTGTATCCTTAAATTATATATTATTTTATTAGTCAAATTAATTAATTTGAAGAAAAAAATAAAAACAAAAATATGTAAAATAATTTAATTAACTTCCTTAATCTCTTCAAAAAAGTCAACTAGATCTTATAATTAGGACTGGAGGGAGTATATATTTTCTAACGTTAAAAATTTACATCTCATGTAATTACTTTACGACTACACTTTTTATAAGATGGGTCAAGGTAAAAAAAAAAACCTTAGACACACCATCGACTTCTTCTTTGAAAAATAACAGGAGTTAGGTGGTTTAAGTAGTTTTGTCATTTCTGGTTCGATCTTTAAAGTTTATAAGTATTTTTGTATCCGAAAAAAATTTATAGGTAGTTTTATACAAATTTAATATAAGTTCATAGGCATTTTTATACAAACTTAATATTAAAAAAAATGGGATTTTTGCCACCATAAACATAATTTTTCATGGTTAAAAAGTAACTAAAATAAAATAAAATAACGTTCACGATTGTTGTACCATGTTATTCTGTTCAAACTTCAGCAGGGGCCATGTGCCCATGTCCAAGAGCCAAATATAAATTGATGAAAAGGCAACGTGCAACTCATGAACCAAATATAGCAATGTACTATTTTCGGTCCTAATTATAAAAATACTTTTATAGTATAATTTTAAAGTGTCCTATAATTAGGAACGGAGGAGGAAGGAAGTATAAACATTAACTTTGCTGAATGGAAATGCAAGTTTTGAAGAGTTAATATATTTTTCAGGTAAAAAAAGAGAAGAGTTAAAAAAAGGGTTAAGATGCATTTTTACCAACAAACAATTACGAAAGAAAGATCCAAAGACAAATATTAATTAAAGATCTTTAAATACCAACAAACAATTAAAAATGTGCAGATTGACCAACTAACTTTTAAAAGGTGCGGTTAAGACAAGCCAGATTAGTTAAAAAGATAACGGCCGTTATTCAAGGTGTAGATTGGTAAATGACTTTTATCGAACCCCAACACAAAAAAGTTTCTTTCGTGAGAGCAAAAAGACAAAATTCTTAATTTCACTAAATTAAATAATTTTTTTCAATTGTCATTATTCAAAACTACCAGATAGATATCTATACAAAAAATTACTCATTTGCTAAAATAAACAAAAGTTTTAATTAAAAATATAATTATATGATTTAAATAAAACTCAAGGTGTTTTATAATTTATTATATATGTTAAACAAAAAAAATTATATGATTTTTTTTTTATTTTAGAAGAAATTTATGTAAGTTAAAAAATTCATTTAATGTTCATAAAATTTAAAAAATCTATTATATCTCGGAAAGAAAAGAAAAGAAATGAATTTAATTTTTATTTTTATTTTTATTTTTATAAAAAGAGTTTAATGGATATCAACGTTGACACTTAATAATATAAATCCAAAGAATTGATGATATTTTTGTTAATTAAATTATCTATTGATATTATCAATATGAGACTTGTTGGAAAAAAAATTTGTCATTAATTAAGTATCTTTGGAATAGCAAGAAATTATTTATGAGACTTTTTAATTCTTTTTTTTTTCAACAAGTCTCATATTCATATAATCAATAGATCATATAATTAACAAAAATATCATCAAGTTGATTCTTTGGATTTATATTATTAAATGTCAACATTGATATCCATTAAACTCTTTTTATAAAAATAAAAATTCATTTCATTTCATTTCTTTCGGATATAATAGATTTTTTAAATTTTATTAACATTAAATGAATTTTTTAACTCACATAAATTTCTTCTAAAATAAAAATAAATCATATAATTTTTTTTAACATATATAATAAATTATAAAATACCTTGAGTTTTATTTAAATCATATAATTATATTTTTAATTAAAAAATTTGTTTATTTTAGTAAATGAGTAATTTTTGTCTATAGATATCTATACAAGTAGTTTTGAATAATGCGAATTGAAAAAAAAATTTAATTTAGTGAAATTAAGAATTTTTTGTCTTTGAGAGCTCCCGAGTAAAACTTTTTTATGTTGGGTGTCTTCACCCGGAGTAAGTAAAAAGTTCGTTGACCATTTGCATCTTCGATAACGGGACGTTATCTTTTTCTAACGGCGATTGTCTTTCTTAACTGCACCTTTTTTAAAAATTTATGGCCAATCTGCACATTTTAAATTGTTTGTTGGTATTTAAATGCCGCACTTAATTAATATTTGTCTTCGGATCTTTCTTTCTCTAATAGTTTGTTAGCGAAAAAGTTAAAAAAAAAATGCCCCTCCAGCCGTAGATGTAAGATATCATGGCCGCCATTTTTCAGCATGGGATGGGAATCATATGAAAGAGTGTAAGGCTTGTTTGGTATGATAAAAGACATAAATATAGGGTTTTACACATCTCATATCGTATTTATGAGAAAAAAAAATTCTACACACACATATATAAAATGGTGGGACCCACATCTTTTTTATATAAATAAAAAAGATAAAAAACTCAAACACGAAAATCAAAATAATTATAACATGAAAATACACTTCTCCTACAATATGAGAAGTGTATTTCCCAAAAATATATGTATAGAAAAGGGAATAAATAATGAAAATGGGCTTCTTCATTTTTGCCTTGATAATAGGCTTTTAAAACAACAGTATATGGAATTTTTATATAATTTTTGTTTGTGTCCACTCCTGCCTATTTATGTATGCGACCAAAAAATTTGGTCCTTTTTATAAGTCCTCTTTCGGTAATAAATGAGATTGTGACAATTTTGCAATGAAAATATTAATTGTACCAATGAAAATAGAGAGAAAAGAAAAAAGTTGAAAGATACCTAAATGAAAAATAGAAAAGAAAAACGGCGTGAAAAGGATTTACCTCATAAAAGGTCATTCATAAATGAGGGTAAAGTTGAAAATTTATGCATGCTAAATTGATGAAAATAAAGCTAAGCTAAATAATATGTGAAAACAATAATGGCCCTTCTCCCTTTCCAGGCACTTGCCTGCGATGGTCCCTCATCATAACATTTGAATCATTCCCTAACTCCAAACTACCAAACACGAGAATTCGAGCATATTCTTTATCACTAAAGAACCATGAGTCAGTAACATTTATTTTTTTAAGGGGGAAAAAAAAAACCATTGCAATAACTAGTTGAATCAGAGGTCTAAAAACCTGTCACCAGAAAGAGTAAAAAGGTCTAATAATCTGATATTAGAAGCAAATTGGGTAGGAAAACACATTTTAGGTCCTTATCTTAAAACGATGAATCAGGCTTGAAGCTCCCGACTCTTAACTCTGAACCTTGGTCTTCTTTTTAGCCATTCCTTTAGTTTCCTCTTCTAACAGTCTCTGCTGCATCAAGTCTAACAGACATGACTGCAAATATTTATTTATCTCCATCACATGCTTTGCCATCTTTGTTGCCCACACGCGATTCTCTATACTTGTTTCCACCTTCATTTGCATGGCCATGTCCACAGGCATGTTCACTTTCTGCCAACATATAAACCCAATTGAAAACTTCACCTTTAACCATACAGTTGAATATTTTTTCATCTTTTATTGCCATGTCTCAATATATAAGAGGAAAGGCACTATTTTTTATTTGTGTTGTATAATGATGAACATTGCAAAACTGAATTACAATGGCTGCATAGGAATTAGTGGTTGTTAAAGGGAAGATAAAAAACCTGCACATCAAACACGTGCTGGGGGCTTTCTAAGGCATGGAGAGTTGTACTTCCCTTTCCCTTCCACGAGTCGATCGGCTGAGGATACTTGTCCAGAGAAGAGACAGTATATTGATTAGAAGCTTTCCTATGGTTTGATGCAGAGCGCATTGAAGATTGCTGAACAACCGCCAGGTTAGTTATTTTCCCTGCTATTAATAAAACCATAAATGTAATAATTTAAGTATTCTTCTAAGGACAACATTTGTCCAAATGACTTAGAAACAGACATAGCCGTGCATCTCTTTAGAAGGACTTAAGAAATAGTTTCTGCCATCAGAATATCATGCAAACAGTTAAATATTCTGCCATAAGAAATGCTAGATAACTAATTTGCGAATATTAAGGAAAGTAATTACTCAATAAAGAGATGTTAGCTTCTCTAAAATACCTTTGTTAATGTGCATTTGAACCACTCATTGATGAAAATCCCTTAATATGTGCAATTAAGGGGAAATTATAAAATTGGGAGACAAAGTAAATTGATGTTTTATATTTAATACTAAAGTGAATTCTTTATCTAGCTCTTATATTAAGTGCAAGAGGTAGTAGTTTCTATATATAGGCCTAAATGAATGACACCTCTCTGTACGCCATAAAGGGGGCATGATATTAGTACAAATTAATCGATTGTGTTACCTTTTTCGACATTGATCCTTCGAATAACTGTCCAGCTAATGACATCCCAAATGATGATTGTGTTATCTTCAGAGGCAGATATTAGGCCAGCTTGAGCAGAGGTCAGGGAAGTTACAGCTCCACTGCATACTTGACAAGAATCAGACCGACCATCATTACCTCATTATCAGAATTGGCACAGACAACTTATTTAAGTTGTAATATATAACTAATATATTAGCCCCTCAATGAAAATTGCATCTTTTATCTCTACGTTGCTCACTGACATTGCATTTAAAGGATGATAGATTTAAAAATTAAGCATTCACAATGCTCAAACATATAAAGCCAATTTTGCAGGGTTTGATTGTCATATGAGAAGCTCCAAGTACCATGCGTACCTGTGTCCTTTCAATTCAAGTAACTGGTCTGATGCAATGCTGGAAAGTTCTTCCTCCAGGCCTACATCAAGCTTTCTACCAATTATATGTCCATTTACTGATCCATAAAACAAAAGCTTCTTTCCTTGGTAAAGAAAAATGGAAGTTATTGCCAAATGATGAACATGAGTTTGCACAAGAAGTCCTGAGATAAAGTCCCACACCTAGAAGGAACAGAAAATGCATTTTAGCACGAAGCAAACTCCATTGAATATTAGAATTTTGAGGAGTGGGTATTAATATATTGACTAATCACCTTGCAAGTTCCGTCGAGGGAACTTGATACTAAAACTGCGAAGTAATGGCTTGATGTAGTTAAGAGACCTGTTATGGTGGACTCATGCCCTGACAAAGAATGTAACAAAGGAGGCAAGCTTCCATTTCCTTCTTGATCTAACAAACTTCAAGCAAAATGACCATAACAATGCATCACTTTGGTGGTTTATGAGGGATTTTAGTTTTTTTTTTTAAAACTTATTATAGAGGTCAAATTTCTCAACAAATAGAAAACTCAGATTACCTAATCAAAGACCAAACACATATCACCCCATCATCAGAACTAGAAATGAAGAGAGAATCATCGTCAGAAAATAACAGGCAGTTCAAAGCTTTATCATGAGCCCTCCAAGTCTTGAGCAATTGTCCACTAGTCACCTACAGATCATCATAAACGCATCGAAGTTTAAGGTGACACGAATATTCATCTGAAAATCATATGCAAGCTACAATTGGGGAATGTATTTTGCTGATAGCTGAGTTAGTTCAGAAAGTTTCCAGAATTAATATATTAAAATAAGCATATGAATACAGAGATTATTGATGAGCTAAATACTTAATTAGCCCAATTTTTTTGTCAAACATATAAATTGGGTGTCCTCACTTACATCCCAAAGATAAGCATTTCCTGATAAAGCTCCTCCAGCGAGATATGTGCCGTCCTTTGTGCAAGAAAGTGGTCCAATGGCCTCCAATGGGTAGCTCCAGAGAGGTTGTTGAGGCTGAAACCAGAACAAACGAATAGAAATGGAGTTTTCTACTGAAAGTAGGGATGTTATTTGGAATTTCTGCTCAATGCATTACCTTGTTCAAAGTCCAGATGCCAATGGCTCCTCCACCGACAGATCCGTGTCGGTTAATCTGCGACGCTGCAATAAACTGGTCTCTTAGGCAAACCAAGCCACTAGAAGTGGAAGCACAGTTTGGAAGATGAAGATGATCCTCTCCGGTGTTCATATCCAAAATCTTTAAGCCTAAACCCGTGCTTTTGTCGCCGCACACGACCAAAAGCTCACCGTCACTTCCCATTATTTCTCGAAGCAAGCAGATAGAAACTCCTATCGTTGCTGTTTTGAAAATTAGAAACAGGTGAATCGCATTATTTGTGTGAGCTTATTGGTAGTATAAATCACAGAATTTGAGATAGTGCAGAATTCTTCTTCACGTTTTGGAAGGGAGAAGCAACGTTAGAAATGTGAGGAGTTGGTCCTCCTTGGTTCTTGCAATTGCAAGCGTGGTTCATGCAGGGGTGCGATTCCAGCAGCTGTTGTCAAAGATTTGATGACACGTAGATCTTTTTTTTGGACAAAATGACACGTAGATTGAAGAGGCGTGTTTTTTTGTCACTTGCACTGTCCGAGAAAGAGCTTTAGTGTTACTCATATTTTAAAAAATATGAGTAGTATATTTTTTTGGGACAAAATGACACGTAGATTGAAGAGGAGTTTTTTTTTTTTTTTTTGTCACGTGCACTATTCCAGAAAGAGCTTTAGTGTTACTCATATTTTTAAAACTATGAGTAGTATATTTAATATAGAAAAAATATTTTAAAAAAACTTTGAAATTACAAAATACTAAATCAAGTTTGTTATAAAAAATTGATAAAGAAATTATGAGACTTGATAGGCAATTTATAAATCATTTTAGGGGAATACCTGATTTAGGATTTTGCTATTTTTAAGTTTTTTTTTCCTTGTCATTATCATTTTTCGGGCAAAAACACAATCATATATATATATATATATATATATATATATATATATATATATATATATTAAAAAATATTTCCTTGAAAATTATTTTCAAGGTTGGCAAAAAAAAAATTATTTTAAAACCACTGACAGGCTAAGTTCATTATAAGAATACTGTTTTCTCATTTTATGTATTGTTATCATTACGTGTTCTTATAACTTATTAATTAATTCATCTAGTAAATTGGGATGAGAATTTAGTTTCCATGAAAAAATTGAAAAACCGAATTATTGGTTGTTTGTTTCTATTTTCTATTTCCAAAACAGTTTTATAAAATTGTTTTTAAAAATAAGTTTTTTTTTAAAAAAATGTTTAGATAATTGTTTTAAACAAATATGTTTTAAAGTGATGTTGTGGCAGCCACCATTTGCGGTGGTTGTCACCGGTAATATGGTATCAATAGAAAGGATAGGTAGTGGCCTCAAAAAATAAAAAATAAAAAAACAGAAACAATAATCTAAAAACTATTTTTTTTTTTTAAAGATAACTTTATGTTTATTGAAAACAATTTATTGACAAAAGAATTTTAGACAAGTTTTTTTTTTTTTGCCTGCACAATCACTTGCACTTAAAAGCAATTAATCCAACTTTTTGACCCGTCGCAGCTTATACTATATATATATATATATATATATATATATATAAATGGTAGGATATTTCCTTATTATTGTATGGGTTCTTAAAGGCCTCAATTCCTGTTGCTTCTCCCTCTTTTTTCCGTTATTTTTTACTCAATGTTGATATCTTATTTCTTATGCCTTTTCCTCTTTCTTTTTATGGTTTGTCTTATCTTCTTTACTGCTATGTAATTATTTCTCTTATTAATTTCGTAAATATTGTATAGGACATTAAACCTTATTTCTTTTTACAAATATATGATTGTTAGACTTAAGAGGGAGTTTCTTCTATAATTCACTTGTTCTGATATGGTCCTGTAATCTGAGTGTACGAGTTGTATATTCATGTTGTGGTTTCAGATCCGACATAGTATTATCTTGTTGTGGAACTTTTGAATTTGATTAAGAGCTTAGTGAATAGTAATTCCGTGTATATGAATTCGGTTGAAGGATTGTATTAAACTTGTTTAAAATGACTCATAAATAAATGACTTTTGAGATAATTATAAGAAAAAAATTAAAATAAAAAATATGAAAAAAAATGCTAAATTACAAAATTTGGCAATACTAAAATACATAATTTGATCAAATAAATATTACATACGCATAAATTTTTGCAGAGAGTGGGCATTTGTGGAGAATAAACTCGACGAGATGGAGAAGCTTATCATAAGCTGCTTTTGATAAGTCAAGAAATGTAGCTTTTGAAATAAGTTGATTAAGCTCCACAGGTTCGATTGGACAACTTTTCCTTCTAAACAAAAAAAACAAAAGAAACATTCATAAGTTTAGTTTTCAAAACAGTAAATAATTCCTCATGTTTCCATACAAAAGCTTTCCCAAACATGCCCATCCTCTGTTTATGAGTAGATCTGTAATGTTTTTTATTTGAGTTGAATTAGTTCTCATAACTGGCTTGATGTATGTTTAAAGTAATGAGCGTTTGCAGTTACCAGGGATAATTATAAATTATAATGCTGTTATTCTCTTGCCAAATGAGTAGCCTTGTCGCCTCATGATCTGGTCTTATTTATAATTTTGAATTACCTAATTTTATATATAAGAAGAGTTAGTTAATTCGATAATTATTCCCAACTCATATTTATAAATAGGACTAAAATGGTAGCGTCTAGGTTGACAGGTTAAAGTTAAAGACCTAAGAGTAATCCAATTGCTAGTTGAACTAAATGGTGCTTTAGCTCATATGAGGATTTTTGGTTGAATAGAACTCCTTTGATTTATTCGGACCATAAAAGCTTTGGGGAGGATCTCATTCGTATAAATATCCCCCATTCCACTTTATCTTGATAAAAAAAAAAAATTATAAAAAAAATTTGACAGAATCTAAGAAAATACCATTTAAAATTCAAAATGTCAAATAGGTGATTTCACAACAAAATGAATTACATCCCAACTTGTTTTTATCGTTCTTGTTAATCTCATTACCATTATTTTCAGCAGGATTTTAAAATTTAAGGGCGTTTGAGTAAAGGAAGATTTAAGGAGAGAAAAGAACTTAAATGGGAAAAGAATGGAAGGAAAGATTGAGAGAAAATTTAAAAAGTTATGTTGTTTAGTAGGCATGGAAAGGAACTTAAGTTGAGGGAAAATGAATTGTTTGGTATGAAGAATTGAGTGTTGGTTAAGTAGGAAAGTGAGATGAAATTCCTAAAATGCCCTCTCGTTCGTTTGGACGTTCGAACGAAAAAGTTACGTTCGAACGTAATAAACACGCAATCACCCGTGTTTGAACGTAAAATCTAATAGTGGTTTGAGGTTTACATCGCAATTTCATAACCCTATAGACGTAAAAACCGGACCATCGAACATATAACTACTAGAAAAATAGGAAATAGCTACGAAATTTGCTACGGAACATTTTCCGTAGCAATGGTGACGGATTTTGCTACGGATTTTTAATTCCGTAGCAAAAAAAAAATGCAAAATGGTCAAAAATTGCGACGGATGACCTCATCCGTCGCAATTTTGGACCATTTTTGGTCACCAATGTCGGCCCGTTGTCTTGACAAAAAAAAAAATGTGCGACCCATTGCGACGGATGACGTTATCCGTCGCAAAAAGGCGCCAAAAAAGGCCGCCTTTTTATTCCTTTTGCGACGGATCCTAGATCCGTCGCAATTAGTGCGACGGATCGGGATCCGTCGCAACAAGGCGCCAAAGAGGCCGCCTTTTATATCTTGTTGCGACGGATCCTAGATCCCTCGCCAATTAGTGCGACGGATCCGGGATCCGTCGCCATTAGTGCGACGGATCCGGGATCCGTTGCAAAAAGGTGGCCAAAAAGTCAGCCTTTTTATATCTTTTTGCGATGGATCCTAGATCCGTCGCAAATTAGTGCGAAGGATCCGGAATCCGTCGCAAAAAGGCCGCTTTTTATTTTCTTTTGCGACGGATCCTAGATCGTCGCAAATTAGTGCGACGGATCCGGAACTGTCGCAAAAAGCGCGCAAAAAAGGCCGCCTTTTTTTTATTTCTTTTTGCGACGGATCATAGATCGGTCGCAAAATATTGCGCTTAAAGCGCAACATTTCGCCCAAACCCCCTCCCCCCGTAAAAACACCCTCCAAAGACCCCTCCTCCGGTGTGCCTCCACGCCTCCGCCCCTCCCCTCCTCCCCCCCCCGCCCCTCCTCCCTCCCTCATCCCGACCCCCCCTCCTCCACCCCTCATCTCGCGGCCTCCCTCCCCTCACCCGACCCCCCCCTCCTCCCCGCCTCACTGGGACCTCCCTCCTCCCCTATCTCCGTCGCCCCCCTCCTCCGTCGCCTTCTCCCGTCGGTCCCCTATTTTTGCAAGGTATGTAATGTTTTTTTTTCCTTTTTTGCAGTTTTTTTACCTTCCATTTTTTTGCGGGTTACAAACAAATCCTAGCACTAAGATCTTTAGAAGGGAAATTATCAAACAAATCTTAGCACTTCGATTTTGCGGGTTAGCTTGAAGTATATTTTTTTTATTACAATTTGATATTTATGTTATGTTTGCTTTGGAATAATGAAAATATGTATGTTGGTAGGGGATTATCGATTACATGAGTTTAAATAGTTTTTTTTTTTTTACATAAGATAAATTGTGAAATTAAGATTTTGTATTAGTTGGTATTGATGAAGTATTTAGAAATTCCAATTCTAGCACTTTTTATTATGAAAATATGTATGTTGGTAGAAGATTATCGATTACATGAGTTTAAATCGTTTTTTTTACATAAGATAAATTGTGAAATTAAGATAAAATTAAGATTTTGTATTTAAATATAATAATTATATAATTATAATAGAATTATACTAATCTAAAATTCATTCTAAAATGAATATTCAATATTACTATTTTTTATATTTAAAATTAAAATTAGAATTCTAATTAATATTGAATTTATATTAAAATTTGAATAATTTATTATATATACTCATACTCATTTAGATATACTTAGTAGAATTCTATATAGATTTCTATATAAAAATCTACTTTGTATAAGTATATATGATATGAATTCTAGTGATTCAAAAATCTCTTTATAACAATAGAAAAATAACAGGTAAAAATCTTAATAGAACAATAACAAATTAAATGAAGTAGATCTTTAAATTATTCAATTTTTTTTATCATTTATTATTATTATATATTATTCTTATAATAAAATTTGTATAATTAGTAATAAAAAAAATAAAATAGAATTCAATATTAAATATAATAATTATATAATTATAATGTTGGTATTGATGAAGTGTTTTTATCTAGCACTTTTTAGGAATTTATAAATTCCAATTTCGATTTTGGTGTGATAAAATTAAGATTTTGTATTTGTTAGTATTGATACATAAATATTTAAATAGGATGATGTTGAAACTAGAAAAGTGAAGTGTTTGGAAATAAAATTTAGGGATAAGACAATTAATTAATTAATGTCAACTGGGAGGAGGAAGGTGTGACATTGAAGAATAATCACATTTTTATGTGTTATAAAAATTAGTAGAATTTATTATTTGATTTAGGCTATTAATAAAAAATGACTGTTAGTAATTTTTTTAAAAAATGTTTCATTTAAATTTTTTATTTCAATCTATGTTTAACAAGTTATACAATAAATTTGATTAAATGTTAAGTAATCTCTTTGATCTAGCCCATATATGTTAGAAACTCCAAAATACTTAGTATTCTATTCTTTGTTTGCCCCTCCACATGCATGTCCCCATGTTCCGGTGTCTATCCTCATTCTCTCGGTTGCGTTTTTGGAATATGTTCTTTGTTCAATGCATGTGTTTGTTTTTCACTTTCTTGATTAAGTGACAATTGGTAGGCATAAGAGGCGACTTATATATATTTGTGGTATGTTGAGATGTTAATTAGGTTAGTAACTGAACTAGCTAGGAAGAATGGAAGTCAACCATGATAGAAGTTGGATGTACAATCGTCTAACTGATAGAAGACAAGTAACAATAGCATTCTTCGCGGGTTTGGAAGAGTTCGTCCAATTTGCTTTGGCGAATTCAAATAATTCAAGAAGGGAGATCAGGTGTCCGTGTGCCAAATGTAAGTGTTTAAGATTTACGGATGCGAACACGGTCGGGATTCATTTGTGTTAAAAGGGATTCATAAAAGATTATGAATGTTGGGAATGTCATGGCGAAGTCCGCACACCGAGTGGTTATTACGGGGACGGTAGTCATCGAGAAAACCTTAATCAATATGAGCGGTTGGTTATGGATGCCGCGGGACCGTAGATCGGCCAATATTTTGATCCCGTTACTCATGCCGAACCGTCATACATGGGAGAGGAGACGGTACCCATCCTCAACCATCAAACATGGGTGAGGATCCTCATCCGAAGCCGCTAGGTTCTATAAAATGCTTCAAGAAGCACAACGTCCGTTATGGGAAGGTTGCGACCACTTTGAAAATAGTGAATATTCATCGCTATCGGCTACCCTAGCAACACTAAGCTTGAAGACTGATCACCATATGAGTGAGAGGAATTACAACGAAATGATGCAGATCATGAGTAAGGTTGTTCCCAAACACAATAATTTGCCGAAGGACTTTTACCAAGCAAAAAAAAGGTGAAAGAGCTTGGGCTTGGATGTGAAAAAATTCATTTGCCCGCCCCTGAGGATGTATGTTGTATTACAAGGATGATCTTGGTGACAAATTGCAAATTTGTGGACATGACAGATATAAAGTTGTGGGGAAAGGAAGGAAAAAGACTCGTCATGCATTAAGCAAGATGTGGTACTTTCCTCTCGGGTGCCCGGACTTACAAGATTGTATGCATCCGAACAAACGGTTTTGCTCACTTTGTGAGATGGCACTGGGAGCATCGTAGGGATGAGAACTTTGTGACGCATCCATCTGATGCCGAAGCTTGGCGTAAATTAGACGAGGTGAATCCTTTCTTTGCTATGGATCCCCGTAATGTTCGTCTTGGTCTATGTTCGGATGGGTTCGCTCCTTTCAACAATACGGGCGAAATTATTCTGTTTATCATTGTGACTCCGTACAACCTCCCACCTTCTATGTGCATGAGAAGAGAGTTTTTCTTCCTTAACGCGTTAATCCCCGGGCCGTCGAACCCAAAAAAGAAGATAGATGTGTACCTCGGGCCTTTGATAGACGAGTTGAAAATGTTGTGGAGTGAAGGTGTTCTTACGTATGATATATCATTAAGTCGAATTTCACCATGCGGCCGCCTTAATGTGGACGATAAATGATTTCCCCGCATATGGGATGTTGAGTGGGCGGCAAACGTCGGGAAAGCTCGCATGCCCGGTATGTCTTGACGAGAACATGGGTTTTAGCTTGGAACACATCGCAAGGTCGGTTGGTTTGACAGCACCGACGATTCCTACCCCGATCATTCATTTAGGAGAAATAGAAAAGACTTCACGCGAGAAGGTTGTCGAACGAGCGAGATCCACCTCGTCGTTTAAGTGGACAAGAAATATGGGACAGGGTCGGGCACATTCCGAGTGTCGAAGAGGGGGCGCTTCAAGCGAACCCGAGGGGTACGGCATTGATCATCATTGGAACAAACGCAAGATCTTCGGGAACTACCATATTGGAAAGATCAATTGTTAAGACACAACCTCGATGTCATGCATATTGAGAGGAATGTGTTTTGCAATATTCGTACACCGTGATGGACACCAAGGGCAAGACGAAAGACACAAGTCAATGCAAGATTGGACGTTGAAGCGATTTGTAGAAGGCCCGCTTTGCATTTGGTGGACGGTGGCACTGGGACGAATTTCCAAACCCAAAGCGCCGTACACATTCAATAAAGAGCGAGAATTTAGAATTGTTGCAATGGGTTAAAGATCGAAACTCCACGACGGTTATGCGTCAAACTGGAAAAGATGTGTCGACATGCACGAGGTGAAGTTGAGCAAGATGAAGAGTCATGATTGTCATGTGTTTTTCGAGAGATTGTTGCGTGGGCCTTCAAAGCACTACCGAAGCATGTATGGTCTATTCTAACGGAGTTGTCCATGTTTTTTAGAGAAATTTGTGCTTCAGAGCTTAATTTTGAAAAGTTACGACACCTGGAGGCGAGCATGCCCATAACGCTATGCAAGTTAGAAATGATGTTTCCTCCTAGCTTGTTTGACTCAATGGAACATTTGCCCGTTCACTTGGCCTACGAAGCAAAGGTAGGAGGCCCGCAACAGTATAGATGGATGTATCCGTTTGAGAGGTAATATATATATTGATTTGCGCTCGTTATTAATTGACCGACATGGTACTTTAGCTCAGATATTCCATTGTAGGTTTTTACGCACACTTAAGCACAAGATCAAAAATACAAGGTACGTTGAAGGATCTATCGCTGAAGCTTATCTAGTCGAAGAGGCCACAAAATTTGCGTCATACTATTATCCCCCTGAAATGATGTCAAGATGGAGAGGGGTACCTCGTAACGATGATGCCGATGATACGAGGGATCAAAAATCAATATTTAATTTTCCGGGCGAGTCGTGGGAAAACGTTGGAAGTCAACTCTTGACGGAAGAGATAAGCGAGTTGCAGAGTGGTACATTCTAAATAACGCGTGAAGAGGCGCAAAGTACCTAGAGTAAGTTTTTTTTTTGTTTACTATTACGGTAAGTATTAAAGTATTAATTTAAGTTTTTTTTGTTACAGTTACTTCTCTAATTGGGTCCGATCGGGAAATCCTTCAATGTCGGTGTCCCAAGTTGATCAATTCACTAATTCTGAGTTTCCAAAATGGTTTCGATCATATTTCTTGGAAAATCCATCAGATCCCAATGAAGTTGCGTGGAGTTTATCTTATGGAGCCGCAATGACAAGTTACCGATGCAACAAATATATAATCAATGGGTATCGATTTGCAACTCGTTGACGCGAACGCAGTACACTATGTTGCAATTACGGTGTATGTTGTCGAGGTGACCAAATTGACGGGGTGGAGGCCGACTACTACGGGAAGTTAGTTGAGATAATTCAGTGAGTTACCGTAGGACAAGGTGGTGACCCTTTTTAAGTGTGAGTGGTTTGATAACAGTCCGCGTGGGACAAAAGTGGACAAACATGGAAATATTGAGATCCACTGGACAAGGAGATATTCGATTGGTTATGACCATTCATCCTTGCTCAACAGGCGGAACAAGTTTACTATACACCATACCCTACATCTCGCCAAGGGTGGACGGGAGTTATTAAAACCAAAGCACGAAATATTATACCAAAGTCGAAAGAGCAGAATCAAATGACGGTATGGTGAACCTTTCCAAGCCGATGTGAAACATGTGCCGCCCATAAACATCTTCGATGACGAAGTACCAAGCAATCTCTTTGATTCTCGTGCGGAGTTAGAGTTGATTCCTATACAAATTGACGATGAGAAATCAGACGATGAGGATGAGGCAAAAATGAGCTTCTCTGATAGTGAATCTGAGTTCAACGACTATGAGAGTTCAGATGAAGACATGCAAGTAGATGTCGATGAACAGGAATCGTCCGGTTGATTTGTGTTAGTTCTTTGTTTATGACGATATGTTATACTACATACTTTGTTTCTTTGCTACTGTCATATTAACTAATTTTTTATATATATATATATTTTGCCATGATGTCTATAAGTGTTCAGAGATGGAGCATCCAGGAGGACGTTCAAGTAGTGGACGTGGCAGTGGTCGAGCCCGACCCCGTACTATAAGAGGGGGTAGGGCGACGCCAACTGCTCCATATGGAGGCAGAGGGCTCAGCTCTTCTCCAGAGGTGCCACTATTTGTCATCTTCACCGTCACTTTATACATCGTCGTCACCGGCGGCTACCCCCCTGATGCACAGCAAGGAGGACCACAGGTTTACTTTACCATTTCTGATTGATTTACATTTGTTTAGTTTCTTGAAACCATCTATGTACAAACATCTTCAATATTTCACATTTCTTCCTTAGCACCTTGCGCCGCCTCGAGCCACGTCGGGGAAGAAGGTAGTTCTTCGTAGGTACCAATCGGGGCTCAAGAGATCCTAAGACGGGGTTTCTTTGGATCCGTCCCGACGGCAACGAGTAAGTCATGCCAAGTTACCCGTAATGTTACAATTTTCTTTTCTAATTGGTTTGTATGCTAATATTTGCATAATAATCTCTGTTTTCAGATTTTTGCACGATACTCCAAGTGGCGACTTTCATGTCGGACCAAATATTCCGTAATTACACTCAAGCTTGGACCGCGTGTGAGAGATTCCTAAGAAGCAACGAGACACGTGGTTCAAAGAGTTCTTGGTAAGTTATTTTTATGCGTGTTAATTTAGTACTTTTAAAATTTTGAGCACTAATTGTTCGTTATTGATTTTCGGGATAAGCATATGACGTTGCTCGAGCATCTTGAAAATCGAAAAAAGCTTATAACCACGGGGCCGGCGTGATGGTGCGTCGAAAGCTCTATGCATTGAGAAGGTCGAGAGGCAAGAGATTGGCTTCCACGGGACACTAGAGATGAATTATTTGGCAATTGGGAAAACAATGACAAGTTTAAGACCATAAGTGCGAAAAATAAGCAAAATAGGGCCAAAATGGAAGGACCATCATACGCCGGCGCTCCATATCAATTAGTGAGCATCGACGCAAAGTTGTAAGTACACGTTATTTTCTATTTACGTATTCAATATTTTGTACTTTGAAGTAATTAATTAAGGTCATCATTTGCGTTTGCGGTAGAGTGCGGGAAGCTCACTGGATCGGTTGAGTGGGTTACCTTTCACGGACCCATTCCCGACTGAAGGAGTGAGAGGCAATGGATTAATCAAGGGCGCAACAAATAGCGGTTAGACATTTATTGCCTTTATTACTTGTTTTATGCACCACCATATTTATTTCATTTTACATGTCTTATTTGTTATGTATTTGTTTGCTTGTAGGAAAACTTTGAGAGTTTGTCGCGGGGAGAGAGCCACGCGGCGTGAGACCGACCCCTCATCCTCTATATCCGACAACGAGAGTCCGTTCTTTGAGGCTACCGGCGGATTTGACAAGAAGGGGAGGGTCTTTGGATACGGTGAGTCCGCAGTGACCCGATCGAAGGTACAAAGCGCCTCTCATCCGGCATTGTAGGGGTTTGTTCGGGTAAACATAATACATTTGTTTTTGATAATTTTCATTCTCTTGTCCATTCAAATTAAGTACAAATAATAAATGTACTAATCAATTTTGTAGATGAGTGAAGAAGATGAAGGCGTTGGTGGAGGAGCAAGCAACACGAGATGACCCAGAACGGGAGATGATGAGCCACGGGCGACTCGAAACGAGATGATGATGAGGCGCAGATGATTCGAGAACAAGATCGGGATTAAGCGGCGTTGCGACAGGAACGGGCGATGACGCGACGGGAGATGACTCGGCAGAATGAGTTGATGAGGGTGATGCGGCTTCAAATCATGTCCCTTATGAAAGACGGAGGTTCGGGTCGACTCCGGTGATGATGACCATTTGGTGATGACGATGATCACAATCTTTGTGTTTAGCCTACTTTTTTGTATGTGCTTGTTGCTACTACTTTTTTGTATTTGTTTGTTGCTACGGATTATATATATATTGTGTTTTCACTATGTAAACTCTTTTTTATCGTTAATATATTCATGGTACATTACTTTACTATTTGTATTCAATTTTCTATTAAAAAAATTTAAAATTTGCTACCGAAAAAGAAAATCTCCGCAAATTTCGAAATTTGCTACGGAAAAAAATCCGTAGCACATTCGGAAATTGCTACGGAAAAAAATCCGTAGCAAATTTCAAAATTTGTGAAATTTGCTACGGAGAAAATATCTCGTAGCAATTGCTACGGATTTTTCTCCGTAGCAATTACAACGGATCTGAAAATCCGTAGCAAATTGCTACGGATATTTATATCCGTGGCAATTGCTACGGATGTTTAAATCCGTAGCAATTGCTACGGATATTGAAATCCGTAGCAAATTTGCTACGGATTTTCAGATCCGTCGCAATTGCTACGGATTTCAGGAAATCCGTAGCAATTGCCACGCGATATTTTGCTACGGACAAAATCCGTAGCAAACATGTTTTGCTACGGAAAAATAGGTTTTTGCTACGGATTTTTTCCGTAGCAAAAACCAAAATTTTTAGTAGTGGAGAAACTATACATAGACATATGTAGAGGAATAACACGATGCCCTATTCCAAATTTGCCTCTCTCATTTATTAACCCACAAACATACGTATTATGACACCAAATAATGAACATAGGGCATCGGCTTTAGCCAAAAAAAAAATCAACACAGGGCATCGACCAACGACGAATAAAACACAAACCAATTCACTCATACCCATCGGAACTCACCTGTATTTGCCCCTGTGTTGAACTTGTGTTGCGTCTGCAACTGCCACTATCGTCGATTTCAGGTTTGCATCATTCGTTCAGCTCCTGCGCCGATTTTTTTTTTAATAAACTACTCCACTATTTACAGGGGCTTTTTTGTCAACAAAATTCACTCTCCCCGAAACTTCACCACTATCCCGCCACTTTTTGAGGGATTCAATTTTCCCACCGTTGTGGCAAATTTGGCAATGAACTATTACCCGAGGAGCGTCTGGCACAAAAAATAATTGAAGGGACCAAATTGGCCAACAAACTATTAAAAAGTGAAAAAAAAAACACAATTTTGAGCAGATTCGCCAACGAACTATTACCCCGTCACTGTCTTGGTGTCTCCATCTTCCATTGATCGTCACGTGTGTCGCAACGTCGGCGTCTCCAAAGCTTCCATTGTTCTTTGGGTGTTCCACTCACCCTCTTGAACTTATCGGTCCACGCCTTTCGACCGACACGCGCCTTGCACCCCTGGTTGCGTGCCTCCGATGCCACAAGCAACAACCTCCGCTGCCACAACGCCTGTTCGCATGGGTCCCATCTCTGTTGGTGTTTGCCTTATCCAACAAGAATGCTTAACCACTCTTTTCTCCAGCGTTTCCGCTACCGTCTTACGCCAGTGCCTCATATTTTAACGTAATAGTGATAGTTGTTTTTTTTTAATAGTTCTTTGGTTTTTTTTTTTCACTTTTTAATAGTTCGTTGGTTAATTTGGTCCCTTCAATTGTTTTTTTTTGTTTTAGACTCTTCTCGGGTAATAATTCATTGCCAAATTTGCATCTTAACCCCTTCTTTTACAAATATGTGATTGTTAGACTTAAGAGGGAGTTTCTTCTATAATTCACTTGTTCTGATTTGGTCCTGTAATTTGAGTGTACGAGTTGTATATTCATGTTGTGGTTTCAGATCCGACATAGTATTATCTTGTTGTGGAACTTTTGAATTTGATTAAGAGCTTAGTGAATAGTAATTCCGTGTATATGAATTCGATTGAAGGATTGTATTCTCTGTTTATGAGTTGAGTTTGTCATGTTTTCTTATTTGAGTTGAATTAGTTCTCGTAACTCTGGCTTGTTATGCTTTTTCCTTTCATAAATCGTAAAAATTATTCTTTAAAAGTTAATCCAGACATGCACTAAAATAACAAGATGTTGCTGTTATCGGGGATAATTCGAAATCGTTATGGTGTCATTCTCTTGCTAAATGAGTAGCCTTGTTTTAGTTTTATTTATAAGTTCGAATTACATAATTCTTACATAACAAGGAAAGTTGATTAATTCGATCATTATCAACTAAATTTTAAATTTCGTCTTCATTTATAAATATATATATTGTAATCCTTTCTTCTCGTTCTACCTTTAATTAGGGGGACAATTGTAACACTTTCAAATTCTTCTGAAAATATACTTATAATAAGAATAAAAAAAATTTCCCAATTTAGATTTATAAATAGGACCAAAGTGTACGGCACCTAGCTTGAGAGGTTAAAGTTAAAGACCTAACTGTTTGGTACGGGGAAGATTTGAGGAGGAAAAAAATTTAGATAAGGGAAAGGAAGGGAAGGGGAGGAAAGATGACTTGATAGAAGATGAATTATTTGGTAAGAAGAAAATGAAGAGGTAACATTTGGTAAAGAATCGGAAATACCTATTTTATCCTCAAAAGTAATTAATTTAAAATGAAAAGATTTTTTTTTTCCTTTATAATTCAAATTTGATACAAATTTGCTTACATTAAATTCGAATTTATGGATCAAATTCTAATCTTTTAATGAAGCATTCATTTAGCCAAAAAAAAAAAGTTTAAATTTGTTTAAAATATCCTCTTATCAAGTTTGAATTTGTCTAAAATATTCTTCCACCAAGTTTGAATTTGTCTAAAATATTCTTTTACCAAGTTCGAATTTAATCCTATTTTCTTGTCTTATAAAAAATATTTTATAAGGGATAAATATGTTCGAAAGTATCACTATTTACAAATTTTGGTGGGATCTTATCTTTCTACCTTGAAAGGAAGGTTGGCGGCCAGCTGGGCTCGAGAACTTAAGTTTCGAGGAGATTAGACATAAAAGTATATCAAATAAGGAAACTTACTCCCTTTCCTTTCCACCATCTCCGTACCAAACAGGTAAGAGTTTCAATTCCACTTGCTCTCGTACCAATTGAATGGAACTCCTTTGATTTATTCGGACTATGAAGGCTTTGGGGAGGATATCATTCATATACACATACACAGCTTCCGTTCCATTTCATCTCTGATAAAACAAAAAATTATAAACAATACTTTAGGTAGGGGGAAAACAACCAAACAAATTACTCACTTTCTCAGTCTAATAAATTGTTACCTTGAAATTTTAACATCACTTGCTCCTTTGAGATTGGACACATAGGCTTGACACACATTGAGTTTAGTTTTAAGCAAACCACATGTTTATCAAAGTAACTTCAATTATAGTTTTAACTGATTTTTTTTTTTTTTTAAAAAAAAAATCTTATCTTTGGCATTCAATTCGGGTTTATGACTGCTCTTTCTCATACAAGTGTCTTTTTTAAGGGTGTGTTTGGTTTGAGTAGAAATTTCAATCGAAAGGCCCGCCTCCAAAGGCGAGTAGTTAAAAACATCATTTTTCAAATACCAGAAAGACTTAAGTGGGACATGGCCTGCGCCTTAAATTACTATTCTAAATTTTAACTATTTTTCCTCCACTTTTTTTTTTTTAAATATAATCAGTAAATTACAACACAAATCATCCCATAAATAAGCACAGTCACTAATTTATAATCAAAAACAAACTATGTTCACAAATAACTCACATAAAACATAAAAACATATCACTAAAAGCGACGTTAGACGATATTATTATTATTGTCGTCATCTTCGTCACTATCATCGATTTTAACAACATTTGATTGTTCTTCACTTTGAGTAGTAGCTCTGAATCATGAGTAAGAATATCATCAAATTCTTCTCCCGCATCATTTAACACATCCATAATCTTTATTTGCAACAAATAATAAATCAAATCATAAAATTAAAGTATAGTTATTATGTATTTGTAGTTAAATGGATAAATAACTCTATAACAAATACAAAATATATATAAATTAATAAATTTAAAAAGGAAAAAAAAACTACCATAAAAAGGGCTTGCAGAGTTGGCCCGTTTAAGCCCGAGGCCCGTCAGTGCCGGCCTCGCGCTAATTTCAAATATCTTGTATCTATTTTTTTTCGAGCCTAAAAAAGAACAAAGAATTTGGCCCGATGACAGCTGGCGTTTTCTCGGCTCTAGTTTGAGGGGAGGGAGTCTTCTTCCCTTCAAACCATACACACCCTAAAACTTAAGACTCAAACTCGAGACCAAAGAGATTTAATAGAGCCTCACACTGTGAGATAAACTTTATGTTAGTTGTTTTAACTTTTAACTGATTTTTTTAATAACTGAACAGAAAAAAATTCAAAAAAAGAAATATACATGCATATAATTAAATTGAAATCTTTGTTTGGATACAATATATTTTGCTAGGCACTTATTATCCTGCCTTTTGTCGGCTTGTGTAGAATGATAAGAAAATCGAGCAAAAAAAAGTAGAATGATAAGAAAGATATTTCTGAACGTCAAGCAAAGGAAGAAGCAGCTCAAGGCCCTCAACACTTGGATTTCCCGCTGAGTTGAAGGCTGAAGCAGCTTCAAAGTTCTAAACCCTCCCCCCTCACCCAATATCCCAAACTTTCATTTTTGAAGTTCGAGTCGTTGGGAACTCAAGATAACTTCAACTATTCTTCATTGGGAGATTCTTCGCTCTCCTGTCCACTGCGATTGTAGTTTTGTAGGGTTGTCCAAGTTAAAAAATGGCTAGCTGTAGTTCTCTTTCATTGTGTCCATACAGCTTTTATCGTCACCTGAACCCAAAAAGGCGACCCATTTTGTGTTCGTTTGGCTCTTCTTCGCTCGTAGGTAAATGGTGAATTTCGTTTATGCTGCTTTTTGTTCATGCGATTCTTTTATGTTCAATTTTCGACTATTCTACTGTTTAGCGATTATAGAAGAATGAAGAGGAAGGGTATAAGCCATGTAGATGAATGTTAAGTGCTGGATTATGAGAAGCTGGAGATGTTTATTTCCAAAGTAGCGTTTTAGAAGAAATTATTTGCGCTTTGTGGCAGTCTTAGAAGCCATCATAACCATTTCAGTGTTCATGTATGGTTGAGGCCAGAGTTAATGATTTTTTATTGGTACTCTTAATAATCGTTTAATTAAAAACTTAGTGTTCATAGTTTAAACTTATTATTTATACCATGGAGTAAAAGGCAATTTGAGAACTTCTGTGTTCTGTCCTGTATTTTATCATGTTACTTCCCATATGACGTTGGAACTGAGGCATATGTTTGAATTATTTGCTTTGAGGTCAAAATGACACTTATAACAGTGAAGGACTTGTCTAAAATGAAATAAATTTGAAACTCCAATTCGAATAATAAAAAAAAAGGAGGTTTCAAAGAAGGTTATGCTCCTCAGATTCTTGTAGGATCTATGAAGAGACTGAAGAAGAATTCATGTTGTAAGAGGGAACATTTATGACTTTGATTTTTGTCCATGCTCTTGTATTTATAGGACTACCTTTATTCCATGCATAACTGTTCATAGATGCAACTATGAACTAAATTTGCTTCTGATTCCCTGTCTTACTAATTCTTGATGTTATTTACTATTAACTGTTTTAATTTGTATCCCTCGTGTAGGTGTTGGTGGATCTAAAGTACCACGCAAAAGGACAAGAAAAATTGAAGGTCCTGGAAAAAGCATGGAAGACTCTGTTCAACGCAAGATGGAGCAATTTTATGAAGGATCTAATGGGCCACCCCTGCGAGTTCTTCCTATTGGTGGGTTGGGTGAAATTGGGATGAATTGCATGCTTGTTGGGAACCATGATCGTTATATCCTTATTGATGCTGGTGTCATGTTCCCAGAGTAGGTCTTACAACTCCAACATTGCCTCCCCTTTTCTTGTTGTTTATCAGTCTCAAGAGCCAATTGAATATGACACAATGGTTATATAGGCATTTACTTAGACACAGAAGACGTTATAATTTAAATATATATTAGAATTGTTGGATCTTTCTTCTTAATATTTTCCATAACAAATACATTTAAAAACTCTGAATCTCATTTGAACTAAAAGTAATTATCAAATCACTGATGGACAGTTATTGGTTGTTCTTCATTCTTTTCCTCTAGTATTTAAATGATCCAAGCTTATTTGCGTTGCATATCTTCCAGCTATGATGAGCTTGGGGTCCAAAAGATTATACCTGATACGACATTTATAAGAAAATGGAGGCACAAAATTGAAGCAGTTGTTATAACTCATGGCCATGAAGATCATATTGGTGCGTTGCCTTGGGTAATGCTTCCTTCTTTTACGATTTGTTAATTCTCATAGATATATGTTACTACATCTTCTTCGTTTAAATGTAATGGGATATGAAGTCCATTGACTGATGCATACTGTCATAATAAACTGAGAGTTTACTAAGCCTCCTATTCTTGTGAAGGGACCTATTTTTTACACCTTGAATGCTATGCCAATGTAAAGGTTATGCAATGAGCTTCTGGGGGGTAGACAACTATCAGATAGCTATGTTTGTAATTGGCACTGGATCTATTGACTGTAGCATGCTTAATGTGTAGAACTCATGGGTATATTTATTGGCTAGCTGTGTTGGACTCTTCTACAAGCTTAGCATACATCTTATATATGGCTGAGTCACAAGTTCCCCCTTTTCTGCTGTGTAATGCTGTTTTCATTGGTTTGATTTGGTCTCCTCTTAAAATATTGTTGCTTACATGATAATTTTTTGAAGAAGGATGTGTTAGTTTCTTTATATCACTGCAAGTCCCATTTGTGCAGCCTTAATACATACAGATACTAAGTTTAGGCAGCCTACCACTTGCGTGTCTAGTTTTTAGAGAGTATAGAGTCATTAATAAAAAAACAATTCTGCTTAAATTTTATGTCTGATTTTTTCTTTTCTTTTGAATATCATATTTTGCTCTTATATAATATTTTCTCTGACTATAATTATCTCCTGGCTCATCAGGTCATACCAGCATTGGATGCCCATACACCAATTTTTGCGTCTTCCTTTACAATGGAGGTATCTGGCTGCCACAATTTTATTTTACCTTGGTATTTTGTTGGTAAAATGCCACCTTTTTATTTTTTTTCCCTCAACGCATCTTGAAGTTGGCTATGAATCTCTTGAATCCTCTGATTCTTTCTTTTGATGCACCATTTTTTACTAAAAATTTGTGGAGTTTAACTTTTGTAATGAAACTACAGAACTATTTATTTGTATTGCATATGTTGTTCTGAGAAATTCAGGGATGAGAAATTTTTATTATTATTTTGTTAAAACAGCTTATTAGAAAACGTTTGAAGGAGCATGGTATTTTTGTTCCATCAAGACTCAAAGTATTTCGAACAAGGAAGAAGTTTGTGGCTGGGCCATTTGAAATAGAGCCTATCAGGGTGACCCATTCTATCCCTGATTGTTGTGGATTAGTTCTTCGCTGTTCTGATGGTACTATTCTTCATACTGGGGACTGGAAGGTTAGAATTCTACTTTACTCAATGCACTGGTTATTCCATTTAACTTCATTCTCCTGTTGCTTAAGAAGTTGATTCAACAGATTGATGAATCACCACTAGATGGTAAAGTTTTTGACCGTGAAGTTTTGGAGGAACTCTCTAAAGAAGGAGTAACATTGGTAAGTCTACTTGCTCCTGCACTGAAATAATTTATGCAGAAAATTTTCATTGGACTTATCTTCAGGGAAGAGATAATTTTGGTGCAAATTGGAATGCTTTGATGGTTCGTATGCTAGTAGCAGTAATATATAGTTTCTTGTGTATATTTTGAATTTTGATGATGTTTCTCTAAGAAGTATATAAGTTCCTTTGTGGAGAGTACAGCTTTCATGGCCAGTCTTATGCTGGCTGAGGAGCTCATAGGTCAACAGGTCTACACAATTCCAGAATTAAAGTGTTTTTCCTTTGGATAAAAAATAGAAATTGCATGAAAAAGAAAAGAAATTACAAAGGTTGAGGATAAGAAGTCCTCAAAACTAAATGAAAAATAAAAACATATCAGGGTATCAAAATCTCTGAAATGCTAATGAGGGTGACAAAACAAACCAATCTTGTTGCATTAGTAAAATTAGGATTTCCTTAGAAAACCCGTGGGCCATGTTCCAAATGGCAGCCCTGTAGACGATTCTTTCCCATAACATGCTTAAAGGCCAAAATATTTATAGATACTTCCATTTAAAGAGGAATTAAGTGAAAATTGTACTGAAGAAAACAATGCCACAATCTGAAAACATTACTTGCTTCAATTAACCAGGGGAGAATCTCCAATGCAAAGGTAATTCAAAGCATAAGATGCGTACTGCATTATTACTACTGCTGTTTATAAGTAGATGCATAACTGACTCTAAAACTGATACACAACTGCCTAAACATGACAGCAAATCGGCAACTGAACAAGATGAAAACTACTCCCTCTGTTCCTAATTAAAGAGAATTTTGGAGGGTGTGGTGTACCTATATATATGAATTTACAAAATTTTAGTAGTAACTAATAACTTTTTCCTAACATGCCCTTAAACAATGAATAAAAAGACTTGACCCACCTTGGAGTAAAGTTAAGAAAATATGAGCATTAATTGAGGGCATAAGTGGAAAGATTTTTTTTTTTTTTTTTTTTTTTCAGATAAATTAGTTTAAACTGTTTTATTTTGTATGCAGAAGTTATTTAATTCTGTCTTAAAAAAATGAACGGAGTGAGCACTGTATAACTACTCTTATCTCCATGATCGTGGAGTGCAAGGTTACTTCCCTACTCTGCCTCGTTGCCCACAATTGTTTCCTCCACTTTCCCACTACTCTCCTCTATCCCTGCTCTCTTCTTCCTATTATAAGCGATATAGAATCATAGGTCCCTATCAGACATGGCGTTCAAGATATGGACATTCCTCTTGAACCAGAAAAACCCCAGTCCATAAAAGCACTAATTGCCTCAGTCGTGGTCAACGAATGCTCTTCTCAACATGTTGCATTTCTATCTTATTCACATTATTGTCAGGAAGATTTTTGAGTGCCTTTTTCCATTTTCCTCTATTCAAAATACATGAGACTTAGAGACAGCTAGTCATGGATGCCCAAAACAAAGTGAGTGTTAAAGTCTGTTTAATTTCAGTACAATAGTACATAACATTTGCCTGTTCTGTTTTCTAATTGTTAATAAAAAGATATGATCAAACATTGCTTTTGGGCATTACTTTCCAGATGATGAGTGATTCAACAAACATACTTTCACCTGGAAGAACAATGAGTGAATCTACGGTGGCAGATGCACTGTTAAAGCATATTTCTACTTCTAAAGGGAGGGTTATTACAACTCAGTTTGCATCAAATATACATCGTCTTGGAAGTGTGAAAGCTGCAGCTGATTTAACTGGTAGAAAAATGGTATGTTCTCCCTTGCTAATTGTAATAATTTTCCTGTTTAAAATGATTGGGATTCAATGATGTTTATTGCAATTATATCAGGTGTTTGTTGGTATGTCTTTAAGGACATATCTAGATGCAGCTTGGAAGGATGGAAAGGCACCGTTTGATCCGTCCACCCTGGTAATAAAACATGAGAAGGGTTATTTGACATTCTGCCTTAAAGTAGAGTGAAAAAATTTCCAGCTGGGGTTTATAGAAGTCTAGCGCTGAATTCAGCTGGTGATATTATTTATTAGTGGCTAGAATAAATTTAGTGAAGACAATTGATCATATTTGAATTTTGAAATTTCACCTTTATTTTTTTTTTCATTGAAAAAGACTCTTTATTATATAGAAGAAAAGCGAAGAAAAGAGAGAGGACAAAGCAGGATCGTTAATAAAGATAAGATTTCTAATCCACCTGCATATATGTAAGGATTACTCATGCGATTGATGCTGTAATGCTGTTAAGTATTAAAAACTTAACCAAAATGTGTTCTTAGTTTGTGCATTCAAAAGACTTGGAACATTTTTTTCAGCATCACATATTGTGGGCTCTCACTAGTTTAAATAAATACATTGTGTTGGTTTTTTGCACTTGTAATAATATATTTTATTCATGTTCAAGCACGGTAGACTTTCATGGCAGGTGTCTTTCAATGATAATATCATTATTGTGCCTTGCTTAACGACTTGGACTTTTAATTCAAGTGGCTCTTTAATCCTGCATTTATGACTAATATACTTTATGAGCCAATAATTATTTGGCTAACTGTGCAGGCTTACCTGATTTGTTTTCAATGTTATTTAGATAATTAGGTAACTAGTTAATTGCTTGGGTATCATCCATCCAATCACCATTTATTTATTTAAGTTTTGTAATTTGCTACATAGCATGCATTCATCTGTATCCTTTTATTTCTATGAGCTTCTGCCAGTCAGATTTATGTCTGATGCTCTCCTTTGGGTTAATTTTAACTTCAAATAGGTGAAAGTGGAGGACATTGATGCTTATGCTCCTAAGGATTTGCTGATTGTAACAACTGGATCTCAGGTAACTTACTTTCAAGGTCCTTTAAAGTCTTCTTAATTCCACGGACTATACATTGAACAAGTGATTGGCATATGACAAAATATATGCTCTTGTGTCAGGCAGAACCTCGTGCTGCCTTGAATCTTGCATCGTATGGTGGTGGTCATTCTTTCAAACTGAACAAGGAAGACATAATTTTGTATTCAGCTAAGGTATGGCAATGAGATAAAGCACTAGGCTTTTGGCTTTAAGGTTTTCTAAAGATTCTGATTTCATATTTAGTTTAATATTTAATCCTTTTGCCAATGAAATTATTTCAGTCTACAAATTTGAAGTATACTATTTTTACTTCCAGTCCACTTTGAGTGATAAGTGATAACCTTTGATTTTTATTTATGACTTGTTGCTTAGTTTTTTGTTGTTGACAATTTTACGCTGAAAATTTTCTTTTGTTCCTTAATCATGCTGCTAGGTTATCCCTGGTAATGAGTCTCGCGTGATGAGAATGATGAACCGCATATCAGAGATTGGATCATCAATAATAATGGGGAAGAATGAGGGGCTGCACACATCTGGTCATGCTTATCGTGGAGAATTGGTTAGTTTATTGCTGTTGTTGTGTTAGTGGTGGCAGTGTCTTATGATATGAAGCTCTTGTATTGCTCGTCTTTGATATGGTTTGTCATCGAGTGCAAATATTATATTCTGCAGGAGGAAGTACTTAGAATAGTGAAACCGCAACATTTTCTTCCCATACATGGAGAACTCTTGTTCCTGAAGGAGCATGAATTACTTGGAAAGTCAACTGGCATTCGACACACTGCTGTGAGTCTTGTCTGATGCTGTTATTTGATAGATAAGAAACTAGTGACATAGAGCGATTAGATTGACATTGAATATCGTATGAATAATCTACATTTGAAGAAACTGATGCAATTTACTTATGCGCCAGGTTATTAAGAATGGAGAGATGCTTGGCGTTTCACACTTAAGAAACAGAAGAGTCCTTTCCAATGGTTTTGTTTCCCTCGGAAAAGAGAATCTACAGGTTGGGGACCAAAGCATTTTTCTTGGCCTTCTGTTGGACTTATCATTTGATAACTTCTTAATCTTTCCCTCTCTTGACATCTTGCAGTTGAAGTACAGTGATGGGGACAAAGCATTTGGTACATCAAGTGAACTCTTCATTGATGAAAGATTGAGAATTGCTTTAGATGGAATTATTGTGGTCAGGTAGATACTTGTAATCTTTAAGTCAAAGATTGGAATAACTGGATTTAGTAGTGACATCCTGATATTTTTCTTTCATAGCATGGAAATATTTCGCCCTCAAAATAATGAGAGTCATGTTGAAAACACCTTAAAAGGAAAGATAAGGATTACCACAAGATGCCTATGGCTTGACAAAGGAAAGCTGTTGGATGCGCTTCATAAAGCTGCTCATGCTGCACTTTCAAGCTGCCCGGTAAACTGCCCATTGTCTCACATGGAAAGAACTGTATCTGAGGTATTGAGGAAGTTGGTGAGGAAGTATAGTGGTAAAAGACCAGAAGTTATTGCTATTGCTATAGAAAACCCTGCCGCCGTTCTTGCTGATGAGGTAAAAGCAAGGCTGTCAGGAAAATCTCATATGGACCTTGGGATGCCATCATTGAGAAATGCTGTGGATGGACGTCAAGAGGAAAAGAAGTCTAGTAAAATACCAATAAAAGGAGGTAATATCAATATTAATGAATATGGGATGGGTGAGGTCTATTTGTCATACTTTTTGTGCTTATATACACGTCTGTTCTATATAAATCTGCCATCAAATATATACTTTCACGTTGGCTTTGTTACTTGTTATGCTGCTTGATCTCACTGTTTGCCTAGTCAGGTAAACCCAGCCACAACTTTTCACCAATATAAAAAAATACTCTTAGTACTTTAGATGAGTTGCTCAGGTTCTTGCACTTACTCATATTGTTTGAGACACGGTAAATTTTGTACATGTGCAGATGAAAGCCCTTTAAACTTAAAGTGTGGCCAAAGCACATGTCCTCTAAGCTCTGATGTAGAGATTAATTTATGTAGACCAATGGCGATGTCAAGGATTAAACTCTTAACTCTTAACCACTTGGTGAAAGACAAGCAATTTCATCCCAAAATTTTAAACAATTAGTTAAAGGCAAAGGAGTGACTTTATGAACATGCTGAACAGCTTTGAAATGTTCTGCACTTGATGATGATGAATGAATGTGGTGTCAATCACATTTGCTAATGATTCTTATGAGATTATTGCACTTTAAGCAATTAACAATGTTTTGGATTTCAATGGTTCATTACATAGATAAGGGAGTATTTATTATGTTGCAAGTGAGATTTTCTGTTTGTTGAGGAACGGACAGCTGGATGGAAATGACCACAGGAAGTAACTGAATCAGGAAGGTTGTTAAGAGTTGATTAGATTTAGTTGGAGAATTTCTGTCATTGACTAACTGCTAATGGAAACATCATGAATTGAATTCAGAAGCAGCACTCAAGTTATTAGTACCTAAACTTAGGTTATTTTCCCTTGGCTAATTGGGTGTTTGGATTATCTTATTTTAAGAAATTTTGCACCATAAAAGTTAAATATGTTTGAGAAGTTTTGTCTCGTAAAGTGCAAAAGAGCAATATATGTGGACACAGGGATAATAACCATTGACTTATATAATTCTTGTGTGATTTTGATTCTCTTTGCATTTATCATGTGTTCCTTCTTACCCTTGTTTTTGCAATTGGTGTGTTAGATGATGGCGCTGATGTTGAAGGACTCCTACCTGAGGATGATATTCCTACTCCAAGTGGAGCCAAGGGTGATTTCGCTGATTCAGAGGATTCAGATGATTTTTGGAAATCATTCGTCACACCTTCAACCACGGAAAAGTCAATCAAAGCTACCAATGGTTATATTCCAAGAAAGCAGCAAGAGTCCCAGCCGGTGAAAGATGATTCAGAAGACTCTGAAGAAGGCAAGTCTGAAGGCAAGCCTTCAAAAACAGTGAGGAGAAATAAATGGAAACCTGAGGAAGTGAAGAAGCTGGTCGATATGCGTGGGGAGCTGAACGAGAGGTTTCAAGTTGTGAAGGGAAGAATGGTCCTCTGGGAGGAGATATCTCAAAAGTTGTTGGCTGATGGTATCAAAAGAAGTCCAGGGCAATGTAAATCTCTGTGGACTTCTTTGATACAAAAATATGAGGTTTGTATGATCTTCTTTCAACTAACGATATCAAATTATGAGTGTTTGGGTAACGTCCAAATTGCAGTTTCAGAAGCCTTTTTTTGTAAATTGAGACAAGACTCCTCTCACATATTTACTTCGTAAATTGTAAAAGTTATTATCTAAAAACTAATTCAAACACACACTAAGGGTTCTGAAACCACAGATTTGCTTTTAGAGAATAGCTTTTATTAATTTTTGGAGAATAGCTTTTTTAATTTACGAGATAAGCATGTTGTCTAGGCTTGCGGAAAAGGGGTTCTGAAACCACGGTTTCAGAGTTACCCAAACACTCATAAAAGCAAGTCATTTCATGCTTGAAATAATCATCTGTATTTTTTCTGTATCAAATAATTTGTTTCTGGTCATTTATGTTTGTTGATGGTAACTATGGCCATTGTTAACATATACTTGTGAAAGCAGGAGATCAAGAAAGGGAAGAGCAGCAAGAAAAGCTGGTCATATTGGGAGGACATGGACAGGATAATGTCGGATAACGAGGCACTAGCAGCAAAATGAGCGAGAAGTGTTGAACAATAATGTTGTTGAAGTAAGATTGAGAACGAGAATGGTATTGAAGAAGATAATCACCACCAAAGTCAGTTGCATGATTCTTGTTTGGTGTTGAAGATCGCTAGTCCCCGAGTCATTACACATACTGGAATGAATCAAATGGTCCACTGACAGAAAGCTTATTAGGGGCAGAGGGGGAATATTTATTATCTTTAGGGGACCCGCCTCTTAAATATTTGTCATAATTAAATTAAATTCATTATTTTGTAAGCTAGGCAACTTTAGCAATGTAATTTTGCGTTTTGATTGCCGCAAATAGTTTTATTTGTCAAGGCTTATGGGACGTATAGGGCTAGAAAAAATTATAAATCGTGGAGAGATCAAAATTCCTTTTAAGTTTTCCCTAGTATTATTAGCTCGTTTACACACACACACACACATATAAAGCAGGATATGTGTATGTTTTGAAGTCAAGAAATTTAAAATTGAGGTGGGACGTGTATATTTTATCAAAAAATCAGCTGAGCTAACGTACTTTCATCTTTATATTTATGAATCAAATAAAATATAATTTATAAATATATTGGCATAGCCTAAATAAAAAAGTCAATTGTTTTTTGTAAATATATTGTCCTGTTTTAAGAAGAAAAAATGCCATATCTTGTTTAGATAGAAGATACCAAAATTAGTTTTTAAATTTGATTGTTTTTCTTCTTGTCAGTGAAGTAAACATCTTTACTTAATAAGCAGATGTCTGTTCATTAAAAAAATAAATAATTTCATTATGAAAATGTTACCAGAGGGATGGCCCCTCTATTCAATTCCTTCATTAACCTCTTGTCTTTTTTCCCCAACTCAAGAAAGCTTTGACACTTTCATCAAAGGGAGGGGTTCGATCTTGGAAGTTGGTCGAGTCTTTGGGATGATCTTAACTCTTGAGTCTTTTGCAGAACGCCACGAGGGTAATAGGCCGCCCAACATTGGTATGATCTAGGAGGAAGGAAGATTTCACCCTGCCCTTGAATCGTGGATGAACCCAACTCCTTTCCTAAAATTTCTATATCAAAAAAAAAAATAATCCTTAATTAATCCTTTAAGTTAGGAATTGCCGGGGTGCTAGTGCAATGCACGGGCCTTTAATTAAAAAGGGGAATAAAAATTATTTTTAAACTTAGAATATAATCTTAGTGTTTACAAAAGGTTGTGGTTGGCAGCACATGATCGGCTGCTCACGGCCGCTAGAAGAGCACGTATCCTGGGAGGTGCGCCTACTTGTAGCAGGTGTGGTGGAGGAGTTGAGGACCTTGACCATGTTTTGAGAAGCTGTCCAGAATCTCGTTGGATATGGCTGGCCTTAAAGGCGATAAAGGTATGTCCACAATTCTTTACAGAGCACAAGAATTGTTGGCTGCTAAATAATAATGCAAATTGGAGAAGAATGGAGTATGGTATTTTCGGTGTGCAGCTGGATGATTTGGGGATGGAGGAATGAGTTATTATTTGAAGAAGGTTTTAATATGCTTGATGATCCGGAGTTTATTATCCAGAGTTATGTTAGAGATTGTGTTACCTCACTAAACAGATATGATGACCTTGGGTTGTTAAAGAAACCAAGAGACATTAAATGGAATTTCCCGGAAGAGGGGTGAGTGAAACTAAATTTTGATGGTGCAGCTAGAGGATGTCCTTGCTTGGCAAGGTGTGGAGGGGTATTGAGGAGGAGTGATGGTAGCTGGATTTGTGGGTTTGGTAGGAAGTTAGGACGATGTCAGGCTTTGGCTGCTGAGATTTGGGGGGTTTGTACAGGGTCTTAGATTGGCACAGAGTTTGAGGTTCAACAAGATTGTTGCAGAAGGAGACTCAGTGATGGCTTTACACATGATTCAGGATGCTTGGATCTAAGGAAGGGCCAGAAACAGAATTCTGAATGCATGGCTACGAGATAATAGCAATGAGCTACAAATTTGTTTTTCTCACATTCTGCGAGAAGGCAACGCTGTGGCGGATTGGTTAGCCAAGCCTAGCTTTATTTGTAATGATGATTTTACTATTTTAGATTCTCCTCCAGCAGGGGTGGTAGATTTTCTGTTCAGGGATACTGTGGGAGTTGTTTACCCACGCCTAAATTCTGGTTAATTTTTTAGTGAAGTAATGGGCAATTAAGCCCCAATTTTTACCAAAAAAAAAAGAAGATATTTTTTTTTTGATTAAAAAATTTTAGGAGAGGGGTTGGGCTCACCCATAGTCCAAGAGCAGGGGCGCTTGGAGCCCACTCCGCAAGGAATTCAGGACTAAGAGTATACATGCCTCCACTTTAGCTTGGGTTATCATTGCTTCGAAGACCCATAGGATATCTCCCCCAGCGCCTTGACTAATTCCAGGATTGAAATCCCTCCCTTTTGGTGAGAGTGTCCGACCTCTTTGCTAGTTAAACCTAAGGACGAGGGGTAAAGAAGATAATTTTAGTTAGTGATTACAGAAGGTTAAAAATATAAAAGTAAATGATATGTGGCCCAAGTTAATAAAAACCAGGTACGTTATTTATGAGCACCTATAATTCATATTGAAGATGAAAATAAATGAGCTTAAGTTTACAATTGTTCGGCATTGAAAAAAAAATGCATGAAATGTATCAGAACTTACCCATGTGTTGTAAATATGCACCACAATTTTTTTGTCAGACTACAATATGCTTAATACTTTTTCCCATTATTAGTACTCCCTCCAGTCCTTTGGAGAGATTAAGGAAGTTAATTAAATTAGCTTAGATTATTTTTTTTTTTTTTTTTTTCTTCAGTTTGACTAATAAACTAATATATAATCTAAGAAAACACAACATATGAAATGATTAAATAACTTACTCCCTCCGGTCCTAATTATAGGAGCAAATTTTGGAGTTGGTTTTGGTCCTAATTATAAGAGCAAATTTTAACTTTTATCAATTTTTTCCTATAATACCCCTATTTATATTTTCTCAATAATAATTAAAGACAATAATAATTTAATAATACACCTATATATTTTATTAAGTAAATAATGTTTGCAACTCATTAATGTCATATACACCTAAATTATACTTTTTATATAAAATAATTTTGAGCAATTTTTGTCATATTTTTTTCCATATCACCCCTACTAATACTTCTTCCACAATAATTAATTTAACAACATGTTTATATTCTATCAAGTGAGATATTCTACTTTATTTTTTATTTTTAAATAAAATAATTTTAATATTCCTTTAAGATTTTTTTTTTTAACTATCCATCCAAAGTGATTAATTTTTTTCCCTTAAAATAACCAAATAAAACATTAATTTTATTATCTTTTTTCCAACAATAAAAAAATAAACTTGTATTTGTATTATGGCCAATTAAATAGATACTCTCTTGATAGAAATTTTTTTCACTTCCGTCGAGAGCTAGAGATAGTACATAATTAACTAATTTAACTTAGTTCTATATGGACTTTTCCTTCCTTCCCACTCCAGGAAAACATTTCAAGGCTTCTCGTTGACCAAAAAAATAATTTAGATATCTAAATGCAATAAAAATAATTCAAGATATAGAGAGTGAAAAACTAGTTTATGGTGCATTTACTAAATACTGGATGCTCTTAAAAAATTAATGCTCCATAAAAAAAAAAAACATTTTAGAACTTTAATTACTAAAAAAAAAATACTTGAGGAGTTTGAATGTTATTTTTCTTTCTTTACCTTTTGACATATAATTAAGTGCCTTTTTGGGAATAATGATAATATAAGATATATGTATCTAAAATGTATGTACTAAATTGTGCCGATCAGAACCATATTAGTGAGATATGTGAAATTGGGGAAATTGACCAAACTAAGAAAAAAAAATACTAGATCGGATAGAGGTAGTATTTTTTTCTTTACCTTTTGACATATAATTAACTTTTTGGGAATAATGATAATATAAGATATATGTATCTAAAATGTATGTACTAAATTGTGCCGATCAGAACCATATTAGTGAGATATGTGAAATTGGGGAAATTGACCAAACTAAGAAAAAAAAAAAAATAGGTCTTCGAAAACATTTATTCGCAGTAATGACGCCACTAGACGATCACGCCGACACACTCGCAGTAGTGGTCTGACACCACTGCCCGTGCCGGGGCACAACAAGTGGTGTCACAGCACGTGACGCCACTCCATTCAATTCAATTGAATTGGATGGACACCAAGTGGCGCCCTTTTTTTTTAAATAATTATATTTAAATTTTTAATAATTAATTATAAATAATAAAAAGAATAAATAATAATTTTAATTTAAAATTATAAATAATAATTCTAATTAATTATAATGATAAAAATAATAAATTATAATTATAATTAATAATTAAAGGAATTAAAATATTTAAAATTTATTATAAAGCTTAGGATACAAGACTAATTAGTAAATTAATTAATTAGTGAATTTATTATAAACCTTAAGATGGATGACTAATATATTTTGTGAAATATATTGTATATTATTATTTATAGAATACCCTTCTTAAATAGAGAATAATAATTAGTTAAATAATTATTATAAACCTTAAAATTAATTATTATTCTCTATTTAAGCTTATCTTATCTATCTTAGGGTACATGAAGTATATGATATATAAACATTTTGAGTTTTTCTCTGTTGGAGGTGACATTTGGCAATTGATACCAATATTGTTAAAATCGAGTTTCTATGTAGACACGAAAGGGGTAGTAGAAACGTAAATCGTAGAAATGACACGAAATATAAAGTTTCTACTTTCTACTATTTAAAGTCAGAGCTCAAAATTATATGCATATATACATGAAAAAAAAATCATAAATCACTACTCAAAATTCAATGAACAACTTCATATTTAAAAAATATAAGTCATATAACTATATAAAACATTTTTAAAAAAACTTACGTTAAGAACTTACATTTATAACTATGAAAATACGTTAAAAACTATATATAACTATCTAGTCTCCACTCTTTAATAATCCCGAGTCAAGATGTATGATGAAAATAAAGTTTTCAACTTTTCATCATTTTTTCGGGGAAAAAAAAAAAATCATCCTTATTTTTTTTGGGTTAAAGTAAAAACAATAAAAATTGTAAAAACATAAGTTTTTACGTGTTTGAGAGAAGTTTCTACTAGTTTTGGCTCATAACAGTTTTTACTTGCGTTTCAGTACGTATAAACCTAAGTTTTTACATTAGTTTTTGACAACATTGGTTGATATGGCTTTTTTTAAGGGCACTACATGACTTCCCACCACTATTTGAGCAAGACCTAAAATCAAATGTGGTTTTTTATCAACTTTAGAACTAATTGATGGAAATATTGTAGTTTAATTAACATACTTTTTACAAAGGGTTTATCGTTTGTCGTACGCCACTGACATGTTTTACATGTCGAGTCATCCCAAAACTACGTCGTTCTGGGAGTTAAGGAATTAATAAAATGTGTTTTTGTATTTTTGTTTTTATATTTATTACATGAATTTTACCAAAAAAATCCTTCATTAATTCTTCTAACTCCAAAACTACGTCGTTTTGAGAGTTCATTAATTTCTCTAACCCCAAAACGACGTAGTTTTGGAGTAACTCGACATAACCTTACGTGCCGTATACATTTGAAAAAAAAACGATAAACCCTTTTACAAATAACAAATTTTACTAATATCTTTAATTTAGATTTTGTATTTGGGCAAAAAACTTTCATTAACTTAGCCACAAAATATGTTGTAAATTTTGTAGTATGAATTTAGCTTTTGATGTAGATATTTTTTAGTACAGCAATCTCCGTGTTTTTTTATTCTATCATATAAATGTCGAAGAGATACTCTTAGAATCTCTTCTCCATAAAAACATGAATAATTCATATTTAATATTTTTAAAATAGTTATTATAGTATTTTTTTATTTAATTTTTTTATTATTGTAGTTTGCACAGGGACATTAGATTATGTCAAAGATAAAGCATCATGCCTTACGTGCTCCAGCACGCATGTAGGTGGATCAGTGAAGAACAGAAAGTCTCTTGTATGTGACAATGCTTCCTTGGCCAGTAGGGGTATGCAAATGGTTTTTCGATACGGCGAAAACCAAAACACATGTTTATTAACCACCGAATCGAAAATGACTAAAAAACCGAACCGAATTAACTGAAATATTTCAGTTCGGTTTCTTGGTTAATTTCGGTTTTTGAGCATATGTTGGGCCTTTTTTTTTTATTTCGATGTGCGGGCCATATTTTGGGCCTCCTTATTTAGGTGAATTCATTGTGAAGTTTAGGTGAAATGAGCATTGTTTCCAATACAAAACATACAAAACATAATGGCGAATCGGACGAACAGGATCCATTTCTCCACAACTCGTGAAAGACATCCCATACCACTAAATTTCATGCGCTTTTTTTTTTGCTCGCGAGTAGCATACAAAACATGACAACATAAGCCTACTGACAACAATGTTTCCAATTTACAGAAACTGGAGCATTAAATCAAACCTACATTCATTCAACCATCACAAATTCTAAGTTTCAAAAAAAAAAACTACATCATAAACTCAAAAGTTTGCTTGTATGTGTAGTCGCAGTACCAAAAACAACTGCAGCAACCCATCCATTACAGAGCCAACATAAAATAATCCAGAAAAAGAAAGATATTGAGTACAATCTGAAATTAAAATAAGAATAAATCAAATAAAAAGAAATAAAATAAAATATTACATTAATACAAAGATATTGAAAAATTATGAATTGAATATAATATTTGTCAACTATTGCCTCCAATGCAATGTTTTGAAAATCTGGCAATAAAAAGACAAAATAAGACTTCCTTTGAAATATCAAAATAAATATAATATTTTTCTTATGAAGATAAAAAAAAATAGATATAAAAAAATATTACCAAGTTTTATTTGCTGAAAATCATCATTCCCTACTTCTTCAACATAGTTAAGTGACTGCTTAAACCAATCTTAGGCACAAATTAGGGATTTCACAACTCTAGGAGTTAAAGAGCTCATGAATGAATCTAAAACTCTTCCTCCAGTGCCAAAGGTAGACTCAGAAGCAACAGTAGAAATTGGGATAGCCAAACATCTCTTGCTATTTGAGAAAGAATAGGGAACTTAGGACTATTCACTATACGTCAACTTAATATATCAAAACAATATTTTCTGGTCTCAATTTATTCATTTAAATATCTATCCACTTCTATTCTACTAGACCTTCCACCAAGATGCTCATCCATGAATAATTGCTCCTCAATATCAAGCAATTTTCTCACTTTTAGACTAGGGTCATCATCATCAAGAATATCTTCATGTGTGTCATTTAATGCTCCCCTTTCAGGCCGTGTTCATGGAGAAAGAACCTGTTTGTATTCATTATATAAAGAAATCAAGACTTTTTTAATATGTCCCCCCAAATGTTCACCAACAGCACATGTATGCATTTTACATAGACCAAATTGCACCAAATCTAGCTTATATGGGGGTAAAAAAAAGTGGCAATATAAAGAAGTTTATTGATCTTCATAGGATCTCCCTAGTACTTGTCATATTTCTCCTTCATTCTGCTTGCCACATTAGCTAACTCTAGCATTTCAGTTTTTGTCTTCTCTTCCAAGAAACGATAAACCATATAAATTTTTAGAATAAGTTATTGGATGTAACATATAAAGAACTAGAAATTCGCAAAATCAAATCATACAAATGACTCAACACCATAGTCATTATCCTAAAATTATTCCAATCTTCCTTTCTATGCACCCGATCTTCAAGATATTTGACGTTAGAGACCACTAAAAAAAATTGAGGTAGCCTTAAGAGGTATGAGGACAAAAAAGCATAAAATTAGATGGGTTATTTTTTAAAGGGAAAATCTCACTTAGATCCCAAGAACCTGAAAAATATATATATAAAAAAAACATCTCATTGTAAATTCCTCAATAAAAAAAGTTCCAATATAAATTCTTCTATAAAAAAAAAGTCTTTAGAAATCTCAGTGATATATATGATTGAGCTTGCTAAATGATCATTCTATGACTTGTCAATATAGTCATATACACTTATCAGTGGAAGCTATTTTAGTTAACATAAATGAGCTTGTTAATGGCCACTCGATGACTTTGTCAATATAGTGACATACACTTGTCAATGAGAGCTGCTTTAGTTAACATAGATAGACTTGTCAATGACCACTCTATGACTTGTTAATATAGTCATATACACTTATCAACTAAACCTACTTTAATTAATATATATGAGCTTGTTAGTGACCATTTTATGACTTATCAATATAACCACATATACTTATCTTTATATTTGAAATCTATATTATTGAGGTCTTTAGGGACTTTTTTGATAGAAAATTTTACATTAAGACTTTTTTTTTAATAGAGGAATCTACATTAAGACTTTTTTGATATTTTTTTTTTGTCTTTAGAACCTGAGTGAGATCCCCCCTTTTTTTATATATATCTTTACCTTTTATTTTATATTATCATCCAGTATCGGTTTAAAGCTGATGGCTTCCCTCCAAACACAAGTGACTCATTTGGTACTTGAACTCGAGACCTTAAGGGTGTATTTGGTTTAAGGGGAGGAGAGGGAGAGAATGATAAGTTCCCTTGTTTGATTTGTTAGAGGGAATGAGGGGAAAAGATCTTTTGTTTGGTTTAAGAGGGGAGGGGGAGGGTGATTCAAGATTTTGGCTCCCATCCCTCCAAAATTTTAAACCAAATGAGTGGAGGGGGTCATTTTCCCTTCCCTCCCCTTAAACTAAACACACTTTAAACCAACTTTATTGGTTATATGCTCCATCCGATCCTAAACATATGATAAATTTGATTTTTTTTGGAGAGATTAAGAAAGTTAATTAAATTACTTTAGAGTATTTTTATTTTTATTAGTTTATTAGTCAAACAAATTAGTTTGAAGAAAAAATTAAAATACTTTAAAGTAATTTAATTAACTTATTTAATCTCTTCAAAAAAGTCAACTAGGTCTTTTAATTATGATCGGAGGGAGTATATAATCTAAGGATGTACTCCCTCTAGTCCTAATTATAGAAACACTTTTGTAGTGTAAAAAGTGTTCCTATAATTAGTCCCAGAGGTAATATAACATATGATATAATTAACTAATTTATTTAACTTCCTTAATTTTTTTTTTTAAAAAAACTCAACTCTCCTCATATATATTAGGACATGAGGGATTATCTTTACTTTGATAATGTGAAAACCCCAATAGGCCCCTCCTGCCTTTTCCCTCAAGCCAACGCAATCAAAATCGGTTCGCGTCTTCTCTTTTTTCTCGCTGCGCCCCGATCAATCCTACTACACTCGTCACAACTTTCTAACCGGTACGCCTTGTTTTAATCTATGAATTGTGAATGTTGAATCTTTCATTTGTAAAACGATTTACGAAAATAACATGATTTTCTCCTTTCGTTGTTAGGTTTTCAGTCATGAAGCTCGATACTAGCGGTTTTGAATCGTTTTCTACTCAAATTGAACCCCTCGATGGCATTGTTGGAGACTTTTCGGCTGCCCCAGCATTTGAACTTCCCAACTCAACTGATGTGAGTGTTTGATATTAGCTTGAAATTTGAATATTCCGTGTTTTAGTTCTTCACTGCAAAGTGTTTGCAATTGATTTGTAGGGGTTGTAGTCAAAGGCAAAAGATTTAACTTATGCATTTTGTAATAACCTGAATCTTCAGGCTTTTTATGAAGGTTTCTTTGTTTTTTGTGTTAGTTTGACGGCTTCCTGAAAGAAGCTATTCAGATGGTGAAGCCCGCTAAGGGTACGACCACACTTGCTTTTATATTTAAGGAGGGAGTCATGGTAGCTGCCGATTCTCGGGCTAGTATGGGGGGTTATATCTGTAAGTAGCTCCTATCTCATCTTTACTTTATTAATTAGTTATGAGTCCATTGGTTTACTGATACCTATGTGCAGCATCTCAATCTGTGAAGAAAATCATCGAAATTAATCCTTATATGCTTGGGACAATGGCCGGAGGAGCTGCAGACTGCCAATTTTGGCACAGAAATCTTGGGATCAAGGTAATGCATGCTCTTATATCAAACTTTCTTATTTTTGTCTGTCCTGCCCTTTTGTTTGCTGAGTTTCTAGCTTAAGTGCCTGCACCCTTGTATCCCAAAGAATACTGTTCTATAGTTATTTTGCTCTTATTGTTACCATAACAGTTACAAATTGTATGCTTTGACTTAATTTACATTATAGTCATTTCCCTCAGAATTATTTGTCGAGGGCTGCTGCTTAGGCTAATAAATAAGAAGTACATAGAGTAAAATATGTGCTGGTTTGCTTGATGTTGGGAATCTTAGGGAATAAAATGAAGAGAAATTCTTGCCTGTTGTTAGGGAATGACTAAGGTTGAAAGACTTGCCAGTTATTTCTCCTTCATTGTTTGAACACAGCTGCATATTTGGTGGTACCTTGAACTTGGTATGAAGAACTGCATGTACCGTACCATTACATTAGTTTCTGAACCTTTTTCCTTCTTTCAGGGCTTATTCATTGTACCTTCGCGTTTTAGTTCCCTTATAGACTTAAAAGGCCTATCATGTGAACTTTGTTACCTTTTTTTTGCTTTTGATTATTTGCTTCCAAGACAGTTACTTTTTCAATTAGGGGAAGACAGTGCAGGACCCCTACCTGCTATGTTATTAGATGAACCCAATCAACGATTAGAATTATTCTTTCTGTTTTGTTTGATTGCCTAGTGTGATTAGCAGAGCTTGCCTGGTGGCTGTAGGGTAAGGGCCAACCATGGCGTCAATGACCTGGGCTTATTTAGCTATGTCCATTATTTGAAGAATTGAAGTGCTAATACTGAATGCATGTTGGCTTTATGTCCTGAACTCTCGTTGGGATATTTTGCCTTCCAGAGTTTAGTAGAAATGGCGATAGACTCCCATGTCACCCTTACTCAGGAAAGAAAGAAACGTGGGGAAAGCTTGCTCCATGTTAAGATAACTCATTGATATTTTTTTCAACTCTTTCACCCATTCATATTTGTTTATGTCAAATGGCTTTGATATTTCTTCTCCGTGCTAATGCTAATTTTGCAATGAACAATTAGAGGAATGACAAATTGACATGATTGTACACTCTATGGTGTCCCTTCAATTGGAGGGTCCTTCATTAGCAGCTCTTTCTATGAGTTGAAATTGGTTTTTCTGGTTATATCATATTCGCTTCTGTTTTTTGTTGACTTTGGGCTGTTTATCTATTTATTTTTTACTTCTATTATGTGCCGAGGTGAAAATTATTTTGTCACCCCATTTTTTTACCTGAATAGTACAAAGCCAAATACAAGGTCACAGACAAAATAGATAACATACAAACCAACCTCTTTCCACATACAGTACAGGCAAAGTAGAAGAGATGCAAGAAATGCATTATAGTCATTCCCTCAGTTTAGTGTGCTTTCGCATCTTTTGTTGGTTTCCAAGATGAGATTCCCTTTTATACATATGCCATGAATAGTGTCCCTAATTCTGTCCTTTTATTTTTAGTGTCGGCTACATGAATTGGCAAATAAGCGAAGAATTTCAGTTACAGGAGCCTCAAAACTTCTTGCAAATATTTTATACTCCTATCGTGGAATGGGGTTATCTGTGGGAACCATGATTGCTGGATGGGATGAGACGGTAAATCACATGTTCTTGTTACTAAATAAATAGGTTTTGCTTTGTAAAGTCAATCGTCTAACAAGTGAATATCTCTTTTCAGGGTCCTGGGCTGTACTATGTCGACAGTGAAGGGGGAAGATTGAAAGGAACCCGTTTCTCTGTCGGATCTGGGTCACCATATGCTTACGGTGTATTGGACAGCGGGTTAGTTAGCTTTTCTGTTCAACTATCTGTCAGCTTTAGCTTTACTGCTGAATGGTCAACATTTTCCTTGAATTACTAGGTACCGCTTTGACATGTCAATTGAAGAAGCTGCAGAATTGGCCCGGAGATCAATTTATCATGCTACATTCCGTGACGGGGCTAGTGGTGGAGTTGCTAGCGGTATTTTATCCTCCCCTTCCTTTGATTCCCCTTTGATAATATACAGACTTCCCTAACATTCCCACTCTTCAAAATTGCCCCAGCAAAAAAGGGGATTTATACATGCACGCCTGTCAGCCTCATTTTCATTCTTATAAACTAGTGACTGAAATTAGTGATCTTTGAAATTATGGCTCATCACTGACTGTTATCCACCAACTAATTTAGATTTATAGATTGTAGTTTGCATTGCAAGTTCTGACATATGAAATCAATCTTTACTGACTTATGACTTCCATATGATTTTAGTTTATTATGTGGGACCAAATGGATGGAAGAAACTGACCGGTGATGATGTTGGGGAACTTCATTACCACTACAACCCTGTCACTCCCAACACGGTGGAACAAGAAATGGCAGAGGCACCGGGAGCGTAATGGATGAGGCCCACGGGACTTAAAATGGGTTGTGACCTTTGAACTCCCCTGCAGCAAATGCAATATTTAGTATGGGAACTTGCTTGGTCAAACTGTTCAATTCTTTAATTTAAAAACTGGTCGGACCATGATGAGACTCTAGTTCCCCCCCCCCCCTCTTTTAAATGATAAGGATGAGACACTATTTTAAGTATTAATTGTCGGGTTATGTTAAATATAACGTTAAAGATAGATATCTTATAGGTCGGTCAATTATAAACACTTTTTGTAGTAAAAAAAAGTGTTCCTATAATTAGGACCGGAAAGATATTTTAAAAATTAAATTTAGAAGATGCTTTTAATTTTTATTATTATTGTTATTTATCATGTTATTAGTATATAAAAAATTGGAAGGCAAGGTGATGGGTTGTTTTCTCTTCAATTTTGCAAAAAATGTTGTCATAGGTCTTAAAAAATATGCTAATCTCCTTGTAGCTACTGCATGAGATGAGATCTCTCATCCTCCTTTAATTCAAAAAAAGAAGTCTTCAAAAATATAATTTTAAAAAGTTATGAGAAGTAACGTTAATGTATAATGTACTCGTATAATACTACCTCCGGTCTAAATAGATCTCATATTTAGAATTGGAGATCGTACATATATATTAATAATAATAAACTTTTATAAAACAAATGGGGGAAATATCATGCGATTTTTGTATATCTCTTACTTTTTTTTTCTAAGTATCTTTGAAATTACTTTTGGAGGTCTCAAAAATGTGTATTCATATAAATTGAGACAAAAATCATATCACATATTTATTTTATATACCGTAAATTATAATTAAAAAGTAATTTTTAAACGTTTTATTCGTTATTCCAAACGAGTACGCGTGAGTTAGGTGGTTAAAATCGAGATTTTAAGTAAAATCAGAAAAGGGATAAAAAATCGTAAAACGTAAAATTGTAACGTAAAAAAATTGTAAAAACATAAAAGCGTTTGGAAAATTAGTAAAATTGTTTTAATGAAAAAATAAATAAATATAAAATCACAATAACAAATCGAGATTTTATCTACCATGGGCGTGAGAACTAATGATTGATCCCCACTGCCATTTACCCCATCTTTTGCTAAGACAAGCATATGAGGTGACTACGCGGACTTTCCCCATGAAGGTGACAATTTTCCTTTATTGCCACTTGCAACTAAGTGCGCTGACCAAGTGGGCATCTAATAATAATGCCACGTGTCCACGTCAAAGCAAATGAAGACATAATAAATGAATCATTACAAATAAGAAATCATTAACAACACATTGACAACGTAGCCGCCCTATGAAAATGATTCATTTACACGCTTGCATTCCGCCGACAGACACGTCTTCCACTATATACTCTCACCGTTACTATCGTTTCGTACAGTTCCAACAGTCCTGTTTCGTACGCGTTATCCATTTCTATTCTTCTTTCGCTTCTTTAATTTTTTATTCGCACAAAAACACAAGTGGATTCCCGAGAACCACGAAGTCCAATGTTTAATTTCCTTATCATGATTGTCCTCGAACTCTCGCATCATCTTCCATCATCTTCTAGCTAGACGTCCTTTAACACGCCATGCCTCAACTATAAAAGCCTCCTCAACCACACCAAAATATCCCATATTCATTCACCAACACGATACACACACACCCTCCAAAAGAAGTATATATTTAACATTGTTTCGTTGTTGTGTTGTTAGTCTCTCTCTCTCTCTCACGCACACACACACAGAGTAGAGAGACAATATGAGGGACCCTGCTGGAGTGGGAAGCGTGGTGAGATATTTGGATGAAGACGGAGACGGGAAGGTGTCAGCGGAGGAGCTGTGGCGGCGGCTGGGGAAGATGGGAGGGGAAATACCGCTGGAGGAAGCAGAGGCGGCGATAAAGGCATTGGATTCGGACGGCGATGGGCTGCTCAGTTTGGAGGATTTGGTGGGATTAATGGAGAGAGTGGGAGAGGAAGACAAGTTGGAAGACTTGAGAGAAGCTTTTAAAATGTATGATGCAGAAGGTGTTGGCTTCATAACGCCCAAGAGCTTGAAGAGGATGCTTAGCAAGTTGGGAGAATCCAAATCCGTTCAAGAATGCAAACTCATGATTGATACGTTTGATTTAAATGGCGATGGCGTCCTTAGCTTTGAAGAGTTCCGAATTATGATGACCTGATCAAGATACCATATATATATATGTATGTATTCATCATATCATTTTGTGTGCATATTCATCTGATCTGTGTCATTCCTTTGGTTTAGCTGTGTGTTACGATCCTTGCCAACATGAGCTAGCCTTTGTTAACTCTCTTTTTTTTCCCCCTTTCTACCAATCTGATCATTGATAGATATATATATCACTAAAATCCGCTAAGATAATTAAAGTAGGGTTAAGGACTTAAATGTTCTGGAAGGTTTTGCGCATAAGCTTTGAACACTGAGAAGTTTTGATGGGGACAAATGTGCCAAGAAAGTTTTAAAAAACGGGGCAATTTTATCCTAGTTTGGTTAAGTAATCCTAGTTGTTAACATTTGTTAACCCATTAAAGTATCATCACGAGCCAGCCTCGATCTGTTAATACTGTAAACATTATTCACTGCCTGATCCTACTAGGAATGTTTGTAACACTGCTCGTTCATATCTGTATATAGCTTGCTAGCTCTATTTTTTTAAAAAAGAAAATTGATGAAGGGCCTACCTTTTTGAGACTGAAAGTGCAAAGGCAGCGTGTTTCTTAATATTCAAATTTTTGTTATTCTTCTTACAAAAGTGAGATCATTTATCATCTCAAGTTTGTTGGTATAGCTTTCTAGCTCTTTATTGTCATATTCCAATAGACGTATATAGAACGATGAAGGGTAATTCAAGGGGCAGATCTTTTTATTTTTTCTGGAATTTTTTAAAATAAAATTATGGCATTTTGATTTGTCTTGCCGTTGTTAAACCTCTCTAGTTATAACACAATGGCATTAAGTTTTGCATATAAATGTATAATTTTTCCCCTTATTAATTATTCACTATTCCAAAAATCGCGATTTATAATGGTTATTAATTAACTGTCATATATCACGATTCCGAACCGTCATATATGCGGGCAATATAAAAGCTCAACGTGGACAAATTAAGGTTTTGAACCGTGTAACTGTTTGGATTAACAGAGGCAACTGTGTTTTTTGACGTGATTTATGGTATACGAGGTAAGTATGTAAAAGAAGTTTTGTCTCGACTTGCGTGAACGTACTTTTTAAACGCCAACTCAAACAGACCCACATTTATTCCATACCTATTATAACGGCTATATAACACCCGGTATTGTATTGAGATGTGGTGAGACTATGATGTATGTAATGCTGTCATAATAAATAATGGTATCAAATAAACAACCGTTATAAAACTTTGTAGTACTTTCAAAATAACTGTTATAAAAAAGTTTAGCATGCATAACGCTCGCTATATAGCAACTGTTATTTATTTGCTATAAAATGTTGACGAGGTTAATCACACAACCATCATATATAGTGTACAAATATATAACAGTTTTTTTAAATAACCGTTAATTTTTCAGGCAATTTTTTTTAAATAAAAAAATGGGATTCCCCTTTTGCCCTTGCGTGCATAACAAAATTGTACACAAATTTGTATATTACAGAAGCTTACACATCGAGTATAATCATGTAATTTGGGATGAATCAAGACATTTTCAGTTTTGAGGCTAGGCTCAATGGAACTCTGTATCATAAATGACTCAAGGGGTATGTAGCCTTCTTGTTAGGGGTTAAATCTATAATACGCCATCTGATCCTTCTTGTTAGGAAGTATATGACATTCTATAGATCTAATATCTCCTTCTCTATCAAGTCTTGCTCAAGGTTGCAAACCTTCTTGAGCCCTTTACGGCAGGGAGTTCAATTTAGCCTAGCCACAAAGCCGGAAATACCTTGATCCATCTCAAATTTCATGACTTATACTGGATGTGTGAGTTTCTGTTCTATTATACAATCAAATCTAATAAGCAAAGCTTAAGCAAAAACTCTATCTACTATATGTGTGTGTGGTTAGGCCAAGCGACAAGTTCAAGCACACAATACACAGTTCCCCCTACTTGCATTTTGTGGAGGACACTAGAAGAGCTAACTTTGATCATCAATGGTGGCCTTTAGCTCTCTAGGCTAACTTGATTTTGATTTTGAGGGAGAGATGAGTTGTGAATCATGTTATCCCTCTACAGGTTATACATGTAGCTTGTAGAGACAGTTGTCAATCATGTTTTTCCCCTGTAAGTTATACATGTGGCTTGTAGCAACTATAAACTCAACATAGTGAAAGGAGCCTTCGATTAGAGATTTTTCAAGGAAAAAAAATATGAGCACGACTTAGGTCAAAACCTAGCTACAAAACACGAAGTGAATAATAATAGAGAATAAATATGGAGAAGGGAAGTCATACTTCCATATGATTAGAACAGACCACACATAGAAATGCGACCTAGCTAGGGCTGAAGAATGAAACATGTATTAGGGCTTGCACAACAACTCTAGTAGCTGTCTTGAGAAGCATGTAGAAGGTTTTGTGGATAGTGTGATTCGACTAAAAAAGACAGTCAACAACTGGAGTAGTGGGGTTCCAAAATTGGTGGATTGGGGGTTCACATTTAAGACAAATGTGTTAATGAATGAAATGGAGAAGCGAAGAGATGTTTAAATAGAGGGAAATTTTAATTTTATAACAGTATCACCCATAATATATTGCTCTTTTGTTATGTATATAACGGTTATTGTAACCGTTAGGTAATTTCAAAACATATATTACGGTTTCTAACTAATTAATAACTGTTTGACTCGATGGTCTAGCCCATGAAAATATTGATGATTCCTTCAGTTTGAAACCCCAACAAGCCCGACTGCCTTTTCCCTCACGCCGGTTTGTTTTGAGATATCTCAGTGTGTCCGTGAGTCAGGGTTTGATTAAAGCGCAAACAGAATTTTCACTGACCCGAGTATCTGCCGCTACTATTATCTCAACTTGGGATCATAGTAGCTGCCGATTCTCTAGTTGGTATGTACAAAAAAACATCGTATTACCCACAAAAAAAATTCCGTGGGTAAAAATTACACACAGAATTACCCACAAAATTCTGTGGGTAATTGACATTACCCACGGAAAATTTCCGTCCCAAAAAAAGACGTGACTTATTTTTACACAATTTTTTTGGGACGAAAATTTTTCGTGGCTAATTCCGTGTGTAATTTTTACCCATGGAATTCCGTGGGAAATTACCCACGGAATTTTTTTCCGTGAGTAATACTAGGGCTGTTCAAGAAACCCGGAAACTTGACCCGGTCCAGCCCGGGAAAGGGAAAAAAACCCGATCAATTTTGGGCAAGACCGGGTTTAGACCCGAGGACCGGGTTCCAGGTAAGGTCAAACGACCAATGAGCCCGGTCCTACCCGGTCATTATATATATTATATATATAGTTATATAATACATAATTACATATTGCAGCCTTCAGTAAAAAAAAAAATCTTACGCCTAAACGACACCGTTGAAAAAGCAACATACATTCTCAAGTTCTCACATTTGCCCTAACCACATACATTTCATTTCCCATTCAGCAGATCGATCCCCATTTCCCCCACCCCCATTCGAAACCCTAGCTCTGGCGATCTTCCCATCTTCGTCTCCGACATTCAATTGGCGCAACCAACTGCAACGGCGGTAAGATCGGTGCTCGTGTCTCAACTCTCAAGATCATCGGCTAAAGATCGTGTCTCAACTCTCAGGCTTCATCGTCTCCGTCTTCAAGATTCAGTTTTACGTCTCAGTACTAGGTAAGCCAGCCTCTAGCCTAGCATTTTGCCTCATGTTTTGTCACTCATTCTGCTAATTCTTTATGTTCTTCATCTAGAAGTTCTTCCTCTTTTAGTTGCATTTTGCTTAGTATTTAGAAGGTGTGTTTTGCTGATATTTGCTTATTCAATCGGTGCGTTTTGCTGATTCAATCGGTGTGTTTTGCTGAGTCATTCTTGTTTTGCAAAGATATGTTTTCTAAATTAAATTCTCTATCTATCCCGTTGATGTGTCTTTATTGTGTTCTAAAATAATTAGCTTTTTATGTTGTGGAACATATTATGCATCTTTACTTCCTGGTTTTTCACATTCCCTACCATTTTTGCTCCTTCCAACACTTGGCTTCCTCCTCTTTCGAGTATTGGTCACAGACTCATCTCTATATACCATTATTGTTCTCCTTAGTCAACGCAACTCTCTATAGCTTGAGAGATTTTTTTGATCCCAATTAGAGATTATTCATCTAAGGTGATTCCATTAATTTCTGTGATTTTGTTATTAAAAAAAAACTTGAGGTGAATCCATTAATGTCACAATTTATATTTGTAACCTTAATACAATATATAGTAAATAGAGTAGTACTCGTATGTTGTTTTAAATGGAGCAGCATAAATTTATGAATTTGGGGTGAAGTCATGTGGATGATGAATATTAATTAATATAAACATGAAATTTTCTAATCAATCAATCAATTAATATTTATGATTTGCATTTGTTTTTCTGGACTGATTTGCATTTATTTTGCTGGAGTGATTTGTATTTAAAATTGTTTCATAATTTAGCTAATTTATGCATTTGTTTCATATATTGTTTTTTGGAGTGATTTTCTATGAGATAGACTTTCTGCGATATGATAAGCATTTGGTCATGTCTTGTAGGTATATTCGAAATTGAAATGGATGAGCAAGATTCTTTGTCAGCAGCCTTTAATAAAGGGGTCTCTGTCACTCCCTCATCTGATGATAACCAGTTCACTAGGTCTGCACCTTCTACATCTCCTTCTCCTAATCCTATTTCTCCCGTGCTACCACCAGCTACAACATCTATTCCTCCTACTTCTGCAGCTGAACCCTCTCAAGATGCTCAAGTAAATGGGGATGGAAATCCTAGGAAGAGGAAAGAACCAGAACGAAGTAAACCAAAAACATCTACAGTTTGAGATCATTTTTTGAAGATATCTCTGGAAGAAACAAATGGAGAGATAAGAGCATATTGCAAGCATTGCAACAATGTCTATGCTTGTGACCCAAACAAGCATGGGACAACTTCTTTGAAAAGGCATTTATTGAAGTGTCCAAAAAACCCAAACAAGGCATATAAGAAGCAGCCCCTGCTGAATTGCTTGTCAAATAGTACACAAGGAAGGGCCTTAGTTCCACATGTGTACAATGAGAGGCGAATACGGAGAGCTTTGGCTGAGTTCATAATTATGGATGAGCTGCCCTTTAGGATTGTTGAGAAGCCTAGATTTAAGAAATTTGTGAAGGAACTTGAGCCTCGTTTTCATATCCCTTCAAGAATTACAATTGGTAGGGATTGCTGGCAGTTATATCTTGGAGAGATCAAGGTTTTGAAGAAGATTTTGAGGACTTGTGCAACTCGGGTTTGTCTTACTACAAACTATTGGACTTCTAATCAGAATTTTAACTACCTATGCTTGACTGCCCACTTTATTGATCCTGAATGGAATCTGCATAAGAGGATCATCAATTTTTCTATGATTGAGGATCACAAAGGGGACACAATAGGGAAGACAATAGAGAGGTGTTTATTGGATTGGGGAATTGAAAAGGTTTTTACTATTACAATGGACAATGCCTCATCCAATGCCACAGCATTATCATATTTGACGAAGCGTTTGAAGAGTTGGAGGGGGTTAGTATGTAATGGAGATTATCTTCACCTTAGGTGCTGTGCACATATCCTCAACCTAGTAGTTTGTGAAGGGTTGAAAGATTTGAAAGATAACTTTGAAAGCATTAGAAAGGTTGTCAAGTATGTTCGCTCATCCCCGGCACGTTTTGCAAAATTTAAAGCCTATCTTTGAAAATTTGAAAGGATTGAAACTAAAAGCCTTGTGTGTTTGGATGTGACAACCCGCTGGAATTCGACATTCTTAATGTTGGAGGCAACATTGAAATTCCAAAAAGTTTTTGACAGAATGAATGATGAGGATGATGACTATTGTGCACAATTTGCCCCCTAGGCATGAATTCGAAGCACATGATTTTTTTATGATTGATTCAAGTGAGGTCAGCAATAATAGACGTGAATCAAGTGACTTCTTCAAGAGGGAGCGTGAAGGAAAACAGAAAAAGCGTGATGGCCCCCCAAAAGCTGAAGATTGGAACCGTGCAAGTGCCTTCTTGAGGTTCTTGAAAGTCTTTTACGATATCACATTAATGTTCTCATCTTCTATTAATGTGACTTCAAACACCTGCTTCCATCAAATTGCACGTGTTCAACAGTTGCTAGAAAGAAATGCTTTGAATTCTGATTCTCTCCTTGCTGATATGTCTCTCAACATGAAGGTAAAGTATGAAAAATATTGGGGTAAGACAGAAATTATGAATCCTTTATTGATAGTTGTTGTCATATTGGGTCCTCGTTACAAGCTGGCATATGTTTATCACATATTTGAAAGTTTGTTCCATGACACTGAAGTTTGCTTGGCTATGAAGGACAAGGTTCATGACTGTTTATATCGTTTGATGAATACTCTACAAGAGTTAGTGTATCTTCTGAATCAAATGTTGCCTCCTCTTCTACTGCACTTTCATCTTCACTAATTGTTGAAGGAAATGTGGAGGATCATGATCCATGTGTTCAATGGTTAACAGCAATTAAACAAAGAAGCTCCAAGGATTGTCAAACCGAGTTGGACAAGTATCTTCTTGCATCGATGATGTTCCTATCTCTCGATTTCAACATATTGGCTTGGTGGAGAGCAAATTCGATGAAATACAAAGTCCTATCTTCTATGGCACGTGATCTTTTGGCCATCCCAGTTTCCACAGTTGCATCTGAATCTGCTTTTAGCACTGGAGGCCGTGTGGTTGACCAATATCGAAGCTCATTGTCACCAAAAATGACTGAGGCGCCGATTTGTTCTCAAAATTGGCTTATTCCTGGGCAATCACTAGCAGAACTTACTGAACAACTTCGTGAATTTGACAATTTTGAAGAATATGGTAATGTTAATATAACTAGTTCGTTATTTCATATCTTTGTAAAAAAAATATAATTTTGATGTATTTTTCTTTAATTTGTTCAGATGCTTCATGTATGACTGAAGTTGGAGCTCCTGTTACGTCCATGGAGGAACTCGATTAAAAGCATAAATGGACTTCTGTTGGAGTTGTTGTTTGTAGCAATTACGGACTTAAATTATTTCACCTTTACAATTATGGACTTTTGCCTTCTGGACTTCTGGTTATGGACTTTACTTGGTCTTTATGACTTCAGACTTTAGTTGTAATATGAGTATTTTAACTCTATTTAATATTTTGATTCCTGCCCTTGGATTATTTTGATGATGCTTGTTATCAAAGGGCGGAGTTCTTGATGGATTAGGTATTTAATGCATGAATGTTGATGATGATGCGCATTGTGCGAGATGAATTGATGTTAGTTTTCATGTGCATTGTGTTGATGAATTGATGTTAGTTTTCATGTGCATTGTGCAGATGAATTGACTTAAATTATCAATGGGCAGGTTATTGATGAATTGATGTGCAGGTTATTGATGGATTTGAAATTATTTTTGTTATCCTGCTGTTGATGTTATTTTTAGTTGATGAATGTTTCAATTCATCTCTGGGCAGATGTAATTATGTGCATTGTGCAGGTTATATTTTTGTTGAATGATGCATATTGAAATAGCGCCAGGTTATTGATTATATTTTTATTTCAGGTTTTGTAGAAAATTTGATTTTTCAAAAGAATGATGAGCAGATGAATGATTTTTATTTTATCATGTTGATGTTAGGTTTGAAATTGAAGCCTTTGAATCTGTCATCTGAAATTCTGAATTGATTTAATTGATGAATTATTATTATTTTAGGTTTTGAAAAAAAAAATCATAAAAATGGACTGGGCCAGCTGGACCACTAACCCGGTCCAGTCTGGTCCAATCTGCCCAGCCCGGGAAATACCGGGTTTTTGACCGGGTAGGACCGAGCTTCGGGTTGGCATGTCTAGCCCGACCCCCCTTCTAGACCAGACCACGGGTTCATGTCCAGCCTGGTCTGGTCTGGTTCATGTACAGCCCTAAGTAATACGATGTTTTTTTTTGTAGTATATGAGAAGTTCGATAGCTAATCTTTGAGCTCCTTAGCATCTCAATCTGGGAAGGAAATTATCGAAATTAATCCATATAGTTGCTCGTGTGAGGCAGAACTTTGTGCTCCCTTGAATCTTGCATCATGAGGCGGTATTCATTCTTCCAAAGCCCGACCAAGGACGACATAATTTTGTGTTCATTTGAGATATGGTAACAAGATAAAACACCATGCATTTGGGTTTAAGGTTTTCTAAAGATTCTGACTCTATACATAGTTCAAATAGTTAAATCTTTTTGCTGATAAAGTTATGTCAACCTGCAAATTTAAAGTGCACTATTTTTGCTTCCAGTCCACTTTGAGTGAGAAGTAATAACCTTGGATTTTTACGCGTATGGCTTGTTGCTTATTTTTTTTTTTTTTTTGACAATTTTATGTTGTGAAAATTTTCTCTTGTTCCGTAATCACGCTGCTGGGTTATCCCTGGTAATGAGTCTCGTGTGTTTGAAATGATGAACCATTAGGAAAAGTCGAAGGAATGACGTTTTGAATATATAGAACAGCTTTGAAATGTTGTGCACTTGATGATGATAGATGGATGTGGTGTCAATTACATTAGCTAGCTAATAATTCTTATGAGATAATTTCATCTTAAGCAATTGACAATGTTTTGGATTTCACTTGTTCATTACATAGATAAGAGTGTGTGTATGATGTTACAAGTGAGACTTTCTGTTTATTGATACGAGAAACTAAACAAGAGGATCTGAGGGTTATGATAGAGGTAATTAATGACATGCATCTGAATGGAAATGATTATAAGGAGAATTGAATCTGGAAGGTTGTTAGAGTTGATTAGACTTAGTTCGAGGATTCATGCCATTGAGAAACTGATTATGGAAACATCATGGATTGAATTTAGAAGCACCACTCAAGTAATGAGTACCTAAACTTTGGTTACGTTACCTAGGTTGACCATATCTTCCCGTGCAGGAATAGTAACTATCGACTTATAGAATTCTTCTTGTGTACGAGGTTTTGTTCGTCTATGCATTTATCTAGTGTTCATTCTTACCCTTGGCTTTTGCAACTCTTCCTCTCCATCACTCTTACCCCCATCGAAGTTTATTGTCATCGCCGAAGGTCTGAGATTTTTCTCAGATTCATCTTTCCATTTTTGTTCATTTTGTGCTCATGGGATGAAGGGTTGGTGAAAACAATTAGAGAGGAAGAAAACACGTTGAAGGGCTTTGTCCAAGTGTTCTTGCCTTCTTAATAGTTCTGGATCTCAAATGCATTTCAGCCAAGAAACTCAGAAGATGACCATGGCACCGCCAATTCCACTGTAGCTGCTGCGCCACCGCCATTGTCACAAAGAACGGCAAATTGATGTGCGGCCCCATCGACCTTCCGCCTCCTATTCCACTATTTTTTTTTTCTTTTTCTTGAAGGATGGATACTGAAGATTGAAGCTTGGTTTTGTAGTTATGGTCTATTTCGTACCCCAAGAAGCATGGAGAAAATAGAAAGCAAGAAGAAAGGTGTTTATCTTGAATCCTAGTTTTTTTTTTGTCTTCGGCTTCATTTAATCGGCGGTGGGCTGTAACGATATCTTATCTTCTCTATCACTTTAGCCAAGAAACTCAGAAGATGGCCATGGCGGATTGAATCTGTGAAGACGGAGAATCATGAGGTGGCTGGTGAGTGGATCACATTAGTCAACCTAACAGTAAAAATTAGGGAAAACTACGCGCAGATCCCAAGGAACAAAAAATATATATAAAAAAGTTCCTTGAAATCACAAAATTACACAGAAGTCCCAAGAGACTTTTTTGATATTATTTGTATGGAAATAAAATCCATGTTTTTAAATGTTGTTGTAAATACATGCATTTCCGGTTGTAAATATGACTTTTCTGTTGTAAATGACCCGATTTTAAATTTTGTTGTAAATACAGCACTTCCTGTTGTAAATCTAGTATTTTTCTGTTGTAAATGACCTCTCAGAATCAGACCATCGTCTTCCACACTTGTCACCGTCAATGGAAGCTTCATTCTCCATCAGACCAGAAACCCCATCGAACCAGAGGTAGACGATGCTGAGAAGTCCGATGTTGCTGTCAGTTCTCAAACTCGTTTGTGATCTCATCTGTCCGTTGTCAACAGTGCTCAACTCATTCGTCTGAGTCATTTCCGACGTCTCAGCCGTCTCCGTTCGTCGTTCACTTTTCCAGCCAGTAGTATCGTGATCGGACCAGAAGCCACAGTTGAGAAAGTTCAGTCTCTTCCCTGCCTTCTCGTTCCCAGTCAAGTTCTCTCTCACTGACGGTTGTAACGTCACAACCAGAATCAGCTCTCGATGTCCAACGTTGTTTCTGGTTCAATAACAGCTCGCCGGAGTTGGAAGAGAAACAGAGTTGGGCATCTGATCCTCTCAGTCCGCAACTCTTCCTCTCGTCGCCGTTGTCACAGATCGAAGGAGAAGGAGAGAAGAGAAAGAAGGAGAAGATGAAGAAGGTGTGTCCAATCCATTCTCATCTGTCAATCCGCGGCGTTGTGAAGAATCTGACCTAAATGGTTGCTTTAAAACGCTGCAGTTTTTGATAGGACTAAACTGCCATTTTAGAAATTCGAGGATCAAACTGTCATTTCTGAATTTCGTAGGACCAATCTGTCATTTATCAAATTGAGGGACCAAATTGTCATTTCAGAAATTCATAGGCCTCTGAGACTCAAAAATGAGTACAAGTCCAGACAAAATAAATGGACCTCTGAGACTCAAGAAGTACAAGCATAAGGATTTTGAAGACTCAAGCAGTTATGGGACCTTCATAGTCGATCTTGTCGCAGCCTCTGCCCGTCAATCTTGTCGTAGTCGTTGTCCATCGATCTTGTCGCAGTCGATTACTCCTAAAGTTGTCGTGTATCTGCTGCCTGTTCATCTTGTTGCAGCAATAACTCCCAACTTCGTTGAGACTCTAATAAGTTGCATAAGCAAGTTGGACATGATTCACATCCATGATCCAACTTGAGGGGGAGTGTGGGAATATTATGCATTTATTATGGATTATTTAGAGTAGTCATTATCTAATTATTATATTAGATGTAGATATATTATGGTGCAAAATACACACGCGTGTCTTGCTTTGGTCAGAAGAGCGCCCAGTAACAAGTGCTTTTTTTAGGTGCAAAAGTGACTATGTGGTTACAAAAGTGGAGCAAAATTACCATTGACCGTTAGTTGACCGTTATCTGATGTTGACGTGGCAGTGGGATCTGACTTCTCCATTAAAATACTGCCACCTGTTGCTCCTTCCCACTCTTCCATTCTCAACTTCTTCTTCTTCCCTTCTTTCTCGCCACAATATCTCTTTGCTTCACACCATCTTCACGTACAGAGACCAGTTCGGTGACTCGGCAGACCATCTTCACCCAGCGTCAACGAGATCATTCTGATGAACAATGCCTTCAGTTCGTGCTTGCCGTCCGAGATTGGGAGTCTGAAGAGCTGGAGAGAGCACCGCGATATTGACAGATATAGAGAGTGCCGTGAGTTGAATCTGAGAAAAAGCAGAGAGCTTGAGAGGTGAAGGGAAGGAGACGGAGCACCACCACCGTCGACGATCCCACCGGAGAAACTAAATAAATGCTACCATATATGCTAGGTTTATGTGTTCTGTGGATATAAAAAAACGGGAGTTCTTTGGTAATGATTTACTGATGTGATGCTCCAGTAAAATTAATCTGATCTGTCAAAATCCTTCTCGCGGTTAACTAACATTGGTGGCTGTATTAAGTAATCCTATAAAAATGCAAAGATGGCGCCTTGTGTATCAATTTGTTGATGGATATTGTTTTACTCTGTTAGGGCTGGGATGATCCTTACGTCCCTCGCACACATGAAGGTCTTCTAAAGTAGAAATACCCTGAAATGAATTCAGTTGATTTCCTCTTGAGGTGGTATTATTAGTAGCTTTAGTCTAGGGATTGATTCAGTTCCATTTATAACCTAAACACAAAAATATTTGTTGAATGTTCACAGTTGGGAGTAGGTGGTTGTTGCCTGCTATTTCTTCATGAATGTGGAAAGAAAAAGTTGATGGATGGGAATAAGGATTTCTTTAAAAGTGGAGACTTGAAATCCCCCAGGCTATCTATAATAATAATCATCACCATTATTATGACTGCTGCTAATATTATTATTGTTTTCATTTTCAGATGTATCAGATATATCTTTCTATTAAGGGAAAATCATTGAATGAGATAAATGAGATCATATGCCTTCCCTTGTATGCGGACAGAATAGCAAGGGATATAAAGGCTTACCAACAGATGGTCTCTGCAAGGCGAAGATGAGGTTGAAGCAGTGAAGAAGATAACCAATGAAGCTAAACATGTCTCTTTCTCTGCCCCAAGTGCCTCAGGAAAGAGGTAGAGTGGCTCTTAGTTTTTGGGGACTGGTATATAATACACACTCACACAAGAGATTTTTCTCTAGATTCTGTGACGTACTCTGTATATTAGTTTTGTTTTGGTCTATTTGATTCATTTTCGGCGTTCCATCATATCCCTTATACAAGTGTCTAGCATCAGCTCTATTGAAGTGTATGAGTTCTGGAGCATATATTATATTATATTTTAGGATATTTCCTATTATATCTCAATCAGTTTGATTTATTTAGATTTTATTAGATTCTAGGGTTAGCTCTAGGTTTGCCTATATAAAGATCTGTATGTACTCTCTATGATTAAGAGATTAAGATTAATAAATTCAGATTAATTTTTCTCTCCCAAATTATCTACAATTAGAAATGGCGATAGACTCCCATGTCACCCTTACTCAAGAAAGAAAGAAATGTGGGGAAAGCTTGCTTCATGTTAAGATAACTCATTGATATTTTTTTCAACTCTTTCACCCCTTCATATTTGTTTATGTCAAATGGCTTTGCTATTTCTTCTCCGTGCTAATGCTAATTTTGCAATGAACAATTAGAGGAATGACAAATTGACATGATTGTACACTCTATGGTGTCCCTTCAATTGGAGGGTCCTTCATTAGCAGCTCTTTCTATGAGTTGAAATTGGTTTTTCTGGTTATATCGTATTCGCTTCTGTTTTTTGTTGACTTTGGGCTGTTTATCTATTTATTTTTTACTTCTATTATGTGTCTGAGGTGAAAATTATTTTGTCACCCCATTTTTTTACCTGAATAGTACAAAACCAAATACAAGTAAGGTCACAGACAAAACAGATAACATACAAACCAACCTCTTTCCACATACAGTACAGGCAAAGTAGAAGAGATGCAAGAAATGCATTATAGTCATTCCCTCAGTTTAGTGTGCTTTCGCATCTTTTGTTGGTTTCCAAGATGAGATTTCCTTTTATACATATGTTCATGAATAGTGTCCCTAATTCTGTCCTTTTATTTTTAGTGTCGGCTGCATGAATTGGCAAATAAGCGAAGAATTTCGGTTACAGGAGCCTCAAAACTTCTTGCAAATATTTTATACTCCTATCGTGGAATGGGGTTATCTGTGGGAACCATGATTGCTGGATGGGATGAGACGGTAAATCACATGTTCTTGTTACTAAATATATAGGTTTTGCTTTGTAAATTCAATCGTCTAACAAGTGAATATCTCTTTTCAGGGTCCTGGGCTGTACTATGTCGACAGTGAAGGGGGAAGATTGAAAGGAACCCGTTTCTCTGTAGGATCTGGGTCACCATATGCTTACGGTGTATTGGACAGCGGGTTAGTTAGCTTTTTTGTTCAACTATCTGTCAGCTTTAGCTTTACTGCTGAATGGTCAACATTTTCCTTGCATTACTAGGTACCGCTTTGACATGTCAATTGAAGAAGCTGCAGAATTGGCGCGGAGATCAATTTATCATGCTACATTCCGTGATGGGGCTAGTGGTGGAGTTGCTAGCGGTATTTTATCCTTCCCTTCCTTTGATTCCCCTTTGATAATATACAGACTCCCCTAACATTCCCACTCTTCAAAATTGCCCCAGCAAAAAAATGGGATTTATACATGCACGCCTGTCAGGCTCATGTTCGTTCTTATAAATTAGTGATCTTTGAAATTATGGCTCATCACTGATTGTTATCCACCAAGTAATTTAGACTTATAGATTGTAGTTTGCATTGCATGTTCTGACATATGAAATCAATCTTTACTGACTTATGACTTCGATATGATTTTAGTTTATTATGTGGGACCAAATGGATGGAAGAAACTGACCGGTGATGATGTTGGGGAACTTCATTACCACTACAACCCTGTCACTCCCAACACGGTGGAACAAGAAATGGCAGAGGCACCAGGAGCGTAATGGATCAGGCCCACGGGACTTAAAATGGGTTGTGACCTTTGAACTCCCCTGCAGCAAATGCAATATTTAGTATGGGAACTTGCTAGGTCAAACTGTTTAATTTTTTGATTTAAAAGGTCCGACCATGATGAGACACTAGTTTTTTTTTTTTTTTTTTTGATGATAAGGATGAGACACTATTTTAAGTATTAATTGTCGGGTTATGTTAAATATAACGTTAAAGATAGTATATTTTAAAATATTAAATTTAGAAGATGCTTTTAATTTTTTTGATTGTTATTTATCATGTTATTAGTATATAAAAATTGGAAGGCAAGGTGATGGGTTGTTTTCTCTTCAATTTTGCAAAAATGTTGTCATAGGTCTTAAAAAATATGCTAATCTCCTTGTAGCTAGTGGCATGAGATGAGATCTCCCATCCTCCTTTAAATCAAAAAAAGAAGTCTTCAAAAATATAATTTTAAAAAATTATGAGAAGTAATGTTAATGTATAATGTACTCGTATAAAGATTTTATAATTTTTCATTTTATATGTATATGTATTTCCGGCTTTTTTTTTGAATTAGCCGATATAATCTGTATGTGTATGTAGGTTTTTTTTCCATCTTTTTCTGTTTAGATGAAGAGAAGCGTGAGTGGAAAATAGGGGGGAAGGGGATACTAGAAATAAAAACCTTTTAAATAATAAAATTGGAAGTTTTCCTTTCGTATTCTTTTTTCTGTAATTTTTTTCTCCGTATATATATCTATTGCATTCACGGAGGGTTCAAATATGCAACTTCAAGCTTAAATAAGGATTAAGTGTTAAGGGTAAGTAGAGCCAAAACATGTTGACAAATATAATACTACCTCATGCCTAACTAGATCTCGTATTTAGAATTGGAGACGTATATACGTATTAATGATGATATGCTTTTATAAAACACATGGGGAAAATATCATGCGATATTTGTATATCGCATTTTTTCTATCAGACTAATACTAAATGAAGATTGTGCATGTTTGGTTTGAGGGAGAGGAAGGGAGTGGGAGGAGAGAGAGAAATTTCTTACCCCTTTTTTTACTAAATTGTCCATAAAAAATTTTCAATATTCTAAAAATATACTCTCAATAAAAAAGAATATTTTTTTCATTAATGACAATTTGGTCAATTCACTCCTTTTCACTCTCACTCCCTCCCCTCAAACCAAACATACCAAGTCTTGGTATTTTGGGATTACTTTTGGAGTCTCAAAAATATTTATTTACTTAAATGGAGATAAAACTCATCTCGTATATTCACCTCGTACGCTGTAAATTATGTGAAAAACTACACGCATATTTACTTCATATACTGTAAATAATGTGAAAAACAATTTTTAAAGATTCCAATTACTATTTCAAACCAACACGCCTGTGGCAACTCATGATTGATCCCCACCGCCATTAACCCCATCTTTTGCTCAGACAAGCATATGAGGTGTCTACGCGGACTTTCCCCCTGAAGGTGACGATTGCCACTTGCAACTAAGCCCGCTGACCAAGTGGACATCTAATAATAATGCCACGCGTCCACGCCTTCATTATGTAAAGTAAATGAAGACAGAATAAATGAATCATTAAAAACAAGAAATCATTAACAACCCATTGACAACGTAGCCGCCCTATGAAAATGATTCATTTACACTATGGCATTCCGCCGACAGACACGTCTTCCACTATATACTCTCACCGTTAATATCGTTTCGTACAGTTCCCACACTCCTGTTTCGTACGCGTTATCCATTTTTCTATTCTTCTTCCGCTTCTTTAATTTTTTATTCGCACAAAAACACAAGTGGATTCCCGAGAACCACGAAGTCCAATGTTTAATTTCCTTATCATGATTGTCCTCGAACTCTCGCATCATCTTCCATCATCTTCTAGCTAGACGTCCTTTAACTTAACACGCCATGCCTCAACTATAAAAGCCTCCTCACCACACCAAAATATATCCATGCACCAACACCCACACACACACACACACACACAGAGAAAGTAGAGAGACAATATGAGGGACCCTGCTGGAGTGGGAAGCGTGGTGAGATATTTGGATGAAGACGGAGACGGGAAGGTGTCAGCGGAGGAGCTGTGGCGGCGGCTGGGGAAGATGGGAGGGGAAATACCGCTGGAGGAAGCAGAGGCGGCGATAAAGGCATTGGATTCGGACGGCGATGGGCTGCTCAGTTTGGAGGATTTGGTGGGATTAATGGAGAGAGTGGGAGAGGAAGACAAGTTGGAAGACTTGAGAGAAGCTTTTAAAATGTATGATGCAGAAGGTGTTGGCTTCATAACGCCCAAGAGCTTGAAGAGGATGCTTAGCAAGTTGGGAGAATCCAAATCCGTTCAAGAATGCAAACTCATGATTGATACGTTTGATTTAAATGGCGATGGCGTCCTTAGCTTTGAAGAGTTCCGAATTATGATGACCTGATCAAGATACCATATATATATATGTATGTATTCATCATATCATTTTGTGTGTATATTCATCTGATCTGTGTCATTCCTTTGGTTTAGCTGTGTGTTACGATCCTTGCCAACATGAGTTAGCCTTTGTTAACTCTCTTTTTTTTCCCCCTTTCTACCAATCTGATCATTGATAGATATATATATCACTAAAATCCGCTAAGATAATTAAAGTAGGGTTAAGGACTTAAATGTTCTGGAAGGTTTTGCGCATAAGCTTTGAACACTGAGAAGTTTTGATGGGGACAAATGTGCCAAGAAAGTTTAAAAAACGGGGCAATTTTATCCTAGTTTGGTTAAGTAATCCTAGTTGTTAACATTTGTTAACCCATTAAAGTATCATCACGAGCCAGCCTCGATCTGTTAATACTGTAAACATTATTCACTGCCTGATCCTACTAGGAATGTTTGTAACACTGCTCGTTCATATCTGTATATAGCTTGCTAGCTCTATTTTTTTAAAAAAGAAAATTGATGAAGGGCCTACCTTTTTGAGATTGAAAGTGCAAAGGCAGCGTGTTTCTTAATATTCAAATTTTTGTTCTTCTTCTTACAAAAGTGAGATCATTTATCATCTCAATCAATAATTTGAGCTTTTTAGCTCTTTATTGTCATATTCCAATAGACTTATATAGAACGATGAAGGGTAATTCAAGGGGTAGATCTTTTTATTTTTTCCGGAATTTTTTAAAATAAAATTATGGCATTTTGATTTGTCTTGCCGTTGTTAAACCTCTCTAGTTATAACACAATGGCATTAAGTTTTGCATATAAATGTATAATTTTTCCCCTTATTTATTATTCACTATTCCAAAAATCGCGATATATAATTTATAATGGTTATTAACTGTCATGTATTACGGTTCCAAACCGTCATATATGCGGGCAGTATAAAAGCTCAACGTGGATAAATTAAGGTTTTGAACCGCGTGTACCTGTTTGGATTAACAAAGGAAACTGTTTTTCTGACGTGATTTATGGTATACAGGCTAAGTATGTAAGAGAAGTTTTGTCTCGACTTACGTGAACGTACTTTTTAAACGCCAACTCAAACAGACCCAAATGTATTCCGTACCTATTATAACAGCTATATATATAACACTAGGTATTGTATTGAGATGTGGTGAGACTATGTTGTACGCAATGCTGTCATAATAAATAATGGTATCAAATAAACAACCGTTACAAAACTTTGTAACATCCATAATAGTACTTTCAAAATAACTGTTATAAAAATGTATGAATGCTCGCTATATAGCAACCGTTATTTATTTGCTATAAAATGTTGACGAGGTTAATCAAACAACCGTCATATATAGCGTATAAATATTTAACGGTTTTTTTAAATAACCGTTAATTTTTTAGGCAATTTTTTTTTAATAAAAAAATGGGATTCCCCTTTCGCCCCTGCGTGCAGAACAAAATTGTACACAAATTTGTATATTACAGAAGCTTACACATTGAGTATAATCATGTAATTTGGGATGAATCAAGACATTTTCAATTTTGAGGCTAGGCTCAATGGAACTCTGTATCATAAATGACTCAAGGGGTATGTAGCCTTCTTGTTAGGGGTTAAATCTATAATACGCCATCTGATCCATCTTGTTAGGAAATATATGGCATTCTATAGATCTAATATCTCCTTCTCTATCAAGTCTTGCTCAAGGTTGCAAACCTTCTTGAGCCCTTTACGGCAGGGAGTTCAATAGCCTAGCCACAAAGCCGGAAATACCTTGATCCATCTCAAATTCCATGACTTATACTGGATCTGTGAGTTTCTGTTCTATTGTACAATCAAATCAAATAAGCAAAAACTCTATCTAATACATACATACATACATACATACATACATATATATGTATATATATAGGTGGTTAGGCCAAGCAACAAGTTCAAGCACACAATACACAGTTCCCCCTACTTGCATTTTCTGGAGGACACTAGAAGAGCTAACTTTGATCATCAATGGTGGCCTTTAGCTCTCTAGGCTAACATGATTTTGATTTTGAGGGAGAGATGAGTTGTGAATCATGTTATCCCTCTACAGGTTATACATGTAGCTTGTAGAGACAGTTGTCAATCATGTTTTTCCCCTGTAAGTTACACATGTGGCCTGTAGCAACTATAAACTCAACATAGTGAAAGGAGCCTTCGATTAGAGATTTTTCAAAGAAAAAAAAAATATGAGCATGACTTAGGTCAAAACCTAGCTACAAAACACGAAGTGAATAATAATGGAGAATAAATATGGAGAAGGGAAGTCATACTTCCATATGATTAGAACAGACCACACATAGAAATGCGACCTAGCTAGGCTGAAGAACGAAACATGTATTAGGGCTTGCGCAAAGAACTCGAGTAAATATTTGTCTTGAGAAGCATGTAGAAGGCTTTGTGGATAGTGTGATTCGACTAAAAAAGACAGTCAACAACTGGAGTAGTGGGGTTCCAAAATTGGTGGATTGGGGGTTCACATTTAAGACAAATGTGTTAATGAATGAAATGGAGAAGCGGAGAGACGTTTAAATAGAGGGAAAATTTTAATTTTATAACAGTATCACCCATAATATATTGCTCTGTTGTTATGTATATAACGGTTATTGTAACCGTTAGGTAATTTCAAAACATATATTATGGTTTCTAACTAATTAGCAACCGTTTGACTCGATGGTCTAGCCCATGAAAATATTGATGATCCCTTCAGTTTGAAACACCAACAAGCCCGGCTGCCTTTTCCCTCACGCCGGTTTGTATTGAGATATCTCAGTGTGTCCGTGAGTCAGGGTTTGATTAAAGCGCAAACAGAATTTTCACTGACCCGAGTATTTGCCGCTACTATTATCTCAACTTGGGATCGTAGTAGTTGCTAATTCTCTAGTTGGTATGTACAAAAAAACAGAGTATCACCCACGAAAAAATTCCGTGGGTAAAAATTACACACGGAATTCTGTGGGTAACTGACATTACCCACAGAAAATTTCCGTCCCAAAAAAAGACGTGGCTTATTTTTACCACAATTTTTTTGGGACGGAAATTTTCCGTAGATAATTCCGTGTGTAATTTTTACCCACAAAATTTTTTCCGTGGGTAATACGATGTCACTACTACAAAAACCCTCTTTAACGTTCTAAATAAGACCCAATTAACTTCATTTTTTACAAGGACGCCTAGGCTGGGGACGCAATACTTTTGGCGTCCTAACACTATTTCAGGACGTCTTAGTTAAGACATCCTTAGGCTGATTGAGGACGCCTTAATTAGGATAAGGCGTCCTTACATTAATGTAGGACGCCTTATTTAAGTGTATGAAACTATCCATGCTCAGCTCCTAACCACGTCACCAGCACCACTAAGCTTCCTCATATTCCCTTCACATTTATGGGAAATATCTGCCACAACAATACTATTATTAGTATATTCTTTAGATCAGTATGATGGACAAAAAAAAAAAACTCTGACACAGTAGTGAAAAACTTTTCTGTAGTGTTAAATGGTCTGGATAGTTTGCAAAATACATGCCTTCAGTGAAAGCTTTTGTTAATTGTACCAAATACAACAAAAGAAAAAGAGATATATATACCTCAGACATAATCACCCAAGGCACCGATCTCATTCCAATTGAAAATGCTGCAATATATATCTGATACAAGAAGCAAGGCCAAAATGATGATACAATAAACCTCAGCCAAGAAGGAAATAAAGAATATATTCAATTACCATTATCAACAGGTAAAGAAGAAGACTTACCAGCACTCCCGCAACAGCTAACATCGGTACCCACTCAAGCAACAAATTTTGACCCTGATCCATTAGACATGAACCCGGAATTTACATTTCAAGACACAGCGAATTCACAATAGAAACTGTTTTAAATATGATAAAGTAAACACTTACTTTGAGAAGAAATACAATTCCAGTGAAGAAGCATCCTAAAGAATGTCCCACTTGCTGAAACCTGCAATTTTATAAGCAGTTTTACTAAGCATCGATCAATGCTCCTATGCAAATTTCTGTTTAGATGTTAAGAAAAATTTCATGATTTAATAACCAATTTACCATTACAAAAGGTCTTCTTCCTGACTTGTCCATCAAAATGGCTCCCAATAGAGTGATTGGAATCTGTTATTCATTTTAATACATAGAGTTCAAACAGATAAATGAAATTATATATAAATGGTTAATGTTTGAAAGACTAGTAAAAAGATCCACTAACTACCTGTATAGTTCAATTTTTAGTAGGCACAAACCAAGGTACACAAATTTGTCTAAGGAATCAAAAGCAACAATTCAACCACAAACACATAGAAAAACCTGATGTAGTCAAATAGATTATATGGTTATATGTCTGCTATTCAGAAAAGATAAATCAATTAACAACTTTGCAACAAGAGAGCAGCAAAATGTATCACATAATCTGTGATAAACATAGTATTCTCAAAATGCAACAACAGTCACAAAAGTTCAACACAAGCAGAAAATTCTCAGTGCATCAGTCAGCTAAAAATTCTTGAGTTCCAAAATTCGCTAGCAAGCTTAAAAATCAGTTTTTCACACTTTAAGCCCACAGTCCAGCAGCAAAAACATGTTTTTTTTTTGTAGTATATGAGAAGTTCGATAGCTAATCTTTGAGCTCCTTAGCATCTCAATCTGGGAAGGTAATTATCGAAATTAATCCATATAGTTGCTCGTGTGAGGCAAAACTTTGTGTTCCCTTGAATCTTGCATCATGAGGCGGTATTCATTCTTCCAAACTGACCAAGGACGACATAATTTTGTGTTCAGCTGAGATATGGTAACAAGATAAAACACCCTGCATTTGGGTTTAAGGTTTTCTAAAGATTCTGACTCTATACATAGTTCAAATAGTTAAATCCTTTTGCCGATGAAGTTATGTCAACCTGCAAATTTAAAGTGCACTATTTTTGCTTTCAGTTAACTTTGAGTGAGAAGTAATAACCTTGGATTTTTACGCGTATGGCTTGTTGCTTATGTTTTTTTATTTTGACAATTTTATGTTGTGAAAATTTTCTCTTGTTCCGTAATCACGCTGCTGGGTTATCCCTGGTAATGAGTCTCGTGTGTTTGAAATGATGAACCATTAGGAAAAGTGTAACACCCCAAATTCCGTAGCATAAATCGTGCCGGTGACACGTGGTTTTATAAAAATTCATCAGAGTTTTGAGGTGCTACTGACTTAGCGTTTTTGCGGAAACGGGAGAGCATGTACTAAAAATTTGAACAAACGGGTATAACACGAGTAAGCGATATGAAATACTCGGACATATGATGATGTCGACGTATCTTGATATATATTACAAAATCTCCGAAGGAATTATTCATGTGATACGATAATACAAAACTTTATAATTACAATTCTTACATGTAACTACGCCTCTTTAACCAAGCCTTGAGTAGACTTGGGGCGTAGAACCTAACTCGGTTAAATCATCCCATTTGGCCAGCCGGGTAGGTCTAGTGGGAGTCTCACCGTGCTAGGGTGACTGATTGACTGAACCACATAGACGACCCTTCTAGTTTAAGCACCAAATGATATGAAGTAACTTTATTATATTCTTGCCATATGGTAGGTTCTGTTGAACTTCTTCCCGCATTTGCTATGACCAGTGCCTTCTCACGGCTCCGTCTATCGACGTCTTTCTATAGCTCCATCCACTAGTGCCTCCTCCGGTTCATGACCCTTTCTGTCTATTCATTCGACCGAGGTCCAAAGCCCGATGGACCTCGGGTAGCAGTTAACCTCACGCTTATGTAAACAATATATGTATGACAAGTATTCATGACATTTTCACAATAATCACTACAAAAGCCCATAATGAGATGTAGGAAACACATAATCATGTATGTAAGGCAATAACAATACACGGCCCCTCAAAGTATGTTTGTTATCCCGATCGCACTATTCACCGGTGCCACGATGTACGATCGTGTCCTCGCGCTAGGAAAACTCTCAACGGCGTTAACAATACCATAACCCGTATATTCATGATTTCATCATTTTCAAATGAGACAGAGTCTCGACAGAACACAATCATATATAAGCATATCATAAGCATCGAGTTAGTGTTATAAAGACGTCGCGAACGTACCTTCCTTCCTTGTGAATAGTAATTACTATTCATGTATACGGTACTATTCACGTATACGGTACTATTCAAGTATAGTAATACGCCCGTCCATCAAATCGCCTCCGGAATCCTCGGATATCCTTCGTTGACGGTACTGCCCGGTACGTTTTACGAAAAACGGTATTTTGGCGGCGGTGCAAACGGCAAGACAACGGCGGTATAACGTAATGTACGACGCGGTTCGAATACGAGATATCCTATACGAATTATATCGTTTTTATCGGTATTTAGCATTATAACGGGCATTTTAGGTACAAATTACCATTTTGTCCACGACCCTGTCAGCGGAATTTCGCGAGCTTCGATACTATGACCCTATCTCTCCGGAATTTTGACATATCTCTTTTCCCAGTATATTCTTGAAATAAATACCATATATATACCCCTGAACATGATATCTAGACTATCTGGGAAATTTAAAGATAATTCTAGCATTCCTACTATATCCACCGAAAGAATTAGAAACTAAAGACTAGGGGTGAAGAACTTACTCGAGCTCCACTAGATTTTCTCCGGACTCCTCCTTCTCTCTAACCTCTCTCTAGAATATGGTTTTGGTGTGAGAAATGAGAAGAAGTGAAACCTCTATTTATAGGGAGGAAAATGGGTCCTTAAGTGTAATTTTCTCCCTTGGGTCCTTTTACGTAATTTTCCCCGAGCCAATTTTTTCAACAATTCCGTGACTCTTCACGTGAAGAAAGCGAAATAATTTCGTGGGTCCCATACCTTTATGTTTATCGATAAAGTTCTACTTTAACAAAATTCATTTATGGTTACTAGACCAATCACTAACACTTTTAAATTTTGATTATACTTTTTGGATGGTAGTAAAAAATCGGATTTATGGTCTAATTAGACTTCCCTAGTTGGACTAAACTTATTCTTCGAGTGTTAGCAAAAATAACCTTCATTTCGGTCTTATTTTCGAGGTTAAATTATGTGGGTTCCGGATACGTCCTTATATTTTCTCCGGGATTTCCACATCTTCACAACTATTCCATATAGCGTTCTTGAATGAAGTGGGAGAAAGAATATTATATTATTATCCAAATAGTAAATTACTATTGAGTGGGTCCCGCTGACATTTTTTTCAAACTGCACGTGAATGTCTGTCGGCAGAGGAGAAATAATTTGACGTGGGTCCCACATGAATAGTAAATACGTATTGTGAATAGTGAATACGTATTTTTGAATAGTAAATACTATTCATGGGTCCAAAATTCTGATTCCAAAAATTCCTAAAATTAAAGATAACATACTTCCTAAGTTTTTGTCAATATCTCGTTTGTCATATTAGATTTATCATAATATTTTTAGGCCATTTTTTTGCCTTGCAATATTCATTTTTCCTGGATTTTAACTCTTTCTCTTTTCAAATTCTTACAGTAATTCCCTTAGAAAATAAGGTATTTAAAACTTATTATGTGAGGTCCCACATTCACCTATCTTCAATAGGTATTATTTACTAAAATGTGATATTTATCATAAGGATGATTTTTAGGGTATTACATTTCTCCCCGTTAAATAAAATTTCGTCTCGAAATTTATTCTATACCAACTAGAGTTCTATAATTTAATACTAGTGATTTTTCCCAAATTACTTTGTTCAGAGACAAACCCTCTCTATACTAACTAGGATACTCCTATCCCTGAGTTACTTCTTTTGAACACGAGAATTTGTTTTGGTTTGACTATATATAGATCTTTTGCCATCTTGTATTTCAAGACCTTGCATTCTATAATATGATCACAGTTAAGATGATATTTCTCCAACGAGAAATGCGAGAAGATCTTGTGTAGATTTGAGAAATTAGCTTTGTCGGGGGTATTTATGGTTTTTCAGGAAATTTTGCTTTAACAGAACAAAATCCTCGCAGTATGCAAGTAGCCTTTGACTTTGAATTTTTATACGAGCTACTAAAACTGACTTCCTGTAGAGAGTATCTATACGATGTTTATCTTCTATGGATGATAATCACTCTCTACCTTACAATTTTATAGGAACTTTATCTAGCGATGCCATCCACTACTGAGTTTTCTTCTAACTCAAAAGGTATTTCGAGTATTTGTCATTCTATCTTTAGATTAATTTAACTTGAGAGGCATTTAACAGAGACGAGAGATGTAAGTCATCACGCTGTCCCGCGTGACAAGACATATCCGATCCATACCTAATGGTACCACGGCAGACTCATCTACTTGGATCCGGGATAACCAACTCTTGGTCTTTGTGACCAACTTCTTTCTCCGTCTATGTAAGCCCGTCTCTGAGTCTTTGTTCCATATAACGAATTTAAATTTTATTCGTGAGCGTTTGCCAATGATAAAGCAAGTTACGAGAAAATTCGATATGAATGCACGGTACTATCCCGCTAGATCCGAAACTAAACATCTACGTTACTATCTCGGCTCTTTCTAGCCCAGAATTGTTTCCATACCGTAATCAGGTATAGTATCAAATCATAGGATTCATCGATCATTTTTCTCCGTGCTCGCTTACAAAGGCTTCACTACCTGACTCATTCAGCCCTCGGCTTAACACATATTTGGCCTTCCGCCTCGATTTATTATATTACCGCACCTTTGGAGACTCTAGCTTTTTACTTAATAAATCATCATAAGTTTTTCCTGTGACAAGGAATACTTTTCCCGACTTTAAGACGCTAGACAACGTTTAGAATACATTATGCCTATCCGTATTTCACATCTTGTCAAACACATTTAATCTCATGGTTCAGGGGCACCGCCCTATACTTACTAGCTGTCATCGCCTCGAGCCTCTGCTCGTCTACCTCATCTGAGTCTTTTCATACGAGTTTCTCAGACTACCGTTACTCATTTAAGCACTATTGCTTGTCAACGTCTATCTGACTCAATTAGTTCAGTGCTCTAGACCTTTCTATAGTTCCTGTCCCTTTATCAAAATTCCAATTACACCGTTTCTATTTTTAACACAATAGTATTGATAAACATGTCATAACTTTTCAAAACTTTGTGTCAAATTTTAAACTCTTCATACTTTGAAAAATATTTCGTGATTTTAGTTCTTACACAATCTGCACCATTTTGAAAAGTATTAGTGCTATCACACTTTAAACTTTAACTCTTTGTCAAAACAACTTCGTGAAAGTTTCTAGAAATGTCTTACTTGCTGTATTTTATCCTTTTATCTAGTAGTAGTACTTTCATACTACCGATAGTAGTAGTGTTTCCATACTTTATCATTTTAATGTTACTGAAACAATTTTGTGAAAACGCATTCACTGACAACATGACTTCAAAATTCATTTACTAACAGAAATTTTCTTTTGAGGAAATAACTTATTCATAAAACTTTAACAATATATCATATATGCTATTTCTTCAACTATGTGGTACTACGTGTATTCATATTCTTCTTTTTGGTGTGAACTTTTATTTTCTTTAGAACAGATTCCTTCAAAAACTTTTAACATAGGACAATAATTTTTAATTACGTACGGAATATCTCTGGTCTAACTCAACAAGTTGTTTAACAACTTATTTTCGTCCTCCCGAGTATTACTGTTTGATTTTAACATAAAATAGTTGTTAACTCTACTTAACCTCTAGGTTTTTATAACACTGTTTTACAATAACTATATTATCACTTGTGGTCTAAACCTTTGTTGAAAATATTTCTTTTCATCACTTTAAGTTGTAAACTCATAAGTTTGACAAATTATAGCGGGTGTATTGACAAGTTATAAAATTTCATTTTTACTAGGGAACCAGGCAACTAATTTTAGAAGATCAACGATATTCATTCGGACCTCTGTCTCGGCTATTCAAGTTATCGTAGAATGTTTTTATTCTACCTTAATGTTCGACAATTTGGGACATTATTTATTTTTCTTTGTTTTGAGACTTCTTGGGACACTTTCCGGTATTTATTTGTCTAACAACCGTGGCCTCCGCCAACCCATAAACAACTTTGTCTTACAAGACTTTTAGGGCTTCCAACTATATTATCTACGACACGAGGACATACTAGGTCCCAAAGGTCTTACATTCACTATATATTTGAGAAATATAACTTGCGACTTGAACCTAGTCAGTGCCGTATAGCTTCAATCGCAGAATCGTTGAATCTATCTCGATTCATATCTATCGTGCTCGTTTGACCTCATACTCTACCCAATCTACTTGATTGGAGTTAGGTTATTTTGGAACTAGTGTTGTCAACCATCGTCGTAAGTCATTTATGGTAGGATTTGAAATCTCTGGGTTTGTGTATTCGTTTCGATGTGTGCTTTTCTCTCTTTAGAAACTCGGTTATACGGAACCATCTGATACGGAACCTTTGCTTTTAATTTCCTACTTTGTTTCAATAGCGAACTCTACGTCGCCCTTTTTATTTGTATCCCATTGAGATCTTCTAAAAGTATCTCAAGGAGCCTTGTTTACCATTCGTTGAATGTTTTACTTGGATTCTATTTCACAATACATACTACATAGTACTGGAGCGTTTATTGTTGGTTTTTCTCTAAGAAACTTATTAAATACGGAACTCGTTATGTTGTACTTACCTTGAGCTTGATACACTTTGGTAGCTCTACTTTATGGTTTGTTGTGATGGTGGCTTTTACTTTACGGTTTGACGTCACGGTGGCTTCGCCCTACAGTACTTCTTCACTCGCCGCTCACAACCCCTCCGATTGGGCAGCTATACCGGTCGAATCCTCATGCAGCCCTTCCCGATCAAACATTCCATAAGTAGTACTATCATCAGTTTTGTTGTCTCTGAATTATGAGAATTTAAGTTTTATTGGGTTCTTATCTTTTAAGGATTTGAAATCTATTATCTTTAATTCCATTTATTCAATACGGAACATTTCGTTTCATGGACTTTTAGTTTAGCTCCGAGGTGATTTTCCTAACTTGATTCCCTCTATAGGTTACTTTCTTTTTTAAAGAATCTTTTAGACATTGCTTTTACTCGGATTATCGGTCTCACCTTGAAACCATAACTCGTGTTTTTACGTGGTTCGTTTCTAACCATTTTATGATTCTCGCTAAGGATTTAACTTAGGTTATTGAAGCTCAAACCAATCTCACTCACAATTCCTCCGGATTCTTAGGGTGAAATTATGTTTAGGAGTAGGAAGATATATTGACTATACGTTCGGAGTGAGGTACAACAAATCAACTTTGAGGTATAGGTTCAAAATTGTATATCATCTCGGATGATATACCTCGAGGGTCTATGTCATAAATGTGTACTGGTGATTAATTAGAGTGATTCTCCGACTCAAAATTGGTACACGTTTCGGGTGATATAAGGATTGAGAATATTGCACGGTTCGAGGGTGGTATATTTGTTCGGGATTTACTCGATTTCAAATCATTCATAGATGTAACATGTTTATTTAAGAAAAACAGACCGACTCAAAGTTATATTCGGGAGCGGGGTATATTTGGATCGGGCGTATCTACATCGACTATCTTGCGAATATTCAAAGCTATGTGCCTTCTCCTAAAATAGTCTACACATGGTGATTCGTTTCTGTTTATAACGTTCAGTCATATTTTGACTTAAGCATTTGCTCTGTTTCATACCCTACGGTATTCAGACCTTTATTCCAAGGATCTAAACTCATCACTCTACCTTACCAAGATTACTCTCCTGAGATTTACTTTTATTCTAAGTATGCTTAACTTTACAGCGTCAGTTAGATCTGATGCACTACTAACGACACAATTATTATTTTGCGCTGATAACCCTCACAGGTTATTCTATTAGTTCTGGGTACTAATGTAGGTGCACATACCACTATATCGATAACTCTTATACATAGGTACTAGTTCGGCTTAATTGCCTCCTAGAAAAATACAGGGGACCTTCCCTTTTCTACCCTCATTTCTATGTAACGGATCACTACCGTTAAGAATTTTCGTTAAAGACCTTCATTCTCGGAGCCACTCTCCGTTTGTATGCATAGTATCTAGCCTCTATCGGCCGGGATCTTTCCCTTAAGATAACTTAGTAGGTTATTGTTCCTATAAGGAAATTTAAGTAGTAAGTTATTACCCTTACTAGGAAGACTCTAACCGAGAAGTCATTGTTTTCTGAGACAAACCTAAACAATAGGTTACTTGTCGATGGGAAGACTTAGGTAGTTTTATCTTCTAAATTGAACTATCACTTTAGTTTCGGGAATTCCAAATCCGACTCCGATTTTCCATATCGGCTAGTCTTAGAGTTTTTCAAAAACTCTAACCTTTACCTTAGGGTATTTGTTTTATTGTATCACAATATCAGTATTATATCAGTACTCTTGTCTTTGTTGTTCATACAATGCTCTCGAGACTAGCTGTGAAGCTAGCTCTGATACCAAAATGTCTCCGTGGCGCAACCACGCCGTGACGACAAAAGATACCTCAGCCGCTAGTTTTACGCACCGCATCATCGCGCATGCAACCATCTCCTCTCGAGGGAAGCTTGGCCATGGGGTAAGAGCCAATGCTTCGTCACGAGATCACACCGTGAGAACCCCGATCATGGTTAACTTAACCAGCTCTGATACCAAAATGTAACACCCCAAATTCCGTAGCATAAATCGTGCCGGTGACACGTGGTTTTATAAAAATTCATCAGAGTTTTGAGGTGCTACAGCTTAGCGTTTTGCGGAAACGGAGAGCATGTACTAAAAATTTGAACAACAGGTATAACACGAGTAATCGATATGAAATACTCGGACATATGATGATGTCGACGTATACGATATATATTACAAAATCTCCGAAGGAATTATTCATGTGATAGAATACAAAACTTTATAATTACAATTCTTACATGTAACTACACCTCTTTAACCAAGCCTTGAGTAGACTTGGGCGTAGAACCTAACTCGGTTAAATCATCCCATTTGGTCAGTGGGTAGGTCTAGTGGAGTCTCACCGTGCTAGGGTGGTGATTGGATCGAACCACATAGACGACCCTTCTAGTTTAAGCACCAAATGATATGAAGTAACTTTATTATATTCTTGCCATATGGTAGGTTCATTGAACTTCTTCCCGCATTTGCTATGACCAGTGCCTTCTCACGGCTCCGTCTATCGACGTCTTTCTATAGCTCCATCCACTAGTGCCTCCTCTGGTTCATGACCCTTTCCTGTCTATTCATTCAGACTGAGGTCCAAAGCCCAATGGACCTCAGGTAACGGTTAACCTCATGCTTATGTAAACAATATATGTATGACAAGTATTCATGACATTTTCACAATAATCACTACAAAAGCCCATAACAGATGTAGGAAACACATAATCATGTATGTAAGGCAATAACAATACACAGCCCCTCGCAGTATGTTTGTTATCCCGATCGCACTATTCACCGGTGCCACGATGTACGATCGTGTCCTCCCGCTAGGAAAACTCTCAACGGCGTTAACAATACCATAACCCGTATATTCATGATTTCATCATTTTCAAATGAGACAGAGTCTCAGTACAGGAACACAGCAATCATATATAAGCATATCATAAGCATCAGAGTTAGTGTTACAGTACGTCGCGAACGTACCTTCCTTCCTTGTGAATAGTAATTACTATTCATGTATACGGTACTATTCACGTATACGGTACTATTCAAGTATAGTAATACGCCCGTCCATCAAATCTGCCTCCGGAATCCTCGGATATCCTTCGTTGACGGTATTTCGGTACGTTTTTTAAAAACGGTATTTTTGACAGTGGTGCAAAAACAATGGCAGGCGGTATAACAAATGATACGACATGCGGTTCGAATACATATATCCTATACGAATTATATCGTTTTTATCGGTATTTAGCATTATAACGGGCATTTTAGGTACAAATTACCATTTTGTCACGACCCCTGTCAGCGGAATTTCGCGGAGCTTCGATACTATGACCCTATCTCTCAGGAATTTTGACATATCTCTTTTCCCAAGTATATTCTTGAAATAAATACCATATATATACCCCCGAACATGATATCTAGACTATCCGGGAAATTTAAAGATAATTCTAGCATTCCTACTATATCCACCGAAAAAATTCAGAAACTAAAGACTAGGGGACCGAAGAACTTACTCGAGCTCCACTAGATTTTCTCAGGACTCCTCCTTCTCTCTAACCTCTCTCTAGAATATGGTTTTGGTGTGAGAAATGAGAAGAAGTGAAACCTCTATTTATAGGGAGGAAAATGGGTCCTTAAGTGTAATTTTCTCCCTTGGGTCCTTTTACGTAATTTTCCCCGAGCCAATTTTTCAACAATTCCCGTGACTCTTCACGTGAAGAAAGCGAAATAATTTCGTGGGTCCCATACCTTTATGTGACCATGCGATAAAGTTCTACTTTAACAAAATTCATTTATGGTTACTAGACCAATCACTAACACTTTTAAATTTTGATTATACTTTTTGGATGGTAGTAAAATACCGGGATTTATGGTCTAATTAGACTTCCCTAGTTGGACTAAACTTATTCTTCAGGTGTTAGCAAAAATAACCTTCACCTGGTCTTATTTTCGAGGTTAAATTATGTGGGTTCCAGATACGTCCTTATATTTTCTCCAGGATTTCCACATCTTCACAACTATTCCATATAAGCGTTCTTGAATGAAGTGGGAGAAAGAATATTATATTATTATCCAAATAGTAAATTACTATTGAGTGGGTCCGCTGACATTTTTTTCAAACCGCACGTGAATGTACGTCGGCGGCAGAGGAGAAATAATTTGACGTGGGTCCCACATGAATAGTAAATACGTATTGTGAATAGTGAATACGTATTTTTGAATAGTAAATACTATTCATGGGTCCAAAAATTCTGATTCCAAAAATTCCTAAAATTAAAGATAACATACTTCCTAAGTTTTTGTCAATATCTGCTGTCATATTAGATTTATCATAATATTTTTAGGCCATTTTTTTGCCTTGCAATATTCATTTTTTCCCGGATTTTAACTCTTTCTCTTTTCAAATTCTTACAAGTAATTCCCTTAGAAAATAAGGTATTTAAAACTTATTATGTGAGGTCACATTCACCTATCTTCAATAGGTATTATTTACTAAAATGTGATATTTATCATAAGGATGATTTTTAGGGTATTACAAAAAGTCAAAGGAATGACGTTTTAATTTGAATATATAGAACAGCTTGGAAATGTTGTGCACTTGATGATGATGAATGGATGTGGTGTCAATTACATTAGCTAATAATTCTTATGAGATAATTTCATCTTAAGCAATTGACAATGTTTTGGATTTCACTTGTTCATTACATAGATAAGAGTGTGTGTATGATGTTACAAGTGAGACTTTCTGTTTATTGATACGAGAAACTAAACAAGAGGATCTGAGGGGTTATGATAGAGGTAATTAATGACATGCATCTGGATGGAAATGATTATAAGGAGAATTGAATCTGAAAGGTTGTTAGAGTTGATTAGACTTAGTTCGAGGATTCATGCCATTGACAAACTGGTTATGGAAACATCATGGATTGAATTTAGAAGCAGTACTCAAGTAATGAGTACCTAAACTTTGGTTACGTTACCTAGGTTGACCATATCTGCCCGAGCAGAGATAGTAACTATCGACTTATAGAATTCTTCTTGTGTGGTTTTGTTCGTCTATGCATTTATCTAGTGTTCATTCTTACCCTTGGCTTTTGCAACTCTTCCTCTCCATCACTCTTACCCTCATCGAAGTTTATTGTCATCGCCGAAGGTCTGAGATTTTTCTCAGATTCATCTTTCCATTTTTGTTCATTTTGTGCTCATGGGATGAAGGGTTGGTGAAAACAATTAGAGAGGAAGAAAACACGTTGAAGGGCTTTGTCCAAGTGTTCTTGCCTTCTTAATAGTTCTGGATCTCAAATGCATTTTAGCCAACAAACTCAGAAGATGACCATGGCACCGCCAATTCCACTGTAGCTGCTACGCCACCGCCATTGTCGCAGCAGAAACAGTTATTGCAGCCCCATCGCCGCCTATTCCACGATATTTTTTTTCTTGAAGGATGGATACTGAAGATTGAAGCTTGGTTTTGTAGTTATGGTCTCTATTTCGTACCCCAAGAAGCATGGAGAAAATAGAAAGCAAGAAGAAAGGTGTTTATCTTGAATCTTAGTTTTTTTGTCTTCGGCTTCATTTAATCGGCGGTGGGCTGTAACGATATCTTATCTTCTCTATCACTTTAGCCAAGAAACTCAGAAGATGGCCATGGCGGATTGAATCTGTGAAGACGGAGAATCATGAGGTGGCTGGTGAGTGGATCACATTAGTCAACCTAACAGTAAAAATTAGGGAAAATTACGCGCATGTTCCAAAGAAAAAAAATTATAAAAAAATCCCTTGAAATCACAAAATTACACAGAAGTCCCAAGGGACTTTTTTGATATTATTTGTATGGAAATAAAATCCATGTTTTTAAATGTTGTTGTAAATACATGCATTTCCGGTTGTAAATATGGTTTTTTCTGTTGTAAATACAGCACTTCTTGGTTGTAAATCTAGCATTTTTCTGTTGCAAATGACCTCTCTACGTTCAAAATCCAGGTGTTTAAATATTGTTGTAAATATAGACATTTCCTGTTGTAAATATGGTTTTTTCTGTTGTAAATGTCTATATTTTAAATTTTGTTGTAAATACAGCACTTCTTGTTGTAAATCTAGCTTTTTTCTGTTAAAATGACCTCTCTACGTTCAAAATCTAGGTATTTAAATGTTGTTGCAAATATGGGCATTTCCTGTTGTAAATATAGTTTTTTCTGTTGTAAATGGTAAGATGTTTAAATGTTGTTGTAAATATAGGTATTTCCTGTTGTTAATACAAATAATATCAAAAAGTCTCTTGGGACTTCTGTGTAATTTTGTGATTTCAAGGGTTTTTTTATAATTATTTTCATTCCTTGGGCCTACGTGTAATTTTCCCTAAAAATTAACCCTGCACGGTTGGGACATTACTTCACTTTTGAAAACTTTCAGAGCAGAGTGACATTACATTAAAAAAAAAAAAAAAAAAAAAGCTTACAAGGTAAAAATTAAAATCGAGATTTTTTGATAACTTCCAAAATAAAATTAGACATTAACCCAATTAAGATTCATATTCTTTGGCAGAAGATACCCATATTAATTTTTATATTTTGATTTTTTCTCTTCAAATGATGTGGAGGTTAAATTGGAAGAACAAGTCATTCACAAGTGACAAAATTTGAATATTTAGAATTTATTATACAATAAGCCGGTGAAATTGAAAAAAAATGTTAATCATAGAATTCAAGCTGAGTGGTATAAATAGAGAAAATTTATTAGATTTTTTTATATCGAAAAGTTCCTAATAAAGTGACAGGGAAGTTTTATGACACTGCTATAAGACCATATACTATATGGTAGCCAAAATGAGGTTATTGAGATAAATGTGTGGTCATACAAGAAAAGATAAGATTCATAATGATCATAAATGTGAACGAGTTGAAGTGTCAACTATTAAGGAGATAATTCTCGAAAATTGTTTGAATTGGTTCAGACACATCCAAAGACAGCCAGTAGGTGTGCTAGTGAGGAGTGTCGATGAAGCACTATGGAGCATTCTAAAAAAGTCTAGGACTTGGCTTTCCTCCTATGTCCATTCTCCTCCTTTTCCCTTTTTTAACGTTTGATTAAAATCTTAATGGTGTAGATTCATCATATGATAAGAATATTATTATAAATTTAGATACAAAAATAATTTTTTTGATACAAGAAGCACAATAAATTGTCAAAATTATTTTTGTATCTTAAGGTAAATAATAATAATATTTTTATCATATGATAAATCTAGACCGTTGAGATCGTAATCCAACGGTAGAAAAGGAAAAAGGAGGGAAAATGATGAGAATGAGTATAGGAGGAAAGCCAATTTTTTCTAAAATCAGGTAGAGGAAGACTGAAGATAACCCTCAATAAGGTTATAAAGTGTGATCTATTGGTTAATAATTTGCTTAAAGATTTTGTTTTCGATAGAGCACAATAGAATCATGTTATCTATATAAACCAACCTTATCTAGTGAGATAAGACTTTATTATTGTTGTTTGTTTTTCTTCCTTTCAATTAACTTAAGTAAATATCTATTTGAGATAAGCAATTGTCTGTCTGCTCTTTTAAAAAAAATATTTTGATAATATAATATAAGGGAGAATTCTATTTAAATCCAGCTAAAATACCAAAATCTAAATTCAGACCTACATTTTTTACAAATTTTTAATCAGGCTAAAAGACCTCATTAGATATTTCTAAATATTATTAGACCAAAATATCCCCATGTAGTTAAAAAAAAAATGAAAGTAGGTGTACACCTAATTTTGTTTTAATTGTCTTAAAAAGATTTAATTGAAATTTTCTCTTCTTTAAACATTACTAGTATCATCTAAAATAATCAAAATTAGCTTTATGTTTTCGCAGATCATTTTGGGCTAATGAATTTGTCTTCAAGATTCACCATGGGTAGTATAGATGCAAATCATCATTTTCTACTTTTATCTCAAGATATAATTAATTCAATTCATTCACTTATCATTATTCAATACATTTTTTACTTCTCTATGCTTCTGATTGAAAAAAAAAAAAAAGGCACTATAACAAATCCCATGACGCAATCTACAAATTCCATAACGCCAATTACAAATCTCATAACGCTATTTACAACGTTTTTTTGAGGTTTGTATTTTTTACTTCTCTGATGCTTCTGATTGAAAAAAAAAATGCACTATCACAAATCCCATAACGCCAATTACAAATCTCATAACACCATTTACAACATTTTTTAGAGGTTTACATTTTTTACTTCTCTGATGCTTCTGATTGAAAAAAAAAAAAGCACTATAACAAATCCCATGACGCGATCTACAAATTCCATAACGCGAATTACAAATCTCATAACGCCATTTACAACGTTTTTTGGAGGTTTACATTTTTTACTTCTCTGATTCTTCTGATTGAAAAAAATGTAAAGTTGAAAAAAAGTTGTAAATGACGTTATTGAATTTGTAAATGGTGTTATGGAATTTTAAATCGCGTTATGAGATTTGTGATAGTGCATTTTTTGTTTTGTTTTTCAATCAAAAGCATCAGAGAAGTAAAAAATGTAAACCTCCAAAAAACGTTGTAAATGACGTTATGAGATTTGTAATTGGCGTTATGGAATTTGTAAATCGCGTTATGTGATTTGTGATGGTGCATTTTTTTTTGTTTTTCAATCAGAAGCATCAGAGAAGTAAAAAATGTAAACCTCCAAAAAATGTTATAAATGATGTTATGAGATTTGTAATTGGCGTTATGAAATTTGTAAATCGCGTTATGAAATTTGTAAATCGCGTTATGAGATTTGTAAATACCGTTGAAATAATATTAAAAAGAATATATATATTTGTTAATGTATATACTCCTCCGGTCCTTATTATAAAGCACCAACCACTAACATTTTTTGGTCCTTTTTTTAAGGCATCAACTTACTTTAACTAACTCATTTATTACTATTTTTCCATTATGCCCTCATTTTTAACTAACTCATTTAAACCTACATCATTAAAGTAGGGGTAAAGTTGGAAACATTTATTACTTTTGAACCTAATTAATGACTTAACTTCCATTCCTTGGTCCACGAGAAATTGGTAGTTGGTGCCTTATAATAAGGACTAGAGGGAGTATATAATGAAGGAACCAAGTGGGCCAACTGGGCCACTTGGCTCTGTGGGGGTTCGAACCTCACCCCTACATTTTCAATGTATTATTTTGTTTTTAAAAAAACACCCCACCCCCCTCCCCCCACACACACACAAAACCCCCCACCCGTGGCCGGTCTTGCGCGCCGCCGGTCAGTTTAAAGAATAAATGACCCCTCTAGTGAGGGTATTTTTATTTTTTTTATATTTATTTAAAAGTAAGGGAAAAATGGTAATTTAACTCGAATTTGATATCCCTTATGTGCCTTTGCAGTGCATCTCGGTCTTTTTTACAAATTCAAGAGATTTTTACAGAGATTTTACAAATTCAAATGATATTTAAATGGAATTTTCTCATATTATTTTATCGGGTAAAACTTAATATGTGCTCGATAAATGGGAGCATCGATGATCTCTTTACTTTGACCATGTGAAAACCCCAATAGGCCCCTCCTGCCTTTCCTCTCAAGCCAACGCAATCAAAATCGGTTCGCGTCTTCTCTTTTTCTCGCTGCGCCTCGATCAATCCCTACTACACTCTTCACAACTTTACCGGTATGCCTTGTTCGTAATCTATGGATTGTGAATATTGATTCTTTCATTTGTAAAATAATTTACGAAAATAACATGATTTTCTCTTTTCTTGGTTAGGTTTTCAGTCATGAAGCTTGATACCATCGGTTTTGAATCGTTTTCTACTCAAATTGAACCCCTCGATGGCATTGTTGGAGACTTTTCGGCTGCCCCAGCATTTGAGCTCCCCAACTCAACTGATGTGAGTGCTTGATTATTTCCTTGAAATTTGAATATTCCGTGTTTTAGTTCTTCATTGCAAAGTGTTTTCAATTTATTTGTAGAGTTTATAGTCAAAGGCAACAGATTTAACTTGTACATTTTGCAACGACTTGAATAATCAGGCGTTTATGAAGGTCTATTTGTTTTTTGTGATAGTTTGACGGCTTCCAGAAAGAAGCTATTCAGATGGTGAAGCCCGCCAAGGGTACTACCACCCTTGCTTTTATATTTAAGGAGGGGGTCATGGTAGCTGCCGATTCTCGGGCTAGCATGGGGGGTTATATCTGTACGTAACTCCTATCTCATCTCTATTTAGTTATGAGTCCATTGGTTTACTGTTACCTATGTGCAGCATCTCAATCTGTGAAGAAAATCATCGAAATTAATCCTTATATGCTTGGGACAATGGCCGGAGGAGCTGCAGACTGCCAATTTTGGCACAGAAATCTTGGGGTCAAGGTAATGCATTCAACTTATATCAAACTTTTTTATTTTTGTCTGTCTTGTCCTTTGTTTGCTGAGTTTCTCGCTTAAGTGCTTGTACAGAGAATAAAATAAGTGCTGGTTTGCTTCACGTTGGGAATCTTAAGGGAATGAAATGAAGAGAAATTCTTGCTTGTTGTTAGGGACTTTCAAAGGTTGAAGGTGTTGACTGTTATTTCTCCTTCATTGCTAATAAAGTTTGAAATTGTCCAAGATACTTAGGTCACAGCTGCATTTTTGGTGGTACCATGAGCTGGGTGCGATGAACTATATGAACTGTATCTTTGAAATTAGTTTCCAAACTTTTTTCCTTTTTCAGGGCTTATTTATTGTAGCTTCCGGAGTTAGTTCCCTTATAGGCATAAAAGACTCATGTGGCCTTCGTTACCTCTTGTTTTGCTTTTGAGTATTTACTTCCAACACAGTTATTTTTTCAATTAGAGGAAGATGATGCAGAACCCCTACCTGCTATGTTACTGAATACATGTTGGCTTCATGTCCTGAATTCTTGTAGGGATGTTTTGCTTTCCTCAGTTTGGTAGAAATTGTGATAGACTCCCACGGCACCCTTGCTCAATAAAGAAAGAAACGTGGGAAAAGATTGTTTCATGTTAAGATAAATCATATCAAATATTTTTTCTCAACTCTTTTACTCCTTAATATCTGTTATCTGTTAATACTTAATATCAAATGGCTTTGCTATTTCTTCTCTGTGCTAATGCTAATTTTGCAATGAACAATTAGAGGATTGGCAAATTGATGTGATTGCACACTCTATGGCCTTGTATGGTATTCCTTCAATTGGAGGGGGGTCCTTCACTGGCAACTCTAGCTGCGAGTTGAAATTTGTTTCTCCTGTTATATCGTGTTCACTTCTGTTTGTTGTTGACTTTGGGCTGTTTATTTATTTAATTTTTTCTTCTATTTGTGTCTGAGGTAAAAATTATTTTGTCACCCCATTTTTTACCTGAATAGTATGAATTCTTCCATCTCATAAGACAACCCAATACAAGTAAGGTCAGAGACCAAACAGATAACATACAGACCAACCACTTCCCATGTGTACAGTACAGGCAAAGCAAAAGAGACGCAAGAACTTCATTAGAGTCATTCCTCAGTTTAGTGTGCTTGGCTTCCTCAACTTTTGTTAGGATCACTTTTAGAAACTCAGGAAAATACATAAAAAAGTAAAGGTACTTTTGTTGGTCAGACCTTTGACTTACTAATTTGGAGAAAGAATTAGATAAGTAGGTTAGCTATGGGGTGGCTGTATTCAAACTCTATGGGAGGGTTAATTTGGGGAGTGTGAAAGTTACTTTTTAGGTCTATATATGTTCCCTTTGGTTCAGCAGGAGAGGGAGAGAAGAATTTTGGACTGTGGCTTGGCCTTTTGGATGGAGAGTGCCATTCCTCTCGAAAGAGTGGCGATATGCTGTGTGTTTTTGTTAGACTTTATGTCCTGCTGTGAGAGTTGTGTCTGTGATTGATTTGTATCTTTGTTCATTGAGTGGGATTTTCAACAGAGCATATTGACGTCATACGAACCATATAGCCAACCTCACCGAATAGGATAAGGTTTTGTTGTTGTTGTTCATTGTCATCTCTTGTGTTCTAAAGTTGTAATTGTTATCCTTGTTATGCAGTAACAATATTTGAGTTTGTAATCATACCCTCCTCTATGTCAATGTAACAGTGAAGTGTTCTATCTGTGAATGTAATGAGCTTCAGTTCTTAATCATACTTTCGCTTGTAATTTCTGTCTTAATATATCAAAGGTTAGAAGTATTTGTTTGGGTCATAATGGTTTTCATGTCTTTGGATTCCAGGATGGGATTTCCTTTTATACATGTGTTCATGAATAGTGTCCCTAATTCTGTCCTTTTATTTTTAGTGTCGGCTGCATGAATTGGCAAATAAACGAAGAATTTCAGTTACAGGGGCCTCAAAACTACTTGCAAATATTTTATACTCCTACCGTGGAATGGGATTATCTGTGGGAACCATGATTGCTGGATGGGATGAGACGGTAAATTAAATCACATGTTCTTGTTACTAAGTAAATAGGTTTTGCTTTGTAAATTCAATTGTCTAACAAGTGAATATCTCTTTTCAGGGTCCTGGGCTGTACTATGTTGACAGTGAAGGGGGAAGATTGAAAGGAACCCGTTTCTCTGTGGGATCTGGGTCACCATATGCTTATGGTGTATTGGACAGCGGGTTAGTTAGCTTTTCTGTTCAACTATCTGTCAGCTTTAGCTCTACTGCTGAATGGTCAACATTTCCCTTGCATTACTAGGTACCGCTTTGACATGTCAATTGAAGAAGCTGCAGAATTGGCCCGGAGATCAATTTATCATGCTACATTCCGTGATGGGGCTAGTGGTGGAGTTGCTAGCGGTATTTTATCCTCCCCTTCCTTTGATTCCCCTTTGATAATATACAGACTCCCCTAACATTCCCACTCTTCAAAATTGCCCCAACAAAAAATGGGATTTATACATGCACGCCTGTCAGGCTCATGTTCGTTCTTATAAATTAGTTATCTTTGAAATTATGGCTCATCACTGATTGTTATCCACCAAGTAATTTAGACTTATAGATTGTAGTTTGCATTGCAAGTTCTGACATATGAAATCAATCTTTACTGACTTATGACTTCGATATGATTTTAGTTTATTATGTGGGACCAAATGGATGGAAGAAACTGACCGGTGATGATGTTGGGGAACTTCATTACCACTACAACCCTGTCACTCCCAACACGGTGGAACAAGAAATGGCAGAGGCACCTGCAGCGTAATGGATCAGGCCCACTGGACTTAAAATGGGTTGTGACCTTTGAACTCCCCTGCAGCAAATGCAATTAGTATGGAAACTTCCTTCCAAGCAAGGGTACTACCGTACTAGCCACCAAGCCACTTTTCTATTTGGTGATTCAAAAACTGGTCCAACCAGGATGAGACTATTTTATTTTATTTTTTTTGTTGACAAGGATGAGACACTGATTTTATGTATTAATGGCTGGATTATGTTAAATATAACGTTAGAGGGAGTATGTTTTAAAACTTCATTTTTAAAAATTAAATTTAGAGGATGAGTTGAATTTTTACTATGAGTATATAAAATTTGAAAGGCTAGGTGAGGTGCTGTTTCCCTTTCAATTTGGCAAAAATGTTATCATGTCTTCAAAAGTATAATTTTAAAAATAATAATTATGAGATGTAATATTGACTTTTGATATATTAGTTTTATAGTTTTAATAATTTCATTGGTGACTTCGTTGGTAGCAAATATAATTATACACTCATGCGTACATATTGAGTTCTTTGGTTGGTCGCAAATATATGATTCTAGGTATTTGAGTTTGCTATTTTTGTTGAATGAATAGCGGGATTGTTTGGTTGACATACTCCACAATGTTTTATGTTTTCTGCTGTCTAGATTTTCGATTTCCACGTTACAGACCTTTGCTTAGAATGCAATATGTACAATGGTTGTTTATCTTATGGATTATCATATTTTAAACTAATGCCCTATAATTGTTGTAGAGCCTTGAATGTAGCACCTTTTAGTAGTGCAAAGTTTTCAGGTTAACATACAATCTCTTCCTTTGAATCGTTTTTAATCGTAACTATTGCAAGAAGGCGTTCATAGTTGTGAAGTCAAGGGTGTGTGAGCTGTAGCATTGAGAGTTGAGAGAGAGGGAGAGAGAATTTCCTAGGCTTCTTAGGTTTAGTAATTAGTTAGTAAAAAAAAGAACAAAAGCACTGCATAATTTTCATATTGGCTTCAGATCAGACTGCCATCTGACAATAATAAAGCGGAGTTCATTTTGTGCAAGACATCGAATCCTAATTAATGAGAAGATAAAAAAAATGGTCAGAATGCTTACCTGGTAGAGGCATGCTTGTCGTCTTTTGTTCATCAATAGTAGAATGCTTTTTGGCTTAATGTTTTGGTTGAAAAAAAATTGAATTGCATCTTGCAATCTGACAACTCAACAATAAATAGAAAGCTTTGATGGTGAGAAAATTAATACTCCCTCCGGTCCTAATTATAGGAACATTTTTATAGTGCAAATTGCACTACGAAAATGTTCTTATAATTAGGACCGGAAGTAGTACTTGAGAGATGACAAAGCACTACTGGCCAGAGGAATGAATATAGATGTTGATGACAGCTATGTATAACACTCAAAAAAACAATTGCATGGTAATTTTTAACCAACTAAAAGGGTGAAAGGGTAATAAGGTCCAACAAGAGTTTTCCCCACAGTTTTGACATATCTGAAAGCTAATTAATGGAGCATGCAGTCAAGTAATAATTAATTCAAGATAAAATATTAAATTGAGAAGGGTAATTAATTAAACCTACCTTATGGTCCTTGTGGTGAATTGAATAGCTATGACTTGGTGATTCAGACATGTCAAGGATAGTGTTGTGGCTAAAATATTAGCCCATACATATATGGTCGGGACTTTATGTCAAGATATGTCTATTCCATCTTTGACATGTCTGAAACACAGTTAATGAGGTGTCTCATTTCTCTCGGTTGTGAGTTAGTCTCATGTCTTAATCACAGTTAATGGGGCGTCTCATGTCTGAAAGCACTAGCTCACTGGTGTAGAAATTTTTTTTGATTGTCAAGATAAAATATTATCCCTTAACACATTTCCCTTTGGCCAAAGTCACAGGCAAGAAGAAGACGTAGTGGATGGTGCTTAGGACCATTTTTTGTCAAACGGAGAAGTGAAGAAAACATTGTTGTGAGCTGATGCTTAGGACCATTTTTGTCGAATGGAAAAGTGAAGAAAACATTGTTGTGAGCTAGTGCTTAAGACCATTTTCGACAAGCGGAGAAGTGAAACAATTGAATATGAGCTTCTGCCAAAGGTTCTCTGACGATACGAGATTATTGTGTTCGATCAGTCGGTCAGTGCTTCTATTTTCTTCTACTTCAAAATCGTACAAGTGGTTGTTCATATTCTATACACCCTGAATTAATATTTCTCTGTGTTATAAACGTTTTCCTCCATATCTTACTCGCATGATCGATGTATGAGATGGACTCATATCTTTGCCAGCAAGTTCAGTAAGGAACAAACCTACAGGACAAGTATAGAGGTCAATATTCCTTAAATTTTTTGCTTATGCCACAGACTTTGCAGAATGTATGAAGGGCACGTAAAAAATGTAATTGTTATACGAATTGTAATGTGTACTTAAATTGTTTTGTACGTACATCCAGACTTAACTTTTTGTTTGTGGCTAATGGCATGCCTAATTATAGGATGTAAGAAATTTATAAATGAAGTGCAAAAATCAATGCCTCTAGCAAAGTTAATTAGAGTACAAGATAACGGACAAGAAGAAAAAAGGACTACATATATAACATATACGATGATATCATGAAGGAGCCGTATGTACGAGAAGATTGGTATGGTTGTCCAGAGATTGGAGCATTGGTCAAATTCCCAATGGTCATACCTATCTGCAACATTGTAGGAGAAAAATCTAATCCTAATCAGAACTAAGTTCCAAACATTCACTTTGAGAATCGGAAACTCTGTTAACACCGTAAAGTAGAATGTTTGCATATGAGAATGATCATATACAACGGAGTCTATTTCAGGTAATATAAAAATTCTTAGAATAAAATACTATATCTCAGTCCTTAAAACAAATAAATAGATCACAGGATACATCACAAATTATCTGTGGTTGTTGCAAGTAAAGGAAAGAGAGGCACCTAAAAAATGAAAATATTCAAAAGACTTCATTGCATCATCGGTTGAATTGTAACCCGTGAAGTGCACGTGGAAGCACAAGCTTGTTAATATATACTCCGGTCTAATTATAAGAGCTAGTTGACTTTTTTTAGAGAGATTAAGGAAGTTAAATAAGTTACTTAATCATTTCATATGTTGTGTTTTCTTAAATTATATATTATTTTATTGGTCAAACTATTTAGTTTGAAGAAAAAAATAAAAATAAAAATACTCTAAGCTAATTTAATTAGCTTCCTTAATCTCTTCAAAAAAAGTCAACTAGCTCTTATAATTAGGATCGAAGGGAGTAATGTATAATGATTTTACAATTTATATTTTTATGATGTATGTATATATTTGCTGCTTATTTTCTCATCAGTGTTTCTTTTTCAATGCTTATAATGTATTGTAGATATGCAAATATGTTATACTTCCTCTGGTCATAATTATAAAACAATATTAGAGAGTTTGTTTTGGTCCTAATATAGGAGAATATTCTATTTTTTTTATTTTTTTTCCTAAAATACCCCTATTGATATTAATGATGGATTATGTGAAATCAATGAGGTAATTGAAGTACAAAATTCATATAAGGACATTTTAGAAAAATGAGTAAAATTAAATAATTTAACATCTATCATTAATCCCTCAAAAATCGGTCAAAAATGTCCTATAATTAGGACCAGAAGGAGTATATATCATAACAAAACATCAAGCCCCTAATTGAATTAGCCGATCGAATCTACATATATATGTGATTTTTTTGTCATCCTTAATTCTGTGAAGGAACTCGAGCATGCATTATTGCTCACTATGGGTCAAACATGCAACTTTTTAATTTGCATAAATAACTAGCTTAGATAATTTTCATAATATCTTTAAATTAATTATCTAACTTTTATACTACCTCCGGTTCTAATTATAAGATTGGGTTGACTTTTTTTGGAAGAGGTTAAGAAAGCTAAATAAGTTACTAATCATATTATATATTGTGTATCCTTAGATTATATTTATTTTATTAGTTAAATTAATTAGTTTGGAGAAAAAAAAATACTTTAAGGTAATTTAATTTACTTTTCTAGTTTTTTTTTTTAAAAAAGTCAAACTTGATTTTATAATTAAGAGCGAATGGAGTAATATTGGAGTAATGTTTAATAATAATAATAATAATAATAATAATCCTTTTTCCCTTTCTACTCCTATTAAACAAATAGAGAGGGAAGTCAATAAAGTTGAGTAATGCACTAAATTCTAATATTATATTAATTAATAATACCTTTATTAATTAATCATTTTTCCCTTTCTTTATAAAAATTAAACAAATAAGGAAGGAGTACTAAAAGAAGATATTTTGACAAACCATGATTGATCCCCACCGCCCTGACTCCACCTTTTGCTTTGACATGCATATGCGGTGTCTACGCTGACTTTCCCCCTGAAGGTGACCTTTTCTTTTGCCTCTATTGCCATTTGCTGACTAATCCCGCTGGCCAGGTGGACATATAATGATAACGCCACGTGTCCACATCTTTATTAAATAAAGGAAATGAAGACATAATTGATTAATTATTACAAACAAGAAATCCTAAATCGCATGGGTTAACAACACATTGACAACGTAGCCGCCCTATGAACTTGCATTCCGCCGACAGACACGTCTTACTGTCCACCGTTAGTATCGTTTTATACGGTTCCAACAGTCCTGTTTCGTACGCGTTATCCATTTCTGTTCTTCTTAAATTTTTCATTGGCACACAAGCACAAGTGGATTCCCGAGAACCACGAAGTCCAATGTTTAATTTCCTTATCATGATTGTTCTCGAACTCTCGCATCATCTTCCATCATCTTCTAGCTAGACGTCCTTTAATTTAACACGCCATGCCTCAACTATAAAAGCCTCCTCACCACACCAAAATATATATCCATGCACCAACACCACACACACACAGAAAGTAGAGAGATAATATGAGGGACCCTGCAGGAGTGGGAAGCGTGGTGAGATATTTGGATGAAGACGGAGACGGGAAGGTGTCAGCGGAGGAGCTGTGGAGGCGGCTGAGGAAGATGGGAGGGGAAATACCGCTGGAGGAAGCAGAGGCGGCGATAAAAGCATTGGATTCGGACGGCGATGGGCTGCTCAGTTCGGAGGATTTGGTGGGATTAATGGAGAGAGTGGGAGAGGAAGACAAATTGGAAGACTTGAGAGAAGCTTTTAAAATGTATGATGCAGAAGGTGTTGGCTTCATAACGCCCAAGAGCTTGAAGAGGATGCTTAGCAAGTTGGGAGAATCCAAATCCGTTCAAGAATGCAAACTCATGATTGATACGTTTGATTTAAATGGCGATGGCGTCCTCAGCTTTGAAGAGTTCCGAATTATGATGACCTGATCAAGAGGATATTCATGTTATTTTGTGTATACTATATTCATCATCTCATCGACCCGTGTCATTCTTTTGGTTTAATTGTTTGTTATGTTCCTAAGGATTATTTAATTTGTTAGACACTCATCCTGATCAAGAGGATTATTTGTGTAACACACACTATATATATACTCATGAAGGAGTTAAACTTACAATATAATCTTACGCTGAAGAAAGATGTAAGGGAGAAATTTGGTGTCATTAACTTATAAGTCCTCAACCTTCATATAACTTTCTAGCCCTTCATTATATTCTGTAATGTTTAATTTTTTTATTACATCATGGTATTTGATTTGCTGTTCGTAGATAAACCCCTCGTTATTAAGTATTTGGACAATTTCTTTAAGGTCATTTTGGTAAAAAGGATTTGGAGGGAGGGAATTATGGGAGAACAAAAATTTATGAGCTGTATTTAAAAGAATAAGAGAAGTGGGGTTACAAAATTTATAAAGAAAAGATATAAGATACTACCTCTGGTCCTAATTATATGAATATTTTTTTAATGTAATTTGCATTACAAAATTGTTCCTATAATTAGAAATGGAGGGAGTACAAAAGTAAAAAAAATAATTATTATTTTTTAACTATATTTCTCTAATTTTTTAAAATCCAACTTGAAAAAGTTTTTCCTCTCTCCCTCCCCATGCCAAACATCAAAAGAAGGGAAAATCTTTAAAAAAAAAAAAATACCATTTGAATTTTAAAATCTTGAATAGGTGATTTTTCAATAAAATGAGTTATCAATTGCTTTATTGTTAGCTTGTTAATCTCATTATTGTTGTTATCAACAGGATTTTGAAATTCAAGTAATATTTTTCAGTCATTTTTCCTAAGGAAAGCATCAATGCTTTTGTCACAGAATAGAATACGGGGCAACTGGGTGTGCTCTCATACCTTACCTGGCCTTCAAATTTAGAATGAGTTGTTACTAGAAAAAAAATACTATTCACCGATGGCCTCTGCGATATTGATTTTAATTCCATGTGGGTACAAAAACACTTTTGAGACGATGACCCCAAATTTGGCTTGATAATTGATCGAATTTAACCCAAACATATAGCCATCTAAAAAGTATTATTAACTTGAAATTTCATAAATACCCCATACTATTCATAACTTTCAAAATGTAAAAACATTGCATCTACTTCTATTGTTGAGCGGATTTGGTGGATTGACTCGGACACCAGGTTCATATATAGACATGGATTTCAACCTCCCACCGCATTTTTATCAAGAGTCCAATGATTAGGTAAGTCCTATTGATTGCACCATATTTTGATAGGCTAATTCATGGTGTATTTAGAGATTTTACATGCTTTTTGGTGTCATTATTGCATAACTTAGCATTAGTTTCTATTAGGAGCCATTGTTTTGAATTAATCCCATTTTGGGGTAATTTGGTCATATTTTTGTCATGTAATTCATGCAATTGAATTCTTAGGACTTTTGATGCTACAAAGTGTTAGTTTTGCAATATAGGTACCTTCTAAGGAGAGAAGCACCAAGCACCATAAACAAGATCAGGTCAAATTGCCAAGCAAAAAAATTGAAGCTTTTCTGTCACAATTGCTTCGGCAAACATGTTGTTGGTCGAAACAACTTTTGCTTGATGGTGAAAAAGGACTCTCTGTGTCACAGGCTTCGGCAAACGTGATGATGGCTGAAGCGAATTGACCTTTTCTGAATAATGCTTCTCAGTGTCATGCGCTTCAGCGAACAGGATTAGAAGGTTAAACTAACACAATAATAATAAACAAATATATGAAATATTTATGAAGGCAGCAAAATACATACATAAAATACGCTACAACTCTCGGATACTCTCCCACACTACAAGTCTACATAGTGGTATTAGAGTTGGGACTAGGTTACAGATGACTCATGTATACTTTCCCACACTTAATGTCTGCATACTGGTATCAAAGCCGGGATGTCGTCACATACCGGTATCAGAGTCGGCTCTCGGATACTTTCGCACACTGTATGTCTACATATTGATATCAGAGCTAGTTCTCAGATATTCTCCCACCCTGGAAGTCCAACCCACATATTAGTATCAGAGTCGGCTCTCAGTCAAATCCTTAAGCAATAAATTATTGTTGGAACGAGGGTGAAGTGGAACCGATATCGTTAATATTACTTTTTTGGTCTAGTGCAAGTGGTTAGCTGCGACTCACCTACAGGCTACAGGGGTAACATTGTCCAAATTTTCAGAGTATGGATTCACATGGTAGTTGGCCCTACTATCTATGTACCAATGAGAATCATTCACCGCGTAAGGGCTGGTATAAAAGTCTTGAGGCGCTGCAGAGTACGTAGAGTATCCTTCAGAAGCACGTCTCTGCCACATGACCTAGACGTTGACAGTAATGACAGAATGGGGGACTACCATTTCCATTTCCTCGTCGACCACCATAATGACCTCCACTACTAGTTTGAGGGCTGCGCCCACCACCACGGCCTAAGTCAGAATGACGATTTGATTCAGATCGAGGTTCTTTGTATAGGTTGCATTAAGAGATTAGCAAAGTGATATAGTTGTTCAAGACGGCTCTCAAAGGCAAGAAGAGCAGCTTGTAAATCCACCCACAGGTGAGATCAAGCTTATCAGAGAGCTTCACTACTATATCACTATAATTGTTTCTAACCCGTTTAGAGCGTGCACGATAAGATCATCCATGGCAATCGAAGCTCCAGTAAGAATGAGTTGATCATGAAGATTCTTCATCTTGTTGAGATATTCTTCCATGGACAGGGCATATTTGCAAGTTTGGTGTAGTTTGTTTTTTATGATCATGACACGAGCTTTGGTAGAGGAGCATGTGAGATCTCGGGAAGCAATCCAGAGTTCTTTGGTTGTTCGACAATGGAGGAGTTGAGCGCCAACCTCCTGCATCATGGTATTACATAACCATCCAACCAACATTCGGTCAATAGAGTACCAGCTTTCAAAATACGGGTTAGATCTCATGACACCGATTTCAACGGCGAGCTTATGAGGAGGAGCACTAACAGTGCCATTGATATGCAACTCAAGTTGATTGCCTTCAATCAATGGCAAAACAATGGATTCCCAACCAAGAAGTTGCTACGATCCAACTTGACCATAGAGGTTATGCTGGGAGAGCTGAACAGAGGATACTCTTTGGGAGTAGCTGAGGACGAGAATTGGTAGACATGGCGATTGAGACGCTCTGATACCAAGTGTGAAAAATAGAGAAATAGGGTTCTGAAATATCTGAAGCACCGAATGAATTGGTAGTGCTCAGATTCCTCTTATTTATACTGAGTTGTGGATTAATACAAAATAACAGAACCTGTGAAAACAGGACACATACAAGAATGGGAAGATTCTAGAGCTTGCAAATATACAGTGGTACATTAATACATTAAACTTGATTATGCTCCAACAGGAATCCAAGTCCATTGAAGAATGCAAACTCATGATTGATACGTTTCACTTAAATGGGGATGACGTCCTCAGCTTTGAAGAGTTCCGAATTATGATGACCTGATCAAGAGGATATTCATATTATTTTTTGTATACTATATTCATCTCATCGACCTGTGTCATTCTATTGGTTTAATTGTGTGTTGTAATCCTAAGGATTATGTGTATGACACTCATCCATTTATTTTTTATACAAAAATTTTAGGAAAGGGGTTGGGTTCACCCACAATCCAAGGACATGGTGAAATTTCCATTTTTTTAAGGTAAATAGATGTTGGGCGGGGTGAGCGAATCAATTATCCTCGTGCTTTAACTTAGGCACTCAGGAGTAAGATCCCCGCCGGCCATTGACTAACTCCACTCGACCAACCAGAATCGAACCTCTTCTCTTTGGTGAAAGTGTCAAGCCCTTTCTTGAGTTGGTTGAAAACAAAGGGGTTGTATGACACTCATCCATATTTGTACGTAGTTTTCTTGTATTTTATCTTCCGACATAACTCTAACACGAGTTTAACTTACAACAACTAACGCTAATTAAAGATTTAAGGGAGGAATATAACCTTAAAGATTGACGGTTATAAGGCCTCGACTTGTATTTAACTCTAGCCCTTCATTATATTCTGCAATTTGTTTTATTAAATTGTGGTATTTGATTTGTTCTAGTTAAACCTCTCCTAATAAAAAGTATTTGGAGAATTTCTTAAAGAAAATTAAATGTGTCTTTTTAAACATCCAAATCCTTGACATGCTCACCTCAGTATAATTAGTGGTGGAAACAAGTTAGACTTTAATAAGATAAACTTGAGTTTGAAATAGAGATCTATAATTTAAGTTCATGTCCGAGATGCTTAGGCCAAATATATCCCTTAAAGCCTATAAAAAGTTTACATATGATTTAAATAAATTTAACTTAAATTTATAATAAAATAACAAATTCCATTCATTATATTATAATCTCTCATAAAAACTCAAAAGTTACAAGTTTGCATAATTTGTTTATAATACTCTCTCCGCTCCTTAATATGAGACATATTTGAAGAGTTGGTCTTGGTCCTAAATATAAGACATGTTTTTTTATATTTGTCAATCTTTTCCTAATTTATCTTTATTAATGTTCTTTCTACAATAATCAAGGAAGGGAATGAGAGAATTAACGAAAATAACTATGATATTTTAAAAAATATATGTCATATTAACTAACTTAACTAACTTCCTTTTAAATATGTTTAATATTAACGATGGGATGGAGCAGTGATTTTAAGATTCCAACTGACCTTAGCTTGCAGTATTAATTTTGAGATGTAATTTTCCGTTGAAACATGGTAATTAAAATAATGTGCCACCAAGATGGCGATGGGGGAGGGGTTCTGATTCCATGATCCAATGTTTCACTTGCTGTTTGTCTTTTATTGGCATTTTTCACTCTATGTGTAAGTAAAAACGATCCTTAGTAAAATTGGATAAAAGCATCTTATAAAAACATAAAAACGCGGCATAAAAATATAAAAACGTAAGTTTTTAACCATTTTTACAAAAAAAAAAAAAAAAAAAAACCCTAAGGTTTTGCATTCCAAGTTATAAAACCCTATTTTTATTTCCCTCAGGTTTTGCATTCCAAGTTATAAGAGCATATACTTGTTATAAGAGTAAGAGATAAGGACTTGTTATAAGAGTAAGAGATAAACAACAAATGCATGATGCAAGATGATGTGTTTGATTTGAATTAATTAATATAATTTTGGAATAGTTAAACTTTATTCTTTGATGTTTTGAAACATGGTTGTAGGAGTTATTAAAATCTTTTTTGTTTTTGGACTTATATTTTATATAGTTATAGGACTTATATCTTTTACACATAAAGTTGTTCATTGAATTTTGAGTAATAATTTTTTTTACATGCATATATATAATTATGTATCATAACCTTAAATAGTATAAACTTTACGTTTACGTTTCTACATAAAAATTTGATTTTGACAACATTGTTTATTGGTAAAATACGTCAATATCATATTAATCTTATACCTACCATGCATTTTCTAAGGGGATTTAAAATTAAGTGAGTATTTAGATTATCTTATTTCTAGTGATTTTAAACTAGTAAAACGTACGCTTTTTGTCCCTATATATAGATCCCCATTTTTTAAATGGCTTTGTCCAGTTTTCTAAGGTTTAATTAGGGTTGATATGAAAAATAAATATAGTTTTATCTATTTTACCTTTAATTACTCTTACATCATTTATTCCTCTTAAAAAAAATTCCTCATTTTCTCACCATTACTCTATCTCTTATTCATAAATAAGGACATTTTTTTAAAAAAAAAAATATGTTTCCTACATCTTCATTATTAAATACTTTTAACTAATTTTAGCTTTCTGTTAAAATCCCAATTAAAAAGACCTTTTATGTAAGAACCATAGAGCAAACAAATAGGAAACAAATACTATATCAGTATATTAGTTTTCAGTACTCTCTTTTTCTAGTAGACAAGTATCAGACAAGTATCCTCGACTGATCAATGTTTCACTTAGGGCAGCTGAATTATAGTGGCTTAATTATTCTAAGCTAAATTCGAGACAATTTAAGGATTAAATTAATAATTAAACGATTAAAGTGTCCAATTCATAAAAAAAATAAATTATTAGGCGCATTACAATGCTCAGAAACCATATTCCATTTTAACACTTTAATTACATCATAGCATTAGCAATAATCAAATGGTAAATACATACTAACCATTCTTCCCAGCCGCCTAAATACCACGGGCAAGAAACACACAAACCAGGTCTTAGTAGCTTGTTACCTTAAAATACACTTCAATTGTGATTTAGAGCATACAAGGTAAATACATGAGATGAGTTTAATTTCGATTTACGTAAATAAACACTTTTAAAAATCCAAGCATGATCCCAAACAAACACAATCAACGCAATTACAAAGGGAACTGAAATAATTCAACCTGTTTTCAGTGATCCGTATCGACCCAAGGTTTCAATATATTCCACATACCACAACCCCCAAATGTTTAGTTAAATTCTTTCAATAGGCTAAGCAACCATAATTTTAAAGAAACAAACGATCAGAAAGGGGTATACGAAAACCGTCTGATATCATAAGAACTGTCAAGACATACAGGTAGAAAATTCAGAATCTTCATTTCCTCTCCAAAAGAGGCAACCAAAACGATAAAGGCCCAAGAAACTAACGCTTCACACACAGCAACACAAGGGATGCGGCAGTAAACCATTTATTCAGAACTCTCAGTTTCCGGGTTCACAGGAAAGTTGACTGCAACTAGGCAAAATATATAAGGCAGGCACTCAGCAGGCTAATTGCGGTACCATTCTTAATGAGTTTTAGCCATGTGAACAATCAAGTCAACAACACGAGTGCTGCAGCATTAAAGACAAAGCAAGCATTAGCTATCTGCCCCGTGTAATTAGATATCAATGGATTGGTAATTTTCCTGAGAATGTAATGCTTAAGCCAGGACCACCTTTAAACAAAGATGAATTACCTGTAACCCATCTCGTTGTCATACCAAGCAACAAGCTTCGTAAAGCGATCATTCAAAGCAATACCAGCCTTAGCATCAAAAATACTTGACCTGAAAAAAAAACAAAAAAGAATTAACATACAATTCCTAGCTAGCACCAAGGACAAAAAGGGGAATATATGAATCTAAAGAAGACGAGGAAGAGAATTTGATGCATTTAAAAACTTCCAACCAGATAATAATCCATACCTGTTGTCCCCAACAAAGTCAGAGGAGACCACATCTTCTTCAATGTATCCAAGGATTCCCTTCAACTTGCCCTGGGACTCCTCCCTGAAAAACAGTATATTGAATCAGACAAGCCAAAAGCGGAAGCAATCCCAAAAATCTTCCAGCTAAAATAAAAAATATCCGTGCTAGTGCAAACCTCAACAATCTAATAAAAGTTAAATATAAGAATCAGTTTGAGAATAAGAGCTTACTTGATGGCAGATTTAATTTGCTCGTAGGTGGCTGCCTTTTCCAGCCTCACAGTGAGATCAACAACAGAGACATCCACAGTAGGAACACGGAATGCCATTCCAGTCAATTTTCCATTCAGAGCGGGAAGCACTTTCCCAACAGCCTGCCGCAAAGAATATATTAGTTAAGGAGACCAGATATAGGTAACAACTAACTGTTATATGAACGCGAATTATTCACCTTAGCAGCTCCAGTGCTGCTAGGAATGATGTTAAACGAGGCAGCTCTTCCACCCCTCCAGTCTTTACTTGATGGCCCATCAACAGTCTTCTGTGTAGCTGAGCAGCAATATAGCATAAAAGTCATCGTCACGCTTAACACACAAAAATGAAAAAAGCTAGACGTTACAGTTAAATTATACCCACCAGTGATGGAGTGAATAGTGGTCATTAGCCCCTCGACAATGCCAAATCTATCATGAATAACCTACAATTAACAAAGAAAGATTAACACAACAGAACAGGATAGCATACAAGTACAGTACAAATATCGGAAGGCCTGGTCAGAACAGGATAGCATACAAGTACAGTACAAATATCGGAAGGCCTGGTAAGTAATAACCTTTGCCAGTGGAGCAAGGCAGTTGGTCGTGCAGCTTGCATTGGAAACAATATCAAGCTCTGGTTTGTATTCGTGCTCATTAACACCCATGACAAACATGGGAGCATCTTTACTGGGGGCAGATATGATAACCTTCTTTGCACCACCCTGTCTCAAGCAAAACAAGACAAATTTTTATTTCACACAACACTCACAAAACTAAACAGTGATAAAATACCATACGAACAAATGTTAAGCAGGGTGTATGTAACACGGAATTTTATGACAAGCTTATAGCTAAGCTACAAGACCCATTGCCAGTCAATCCAGGAGATGTTCCATATCAAAAGATAACAGTGAAAACAATATCATTATTAAAATAAGGTTTTTAGGTTATATGGGATCATTAAGAAAAGCAAACGACAAAGACTAAAGACATGACAAGAGGTAGTGCACAAAGGCAAAACCTTCAAATGGGCAGCAGCCTTCTCTTTGTCTGTGAAGACACCGGTGGACTCAACAACATACTCAGCTCCAGTCTCAGCCCATGGGATCTCTTCAGGGTTCCTGATGCAAAAAGTTACAAGGTTAATGTCTAATATCTTCACTTTCGAGACGTACTGTTAACATTTACAAGTACGACCATAAGAAATTTTCAGGAACCTTACCTGTGTGCAAACACAGTGACGGGCTTTTCACCGAAAAGAAGGGTTTTAGAGTCCTTGACCTTAATTTCATTATGTTTCCACTGCCCGTGAACACTGTCGTACTTGAACATGTAGGTCTGCAGGAGTGGCCAATTCAGAAAAATGCAAAAGAAAAAAGTCGACAACTAAGACTACCAACTATGTAAAGGCTGAGAGACAGAGCTAAAATCCGATCAGAGAGCTGAGCACAGCTGATCCACTACAGTTCTACATAATACGGTAGTGGAACATGAGCAGAGATAACAGTAATATATACCATGTAGTCGATAGTGATGAAAGGGTCATTAATAGCGACGATTTCAACATCGTCTCTCTGCAGAGCCACTCTCGCCACCAAGCGACCAATCCTTCCAAATCCTGAAAGTGAAAGCACAAAATAATAGAAGAACTCGAATCACTTCCGAAAGTAATTGATCACAAAAAGAAAAGAACAGAGAAAATAAGAAGGAAGTCAACTATCCGATCTAAAAGAATGAACTGCAAAAGAAACCAGAGGATGTAGATCGTAGTAGAACATCACTTACCATTGATTCCGATCTTGATCTTGCCTGATTTCATGCGAACAAAAACAAGAATGAAACAAAATCAGATCAAAGGAGATAAAGTAGAATTATGAATGAAAATAGAGTAAAGTCCATGAAATATCTCTGATTACCCATAGTTGAAGAGGGTGGAGGATACACTGAGCAGATCAGATGAAGAGGGTGGGGTAGAAATGAGAAAACAGCGGAAGACAGCGAACGAATATAGCGGGTTTTATCAAGGGAAAATATCAGTAGAAATATTAAAAAATTCTCAACCCTAAATCTTCTGTCAAACCTTGAAAAAAAAAAATCTTCTATCAAAATAGTTTTTAGAGAGTTTTTTTATATTAATTCTGAGAATTTCAATATTAAAAAAATCTCATTCTTAAAATAATTTTTTATGTTATTAAAAGGGTTTTTTTCCTATTATTAAAACTTTTATATGAAAATATTGTTGTCGAAATGGTTTTTTATAGTGTAAAATGGCTTTTCTTATCAAAATTTTAAGGTTTAAAATTTTACACGGAGAAAAACTCAAAAAATTTTTTGGTAATAAAAAAAATCATTTTGATAAAAAGCGTTTTAATGATAATATTTTCATAAAAAAATTTAACAATAAAGCAAAAATTATTTTAACGGCGTGGAAAACTATTTAGATACTTTTTTTAATATTGAAATTTCATAGAATTGAGACTTTTTAAATATTTTTTTTATTTTACTGATATTTTCCCTTTAATTAATTTAAGACCGAAATGAGCGGTGCCGGTAGGGCCAAGTGTCTCGCTGGTGGCTTTTTCGCCTCTTTTTTCTGTACCTTCTTAAGAATTAAATAAAAATAAATTCTTTCATTTTATTGTTCACGTTATTGTTGAACTATAATTTGCAAGAGCTCTGTTGTAATTGACATAAGGAAAAGAGGAGAAGGATATAGATGACAAGAATCACATATAGATAAGCAGCAGATAAGAAAACAATCTGGAAAGTGGTCGAGGGGTATGGAAGAGGGGTAAAAGGACTAGAATGCCCATCTAGCGAACGTAGAGTAGGGCGGAGTCCACGAAAAACGGCCCTATGAACTATGATTCGGCTCATGGTTTTTGACCGTAGATTTTGTAATCAATGATCGTAGGAACTGGATCGTTTTGAGGGAAGGTGGAGAAGGAAGGGGATTCGGTGGGCGTGGCGAATATTCGGGGGCCAAGGATTTGGATCCTTTCACGTTGCCCTCAGGCTCAGCTTTTACTTTTTGAGGCTCGAAAGCATATTTCATGCGTTAGTTGGTTGATTTGGGATTAATGATCGGCCATGATGGAAAGGTCAACAACGCTACCAGAAAGTCAAAAGAAGCCTGCCATGCTATAGGTTGAGGTAAGATACCCTCCTCAGCTAACCACAAGTTGATTTGTCTTTGTTTTTAACCAAATAGGAACTTCATTAGCAAAAACCTATTGGGATAATCACTAAAACTTCTAAAAAAATTTGAATGAAATCACAAAATATCTCACACCAAATTAGCATTATGTAAAGGTTAATATTTGAATATAAGATGACAACATGTTTATACTACACTTACAAATCCTCCTCTACTCTTCTTTAAATATAAGATTTAATATGAACTAATTTGAGTAAATTAAGGATTTTAATTAATTTTATTATATGATGTATTTTTTTCCCCGAAATACTCTAATAATCATTCTTATTTCCCTTCCACACTCTCCTACTTAATTATATTATTATTATTGAGTGAATATCAATAGTTAATTTTTTTTGGGGGGATGGTTAATATTTAAAATATTTCTTATATTTATCAACTACATAATTAGCTCATACATTAAAGACTATACGGTATTTTATTTCTTCTTGATGTTTGGATGATTAAAAGAAACCATGGGGAAGAAAGTGGTTAATTTTAGTGAAAATGATACTTAAATAGCATATGACAATTCAAAACCCTAAAAAGACCATTAAATTTTTTAAAAGATTGAGAAGGGATGAGAGGCAATCAGGGATTTACATATTTTGCCAAAAAGACCAAAGTGCCTTAAGACTTATGTAATGAAAACAAAGTGTTGGATTGCTGGTTCTTCTTCTTCTTCCTCTAACTCTGAAACATTTACCAAAGTGACCTCACAAATGATTGATTTCGGGTTCTTCTTCTTCCTCTAACTTTGAAACTCAATGTTGCTTGAGCTCCAACTTCTTCTTCCTTTAACTCTCACACCCGACGGCGTCGTCCCCAAATCGACAAGGGTGTGCAATCCGTCGCATAGTTGCCTAAAAGATCATGAGAGTAAGTAAGTATTAAGGATTTTGGGTTGTGGGTGTCACATTGTCGCTGTCGGTTGGAGTGGAGGTGGGTTTGCAGTTTTGAAGGTGTTCAGTCCATTCAGCTGATTGAGTGTGGTCTGCAATGACGAGTGGCATTATTAAAAAATGATGATATTGTATTAATTTTTTGTTTAGGAAGTCAATAAATGAGGAATGTTTATGTCAATATCAGATATGATATTAACTAAATGTAAAATGAGATTGACAAAATTTGTAATAGAATTGACATGAGCAATAATTTGTCAATTATAAATGAGTTGACTTTTTTGGAGAAATGTAATTAAATTACTTTGAGTATTTTTATTTTTATTTTTTTCCTCAAAATAATTAGTTTAACTAATAAACTAATATATGAGATTAACGTATAAAATGATTGTAATAGATTTGACATGATCTCTCCAAACAAAGTCAATTATGTTTTATAATTTAGATAGAAGGTAGTAATAGATATGGTAATTTTTACTGCATGCGGTAATTTGAAATAGATAATATGTCTTCTTTTGAACATTTGGATCAAAATTGGACGGTTAGGATATTGAGATAATGAGGGATGAGAAGAGAGGTGCTGGTGAGAGTATTTGCTTCCAATCACCCGGTACGAAAACAATGATGATGATGATCGCTGCGACAATTATTTAAACTTTTATTACTTAAAACTCATATATATATTACTTAAAAGTCATATATATATATAGATATATAGAGAAGGAAAAAAAATATCCTCGAAGTATTTTTTTGGTGGAGAATGATCCTCCAAATTTTAATTCTAATGCACGACCCATGAATATTGTACGATGGATACAAAGAATCGCGTTCCCAACCCCAGCGCATAAAGTTTTTTTTTTTCAAACAGAACATATATTTCATTAAACACCCCATAAAAGTTAAATATTATAATTTCTTTCTTTTTCTGCCGAAATATTCGAATTTATTTAATTGCATGTTACACTTACATGCCCATGAATTACTTAGCTTAAGGTTTGTGATGAAAATTACTCCCAGTCCTTAATACGAGACAACTTTAGGGAACATAATTTCATATTTATTAATATTTTTTTAATTTAACATTAATGATGTTTCATCAATAATAGTTAAAGAGGATAAAGAATAAGTAAATTAAGAAAGATGACTATGATGTTTTAGAAAATACATATCATATTAACTAATTTAACTAACTTTCTTAATCTAATCAAATCAGATAAATATATGTTATATTAACAATTGTAGGAGTAGATTCTTCCTTGGACGAATATAGAGACGGTTTCAAACACACAAGAAAACAAAATATTAAAAAAATAAAAACATTCTACCACTTTATTCTATATTTAAGATCGGAGGAAATAGTTTTTATTGAATACTAACATTAATAGGAGTGTCGTAAGTATTTTATATCCAAGTGTTAGCTAGTACAATATAATGAAAGTCTCATTCTATAGAAAACTAGGTATACCAAACTGAGCCAGAATTGTCATTTCAACTTAGATATATGTCACTAGATAAATCCTGCCTCCTCTCACCCTCCTCTCTTCTCCCTCACGCAAACTCAAACCTCAATCAACACTCAACAGGTGTAATATACTCCTGTATGTGTATGTTCTCTTGAATGTGGGTGATATTTGGAGTTAAACAACAGGTTCATTTTCCCTTCCCTTAATTTTCTGGTTCTTTTTTTGATTTTTAATAATGTTTGGTGAATCTTGGATTCTCTATTGCCAGAGGTATTTTAGGATGGAAGAAGAGAACAGCTCCCTCTCACTTCGCTGGACCATAGCTTGATGATGGAGGCCATTGTAGATGGATTGAGTTTTGAGTTTGCTCTGTGGGAGAAGAGGAGGAAACTATGCGGGTCTCATAAATGGAAAAAGTAACTTGAAGTTTGCGAAAGTTAACAGATTTGTTATTTTTGTTTTAGGGTTAAGGAACAATTTGGCCAACGAATTTTTACCTCAGGATCACCCAGAATAAATAACTTTTAAGTGGACCTTAAATACCAAAAAACTTTTAAAAATGTGCAGTCAGCACAAAAAACTTATAAAAATGTAAAGTAAATACAATGCCGTTAGGAAAAAAAAATTAACGTCCGTTATCTAAGGTGCAGATTGACCAACAAACTTTTACCCAGGAGCGCCCAACACAAAAAAGTTTTACTTCAGGAACACCAAACACACACAAAATCCATGTGCAATCCATCCAAAATCCGACTGTTGCAAATCCTTGCCTGGACCCCAACCATGTGCATTGGGGTTAGAAATAGTGAATGTAACAAAAAAATCACAAATTATTAAATTGTCCTTAATCAAGCCTCTTAGGTATCTTTTTTTAAGGGGAAAAAAAATCAACTAGTCCCATATTCATATAATCAATAGATAATTTAATTAACAAATATATCATCAAGTTGCCAAATTTATATTATTAAGTATCAATATTGATATCCATTAAGCTCTTTTTATAAAAATAAAAATTAAACTCGTTTCATTTCTTTCATGATTTTTTAGATTTTTTAAATTTTATTAACATTAAATGAATTTTTAACTCACATAAATTTCTTCTGAAATAAAAATAAATCATATAATTTTTATTGTCTAACATATATAATAAATTATAAAACACCTTGATTTTTATTTAAATCATATAATTATATTTTAAATTAAAAATTTTGTTTATTTTAGCAAATTATAATTTTGACAAAATTGAAGAATGAGTAATTGGTGTCCATAGATATCTATACATGTAGTTTTGAATAATGACAATTGAGAAAAAAATTATTTAATTTAGTGAAATTTAGAATTTTGTATTAGTTTTACATTTATAATTTTTTGTTCGATTCACTCTTTCTAACCCCGACGATGCACATGGTTGGGGGGTTCGGGTAAGGATTTGCAACAGTCGGATTTTGGGTAGATTGCACATGGACTTTTTTGTGCTGGGCGCTCCTGAAGTAAAAGTTCGTTGGCCAATCTGCACCTTAGATAACGAACGTTATTTTTTTCTAACGGCATTGTACTTACTTTACATTTTTTTAAAAAAATTGTGCTAACTGCGCATTTTAAAAAGTTTTTTGGTATTTAAGGTCCACTTAAAAGTTATTTGTCTTGACGCGCTCCTGAGGTAAAAGTTTGTTTACCAAATTACTCATTGACCCTTTGTTTTATTTGAAAAGCTTTATGTATATTTTTTTAACATCCAATTAAATATTATTGTGTTAGGCGTCCCTTCACTAAAACTTTGTGGTTAAATTTGTTATTTTAAATTCAGAGCTACTTAAAAAGTTCAAATTGGTTATAGGATCAATGCTTTTAAAAGAAAGGAATTATTGGCCTTTAAAAGAAGAAAAAGAAAGAAAAAGAATATTCTAGTGGTTTGAAAAGCCAAAAAAAAAAAAAAAAACCTAGGAAGGAATTAATGCTAATAAAAGTTAGAGCAAGAAAAAAAGGAATCAACCTGGTGGCTGCAGAAGAAAAATAAAAAATAAACATATTGGCGGTGTAACAAAGCTGAGAAGTTCAACAGTTTCATCGCCAGATTTATTTAATTTAAATTAATGCAACGATATAAAATGGAAAACAAAAAATTAGAACCAAAATTCACCTAAGACTAGACTAGGTGTTACATTTAGCGGTGGAGAAGCCTGTTTTGTTTGTGCATATTCTGTGCTATAATTTTTATTTACTGCGATTCTGTATTACTGTCTAGATTAAATTTTATATGTTTAAATCTGTTTTGTTATTTAATGTTATAGTAATATTTTTATACAATATTAAATTTCGAAGTTAATCAAATACTAAAAATAAGTTGCGAAAAGAAAATGGAAAGGAAGGTTAGTAAAGACATTTTTCTACCTTTTTCATACTTTCGGGCAAATTTGATACCAAAAAAACTTTCGGGTGATGAGTGCCCCCTTATCAAAACTTCCGGGGCAAATTAGGCATTTAACCCATTTTTATTTACTGCGATTCTGTATTACTGTTTATATTAAATTTTATATGTTTAAATCTGTTTTGTTATTTAATGTTATAGTAATATTTTTAAAGGAAGGTTAGGGGAGAAGCATCAAAGTAGCAACTTTTAGCAAAAAAATGTACCAAAATAACGCAGTTTTGAAAGTATTTACCGAAGTAGTAAAATTTGTTTTAGGGGCGATCACGCGATGATTACAGATGACGGCAAGACGATAGTGGCGTGGGGGACTGACGGCGACTGGTAGTGGCGTCGGGGACCCCGACGGCACTAAGCATCCGTGATTCCACCCACGCCGCGTCAGTACCCCGACGCTTAGTGCCGTCGGGGTCTTTGACGCCACTTAGTGCCGTCGGTGGTCACTACAGACTACCAACGCGATCCCGTACAACCCAACGCGATCGCCTAAAAATCTTTACCGGTAAATACTTTCAAAACTACGTTATTTTGGTACTTTTTTTTTTTGCTAAAAGTTGCTACTTTGGTGCTTTTCCCGGAAGGTTAGTAAAGACATTTTTCTCCCAACATCTCAAAGAATATAGGGAAAGTCACTGTCAAGTCCCAATATATGGAATTAATCATAAAAAAAAGTCTCATACCAAATTTCTCTCACCAAAAAGTTTCTAAGAACTTTTTTGTTATTAATTGTGAATAAGTTATGGAATTCCCCTCACAAAAAAGTCTTATTGTCAAAACGTCTTTATTAGTTGTTAAAATGTCCCTATGAAAATCTCATTGTGAAAATGGTTTCTTATGTTGTCAAAAATTGTCCAAAGTTTCTAAAATTCTACAAATCGGAGGAAAAACTCGGAGAATTTTTGACAATATGCAAAGCCATTTTCACAATGACATTTTCATAGGGACATTTTAACAACTAATAAAATCATTTTGACAACGTGACTTTTTGTGAGGAAAATTCCGTAACTTATTCACAATTAATCACAAAAAAGTCCTTGTGAGGGAAATTTGATATATGACTTTTTTGTGATTAATTTCGTATCTTTAGAGACATGTGATTTTCCATATATATAATATATATATATTTATATATATATATATATATATATATATATATTCTTATGCATATATGATAAAGGGAAAATCCTATTTAAATATATTTGAAATGCCCAAATCCATATTTAGACCTACACTTTTATCAAATCCTTAATTAGGCCAAGAGACCTTATTAGAGATTTTTGAATTAGTTAATTTTACCAAGAGGTAGGATATTGTGACTACCATATTATGTCACTACCATTTTCTCACCATCAGATCTATTATTTGATCCAACGGTCCTAATTTAACCTACTTAAAACCTTATTCCTTCTCCACATTTCTCCCTCTTTCTCTTCAGTTCTCTTGATTGCCGCTAGGAATCACCGCCGTCCCTCCCCTTCTTCTTTCATTCTCCAAATAATCAATGGCGCCACAATTGGAAATTAACTCAAATTAACCAAATGTCCCTCTTCTTTCATTCTCCGACAGAGGATCGTGCAATTAAGTTGCAATTAAAGAAAAGAATTCAACTAACAATATATCGAGAAAACTGAAGGACAAAATGAAGTTGAAGAGAAAGCAGAACACTGCAGAAGAAATTCAACAGGATGACCGTTAGTTTTTACGCTTGGCATTATCTTTTTTGTTTGCATGTGGCGGTGGGTGAGCGGGGATTTTCTCCCGTCCTTATCAGTCTGCAGTTTCCATTGCACTTTCTCGAAATCCTGTGGCAAATTGAAACTTCAACTACTCTCCGGTTGCTTCGCCTAAGCAATTCAGACGATTTGAGTTTTACATAGAAAGGAAATATAGTAATTAGGTCAACTCAAGATAATTCATCTTGAGCCTGCATATTTCTATTTATAATGAACAGTAACTAATTACATAGTGACATGTGTCCTTATTGGACTATGCTAGAATACAATGTTTCTATTCTACTAAGACACTGTACAGTAATAATAAATACAATACACATAGAAATAATATATTTCTAACTTCCTCATTTACTTAGAACCCTTTTTCCTTGTAGATCCTTTTTTAGTGGTCCTGGTTAGAATTTGATTCGTTGAGCTCTTTTTGTTGGAGATACGGTGATCCCAAGTTTATCTCTCGAGAGAACCGAACCTTGCATGACTCGCGGCTTAGTTAGGCGATCGGCAACCCGAGCATCCGTTGGAACATAATGAATATTCAGAGTTTTAGATAGGACTTTATCTCTTACAAAATGTATGTCAATTTCGATGTGCTTCGTCCGTGCATGGTGGACTGGGTTTGAAGCAAGAGCTGCTGCACTTGTGTTGTCGCACCATATGGTTGGTATTCTACATAATCTGAGGCTTAATTCAGACAACAATGACCTGATCCAAGAGAGCTCAGAAGCGGTGTTTGCCAATGACCTGTATTCAGACTCACAGCTGGAACGTGAGACAACCAATTGTTTCTTAGAGGACCAAGTCACAAGAGAATTACCCAGGAAGACACAGTAACCTCCAACTGACCGCCTATCGTCCGGACAGGATTCCCAATCAGCATCTAAATATGCTGCAAGGTCAAGAAAGGTTGATGGTTTGATGTGCAAGCCATAGTGAACGTACCTCGGAGGTATCTTAAAACTCGCTTTTCTTGCTTTCCAATGCTCGGTTGCCAGGGGTCGTGGAAAGAAACTGACTTAGTTTACCAACACTAAAACTAATGTCAGGCCGTGTGTTGCACAAATATTGAAGAGCACCAACAGCGCTGCGATATTCATAGGGGTTATCAAGCAATTCTCCTGAATAAGCAGACAGAGATTTATTTGCAGTCATTGGTGTGTTACAAGGAGAGGCATTAGTCATATGAAACTTATCCAGTAAATCACATATGTATTTTCCTTGTGTCAAATAGAGACCAGATGTGTCCCGGTATGCTTCAATCCCAAGAAAATAGTGAAGGGATCCAAGATCCTTTAAGGAGAAGATGCTGTTCAGTTTAGCAGTGAAGCATTTGAGACTATAAGAACTACTTCCAGTGACAATTATGTCATCTACATAAATTAGTATCATCAAAATCTGAGATCTATCTGAATAAATGAAGAGAGAAATGTCACTCTTGGAGTTGATAAAACCCCAAGACAGCAAAACATTACGCAACCTCTCAAACCATGCCCGTGGGGCTTGCTTCAAACCATAAAGTGCCTTAGACAACTTACAAACAAAATCAGGCCGAGATGAATCAATAAACCCTTCCGGTTGTTTCATATAAACAGGCTCAGTCAAGAAGCCATTAAGAAAGGCATTATTTATATCAAGTTGCTTGATGTCCCAATTCAAAGCAATTGCAATAGTCAAAATGATTCTGATAGTAGAGGATTTTACAACAGGACTAAAAGTCTCATAAAAGTCAATACCTTCGGTTTGTTGGAAACCTTTTGCAACGAGCCTAGCCTTCCTTTTAGTAAGAGTCCCATCCGAGCCAAACTTTGATTTGAACACCCATTTGTTGTCAACAACATTTTGGGTAGGTCTACGAGGTACAAGAACCCAGGTGGAGTTGCGTTGTAACGCATTGAATTCTTCAATCATAGCTTGATACCGAGGAGGGGTGAATCAAGTGCTTCTTTAGCATTTTTGGGGTATATTCAACAACAAGAGATAGGCCCACATATGGAAACTTTGGTTTAGAAATACCATGTTTTTGCGTGTCACGCATCGGGTGAGAATTAGGAACAATAACAGCATAAGTCGGCATTGGTAAAATTGATGGAGAAAGCGTGAGTGGGGAAACAAATTGTAGGGATATCGTAACCATTTGTAATTGTGACTCGGGCCGATGCGAAACGTAATCATTTGCAGCAGCGAAAACATCAGAGGAAACAGTAGTACGTGGTTCACTTGTGCGGGATACACTAGCACTAGTGGCTGATGGACTTTCAACATAGGGACTTGTAGCGAGTGATTCGAAAAAAGCTTGGCACGTGTAGAGACTGCAAAAACCAGATCTTCACTGAGAAAAGGTGAAACACTTGAGAAATTAATAATCTCTGGATCAGAAGACTGCTGAAAAATCACAGATGTATGAGTATAAGGAAAATCATGTTCATTGAAAACAACATGCCGAGAAATATAAGTTCTCCCTGTAGGACTAAGACACTTAAAACCTTTATGAGAGCTGCTATATCCAAGAAAAGTACATTTGATGCTGTGATATTCAAGCTTATGCTGATTGTAGGGTCGAAGGCATGGAAAACAAGCACACCCAAAAGTCTTTAAATTCTTATAGTCTCGGTTTAGTTGATATAGAGTCTCGAAAGGAGAAATATACAACAAGGTTGCTGTTAGCAGTCGGTTAATGAGGTAAATAGCAGTAGAAAATGCTTCCCACCAATAGAATGTAGGCATGTGAGCATGAGCAAGGAGTGTGAGTCCAGTTTCAACAATATGACGATGTTTGCGCTCAACCCGACCATTTTGGGCTGACGTGTGTGGACAAGAGTGTCTGAAAACAATTCCACAATCATCAAGTAAAGATTGGAAACTTCTGAATTCACCACCCCAATCACTATGAAGAGTTTTGATTTTTCTCTCAAAAAGATTTTCTACCATTTTCTTGAAGACTTTGAAGGCTGAGAGGGCTTCTCCTTTGGTTTTCAAGGGATAGGCCCAGGTGTATCTGCTGTAATCGTCAAGAAAACTAATATAGTACCGATATCCACCAATAGATTTTGTAGGAGAAGGTCCCCAAAGGTCAGTATGAACCAACTCTAAAATATGTGATGCATGGGACTGAGATGTAGGGAAAGGAAGTCTATGAGATTTGCCAAGTTGACATGAGTCACAAAATTTGAGTATTTCATTAGAAACAAAAGAGATATTACAATCAGTAAGAATTCTCTCGTAAAATGTCTTGACTTGGATGACCAAGTTTTCTATGCCAAAATTCTAAAGTAGACAAGTGAGGACTAGTCCTAGAACATTTGTTTGTGATCGAATTAAAACAAACAAAGCAGACTTCCGAAAGCGGGGACAACTTGATTGTTAATCGATAGAGGCCGGGAGTAGATCCTTTGGTGGCCTTTCCTTGCAGCAGAACATTACGCTGCCTCTTGTCCTTCACAAAACAGCCATTAGAATCAAGTTCAACAAATACATCATGATTATCTTTGGTGAGTTTAAAACCACTAATCAATTTCTTAGCCATCCTAGGTGCTACAAGGACTTCATTCAGACTCAGAGTTTTCAGTGCTGAAGAGTTATCACATAATAACTTTGCATTACCAGTTCCAGTCACAAGCACAGAGGTTCCATCACCAACTGAAATAGAGTTTATACCTGGGTGTGCATCTGGTTCAACGTTGTCAGTATTGTTGGTGATATGATGGGTAGCACCTGTATCGAGATACCAAGCTGGATCAGTTGGAGTGTCAGGAGTGGCTAGATAAGCAGTGGCGTTGCGAGGACTTTTGAACGTACGATCAAAACGTTTGAAGCAATCAGAGACTTCATGCCCAGGTTTATCACAAAGATGACAGAATCGTGTGTCAGGTTTGTGATTTTGACCACCTCTTCCGCCAGAACCTCCACGGTTATTTCTTCCTCGGCCTCGTCTGCCTCCATGGCCACGCCCTTGTTGAACACGATTCTGATTAGAATTGTTCTGATTAGAGTAGGTGGAGTTGTTGTGTTGATACGAGAGATTTGCAAAAGCAGTAGAGAGTGATGTGGTTGAGGTAGAGCTAAGTTGCTCCAATCTGGATTCAAATGTAAAAAGCTTCGATTGAAGCTCAGCCCAAGTGAGTGTATCTTTATCTGTGAGAAGAACGACGATGGGAGTATATTCAGAGTCCAAGCCGGCCAGAGTTTGTGTCACAAGGTCCGTTGCAGACAAGGGACAGCCGGCTAAAGTAAGATTATCTGATAGAGACTTCATCTTAGCTAGATAATCTCTCATTTTTAGTGAGCCTTTCTTCATTTGTTGAAACTCACTCTTTAAGAAGGTGATCCTGGACTTAGTGTTAGCTCCAACGAACTCGATCCATCGCTTTCCGTAGTGCAGCGGAAGTCTTGCAATTCGTCATTTGCGATGCTATATCAACCGTCATCGTGCCAAACATCCATCCAAGGAGGATTTGATCAGTGGCCAGCCAATCTTCATAAAGAGGATTTTGACAACCTGAGTGCCGAGAACGTGACCTTCGAGTCGATGACCACGAACAATAGGCATGATAGTAGATTCCCAAATAAGGAAATTATCACCGTCCAACTTGACGGGATTACCTTGATGAAGAGAGCTCAGAAGAGGAGTGGAGCGAGTTGTGACCTGAGGGGAAAAGTGAGAGCGGTGAGAAAACCCGGAAATGGAGCATAGCCTGGGTAAATCGGAGTGAGCTTGATGAACGGGAAAAGCCGATGGGGAAGGCATGGGCGACGGAGGAACAAAAGTAGAAATTGGAATAGCAGAGGAGATGGGATGTGCCGTCGGGAAATCTGAAGAAGAAGAAGGGGCAAAAAACGAAGTCGAAGCCAAAGGAACAGAGGAGAAAGACGGATGGAATGGGTAGGAGGGAAAGTGAGGATGCGCGAAGAAGGAGGCCGGACGGGTGAAAGGGAAGGAGCTTGGAATCGTGAAATTAGGGATAGTGAAATTAGGGTTTTGGGAAAATGTGGAATGAGTTGGTGGTGAAAAGGTGGTGCCGGTCATTGATGTGGGAAGGAGTGAAGTGACAGTAGAGTCCTGAGGTGTCGCTTGTTGGGTGTGGGTGGTGGAGAGGCTAGGATTAGGGTTTGTGGAGGTGGCTGAGACAGATTGGCTGGAGAAATTCCCAGATGATGACATATATATATATTGATATGATGGTGAAGGGGAGAGACCTATGCTGCGTTCCGTACTTCCGTTTGGGAGAAATATTGAAAACCCTAAGAGGAAGAAACCCTAGCAGAGAGGGACTGGGGCGGTGGCTGGGGTGGGAAGAGGGACGGTGGAGTGAGGAAGAGGGGTGGAGAGGGGGAAGGACGGCGGCAATTCTTGGCGGTGATCGAGAGAACGGAAGAGAAAAGAGGGAGAAATGTGGAGAAGGAAGAAGGTTATAAGTAGGTTAAATTAGGATCGTTAGATCAAATAATAGATCCGATGGTGAGAAAATGATAGTGATAATATCCTACATATCTTTCAATTATCAATATGTTATTCTATATATTTTCTTCTTCTTCTTCTATTTTTGTCTCATTCTTTTTTTATTAATAAAATCTCCACTTCAATCCGACCCCTCTCCCTCACCGTAAGATTTTGTTCAGCCGATTCACCAACAGTGTGCTTATCCTATATAGAATTAAGGGTTTTATATTCTTTTGACAGAGTAACAAACCTCGAAGTTCCAACATTGTGCCGAGTAAAAAAAACCATCACAATAAATTCTTCAATCATGTTCGTCTTCATTATTTTCTTTCAATCACACTATAGTGGAAGTATAAATTTAAAATTTAATAATCATTCATTATTTATTATACTAAAATCAATTTCTAGTTGCTCAAAATCTCTAGTTCGCCCAACCCTTTAATTTTTTTTTCCCCAAATGGTTCATAATATGAGAGGGGCATTATAATCTTTTAATAATATTCAATAATTTATAATAAAGCCTCTTGGTGTAAATAATTTTTATAATAATTTAAATATGGGGATTTCAAATAGATTTAAATGAGATTTTCGAATTAAAAAGGTCATTCACACATATTTATATATTTTATTGTACTATTATACTTATGTATTTAGCATTATGTACTTACTGGCCAAAAAATTTAAAATTATATACTTAATATATTTTTATCCAATTAAATCATAATAAGTAATTTTAAAGGTGTTAGTAATATTAATAATAAGAATTTGTTATTGACTAAATAAAGTATAAAAACACACATATCATCTTGGACTAAAAATAGTTGAGTTTTTTCTTTTGATATACTTATACTCAGTGTTGTTGTTGCCTGTTCATATTAAATTCTCTCATAACACAAGCATACAACAAAGGTTTTCACTCTTCGTATTTACAATGACTGAATACTTATTAGTTAGTGTTTCATATCTTATATTATATATACAGTGACTGAATACTTATTAGTTAGTGTTTCATATCTTCTTTGGTTTTTTTTTTTTTTTTTTTGTAAAAAAAAACTTATATTATCCTTAGGCTATGTTTGGTTTAAGGGTAAGGAAGAGAGGGGAGCGGAGCAAAATTTTTGACCAAATTGCCCATGGAAATTTGCAATATTCCCACATTACCCATGAGGAAAAAAAAAAGTAGATCTCGCGCTAAGGGGGAAGGACCCGAATTGCACATTGCAATCTCACGCAGAGACCAAAGAAAAGTAGATCGCGCGCTAAGGAAGCAAATCGATGCAGGCCCTGTGAAAGCTACGCCTGCACTAAAGAAGGACTTGGATCTCGTCGCCGTCGGTGAACTACGCAACCAAATCGTGCAAGCGGGGAGACGGAGGTGTCGGATCCAGGCGCAGCGGGCAATGGCAACGACGGAGGGTTGGTGGGGCAGGAGCGGATGCGGCGGATGACGTCGACGGTGAAGTAGAGATAGAGTTGGAATACGATGGCCGTGACATTGAGGAAGATGAAAAATGTTTTTTTTTTTTTAGGGTAATTTGGGAATATTGTAAATTTCCATGGACAGTTTTGTCAAAAAATTTGCTCCCCTCCCCTCCCCCACCCTCAAACCTAACACAGCCTTAAAGTAAAATTGGTTTTCTTTGGTCATGCATGGACCTTGACCTCATCTTTCTCACCAACACTTCACTCAATGACATGGACGTGGGCCAATATAACAGTGGAAGATATCTAAAGTTCAATTTCTAAAATGAATTGAGTTCAGCGCATATAATTTTTAGTTCAATTAATATTTGTGATTTCCTTTCACGTACATTCATTCATTAATAATATATTCTATTAATTCTATCCATTTTGGTCATTTAACCAATTATAACCGTTCATTTCCATTGAACCAAGAAAACTGGGTGCACCACGTCGTCATCTATGTACTATCTAATAAAATCATCTCAAATTGATTTTATTAAATAGAGAATGAAGAAGAGATTTGAGAAATGTAATCAAATATTTTCAAATGAATTTTTCGAGAATGAATAAATAAAGAAAAATAGAGAAATATAATAAATAATAATATGATTTAATGTTGAAATTTTTTCAATTTGGTATGATTTTATTTTATTTTTTATTAGTTCATTCACATTTATTTAAGTGGACAATGAATGATAATATAACATGGAAAAATGATGCTCCAAAATAAATTTATTTGAAGAACATGAAAGTATAGAAGAATTTTTCAAATCTAACAAGAAATGTTCAATAATTGTGTTATATTTTATTTGGTAAATTTATATTTATTTTTTATTTTTATCCCAAATTAGCTTCAACATATATATATATATATATATATATTATATGAATTTGATTAAACGCTTTTTTCGCATTTTTCATCCCATCTATCTTTTTAAAAACTACGCCAAACAAGTCGCATGAAACAAAAACACATTCGCTATTCCAAACACAAATCACATTAGAAAAGTTCATCGTAAAATAAGTCCATTAAAAATCCATCAAACAAAAGAATCTATCCCAAACGGGCCCAATGAATAAAACCTGAAGCTTCCATTATAACGTATTTCTTTCTCTATGATTTGCAAATACTAACAACATTTGAGAGGTTTTTTTTTTTTAAAATAAAAAAATAAAAGGGTATAAACACCAAATGTAAAACAAATCGGCATTAGATTCGTTGAATGATGAACTTTTAATTCAATTCGAACATTCCATCAAATCACATAAATTTTGGTTGAACCATAAATTTCTGAAAATTGGTTTTTACCCAATTTTTGTGTTTGCATGTGACTCACGAGCATTTGATTTCACCTAAGATGATTTATTAAACAATGATACATTGAGGAATTATTAATTGTTAATAATAGTTGTTAACACTCTTAATAAATCATAAACAATACTGATGATAGAGATGGATTCGCTTAAAGCATGTTTTTTTTTATCGCGTAAATTGAATAATGTATCAACCTTTATTTTGGACCAATAAAACAAATCACCATTTAAATTACATTGAGTGAAGAAATAAACATTTTCCATCAAAATTAATAAGAATTTTTTAAAATCTTATTAATGAATAATTTGTAAATAGCGAAGAACTTATCTTGATCCAATTAATCTTTTTTCTTTGTATGGGTTTTTCTAAAGAAGCAGAACAGTGAAGAATTGAATTAGTGTAAGCACATTAGGTGTTTGTCTGAAATAACGATTGGAGTTTTAAAAACAGTTTTTTAAATACGATTAGTATATGAGTAGAGTTTTATCTAAATTTACATGGTTTTTATAATTTTTTTTTTTTAAAAAAAACAATATCTAACAAGCTCGAATCCGTGTGTGTATATAAGACGAGACTTGGAGGCGGAAATCATGTTGGCCGTGACAGAAGAAACCGGGAGGTTGCCGTCGACGACAATGGACCTCCTGATAGAGTCTACCTCCGCCGCACATTTCTCTGGTCGGTGTCCTTCAACGACGACGTCGTCTTCTTCATTGTTATCTCCGATTGATGACGGTCTCGTTGGTCCTACGCAGCCATTTGTTATAGGTATGTATAAATAAGCACTGATCTTATTCCGATCTTCTGCTTCTCACAATTTTCGATGTTCTCAATGATTCCAGATCTTGTGCATTCGTTTGGTTTTCCTGGAAAGTACAAGAACAAAACCTATGTGTTAAGCTGATTTTCTAGCTTGAACGAGAAGTTTTAATCTGCTCTGCTTATTCAGAAACCAATTTTTTTTTAAAAAAAGCGCAATGCTCTTATTCGAACTGAAATACATAGATCTTGCTTCGTCTCTGTTTCTTTATCGGTCTTATTACGTCGCTGCGTTTTTCTCTTTCGGAGAGTTTGAATGTACGAAGAGTTCTGATTTAAAATTTTGATTACTTTGGCTTTCCAACATTTTCTCTGTGACCACACAATTTTTAAGAGACAAATTAAACTCAATGATATGTGAGATTTTTGTGCGCTTTGATTTACGTTCTGGCAATCGAACAGGGGTCTCTGGAGGTACGGCATCAGGCAAGACCTCTGTGTGTGATATGATCATTCAACAATTGCAAGATCATAGAGTGGTGTTAGTCTATCAGGTCAGTCGTTAAGATATTCTAGAATCTTCCCCAGTTAAATTGGTCCAGTCACTTTTGCAAATATAATCATTTGACTCTTATTGCTAAACTACGAGTAAATGATGACCGAAATCATTTAATCAATTCGTTTCTACTTATTAGTTCTATGCCTGATTACGGGAGAACAATCAAATGTTGTTCTTGTAGGACTCATTCTACCGTGGTTTAACAGAAGAAGAATTGAAACGCGTCGATGAATATAACTTTGATCATCCTGGTATATAAACCTTAAACTTTATTTTGGTTAGGATTGATTCTGAAATCGTTTATGATATTATACAGCTTATTTTTTGGTTTTATAGACGCCTTTGATACAGAGGAACTTGTAGAGTGTATCAGCAAGCTCAAATCTGGACAGTTTGTTCATGTGCCGGTATATGATTTTAAGACACATCAGCGGTCGTCCGAAAAATATTTGCAGGTATTCTCACATTTTAACCTAAATTCGTGTGGTAGTGTCAATTATTCTCAGACTTGTTACCTAACAATTGATTCCTTATGGTTGATATACTTGCCCCAATATTTGTCCAAAAAAAATAAAACAAAAAAACAAACCAACAAGTCGGAAATCATATTTCAGTCACTAAAAGATCTTTCACAACAATGATTGGAGGTCACTATTTGACAGGTCAATGCATCTGAGGTAATCATTTTGGAGGGCATACTGGTTTTTCATGAGCAACGTGTCCGCGACATGATGAATATGAAAATCTTTGTTGATACAGGTCTTCTTTCCCCATCTTGATACGGTTTCGAGCTATTCTATTATCAATTTACAAGTTAAATAAATCGCAGCAGGCTAAATTTTGTATATACTAAATAAACGATGCAAAATTCACTGAAGGTCCCGCATATGGAACCCTATGGTTGTATTGGACCTTGCTCTGTCTTCTTCGTATTAGGAAGTCATCCATTGAGAACAACTATCAAAACCTTATAGAAAAAGTTACGCTTATACAACTACTTCTGAGCTCTATGCAAATTTTTAATCATTCTATCTCTTGAAATGTGGAAGTCCCACATTGGGACTTCTGCAAAATGAGGAAAAGACCAAAAGCTATAAAAGACAAGTTGTGGGATAAAATTGAAGGTAGGAGAGGCCTTCCTTTTATAGTCTAAGGTCCTCCTTATCTTACAAAAATCCTGATTTGGGTCTGTGGGACTTGCTACATTTCAACAAATAACTTGTTGAAATGTGGCAAGTCCCACATCGGTAATTTTGCAAGATGAAGGGTTCTTAGACTATAAAAAGAGGCCCCTATCTTTAATTTTATCCTGCAACTTGCCCATTACCAAATTTCGGGCTGGTTGCCTCCGAGGAGGCAGGAGATTGTTCCTTGCTCTGTCTTCTTCCTATTAGGCTGTAAGTTGTGCTTATACAGCGACTTTTGAGCTCTATGCAAAATTGCAGCCTAGGCCGAGTTCTTACACTGCGAGGACAAGGATATTATAACAAACAGAATAAACCTAGCTAACTTACTGTTTTCAACAGATTTGATATCCTCTATTTTTGTTGTCTTATACTTGCTTGTTATGTAGATGCTGATGTAAGGCTTGCCCGCAGAATAAGACGTGATACCGTTGACAGAGGTAGAGATGTACAGTCGGTACTGGAACAGGCAAGTTTTATTTTTTGGGCTATAAGCAAACAATATATTCATGATTTATATCCTTCAGAAGGTTTTGGGTTTACCATTCTAACACACTTGGTCGGAAAGAATAATTACAAGAGTCCAACAACAGCAAGTGATCATTTTTCTTTTAATTTGAGCACAAAGATAATTTATAGCTGTCTCGGAATCAGGAAAGATTAATGAAATTCTCCAAATCTGTACCCAATGACTGGACTATAATGCAATATTTTCTTTGAAAGGCAGTCACTGTAAACTTCAATGAATGCACTTTTCTGCTGATGTTATTCTACGTACTAATTTTTTTACCAATACTTGACATTGAGTGGCTGATACCGAGACCTTTTTAATGATTTTCAGTATTCAAAATTTGTTAAGCCTGCCTTTGATGATTTCATTCTTCCAACCAAAAAATATGCCGATATCATAATACCTCGTGGGAAAGAGAATGTGGTAGCAGTAGACTTGATCGTTCAACATATCCGCACTAAGCTTGGCCAACACAACCTCTGCAAAGTATATCCGAATTTGAATGTTATCCAAACTACGTATCAGGTGATGGATCTTCTTCGTCATCGTCCTTCCCTTTAACCTTTTTATTTGCTTCATTTACCCACGGAGATATAAATGGTGTATGAGCATTTCTAATGTTGAAGCTCTCTTACAGATTAGGGGCATGCACACTCTAATTCGTGACAAGAATATATCAAAACACGATTTTGTTTTTTATTCAGATCGGCTTATTCGTTTGGTAAATAATGACCAAATGTAAATGTTTTGATTCTAGTAATGATCTTAATGCTTTTTCTACAGGATTAATGTACCCATTTACAAACTAATTTTAACATTTAACTTCACAGGTAGTGGAACACGGCCTAGGCCATCTTCCATTTACCGAAAAGCAAGTTATTACACATACAGGTCCGTCTAAGGTTGTTAGTTTTAGTAATCTATTGATTACATGACTGAATATTTTAGTTACGCTTTATTTTCTTCAGACTGCTGCAGTATTTTTGTTGTTATTCCGTTCCAGGATCAATTTATACTGGAGTTGATTTCTGTAAGAAATTGTGCGGCGTATCCGTCATTCGAAGGTAGTTTCCTAGTTCAAACAGTTTACCGTTGCTCTAATTCATCATATATTTTTTTATTCTCCATAACCATTTCTCAATCTCATATGGTGAATTTTTCTAACATTCCATTAGCATTAATAATTTTAGCCCTTTAAGATAATAATTTTAGTTCATTTCCATTTCAAAATACTTCCTTCCTAACATCATTTAATTTACTCAGTCGCACAACTCACCTATCCTACTCCTATACGCAACATGAGGAGCATAATCCTAATTCAAGTGATCATGTCTCTGAACTTCCTCCTAATCTTATTATTAGTATGGCTGGCCAAGATTGTTAGGAACTTTCGATGATTCAGTTGTTCTTTGAAAAAGTAAATGTATATTTGTGTAGACAAACTGTGTATAAAGTTGGTTTAGCTTTATAATGTCTCAGTGGGGAAAGCATGGAGAATGCTTTGCGCGCATGTTGTAAAGGAATTAAAGTAGGAAAAATTCTCATCCACCGTGAAGGTGATGAGACCCAGGTACTAGTTCCTACGTCAGATTTTGTTAATGTTGTCATGTACTCGTATTTCTCTGGAACTGGTTCACTTACAATGCATGATCTCCCCCTCTCTTTTTCTTCTTCTATATAAGCTTGCTTATGGGAAGCTTCCAAAAGATATTTCAGAGAGGCATGTTCTCCTTTTGGACCCAGTGCTTGGTACAGGTGAACTACCATCTTACCATTTGTTATATCCTCCTTTGTTTTTTAAATAAGATATTTTATTACCCTTTTGTTATTTTCATTTAGGGTTAAGTAGCAAACTTACTCCGGAAGTTTCAAAATGTAGAAATGTTGTCTATTTTCATCAAAAAGTTAACAGTCAACGTCAATTTTTTGACAGTCAACATTAGTTTTTTAACGGAATAGGACAACATTGCTACATTTTGAAACTTCTAGAGCAACATTAAGACAATAAAAACTTCCCGGCAATATTGCTCTTGGGTCTATACTTCCAGGTCAAATTTGCTACTTAACCCTTTTCATTTATTAATAATCGTTCTATCTTCATTATAGTTGTTCTTCATTGCACATGAACCCTCTTAATACTTACAAGATTCGTATATTATTTTAACCTCTTTTTTAATAGACCTAAATCATATATATTCGAGGGGAAAAAATTACAAATAGAAGCTAATCCTTACCCCTTTTTTCATCATTCAAGATCTTGCTAAAAGGTAGAGGTAAATCAAAGTATAAAAATCATGAACTAACTCAAGAGAATCTGGCCAACAAGTTTGCGCACTGAATTAAGGGAAAATCCTTTTAAAGTTCTAAGGACAAAAAAAAAAAAAATGTCAAAAAAGTTGATTTTCTCGAGATTTTTTTAACAGTTGATCCCTTATGATTTTAATAGGATTTTTCCTAAAATTAACAACACACAGATTGTGGTCTTTATAGTTAGGTCTTTATACCTCTAATTAGATGTATAAAATTTTTTTATATATTGTAATTGATTTAATGAAATGTTTTTTCAACATTAGAATTTTCTCTGAGATTTTTTTATCATTTTCTTGATCCCTTATGATTTTAATAGGATTTTTCCTAAAATTAACAACACACACATATGCGCACGCATGCACATACATATCAATCCCTCTATACTTTGTGCAACCGATAAAGTGAGTGTCACGCGGACCGTGCAAAATAGCTTCACACTGAACCATTCATCTTAGTAACAAAACTACAGTTTAGCACTTTTTTTTTTATATATTTTTGTCATTTACTATCCGCATAATAAATTAATTATTAGCACGCAATTAAGCAGTGGCACAATGACCAAAAATTAGTAACCTTGATCGATTTGTACAGGTAACTCAGCCAGCCAAGCCATTGAGCATCTCATACGAAATGGAGTTCCAGAGTCCCACATAATATTCCTCAACCTCATCTCTGTAAGTTGCTTCAAATAGCAGAAACCAGGAAAATGGTTTTTTACCTTCCTAATGTTTCGCAATTGATTTCAGGCTCCTGAGGGAATACACCGTGTATGCAAACGTTTTCCATACCTGAAAATAGTCACTTCGGAGATTGAAGTTGGACTAAATGAAGAGTTTCGAGTCATACCAGGGTTGGGAGAATTTGGGGACCGCTATTTCGGTACTGACCAGTAAATAAGAAAAAGGAAAGACGGGATGACTGAACTTGCGGGATATCTATATTTTTCTTTGAAGACGACTCCTAACTCCTCAATTGTTTATAATGTAGCAGGCGTTTATTTATTCATTTATTTATTGAGACGGATTTTTGTAATTCAACAGTTATTATTTAATAAGCAGGCATTTATTTCTTCATTTATTTAATAGAGCGGGCTTCACTCAATGAATTAAATCACAGCGACTTGTCACGGCCTAGCCATGAAAGTTCCACATTGGGCACGATGACGGGGTTTCTGGGACATATATAATATGTGGTGCACCTTCTGCTATCAGGTTGAGATTTTGACACGGTGGTTAGCGCTTCACAAGTTTAAGTATGTTCAAACGAGGAAAATCTTAAGATGAGTGTAACCTCCTTTTCTACGTATAGGATATTATTAATCCCCCATTCTCTGAACTCTAGCTTGTTACATTTAGCTGTATGATTGCTTTGCTTTTAAATTATAGTTTGATCATTTTATATATAAAAAAATTACTACCAAATTTAACCCTCACATGGTAAACAATTATGCTTGTTTTGATATTGTCCGATTTCAAAAAGAACACTTGCATTATGCTTGTTTTGATTATTTCCGTTAAGCAATTAATGTTGACAATAATTAAACCAAGTACCGGCGTTCTAGGTTTTAACAGCAAAATTCACCAAACTTTGGTAACAACAATCTTCAAAAGAAAATAGAAATAAATGCTTTGATCGTATGGTGGCACGGTTGTAGCTAAAGCTGGGCCTAAAGAAAACATAACCCTTCAAAGCTTATAGATTTGGCACACATCTTTTGAGATACATAGTATGTGTAGTTGAAATCTTATTATCATCATAAATATTACTCTTATAAATACAGGAACTAAATAATTATTATACGAATAATTAATATACGAATATTAGAAAAAAAATTAGCTATTTATAATAAATGTGTTAGCTTCTAAAAAATGTCCCCTATAATCATTATTTGATAAAAATCCTTTAAGACATGAAATCAATTTAAATAACTGGAGAAAAAATTTATAAACAGGAAACAAAGTTGATTGAAGTCTTACATTTAAAACTAAAACAAACCTCTAAACTAACTCATTATTTGGATTCTAATAAATATGTATTCCTACAAAAATAAATATAAGACGTATTTAGGATCAGAAGGAGTATAATTAGTAATTTGGATTCTAATAAATATGTATTTTTATAAAAATAATTGCACATGCTCCTCCAATCCTTAATATAAGATATATTTGAAGAGTTCTTATTGGTCCTAAATATAAAACAATTTTCATATTTGTCAATATTTTTCTAATTTACTCTTATTGATCTTTCCCGCTTCCTTCAACAATAATCACATAGGTGAGGAAATGAGGGAATTAAGGAAAATAAGTAGAATGTTTTAAAAAGTACATGTCATATTAACTAACTTCCTTCATCTAATTAAATTAGATAAATATATCTTATATTAAAAAGATCAAGTTAATTAAATGGATTCAAAGTCACACAAGTGTAGACAAAGTGAAAAAGAGGAGCTTTTTCCCCTTGTCATGCGATGAATAATGTAATGTAGTTTATTTATAAGTCCCTATTAATATACGGGGCCCACTTGTAGTTATACCACTTGAGGGTAAGGGGGCAGGTGTTCATGCGCAAATTAGTTGTTTTCCTTTTAATAAAAAAGGAAAAGAACAAGGAGAGAGAAAGCAAACCGCAAAGAGGAACACAATTTCATCATTAAGGTGATTTTGGGACATTGATAGATACCTGTAAAATATGTTGGCCTTTAAGTGACTAAAAGCAAAATTAATTGTATTATGGATTTCAAGTTACACAAAAATTCTCAACCAAGAAACCAACCGACCTAGAGGCTGCAAAATTTAAAACTTGATTGTGTTTTGCCTATCTGCAGGAGCCACACACTGCCACAATGAACGATACGATGGTATAATGACTGCATCAACCCCCAACGCAGACAAGTTGCGAGCATACTCCTGTGAGCAAAATATGCAAGAGGAAGTTTGATGTCCAAGTGTCAGCAATTAAAAAGTTTACTAGACGACGACATATAAATTCAAACATGATTCACCATGCCCACATATCACAGTGCTTAGCATGTGCTGGGAGTGAAAGCAAGAGAAGAAGGGATCATGCATGGAAATGATTATCGAGCCTACCTGAATATCAAGGAACAACTGCATACAGATTTTGTCGGTGTCAGACACGTTATGATCTGAGACATCCGAACTAGCTCCACCCCGCCTTTGCTGCGCTCCTTGCCGGATTCTCTGGAGTGAAGACTCTGTCTTTCTTGCCTGATCATGATCAACGTTTATTAGAACTATTATAAATATAGATTCCTAAATATCCACAAAAAACTCAACCGTGCAGTTTGACCTTGGACACTTACCACGTTAACAAGATCAGCTGCTAATTCGTAATAGCGGTCGGTGATTTCAGTTGCAGCACCTACGAGTACTTTATTTCTGGCTTCACTTGCCAAATATGTTGCAGCCCGCTCCCCATCCAGAAAAGCCTGGAGTTGATCGGAATGTCAATAATTTACCGAATAATGATTGAAAAGTATTTATCCAAAAAAGCTAGGTATAAATCCTGTCCACTAAATTATATCACGTTGCTTGTTAGATGAATCATAAATCTTCACTAAATCATTTTGCACATATGTAGTATCACCTGTCTCCCAGACACAAAGATATAGACCATTTCGTTACATAATAAAGGCACAAAAGCAGTTATTCCTACCATCTAGGATTAACTTGAGATTGCATATACAGAAAGAAACCATCTTCTGTATATATCAAATAATAAAATTTCCCATTTCATATAACTGCAAATGGCTTGCATTAATAATAGCTACCAGACTAAAATTCAATAGAAATCATCATCCTCATAACTTAATCAAGCTAAACACACAGTGGAATAGCGAAAATATGAAACAAAAAATTCCACAATTGAACAATACTGCAAATCTTAAGGAAAAGAAACACTTTCACAATCAAACAATACTGCATACCTTAAGAGGGCGCAATACCCCAGAAACATAAGGGGAATGCCTCACAGGAAGAGGTTTATTAGTCATCCTGTAGGTTGCTGTTATTCCCTTCATCTGTCTCAGGTCCTGGATTAATTTTAAACCAGATGAGTAAATGAACGGATTAGAAGAAGGAAGAAAATACATAAGCAAAAAAGTTTTTAGAAAACATTATATATCCAAATCAAACAACAAAACCAACTTAAACAACAATTTGAAAAAATTAATTTACCTCAACTGACTTCTCCACAAGTGACTCCACCACTGTCTTGATAACTAAAGGTTCCAAATCTTTCAATGATTGGCCACATTGTAAAATGCTCTGCCTTACTATGTCAAGAACATCGGAGGAACAAGAAGATAGAATTTGAAGCACATGTTGAAGAAAATCACCATCAACGTGCTCCTCCAGACATCTGATATCATGTATAATCTGCAGAGAATTTAAGATCTGTTATCATGGAGGTCAAGCACAATCGTGTCTTTTTCCTTGGATCAATTTTTTTCCATGTGCATCTTACAAATATGGTAGGCAAGGCCAACTTTGGCTATCATAATCATTACTGAGGATAGGTTAACAAGAAAAATTCTGATTTAGCAATTTCTTAATTCTTAATTCAGAAAACCCTGGTGAAAAACCTTAGGCGTTTCTAGGCAAGAATAATGGGTATCAAATATGAAGTGTTTAACGAAGCAGCTCATGAAGTATTACTTGAGCAAACAGACTAAGGATTAAAGAGATGTTAAAATAACATGTAACAAAAAAATCGTCCAGCAGAAAGTAAATAAATATACAACAATCAAGGCATGATGCATACAAAAATAAAGTCATCTGCAACAGCTGAAACAGCCCATTCAGACCCTGGGCTGTTGCTTGTGTTCCCAGTCTTACGAGCAGTCAGCCCAGTTGACAACCAACTAGTGTATCTGTAAAATGCCAGAAAATATGGTTATTATACCATAGAAAGAATAAATGAAATTGGCAACATTCCAGTTAGTCTGACCTTGCAAGAAGCTGCAAGGACAAGCGGAGAAACTTGTCAGAACAAGAAAGGAAAAAAACATCTTCTCTCCAGCACGACCTCAAACTCTCCATTAGAGTAACACTTTGTTTTAGTGTTAAATTTTGATAGCTTGCTTCACCAGGGTTTGAATTTTGAACAGGGACAAGACTGGATGTTGTAAGTACAGAATCTAGGGCTCCTGCTATTTCCTGAAACCTGAAGCAAATGTGGATATCATTTCCATGTCACCAACTACTAACAAAAATTACTTTAGGACCATGACTAGATTTTATAATAGATAAAGTACCTCAAAGAGAAATATACACCAATATTCCATTGCTTCATGAACTCAGAATAAATGGCTTGAGAACGAAATTTAGCAACAGCAGATCTGGACGGGCAGTAGCCTTGCATGAAATCCAAAGTTATAAAATTTAGTAAATAAAATCTCTTAATACATCTAGAAATAAAATCAATAGATGCGCATGCACATTAACACCACAACATTCTTTCATAATGGAAGGCCTCCATTTTTAATCATAAGGGGAAGATGTGAAATATGCAGAAGGCAGATTTGAGTCTTTTCACAACTACCTTCGAGATGAGCCAAGAAATCTAAGCTTGATTTGTAATTTTTCAAGAACTCTGTTGGCCTTCCAGGAGAAAATGCACCAGGCTTTCCCTTCTGGATTGCAGAGAGAACCTCTTTGAGAATTGAATTGGCCAAGAAGTCAAAAACATGCAACCCGGAATTTTCTGCACCAAAGACCAAACTTCAGACAGATTTAATGCAATCTAGATATACTGCTATTATATACAACACTAGCATTGTGTTCTTGATGGGTGAATATGTTTGATATATTTGCCAAACAATACCATGTAATAAACGAACATATTTCAACAGTTCTATAATCCAGACACAGAAAGATAACTCATGGTCCAGCCGGCAGGACATATGATCAAAAACAAGTTGAAGATAATTCAATAGTTCAAATTTTTAAATACAAAGACTGACTAAGAATACATCAGTAAGGATTGGCAAGGTCCATATAGCTAATGCAGTAAATAAATTGTTCACATTCAAAGTGAACACAGATAAGTACCAGCTGAAGAAATCTCCAATAAAAATTTACAGTCTTTATCAATGCACTGCTTAATCTGCTCATAATCACTATCAAGTCCTTCTGTAGATGACTCAGCAGCCATGGCTGAAGGTCCGTGTGGAATAATCTTCTGTATCAGAGGGGCCACAATAGTGGTACGAAAAATTTCTTCGGCATTCTTGGTGTTATCAATGGCAGCATATGCTCGTAAGCAATTGTATATTGCAGTTGCATCTCGGTGCTCTAGACCATCTACAAAGCAATGGCCCAAGCTTGCATCCAGTATTAGGCTAGCATTTTGTATCCTCTTCTCCATATTTTCAATAAAAGGCAGGTTCTGTACTGGCATAATTGAGAAAAAGAGATGAGCACAGAATGTACCATGGTCTAAAAAACAAAACTAAGAAACAATTTTACCTTTTTTCCCTGAATTAAATAGTCCAGATCTTAAAGTTTACATGTTGCAATGAATTGACAATTTCAAACTCTAAAAATCATGATATAAAGATCAAGATATATATATACACACACATGTAACATGTTTTTAACTTTTAAGACACATATCAGGCAATAAGCTACCTGGCTCTCCAAATTTTGGCCCATTTACTCTTGGCATACCTTAACCACGTTTTAGAAAGCTTTTCCACTATTTGACACAACAAAGTTAAATGTACATAAAGGTGTGGCTATGCAGTTTACACCACATCGTGATGAAATGACAAGAAAGACAAGAACTGTATCCAGGTAGGTAATTTAAATAATAAAAAAAAAATCCTCCAAAAGTATAGTTCCATTACATTATTTAGACTTAAGAATAAGCTCAGAGAGCCAATAATTATAGATGGATAAAGTAGTGTGGTTTTCAAACCAATTTTTAATTCCTTCATCAATTGTTTTAATCAATTTCTTTTTTCTTTCACAGCCTTTGATAAAGTGAAGGAAATTAAAACAAACCTTCGCATGTGTGACATAGAACTTCAGCCGATTCATCTCACTGGCGATTCTCTCAAGTAGCATGCTTTGAGTTTCTCTAACACTGGTCCCATTCTCAACATGTTGCACAGAAATTCCATTGCTCATGGAGTTTCTCTCTGCCAAATTTACATCCCCATTTGACCAATCAGTAGGCACACTAGGTAGCTCCTTTATTAGTTTTTCAACCTGGAATCATATGAAAAAGAAAAATATATAATACTATGAAAATAACATTAGTGCACTAGATATGTTTGACTGGATCCTAAATTGAATAGATTCTAGAGCTCGAAAGGTATCTTGCATAACTTCTTTGTGGCAACTCCTCCTGCTTAAAAGAAAAGGGACCGATGTGTTTAAATTAATTATTTCAATCTCAAATACTCAACGCTCCAAGTTAGAATTAGGAAAATTCTCTTCATTCCACAACCATGTCAATAATTAATTGATAACAAAATAATCTGGATTTATCAAGGTTATTACATTTTGCTACAGAATTGAAGGAATTCAATCTCTAAGGAAATAAACTAATATCCGTATCGTGAAACATTTTGCTAAGTTTCAGTCTTTCGAATTCCAATTTAACTTGACACAGTCGAGTGGAAAACATTATGTCGTCACGTTATTGTGACTCGAGTTAGACCGGTGTCAGACAATTCGTAAACTCCATTAAATGCTTAAAACGAGAAAAAGTTATGCGACGTTCACTATGGAAAATTTTCCACAAAAATTCCAGACTGACCGCACACTTAGGCTTTATGTTATAGATCCGCCTTGTTCTGTCTGTGATTATAGATGAAGTTCCAGAAGATAGAGCAAAAATCATTCATTCACTAGCAAGAGTACTTACCTTAGATACCACGTGAAATGTATCAAGAAGAAGTTCCAAAGTCTCCCTCGCTGAGGCTGCCTCGGATCTTTGCCTTAGCCCGTTCTTCATGGACACGAGCGAACCTTCCACTGATCCCCTGAATTGCTCAATTTTATCTCTAAGCTCTACCAGCGGGGCCCGCATACGCACCACCGCGGCGTCTACATCGACGAGCTTAGTGCTCAAGTTTACGAAATCGGCATAATCACGATTAATTAGATCGATGAGTTCGTGATTGAGGGAGGACAAGTAATTCTGGAGCTCAGAGCGAAGAGTGTCGAAAGGGACGAAAGTACGGAGCTCCAAAATGTACGATTCAGAATCGAAATCCGGTGATAGAAATGACGCAGGCTTGAACCACAACGGGTGAGTATCGAGAGGATCCGAGAAGAGGTCCACGGCGGATCTGGGCGGTGGAGTGTGGATCTGATCCACCATTTTCCACGGTTCTATCTATTCAGCGTTTGGTTGCTGAGAAAACAACAGAAAGCACTGCGCGAAGCGCTTTGGACCTCGGCTCGGAGTTTTCCCTTCTGAACGAAGAGGCAGTTAATTAAACGAGCGAGGGCCACTTCACACCATAGTCGCCGTCCTTTTTATTTAACTGTTTTTCCTTATTACGATTATTTCCAGTAATGTTGTAAAATAATCTCATGTCATGGTGGAATGAAATACTCTAATCCTATTTCTTAAAAAAAAAAAAAAAAAAAAAAAAATCTAATCCTATTATTCTATTTCATATGTAACATCTATATATCTAATTTTAAAAGATTAATACTCCCTCCGGTTCTAATTATAAGACAGAGTTGACTTTGTTTGGAGAAATTAAGGAAGCTAAGTTTGCTACTTAATCATATCATATGTTGTATATCCTAAGATTATATATTAGTTTATTAGTCAAACTAGTTATTTCATAGAAAAAAACACAAATACAAATACTTTAAAGTAATTTAATTAAACTTCTTTAATCTCTCCTAAAAAAAAATCAACTTTATCTTATGATGGGAGCTTGGAAAAACCTTTTTTTTTTTAATAAAAAAAATGATATTAAAGAAACCAGAGTTTAAATGTTACATACTGATGAACCGCACCGTTAAAATGAGACCTTATAATCATAATACTAACAAGAAAAAAAAAAAAGATTTCTTGCCAAGTAATATTGCTATTTGATGAAGATCCAAAAAAGGGTAGAGGAAACATTTTTTCACACAATGAGTAGGTAAAGAAAATGGAGAACCACATTGTAAATAACATGTGTTACAGATCCAAAAGAGTGCGGCAAGGTAGCATTTAGAGAGAAAGATGGTTCCAGGTGTCGCTTGATTTAGCCATAAAAATTCTTTAATAGAAGAACCATTATAACATATAAATCTATGACAAAAATGCTTTTTTTTTTTTTGGGGTAATATATTGACAAGCCAAAGGGTTGAGGTTAACAAAAGTCTAAGATTAGACTATATCTCCGACCTCGTGACATTCCGCCACACTCAAGATTTACTAAATCCACACATTCAATAGGTTGCGATGAAATAATTACAAAATCATGATTAAATCTCTTGAGCCGTCTTAAATAATCAAGACATCTTAATCTTCCCTATAAGTATGAATAATCTGTAGATCCTCGTGTGAAAGAATAAGGGATCTAACCTCCTGTATTTCATCTTTCATAAGATGACCCTGCCCACAGTCAAGTAATAACAAATGAATAGCATCCAATGAATCAGTATGGGCATGATCTTCTTGAAACCCAACCGCTTGCATAGAACAAGGCCCCAGCCAAACGGCGATGGATTTCCGCTTGATAGTTGACATAGTATGCCCTAACTTCTGCTGAAATCCACATATCCAGTTTCCCTGGTGATCTCTCAATTTCTTGTATTTATGAAGAATGACATCTTATCCTTCATTCTGCAAAGATAAGCAAGAAGCAACAAAAGGACTTGTTCTGGTGACCTTTCTTTGTTCTAAACAAGTGGATAAAGCAAAATTCCTGGAAGTTGATTATTGCAAGAGGACTTACTCTTATCCCTTTATTTAAAGGGTTAAGTAGCAATTTTGTCCCGGAAATACACTCTCAGGAACAATGTTGCACTGTAAGTTTTTTTAGGTTTAATTTTTCAACAACGTCTAAAAGCGATAATGTCCTCCACTATCGATAGACATCGATTTGTGAAGTTAAGACACTAGAGTGTGATACCCTCACACTCGAGTGTGCATGGTTGCTCTTTTTTTTTTTTTTTTGTGCAAGTGCACACTCATTTTGAATGTGTACACTCATTTGAGTGTGCACTGACCCCCAAAAAAAAAACGAAAACGATTGTGCACACTTGAGTGTGCTAACTCTGTCAATGTCTGACCGTTAATGGAGAGTAACATTGCTATGTTTTTAGACTTCCAAGGCAAAATTGAGCCTAAAAAAACTTCCAGGGAAACATTGCTTCTAAGGGTATACTTTCGAGGCAAAATTGCTACTTAACCCTTATTTAAAGCTTAATTCCGTTTCTTCCATAAACCATGCAAGAGACAAATTATTTGATGAGCTAAATGCACGAGCCCATCTCTATGAAGGTGGAGGAAGGTATCTCTAAGCCAAACCTTAAAATCTAATGAAGATGGAGTTAAAAACCTATTTATTTAAGCCTATAAAAGTGGTTATAAAACATATGTAAAATGATCTCCTTAAAATATTTGGGTATAACATTAGATTATACTTCCTTCAGTTTTTAATATAAGACATATTTGGGAGTAGATATTAGTCTTAAATATAAAATATAGTTTTTATATTTGTCAATATTTTCATAATTTATCTCTATTGATGCTTCTTCCACAATAATCAAGGATAAAAAGGAATAAAAGAATTAAAAAAGATTACTAGAATGTTTTAGGAAATGCATATCATATTTTAATTAACTCAAATAATTTGTTTGATTTAATTAAGTTAGATAAATATATCTTATATTAAAAATTAGGGGAGTACATCAGTTTAAAAGTTAGGTAAATTAGTTTTTTAAAAATGAGAGATAAAATATAATCATGTTTTATATTTATGACTAAAATTCACTCTCAAACTAGCTGCTACATTTAATTTGATACTAGAGGAGTTATAATTTGCAACCAAAAACAATAATTTGCAACCTAATTAAAACAATTTTATAGTTGTTTTAGTTTTAGATATCTCTCAAACTAATATATTAGTTTTAGATATCAATGTAAATATCTGAACATGGTCTTTTTTATGGTGTGGTCTTTGAGTTACAGAATAAACTAATGAATAAATTGTGTTGATAATGATTTACTTATCATTTATTAACAAATATGGCGAGGTATAATCAGTATATCATATATATATTATAATATATATATATATATATATCTAGATTTTTTTATGGGAATATATATCTAGATTTTACTCATATAGATTGTGCAGGACATTACAAATTAAAAATATTTAAATATTAAGTAAATATTTGTTGGACTCTATTCTTTTCATAGCGAGAAGCTTCAGTTGGAGTTGAAGTTCGGCACTAGACCATGCCGAGGGCATTTCCAAGACAAGAGATTTATAAAGCTCAAATGTATTTATTTTATAGTTTGAAATTTTGGAGACTTTACAATGAAATTTTTTGTGACTTACTATATCTTAAAAATATCTTCTTCTTCTTTTGGTTTTCTATCTGGTATCTAGAGCTTTGTCCTGACTAATCCAAATCACCCGGGTCAAAGCACTGGTATATGGTGGTTGAGTCTTCCAAGGTGGGTTTTTTCTCGCATTCATAAGCGCTCGAACTCGAGATACCTTTTCTTAAAATGACACAAACCGCTTACCACATGCGCCAATCCATTCTTATTAAAAATATCTTTTATACATTGTTACTTTGTGTGATCAACGGGTAAGGAAAATTTCATTTAAATATGCAGGATGAATTTGCAAGACAAGAGATTTATAAAGCTCAAATGTATTTATTTTATAGTTTGAAATTTTGGAGACTTTACAATGAAATTTTTTGTGACTTACTATATCTTAAAAATATCTTCTTCTTTTTTTGGTTATCTCATCACGGTATCAGAAACTTTGTCCGACTAATCCAAATCCGACCCAAGTGTTGGCACGCAGCTATGGTGGTTGAGTCTCCCAGTGGGGTTTTTCTCGCATTCATAAGGCTCGAACTCAAAACTTCATGACCATGACACAAAGCGTCTGTTTTTGTCTTGCCAACCCCATTGCTATTAAAAATATCTTTTATACATTGTTACTTTGTGTGATCAACAGAATCCCATAAAACTAAAAAGGTAAGGGAAAATTCCAGTTTAAATCAGGATGAATTTGCAAAACTCAGGAAACTAAATTTGTAAAAAGGCGAGAGGTACCAAGGACCTATAAGGGATATGCAAATCCGCGTGAAATTACCTTTCTGCCCTTACTTTTAAATAAATTAAAAAAAAAAAAAAAACCCCCCCCACCCCCCACCCCACCACCCGGCCGGCGGCGGTGGTGGTGGGGTGGTGGGGGGTGGGTAGGGTTTTTATTTTTTATTTTTAATTTATTTAAAAGTAATGGTAGAAAGGTAATTTCACGCGAATTTGCATATCCCTCATGCGCATAGGTCATGAGTGCTCTCGATCTTTTTACAAATTTCGGAGGCCTCTACGGGGGTTTTACAAATTCATTTGGTATTTAAATGAAAAAAAGGTAACGTATTCATGCATTTATTGTGAATAATTTTACAAGAAAGATATTAATAATAAATCTTTAATTTTTTTCCTTTTTATCAACTTGAAAATACTTAACCCGAGATCTGATCCTCAAATTCTTTAACGGCTGAGATATTTTTCTCTACAAGTATAAGGAATCCTTTATTATTATGGCACTTCTATTAAGAAATTCTTGTGGAAAAAACAATATACCCCCGCATTACCATTTCTCGCCAAATGTGTGTTTCATTTTTCTGGATTCATAACTCTAATCTAATAGACACTGGATCCAAACTATTACTAACAATTAACTATGTCTATAAGTCTTTGGGAAAAGGCATTTAAGGACCCTTTTTGGAGAGAAAAAAAAATCTCAAAAAGGGCCCCAAGATTCTCGAAAATCTTGGGCCTTTTGGGATTGAATCTGCGTGAGTTGTTAATATGACTGATATAGTTGTTAATCGGGGCTGATATTGTCGTTAATTTGACTGATTTAGTTGTTAAAATATTGTTGTTAATGCGACTGATTTAGTTGTTAACGGGTATTGATTTTGTTGTTAATGTGGTTGATTTAGTTGTCGATGGTGATTCGAAAATCCCGTTAAAAATTTTGGGATTTTAGAATCTTGAAACTTTTTGAGATTTTTTCTCCAAAAGGCCCCATATGGATTTTCCCTAAGTCTTTTATCCATCTTCCTGTTAATCCTTTTTGTAAGTCTACTATAACGTGGCAAGGAATTTTATCATTGCTTTAGGATCTTTCTCATGTCTATGTTAAGTTCCTATCTTTTTCACTTAGGTTTTTTTTTACAATTCTATTTGCACATTAATCGTATTGTACTATGTAAAACTCTTCTTTTCTTAATATCATTTTGTCTTATTCCCAAAAAAAAACCTTTAAAATACTTAAAAGATGTAAAATTACATAAATTATTAAAATAAGAGCTTCATATGGAAGAATATGTAATAAGTATGCACCCTTAAGAAACCCTTACCTTCAAAAACAAAAAAGAAAACGGAATAGTGAACTGTTCCAAATGTTACACATACTTATGTTTTTTTTTTTTTTTGGGCAAAGGTTTTTCATACACTTTCGATATGAAAAGTGAAAAGGCAACACAAGAAAATCTAGTGAAATACTCGTATAACTTAATTATTAAAAATCTAGCACATTATTCGATCTTCATATACAATATTTATGGTCCAAACATCTTGCAAATAATTGAGAATATTTCTTGTATACTCGTATTATGCTTTAAAAGAATATTTTCACTTAATAATAAATTACCTTCAATATCATGAAGACACATACCCTTAACACTAGTTAAAAATAAGATTGAATTATAATGCAACTACTATCGAAATGCATTGCTAAATTCTCCTCAACTTTGATATGAAATCATTAAAAAATAAAATATATAGAGTCCATGTACAAATAAGATCCTCCTTCTGATCTTTTATGCAAGACCCAATTAAATTTTTGAAGAGATTAAGAAAATTAAATAAATAATTTCATTATAGTATATGTTGTATATCATTACTCATTAGATTATATCTCTATTTATAAGTCAGGCAAATTGCTTCCTCAATAATTTATTTATCTTAATCTCTCCCAAAAATTCAACCAGGTCTTATGTTAACGACCAGAGGAAGTATGAAATGTTTCTAGGGGCATGAATGTGAAAAAAGCTTTAAAGTACAAAATAGACTAAAAGATGTCAACTTTCTATGAATAGCATTGGATTAAACTCGAACACTGACAGATTTATCAGCATTACACATTACAAAAGTCCAACAAAACATTAATCAACTTGAAGACCTAGGAAACTAAAGAGGGCTCTAACATGCAATTTATGTACATATACCAGGTGATGGTCATGATCTAGATTGTTTATTGTTCCAGCAAATATTAGTACTGAACACAAGTATATGCACGGGGTCATCTGACTTTTTATCTTCACGTTTTACAAGTAATCTCATAGTCATAACTCTAGGGGGGAAAATATTTTAATGCTCTTTCTTTGTGCTGGCAGCAAGGGGATGAGGAACAAAACAAAAGCTGTAGGAGCATGGCCAAAATTCTGAGAGGCTCTTCTCCTTTCAAAAAACCACCTTCCCATCATCGGTAAGAAAAAAATTGTCTTAAGAACCTATAATCCATTTTACAAATGAAATGGCTCGACAGCAGGCGCCCATACAAACATGCATGGTTTGGGAGATGGAGGCAGTAATGGGGGAGACAAATTTTGTACAGAGGAGAAACTCTCACATGAAATAGCTGAGTGCTTTCTTTCTTCTCGAACCACCTTCGCCGTATAGTTCATTCCATTGTAAGAGCTCAGTCATGTTTACGGATTCAGAAGAAACACTTGCACATACCTGGCCCAAAATGACATGACAAGTTACTTCTCTTATTCCAGAACAAGGGCCCCAACAGGTGGGGAAAGGAGAGGAAAGCTTAAACAAGAGTGTTCCGCAACATACCCGTTCATGAGCGTCTTTAAAATCCTCCATGTTTAAAGACCGGATATCAGCACTGCCACTTAATGCCGGAGGAGGCCTGCCTTCGGATAGAGCAGCAGCACGCTCCTGTCATGCATTAAACATCTCACATCAGAGTAGCCAAGCTTCCAATTAACACGTTTTTATAACATGATCAAACAGCTTGTACATGTGGTAAAATGATTCATGCAACCTACTTCAACCATCACTGGCAAAGTCGCATTCTGCTAATACAACATATAGAAAGAAAACCCTACCTTTTTTTCCTTCTCTAATATCTCTTTAATTGGACGATGTGCAGCAGTCACGCAAAGATTCTGCAGTATAAGAACAAGTATAAAGCATCCCAAACATCGACCAAGTAACAACACTGTCAATTTAACATATATTGGTATATAACGAAAAATGGAAAAGGAACGCCCATAACCTTCAGATCACTTCCAGAATATCCGTCAGTCATATTGGCAACTGCATCCAAGTCAACATCAGGAGATAAGTCCTCTTTAGCTAGTATGACTTTCAATATTTTCCCTCTATTCGGAGCATCTGGCAAATTTACCATCAATCTGCAAAAGACCAAAGGTCACAAAAGATCTAACAAGTGCTGAAACTCTTTAAGCCAATAAATAAGAAGGAAGATGCAGTTGATGATATTCACCTTCGTGGTAGCCTCCGGATGACAGCCTCGTCAAGGTCAAAAGGCCTATTAGTGGCTGCAAGAACAATAACTCGCTCGGTGTCCTTCGTACGTAAGCCATCCCAATTCACCATGAATTCATTTTTCATCTTGCGCATGGCCTCATGCTCCCCTGGATTTTCCCTCCTGCCCAACATGCTGTCAACCTGTAGAAGACATTAGTTAAAACATATTCTTTTGAATCAATATCAAAAAAGCCACATCCTAAAAAGCTTACTTCATCAACAAATATAACGCTGGGAGCAATTTTACTGGCCAGAGAGAAGACAGCTTTCACATATTTTTCCCCCTCACCAAACCACTGCGGCAAAAAGGGGCAAGAAACAAAGTTTCAGAAAGCAAAACAAAATCATACAAAGTGTAAAAAAGCACTGAATGAAGCACAGAATCAACCTTAGATGTAATGCTTGACATGGAAATGTTGATGAAGTTAGCACCAGCTTCAGTGGCAACCGCCTTTGCAAGCATTGTCTTTCCTGTTCCTGGGGGTCCAAACAATAAGATACCCTTGCAAGGCTGTACACAACATTTAGAGAAATAGTCTGTTAGGTTAGGTGACACCAAAAAATTGCTTTCAAATATAATATCAAAAATATTCTGATAGAGCTGCTGGGTTTATTAAGACAAATAAGAGGAAATCAAGGGAGACAAAAGGAGAAGAAGGGAGTCATTCGCTGGTCCAAGGAATTATCCTAAGGATCCTGACTATATGGAAAAGGAAGTGCTGAAAGAGATATATAGTTGCTTTAGGACTTCCCGAGGGAGTTTTGGAACACATTTTCATAGCAAGTGTGGTGAGGAGAGTCTGGCCTCTCAAATGCCAATAGATGTGTGCTGTATAGTTCTAATTATTGCTTATTCTGGTTGTACCCGGGGAACAGGGTTTTGGCCAGAATCAGTGAAGTCTTCTGTAACACTGATTTGATATTTTGAAACTTCAATAGCAAAACCCAAGGATTTCCCTCATTTATATCTTCTATTGTCTTTTCTTGCTGCAATTTTCACTCAGTTAGCAGGGCTCTATCTTGCTAATCTTATAATTATGGAAAAAATGGTGATTCTAGAGGGAAAAAAAATACAAGCAATGATTCTCAACCACCATCACCAGATATTTCTAACTTCCAAGATTTAATGAGAGCATTTAAACAACAAAGTAGTTACACATAATGTGCAGAGGCTAGCATCCCATACAACGGCTTCAAAAGTAGGTCATTCCAACAGGTTTAAAAAGAAAATGTAAGGTAATTTGTCTTTGCAATGGCAATCCCACCCCTTTCTTCTGTGGGAGGGCACCAAGAGATAGGAGTCAATCAAACGCTTCAAAAGATTTACAACTACCAAAAATGAATTCCACAGAATGCAACGGACTCAATGTGGCAACACATCCTAAATTCGTCAGATGATTTTTCAAAACTGATGGTAACTAAAATAAGGCAATGATGGTCAGGTCATTTTGGTGGACTTTCCATGAATAGCCATTGACCATCAAGAAATTAGGAAAAAGCACATGAAAAACAGTACTCCCTCCATTCCTCATTATAAGCAACAAATACCTAATTATGTTGTTCGAAATGTCGGTTAGAACTAGTTGGGGACAATAAATATGTTAAAAATGTGATTTCTTAGCCAAGAATACCCTCATTTATGTGCGAGAGAGAGAATGTATTGTGGGGAGAGGATATGTGGTGGAGAGAGTGGGAATTAAGTCAGTAATATGAGTTATTCAATGGGGTAAAATGTGCAAACAAACAAAAAATTCAGACGGCCTCTAAGTGTCCCTTGTTAAAAAGAGGCGGCCATGCCCATGATGCTTCTCTTATAATAAGCAGAAAGCACGGCAAACAACTCAGTGCAATTCAATTTATAAAGTGAACCTTGGTTAATTGCCCCTTGCAAAAAAGCTCCGGCCTTTGCAAAGGAAGCATCACCAACTCCTTCAGCGTATCCTTGACATTTTCAAGAGCTCCGATGTCATCAAAAGTAACACCGATGTCGCTAGGAGGAATTACGTCAGCCAACAACCTCTTTTCAAACTCATTTTCTGTTACAACATCCTAGATTCAGCCAAGACAATGAGTATAATCATTAAGACGACAGCCTTTGAATAAACAGAGTAGTTAAACTTCCATGACAGAATATCTATTATACAATCTAGTGCAAGTGCCTAACAATCACCTTCAGAGACTTCTTCAGGCTCTTGGACTCATTTTGAATGGCCTGCAAGATTCCAATTCCATACTGGATGCTGGTAGCATGGCAAAATGGCAACATCATTATAAGGTTACAGCACAGTAAATATAGTACTTTACATAACTGTTGCAGGCTATCAATTACCTTTCACAGGACAATACAAGCTTTGAATTAGAATCGGCTTCAGGGTTCTGCATGAGGTGGTGGCTCAAAGCCCAGCCAATGATCTTCTCTGCATCTGCAATATAGCTAACATGATATACGAGAGAAATATGACAAGCAAATCCTAAAGCTTTCATATACTTATCAGAACATACTTTCATTAGTAAGGGCGTGGTCTTTAATGCACAAAGTCTCAAGTCCTTCACATTCCATCCCACAACGACTCAAAACCTACAAGAATTTGATAAACTATACAAGTTAAGAACACCATAACCACCACAGTAAACATTTATATCGCACCATACAGTTTAACACAAATCAAAACCTTAACGTCTAGTATCTCGCAGAATCTGACACTTTACTTGCATGAGAAGACAAAACAAAGGAACACAATAGGAGGAAAGCAAATGGGGATAACATAAGTTATGTTGTTGACTAAATTCTAAATTAAAAATTTAATAAAATTATTTTTCCATAAGAATAGTGTGTCCAAACTCCAAAGAGGGTAGGAACAATAAAATAGACAGCCAATCCCTCTCCTTATTTCATCTATGATCAGAAGAGAGAAGATTGGTGAGGGTAATATCCATTCTCTCCAAAACAGAACTGAAAAAGGTGTTTAACAAACTTCCTATATATATATATATATATATAAGGATTGCAAGGTAGAAGAGGAAACAAGAAGCAGGACAAGAGGCAATTACACACAGGCAGTTGATAGAACACAAGAAACTACACCTCATAACTCCAAATAAATATTCAAGGTGTAGTGTCTTTCATTCTAAATCACGTATGAGTAAGTAATGTATCCTAGTTGCCTGAAACCAACGCAAAATTTACTTGAAGAGATCACTAAATGGCTGCAAAGAACTACATTACCATATGGGGAGTGTTAGAATATTATTTATTTAAATCGCATTTATCTTTAAGTAGTTAGTACTTAGTAGTTAGTGGATGGATGGTAGATGGCAGCATCCAATGGCTAAGTATTTGTAAATAGCTTGTACTCTTCCTCATTTTAAGTCAATAGAAACGCTTCTTTCTTCACTTTTCACAAGTCTGATAGTGAATAAAATTCTAGAATTATCGTCATGTTCTCTCTCCTCTTTGATACATATGTTTATTTCTAGAAGCCTGCTTTAAATCGTTGTTGCTAGTTGAACCATAAGAGTGGCATTTGCAAAAATATCATAGTCAGTACACTCAAATGTCAAGGGAAATCTGGCAAATAGAGACTTAATCTCATGTCTCACATCAATAACAGCTACAAAGTGTATAGAGTCACGAAAGTATGCAAAGCACATTAGTTCTACTACCACAGAACAGATCCACATCACTTATGTACTAGTCTAGACTTCGAAGTCATAGGTCCTTCTTCCTTCTTTTGGCGACCTACACATTTTCATGCTTCATGTTTATGTTTGCCCTCCGGAGGCTCATTAAAAACTGAGAAGTTAATTATAAATTACTTGAATTCCAATGCATCAAGTGGTACACACTAAGATCTCAATAGAAACAAATGTTCAAAAGTCAAACAACAGGCCCATATTAGGAACTCACTGTGCGCAGGTGATGCAAATTTGCTTTGATTTTGAGAGTCTCGGTATCTCGATCTAGCTGCTGCTTCCAGGATGCTAGAAGTGCCTCATCCTAATGACAGGAAAAAAAATTATCGACAATATATAATATAAGGAGAGCATGACTGATTATGTGCAATCTAGTGTACAAACCTGTGGCATGTGAATTGCAACTTTATTAGGGAAAAGCTTAGTCAAAGTTTTGTTTGGCTTTGGGACTTCCTTCCCCCTCTCATGCAATCTTCCAAAACTATCCTGAAATTTAAAAAAAAAAAAAACAGAGAGAGAGACCGTTACAAAAATAAATAAAAGAGATATAGTGCTGCTATAGGAGAGAAATCCTGTAGAACAAACATCATACAAGACAAAAGACACAAATATACAGGAAAGTCCCATTTCTCTCTTTCCAATGGAGGAAGCAATAAATTCAAATAGGAGATAGGGTCATTACCGGGAAAGCCAAGTCAAGAAGGGCAGTCTGGTTGCTGCCAAATTTCGTAAAAAGCAAACCCCCCGGATGTGACTGGTAGGAAAGATAATTGAAAAAATAAAAAAGTCAATAGGAAACATAGCCAGTGACATAGTTACATGTATGCACATAAAGGGTACTCAATCTAATTTTGCATCCCACATCAATTACAATACATCTGCCTTGGCAATTACTCAATTCATATTGAACAAAAACAGATATGTCAAGCCCATAACCATACAAAATATAGATGTTTAGAAACTAAAATTTCATCCTTACAACAAGATTTCATCATAATCAGATTCAATGTTTTGAAAACCGGACCGAACCGGCCGGTTCAGACCGGAAACCGGCGAACCGGCCAAAACACCGGTCCGAGTTGAGGGGTGACCCCGGATTCCGAGTTGATCCGGGGTCAACTCGGCCTAACCCGGCCGAGTTGACCGAGTCACGGAGTTTTTTCTAAAAAAAAAAAAAATTTGCAGCGGTTCTCCACCAACACTCAGTCAACTCGCCGGTGAGAAAAAAACAAGACATGGAAGAAGAAGGAGGGGGAAGGGGGAGGGAGAGAGAGAGATTTGAAGATTTAAGAGTTGTGATCAACTCGCCGATTGAAGACTCGTTGTCGCCGGTGAAGACTGAAGACTGGAGAAATTTGAACACTCAATCAACTGGCCGATTGAAGGCCTGTGGTCGCCGACTGAAGAATCCATCGTTGATGGTTTGGGTTTGAGGGAGGAGTGGAGGAGAGAAGATGAAGAACTGAAGATGAGAGAGTGAAATATTAGCCACCCGTGAGAGAGAGAGAGATTGAAGGTACATACATAGTACAGTAATTCTAGACTTCTATCAGGTAAGAAAGTCATAAAGGTGAAATTTTTCTTTTTTGAAATCTTTCAAATCACACAACTTGGCGTGTGAAGGAGCTTTAAAGATACTTTTTCTTTTCTCCTGCATATTTCATCATGTGTAATTCTTGCACTTACTGTTTCGCGCATACTCCCATTCTGACATATCTAAGGGTCTAAGCCGTATAGCAGGTTCAGTGTGAGAGATTTTCAAGGATCTTTTTTTAAAAAAAAAAATATTAATATAATACTACACATACTTGTATTTTTTCAATTATCATATCACATCCTTTCATTTTGAACATATAATATTTTTTATTATCAAAATATAAATATTTTTATATATTTTAATTAAATTATTTTTTAATTAATACTGGTTTGACTCCGGTCTGACCCACTGACCCTTAACCCAGTACCCTCACCGGTTTAGTGACCAGTCCGAGTTTCAGAACCTTGATCAGATTAGATGATATACATCAAACTTTGCCCTTATAATAATCTAGCAGTTGGTATTATGAACTTGTAATCATTTTCCAGAAAAGCTAGGCATTAGTTTATTCACTCAATTTCTAGAGTCACAAAATGAAATCCAGTTCAGGATCATATAATAGTATTCAAGAAAATCAAAACAATTATACCTTCTCCTTCCGACTGTCAGTGTGAGTATGCGAGCCTATAACAACAACATTGTCTGGAAGCTTTTCAAGCTTACTTTTAAATGAATATGCATCTCCATTTCCTACAATAGACTTCTCAGCATCTTTCATGAACAAAATGAAAGGTGCAGTTCTGCTCTCTCTCTGAACAACCTAAAACCAAGAAAAAGACAGAAAAGCTGGAATAAAATTAAAGCATGAAATGGTAATAAATATTTTTAAGACAACAGAATGGAAAGAAAAGATACCTCAAATAATGTATTGATAAGTAATTTGTCTAACTCGTCCACAACACTGTTTTCCAATCGAAGATCGCCAACTAGGACAAGTAAAAGAGATATTTATTATCCAAGAAGACTAGAGAAAATCTGAGCATAAATGTATCTTAAAGGTGGAATGATACCATTGCAGAAAAATCCTTGACCCCCCTCACAAGCACCTCCAAGATCAACTCCGTCAGGTATGGGTTTATCAAATCTTACACCAACTTTGGCAATAGGATTATCATCAAAACATAAGACAACCTTCCCTCGACTTCCATTAGGTGGGCCCCTACATTATACATATGATATTGCTAAGCAATACTAAACGAAAAAATGAAAAACTTTAAACTCTAAACAAGGAGTGCATATATATCTATATATATAAGAGTATAAAGACGAGGTAAATTATGAAGTGGGATGAACTGAATAAAGATATACTTGAAGTCTAGTTGACCAACATTGTTCTCTATTAGAACCAATAGACCATTTCATTTACTAGCATTTTAGAATTTAAAATGGAGTATCATCTACATAGGAAATTGGGAATAAAAGCATTCTCCACACTTAATTATTACAATCCCTTTGACTGATTCTCACATAGAAGGTCCCAAACTCCCAATAAAGTAGTAAAAACCTATACAAATCAAAAACCCCAAGTGAAACCCTAATGGAGCACCACTTAGGCGTCTCTGCTAGGGTTTTCACTTTTCCCTCATTCTTGAGGGTTTCTTCTCCTCTTTCAGTGGGAGCCCTTGTCCTATTCTCTAAGGTATGGCCCTTAGCCCTTTTCCCCCTTGGTTTAATCGGCGGGAGTGTGTTGTTTGTTCGGTTGTGTGGATGGTTTTGGCTAGGGGAGTCAGCCAACTCACAAAGCAGAGATAATAGGTTGGGTTTCAAGCTAATTGGTGACGGTGGAGAGCTTTCTCAATGATGGAAACAAGACAGATCACCGATTAGGGATGGATTTCGGGAGCAGAGGTTATGGAAGGGCGTGTCTGTTGGCATGGCAATGGCGTCGACTAGGGATATAGATCTCACATGGGTGCCATCAGGTTCAAAGGAAGCTAAGTCAGATTGGCATCTAGAGATCCTTCGATCGTACTCTCCATCGATGAAAATAGATGGTTGGTTCGTCTACTTGCCTCATCCCCTATCTAGAGAGGTGATGTTTTCCTTAAGAATCTTTGTCTTACGGAACTTGATTCAAAACTGCTCTTGTGGATGGATTCCTATTGAAGCAAATTTGGTAGCTACCTGGTTTGCCAAAGCCCATTGGATGGTCTTGCCTGATTGATTAGGTTTAGCGACCTCCTCTTTATCTGTGATGACAAGAGGCGTGCAAGGAGCTTTAGTTGGATCTTACTTGTTGTTTTTCTTTCTTTCTCTCAAGGTGTTTTATGTTTTATTGTCTTTTCTTGTTCTATGTTCTACTATTGTTTTCCTATTCCTAGTTGTTTCACTCTGATAGTTTGATGTAGAATTTGGTCATGTTTATGGTTCAATATTTCCTTGTTGGCAAAAAGAAAAAAAAAACTATCATCTCAATCTGCTACAGAACTTATGATCAACAACAAAGCATTATCCCACTAGGTAGGGTCGGCCGCATGGATCGCACGACGCCATTGTGCTCTATCGAAAACCATATCTTTGAATAGAATATTAATCAGAAGATCTCGCGCTAAAACCTCATTGAGTATTCGCTTCAGTCTTCCCTGACCTTTTTTTAGAGGACTTCATACTGCTTGATCAGCCCTCCTCACCGACTCACTTAATGGCCTTCTTTGAACATGTTCAAACCACCTCAAACAATTTTCTACCAATTTCTCCTCAATAGATGCCACTTCAACTCGTCGCATATGTGATCATTACAAATCTAATCCTTTCTTGTATGGCCACACATCCATCTCAGGCTCTCAGCATCCTCATCTTGGCTACCCCCACAAATCTTATACTATTGGCTGATTAAGGCAAATCTCTAATGAATATATAATAAACCATGATCATGTAGGACTCTGTTATAATTAGCCTATTTTGATGAATAAAGTTCCAAGTTTACATTCACCATGCTACTATGCAAGTCAAAAAGGTTTTGCCAACCTATATGATAATATAAACATCTCTTCTATAGCTTCTACAGTAGGTGCAAAACATGTACACATTTGTTCGAATGAGAAACAAGAAATTAACCCAGATAATTTTATCACAAATTTGCACCTTGCACATGTCTGATACAAGCCACTAGAAGATGAGCAACTATATTTCACCCTGTCACCTGCATGATTGTATATGAAGAATGAAGAATGCCAAAGTAATAAAACCAAAGTTCATAATGATGGTTGAAAAATTGAACATTTACCTATTTTAAACAAACAATATTTAGTTGTCCCAGAAGTGGAAGGCGTGGCATCAGTCTCAGTTTTGGGTTGAGATTCAAGGCCATATGAAGTGGGTGCATTTGAAGGGCTAGGCGTATCCGTTTCACTAGTTGATGGGTCCATGTTCCTAGCCAAGTCGGTGGCTGTAGAACTTTGCTTGAAGCAGACGAAGTTTTCTTCATCAAGAATTCCATCTCTGATTAGCTCTGCTTCCTTGGTTGATAAACCCTATTTGCATTCATAAATCTACCAATGAGCACTTTAATAACTCTTTCAAGAAAAAAGTTTAAAAAAAGAGATTGACATATAAATTTAAAATTCATTATCACAGTTTTTACTATGTTTCAATGACACAACAGAAATATAAAAACAGTATGCATGGCTTAGTCCCTATATCAGACGAAGAAGGAAACTTCATCTTACATCCAAAAGCAAATGGCTATCAAATATGAGCAACTTAGCTCCAAAGTAATTAGCAAGGGCTTTTGCCAGCATCTCCTGATATATTTCTGACCCTGCAAACCATAAAAATTTGCAATTTCCCTCAAAATTACAAACACTAGTCACAATGACAGAATCCCGTGACATGAAGAGCAAAAGAGGGAGACTGGTGAAGAGAAGCAGTTCAAACGCCACATACCAGCAGGTCCAGAAAGTAAAATGCGTGGGTTGATAGTTGTGAGATCTGATGTGTATTTTGCATGTTCCTTGTGCTTCAAATGAATAAAGCAAGCTGCAACCAAGACATTTTTTGTGTTCTCACTGCAAAAATGGTATATATAAACAATTAACAGCACAGCTCTAAATCAATAACCCACCCTTATAGGAGCTACAAGAATAACTCCAACACACAATATGAAGTCAGTCAAGTCAGACTCATAAAGAATAGTCCCCATCATATTTCAAAAATAAAAGGTAATGAGTCCAGAAACCTCAACACATATCTCCAAAAGACTGCCATGTTTTATTTATACAATTGTATAATATCTAAGAAAAAATATTGCAAATAATCAAAAAGTATACCTTAAATAATAGGGGAAGTTGTCAAATGACACTTCTATGTCTTTTCCATCCAATATTGCATCGCAAACATCATCTCTGAACACCGCACAGCGCACAGTCATGCTCGGGGCTGATACTACCAGCGTATCCCTCGTCCCATTTCTTTCTTCCAATACCTGTTTAAAGATACTTTTGCTCAATTTCAGTTTACAACTAGATCGAGCTAAGATCCTGAAGAAAGGCCCTAGGAAATCAGTCATCCCAGAAAGTTTTACATTGCCTGCCTCCTTGCTAGCATCTGGATCGCATTCCATTGGATGATTCTTGTCACTTGCTCCAACGTCAGCTGCTTTGTCACTCTCTACATTTGGAGCTGAGTTGCCTTCCGGACCATCAAGCTCAATTTCTGTATTATCATGATGAGCAGAATGAGCAGAGACATCAGTGCCTTGGTGAGTTTTATTTGTATTCTGAGACACAGATTTCCATCTCGGGATATCTTGTCTGAAGTTTGAAAGAGAAGCCAAAATGGAAGCCCCAGCCACAGCTGAGGGGTCTCCCGTTCTCCTTTCAAGCTGCAGAAATTTCCCTACACCACCCTGAATTTCTGCACCCTTAACTGCAACGTCAGCATTTAGCTGCTGAAAGATCTAAGCCAAGACAATTCAAGGAAAACATTCATGCAGATACATTAAATCAACTTACACACAAGGAAATAATGGGGAAGTAGGACACAGACTCTATTGATCTAAAGGTGAAAATGGAGAGACAAAAGAATTGCAAAAATATAAAAGGATACATAAGAATGATTTCCCAGCAAACCAAAGACCACTTCATCACCCGAGTTAAGCATACAGTTGGTGTTCTTCTTGACAAGTGCCCCATTAACTAGCACGGATCCTTTGCTACCCGTACTCTCTAGCAAGGCTACAGCACACCCCTCACGCTGAATAGTTTCAGAAACAGCAAATCAAACCAAATTCATATCCTAAGTGTTCACATCAATAAAGTGTTCCAGGACTCTATGAAAGGTTATTTAGTGTAAAAATCTACCTGTGTATGCTTAATCTTGCATAGGTTGCCACTTATAGTCTGATCCTTCAGGGGGAAATTGCAATTTCTACTGGAACCAATAGTGAAGTTGGGTGTGCAAATGGAAACATTTGGGTTCTGCACCATATATATATATAGTTATAGTTATTCTGATTTTCTTTAAAAAAATTAACTGATAAAGTCCCCGTGCTCCATGAGTGAACACTCAAACGTGTTAAATGCCAAAATCATTTTTGCACCGTAGAAAGAAAAGGCGGCTAACTAAGCGGATGACTGCCTAATTATATTTCTCATTTCCATTCACTTCAGTTCAATGAACATGAATTACCAGGGCAGACTGCGACAGGAGCCTACACCAAGGCGCTGAGGTCTCAGAACTTGGACTTTGCTTCTGATAAATGTTCCAAGACGACAAAGAACCCCTTGGCTTGTCAACCACCAAAGTCGGCGAAGACCCTTAAAGGTAAAAGGAATTAAAGCGTTGAAATAAAAATATATTAAACTTATAACCAAAGTCAAGTGATAGGTTAATGGCAAATTAAAATTTCAAACAGCTAAAAATGTACCATCACCGATCGGCAACGCCACCGCGACAGCCGCCCAGCATCACCCTTGCCAGAAGTCAGACCATCACCAGTGCCATCTCCAGCGATCTGAGCATCGCATTCTCCAGGATCAGCCGCCGGCTCAGGGGTGCTCACTTCTTTAGAATTCTCCGCTGCCGGCTTCGGTTTCTCCGACGGACCACCATTTTCAGCCTAAAAATCCAAGAAAACCATAAACCCAAAACTTGAACAGCCGTTGAAAAACGAACAAAAAATGAAATCTTTGACGCTTCAACATTCGAAATCGTTGAAAACAAACTCAAAAGTGAAGCATTCCTATCCCAATTGATTTTATGAGACCTTTTGACGCTTCGGTGAGGGAGGATTATCATCCGAAGAAGAAGATCTTTTGGAATTGTTGCCAGAGAGAGATCCACTTCGTCTCGTTGAAACCATGCTTCTCCCCTTCTGGTTCCTTTGGTTTTCTCCTCTCTATATCGATGAGAGAAGCGAAGGGTGTGGGGGATATGAAATGATTTTAACAAATTTTATTAAATATATAAATATCTTTTTTTTTTAATTATCTCGCTTTTCTTCCGTTGTCTAGTTGGGGCACGATGGTTTGGTTTGGTGCTTATTGTTAATGGGCTGATAACATCCACATCACGCGTAGGTTAGAACTCATGTCTTTGATTGGTCCCCTTGGTGGCGTACTTTAGTGGTCTACTCTCTGTAGTGTTAATGTGTACCAGGGTGTGCCGAGTAGTTGTTTGCATCTTGGTTTTTTTTTTTTTTTGGGGGGGGGGAATAGTGGCTCTTTTCTATTCTCTCTTTCTCGTATTCATTGCTTGGAATTGTGTCATCTGGTAGTGGTGTGCTCAGTTGCCAGGCTGCTGTTTGGGCAGAGTTAAAAATTTGACTATTAAAAAGAGAACACTAAAATGTGAATAAAAATTAAAACACAACATATGAAATGATTAAGTAACTTATTTAGTTTCCTTAATCTCTCCGAAAAAAAAAATGTTGGATTTTATAATTAGGGACGAAAGGGTAGTTAAAGTACACATTCAATCGTCTAATTTTATACTCGGATAAAAAATCATTTTGGTTGTTTGAATTTTATAAAGTACATTTTCACTCTTTCAACTGTAATCCCCTTATTTTCAAATGATTTTTTTTTGTATGCCAATCATTCTTATTTGAGTAAACTATCCTAATTTCGATTTGTTTTGCCTTAATTGCAGCAAATCGTTAACCCGTTAAATATATTTAAATAAATTTTATTTATTTTTTATAAGAAAAAAATTATTTACTAATATATCCATTATACTAAATTCCTCATTTTAGCTAAAATTATTTTGTAACGTTTAAGATTTTTTTTTCAAATTTTAGTTGTTTGTTTTTCTATGTAAAAATTTGATAATTTCTATTAATGAATAAATAATTGACTAAATATGGTTATAAATGCTTTTAGCAAAAATTTGTGTTTAAAATTTATAATACTGTCGTTTATATTGTTTGATCAAAAAATATTCATTTGAAATAGGTTTTTTGCCATTCAAAGGAAACTTAAATAAATAAGTTTCAATAAATTTAATGAAAAATTAAAATTGTAAAATTGTTTTAATAAAATTTAAAACATGAAATAAATTTTAAGAATATAATATATGTATAAAAATTATCTGTTCATGAAAATAAAAATATTTAAATAATTTTTATTTTAAATATATGTATTTTGGTCAAAACAAAAATTTAAAAATCAAACTTAACAGTCCGCTGGCTAATGGTTTTTGTGTATAAAAATGAAATCTGAGATTTGTATAACAAACATTTTAATTACCTTTTTATATATGTTTTCAAAATAATTGAGAAATTTATGTAATTAAAGTAAAATAAAAAGGTGGCTAGTGTTTTTTGGGAAAATCATTTTCAGGGCCTTTTTTGGAAAAAAAATCTCAAAAATGCCCTCAGAATTCTGAAATCCCTTTCTGAGATTTTCAGAATCTAAGTGAGTTGTTAACGGGGCTAATATAGTTATTAACGGGGTACTGATATAGTTGTTAATGGGGCTGATTTAGTTATTAGAAAATTGTTGTTAATGGGGCTGATTTAATTGTTAATTAACAACTATATCAGCCTCGTTAACAACTCAAGCAAGATTCTGAAAATTCAAAAAGGGATTTCAGAATTCTGAGGGTCTTTTTTAGGATTTTTTTTCCAAAAAGGGCCCTGAAAATAATTTTCCCGTGTTTTCTTATTTTAAGACATTAAACTTCATAGGTGAGTTTTTAAAATTCTAATTTAACCTTTTTTTCAATAAAAACAAAAATATGGTGATTAAATAACTAGAAATAAATTTTATATAATTAGAGAGCTGAAATAAAATATTTTGTGAAATTACCTTACCAAATGTACACTTTTACCTACTGGAATAAAAAATCAAATAGTATTTGGGATTGGGGTTCGGATAACTACTAACATGCTTGTTTTAAGAATAATTGTAACTTCATGGCTTATCCATCTGATAATTCCTTCATCTCTTTTTTAAATATAAGAGTTAGACAACTCATTTGTACATATTAAAAATTTAGTTAAGTTATTTATTTATAAAAAAATATGTGTTGGTTTCCTAAAATAACTGTGTAATCGTTTGCATAGATGCTACTCTTTTGGTAGAAAACTCTTTTAATTTATATAATTGATAGCAATATTTTTTAAAAAAAATTAAAAATTTGAAATTTTGCATTAAGGCAAAAAATAAATATTGTATTTTTATTAGCTTGTATATTTAAGAGTTAAGACTCTGGAGATTATTTTGAAATTTTTACTAACTAATGTCTGCCCATGAGATCCCTCAAGGCCATATATATTTACCAAGGTTTTGAAACCCGGACCGGTCACTGAACCGGTCGGGGTACTGGGTTAAGGGTTAGTAGGTCAGACCGGAGTCAACCCGAGCCTAGAATAGGTGAGGTATAAAAAATTAGAAAATAATTAATTTCTTATCATACCAACCTAAATTTGACATACTATATATCATTTCAATATTTTGGATCAGTAGCAAAATAATCATATACTCCAATACTTGTGACATATTCAGATATTCTTAACAATTTTCTTTACGACTTATATTTGACATCCACTAAGCAGAGCCAACCGAAAACAGAGAAACCACCATAGCTTCAGGAAAACCAAAAAACGAATCAAAATCAAATCCATATGACATCCAAGAGTGAAAAAAAAAGGGGGAAAAAAGTGAGGGAGAAATTTTTAAAAAAAAAAAAAAAGATTAAAGGAGATTTTTTTTTTTAATAAAAAAAAGGTATGACCCAGTGACCCGTCTGGGTCACCCCGGGTTCATCGGTTTTACCCTAAACCGGACCGGTTTCATCTGAACCGGCCGGTCCGGTCCGGTTTCATAAACCATGATATTTACTTACTCCCAGGTTCCTCTTTTTCCCATCTTCCTTTTATTCAGTGCACAATATTACCGAGTCTCCTGTCCAATATCGATTCTCGGGTGAGATATTTTCATTTTTCACCCCCATTTTTACCTTGTCATAAAAAACCCCCCGTTTTTTCAAAATGATCTTGACCATCGAGGGAACACCGATATGAACCGCGATCACGTTACACAACAAATACACCAAACAAATGAAGAGAAGAGAACTCTATTGAGGGAACATTTAAGAGGGAGGATTGTGTGCGTTATTCAGATTATCTACTCCGTCAATCCTATGTCCTATATAGAGTACGTATAATCACATAGGAATATATGTAACTTTTAAACGTATGAGTACATAAGAATAGACACAGTGATGGAGCCACATTGGTGCAAGTGTGTACAAGTGCACACACAAACTGATATGTTTTTTTTAATAAATGAAAACAAATTGTGTGCAGTCAGAATTTAAAAATTTGTGTGCTCATCAGTTATAATTGACACTTTTAAAGGTTGCAAAACATCACAAAAAGATTCAAGAATTTTTTGACATGATTCAAAATATGGCTACCATTGTGGGAGGTTTATACAAGCAGAAGGAAATTCTTCAAATAAATCAATATGAGCTAATAGTTGAAAAAATTGCTCGCGGTGAAATACCAACGGGAAAATGTTTAAATCAAGAGACAACCTTAAAGCGACCTAGAGACACTCGTTGGGGTTCCCATTTTGGTACGGTTCGAAGTGTTCTAATATGACTCTTGATTATTATTTTTCTATGTTAAGTTGAAGTTTTTTTTTTCTTTTTTTGTCTATATTCTTTTGTTTTTTAATGGATTTAAAACTTTCTTTTAAAAAAAAATCCCCCACACTAATTATGCAGACACAAACACAAAATCTTGGCTCCGCCACTAAATATACATAACTAATAAATCGTAAAGGGATATTTATCTTTATAAACCCGCGTGTCTCCATGATAACCCCTCTTGAATCGGGCTTGGGCCATAATCCACCAAGGGTGTACTAGTATATTCCAACATCTCCCACCCACACTTGGTAGATGTTGTGGGTCAAGTCTCTTTCTCTTACTTTTTTCATATTGGGTGTTTTGCCTTGACCGCGTGGGCATGACGTCTCTATTTGGGCACTTTGTACTAGAAATCCCTTTTTATAGTGATCAGAACAAGACAACCCTGCAATGCATCTTGATATTGATATAATGCTCGGATGTCCTACATTTACCAATATATACTTCTCTCGTGGCCAATCTAATCCCTCTTGAGTTAGTATAAAACTTGTACTGCCTTTCTCATATGCATAGTGTCTACACTTGTGAAATCACAAAATAATATCATAAGGGACCGGTCTCAGACACCAGCATAGATGTGTATATTTCAGGTAATAATCTTCCTTTTGCATATATATCATTTTGATATGAATCAACCACTTTCCTAACATAATGTATAGACATATATGTATATGGATATACATATATATATACATGGGCGGACCCAAGTTATGTAAATGGGGGCAAGTGCCCCCCCTGAATTTAAGATTTTCTTTTAAAAAATAAATAAATAAATACATATTTGAATAATTTCCCACACTTAAATTAAATATCCACCCTTAATACATCAAGATTGCACTTTGTAATCAGATGTGGATGAATGGTTGAATGATTGTTTAATGTCTTATATTGAAAAATATGTATTTGATAGTATTGATAATAAGACAATTATGATGGAATTCCAAAAAATAAGGCTTAGAATGATGACATTGTAATTATTTTTATTGTAATAACTTTTGTTATTAAAATATATGTACTTAAACTTATTGAGTGTCCACCCTTCATTGTAATTTATGTTGCATTTCTAACAGCACTTAGCCTTGCTTTTCTAAATGACAGGTTTGTAAAATAATTGTCTCTCTTATTATATCATAAGTGTTTGTAGCATCCCAAATTTTGGCTTTTGGGAATTAAAATATGATATGGGATTGATTATGGAAAATTAAGCCTCAATTATTTTAAAAAGTAATTATTGGAATTTAAAGTATATTTTCCTGTAAATTAAGGATAAATAGTTGGAAATAATTTTTGTCCAGAATATTTTGGAGATGATATTTTATGGCCAAAATAAATTAATTGAGGAAAGAATAAAGTCAAAAAATATATATATATTTGGAAGGGATATTTTATGGCCTAAAATAATTATGAAAATAATTAATTGGATTTAAGACATATTTTCCCATAAATTTAAGGACAAATAACTAAAGAACAATTTTTGGCATAAATATTTTAGAGATCATATTTTAAGGCCAAAAGAAATTTAATTGAGAAAAGAAATCCCTAAATGGAATTAAGGATTAAATTTAGATACATATCCAATACTTATAAATATGAGTCTTGGAAGAGATCAAGTGGGATAATTTGTTTTAGTAATCCCACAATATACGGAGAACCAATTCTTCATTTCTCATTCATATTCATTATTGGACTAAGCAGCCCATACGTGCCAACCAAGTCCAACCCAATACCCATTTGGACCAAAACCAATTACCCATATACCATTCCATTCGAACTCCCTTTTTGACCTACACAGTACCTGCTTCTTTTTTCATTCCATCAGAACACGAAAACACGGTGAACAGGGTCGCAGCATCGTTTACGGGAAGGAGAAGCAGCAACTCAACTCCATGCTTCTCACGTCACAGCAGCACAACTCCATACCTCTTGAGCCAAACAAAATGATAACGTGCTCTCCTTTGTGTAATTAAGTGGACCAGCGTTCCCTCTCTCGGACTGGACCCTTAATTCTCCTATTTAATCACCACTCACTTTGCTTCAACCAAAGCTGAGACTAAGAAATAAAGGGTGAGAGATGAAAAGAGAGAGAGAACGAGAAGGGTGAGAGAGAGAGAGAGAGAGCAAGAGTGAGAGGATCCAACCAGTTTCTACTCTGTTTCAAATAAGCAAAACAGAGGCGATAGGAACCAGTGAAAACTGTTAGGAAATAAATCAGTATAAATATATTATAATTAATTAGTATCGCATATAATAAGGGATTATATGAATTATGAGTGATTAGGGAATCAATCATCATAATGAGTTATTACTCTCTTATCTTCTCTCTTATGTATAAATACCCTATTGAGCATATGAATAAACACATTGATTTGAAAGTTTATTTTCCTTCTTTATCCTTTTCTCTAGCAAACTACGTAGTATCGAGGGGTCGATTCTTGGCCAATTTGAGTTTTGTAGTGGCCGCACACATCATTTTGTCTGATGTGCCGTACCTCCTATCTTTGGTGTGTGTGTTCGTGTCATTTCAGTTTCTGTCCATTTTTTGGTTATCCTTTGGTGGTGCTCCTTCTTTTCCGTTTGTGTCGATTTGCTGTCTTTTTGGTACTGTTCCGTCTGTTGTTTTGTGAACAGTGAACCATATCATCACTGTTCACAGGGGGAGAGAGAAAATGTGTATCTTGTTGTATGATTGTCATTTGGTTGTTATGACCATTTTCTGGTCGTGCTTCATTCTCCGACGTCGAGCCTTCATTCTCGGTATGTATAGGCCGGATCTTTGCTTCGAAGGTTGCGTTGTGAGACTGAGTTTCACTATTTCAGCACAGTCGGCATTTTGTTTCGTGCATGTTCACTTGTCTCTGTATATATATATATATACACACATACCCACACATACATATATGTATGTGTACCCATTCCAGGAAAAAACTTTAAACACAACATGATTTCAAAAACATGAGTATGTAGAGAAACAAACTATCCATGCGTATAAGCAATATGAATAATAATATAACGCACACCACATGGCTGAAGAGAAGTAACATGTGTAAATATTTGTTTCATGTAACAATACTACAAACGTTATATGAAAAACAGTTTGCTCTAAAAATACTATTTTAAAGGCCTCAAGAAAACCAAGATCTGAGACCATGTAAAATTTTTGGGCAAACCTAGAATCCGACCGACTCGTTGAAGTATTCACACGAAACTGGAGCATCAATGAAGACCCCATTCACATTACACAGCAAATACAACAAAGATATGAGAGAGGAGAATTTTACTAAGAGAGCCTTTAAGAGAGAGGATTGTGTGTGTTATTTAGAATATCTACTCCATCAATCCCATGACCTATATATGGTGTATGTATAGTCACATAGAAATGGATGTAATTCTTAAGCGTACGAGTATATGAGAATAGACATAACTATTAAATTGTAAAGGATATTTCTCTTTATGAACATGTGTCTCTTCGTGATAACCCCTCTTAAATCGGGCTTGGGTCCTAATCCACAAATGGTGAACTAGTATATTCCAACAAATTCAGTAAGCTATGAATAGAGATGCATAGGTTGGAAACCCTCTTTAAAGAAAAGAAAAAATATGCATGTCATGCAATTTTTTTTGTTTATCTCAGACAAATTTATACTTTTCATTAATTTAAGCATGGATTAAATACATGAGAGCATTTATAAATTAAGGGTTAATATCATTGGTAAACCTTATAGCTCAATCAAATGTTATATTTGATCCCTGTATTTACAAATGGTTGGTTTTGCTTTTGGTCTATACAGTTTCATAAAATTTTGGTACGAGTTTAACAAATACTCCCTTCGGTCTTATTTATGAGAGTTCAATAACCAAATTACGTGATTTAAGAAAGTGATTAAAATTGGTTAAAAATAATCAGTATGTTTGAAATAAACTTTTTTTCAAGTATGCTCTTATTTATAAGAGGGCAAGTAAGAGAGAGAAATAGAGTAAATATAAGTATCAACAATATTTTAATTAATGCAATATATATAATTAACGAGGGAGAAAAATGGGGAAAAAAATTAAATGTTCTAACAACTTGTGTCAATTCTTATAAAAAAGACTAATGCAATTCAAATTTTGAGCTCAAAAGGACCGGAGGGAGTAGTTCCTATATTTTAACCATATATTTGGATTGAAGAAAAAAATTAGGGGGGAATACAACTAGGAGGGAAAAACTCTTAAAAATAATAATTTACCGTTTTTGGAAGTTTTCTTTCCTAATATCCCTTTCCCCTATTTCCACCTCACTTTTCTTTCAATCCAAACATAGCATTAACGACTTTTGATTTTGGTTTTTACATCTAAACTCAAATCAAGTCCTTATGAAATTAAAGAGACCAAAATCTAAATTTGATCAAACTATTTGGACTAATAATTATATTAACATTATCATTAAACATTTTAATCTTAATTGACTTGCAAAACACATGAATTATATTCATTTCACCCTACAATACTTAAATTAGATAAATGGGCAGTACTAGACACTAAATGTACCATCCTAAAATTGTTCATAGAACTCTACTAGTAAATAGAATTTAACTTGATCATGCTTCAATATGTTCTTGTTAAGAAATTAATTTCACTTATTCATAGGACAATGCCACTTGTTTATAGAAGTATTCTACTTGTGTATGGCGTGATCATCACTTGCCAATCAAGCTGTTTCTCATTTGATTTTGGTTGTTGATAACAAATAGGCATCCTTAACACATCCTTTATTGAATTTAGAGGGATAAAGTATATTCAATTCATATGTACATCAAAGAGAGTATATATGGGCCTTTATATAGGAAAACCTATAGCTAACCCTAGAATCCAATCCAATCTAATCAATCAAAAAAAATCAAATCAAGATAATTGAGATATAATATCCTAAGATATGATATATCCATATCTAATCTTAAGATATATAAATATCAAACTTAATAATAAGATAATGATTAATTTAAATAATCCATAATATTCTAACACTCCCCCTTAAGCTGGAGAGTATAAGTCGATCATTCTCAGCTTGGCTTGAAATCCTTCAAACTTCGATTCCCTTTACGTCTCGTCTCTTTCTACGGCGCTTGGATCAACAGCGGCCATGACGGAGCAAGAGAATGGTATGTATCACCTCTAGCTCGTTCAAATCAAGCTCACGGTTCCTCACATCTAGCTCTTTCAAATGAAGCTCATAGTGGTCTCTCTCCTTACCTCTAGCTTGTCCCTCCTTTCATTTTTGGGATGGCTCTGATCTAGTATTGGGCTTGTACTTATTTGTTGAGTCTCAGAGGCCCTTTATTTTTGCATGGGCTTGTACTTCCTTTTTTTTAGTCTCAGAGGCCTACTATTTTTGCTTGGGCTTGTATTTCTTTTTAAGTCTCAGAGGCCCGTTATTTTTGCTTGGGCTTGTACTTCTTTTTGAGTCTCAGAGGCCCCATATTTTTGCTGGGGCTTATACTCCTTTTTGAGTCTCAAAGGCCCCATATTTTTGTTTGAGCTTGTATTCCTTTTTGAGTCTCAGAGGCCCCATTATTTCTTCGAAAGAGTCATTCAGGGGGGAGAACAAAAGGATCCATGATTCTTGTCATAAAAGGTGGACGGAGGTCATTGTTCACAATGGTGTGTGGGTGTCAAGCGCCGGGAAGGTGGTGGCGCGTGGTGGTCACGCGCTGGTCAGATCGCCGTCGTGTTACAGGGTTATGTCGATTAGCACACGTTGATTCTATTTATGGTGGTGGTGTAGCTCCACGCGCCTTCCTCAGGTACATTTGGAAGTCACGGTCTTACTTAGTCACTGTGCTCTCAGTCACTCTCTCTCGCTCATGTTTCCCTCTATCTGTGATCTGGGCCTTCCTCTTCGTCACTATGATTTTCGAAACAATAGATACAGTGGGATGGTCACTGTTTTGACAATCACAGTAATCGGACTCACTGTGTCGGACAGAAGAGAGTCACCATCACCTCTATGCCTTTAAATAAAATGTCTAGCTTTGATACCATGTTGAATTTAGAGGGATAAAACATACTCAATTCATCTATAAATCAAAGAGAGTACATATGGGCCTTTATATAGGCAAACCTAGAGCTAACCCTAGAATCCAATTTAATATAATCAATAAAAAATAAATCAAATCAAAATAATTTAGATATAATAACCGAAGATATAATATATCCATATATAATCTTAAGATATAATAAATGTCAATCTTATTAATAAGATAATGATTAATTTAAATAATCCATAATATTCTTACATTTTTCTTGGTAGATTATGCTGGGATCCAATGTCAGAATTTAACACAATAGCTAGGTTGTCCGGTGATTGAGACATAAGATGAAAACCACATGCAACCTTTAGACCATGTTTCGCTAGATTATCTGCTGTTGAGTTATTCGAGACTCTTGAGCTAAGTGCCGTTGAGTTTGACACAAGTTTTCTACTAAAGTTTGAGCACTATGAAAAAGGAGCTATTCTAGACTTCCTTATTCTTGAACAATAACATATTCTGTCGATGCCATAGAGCCAAACATACAACTGTAGAGAGTGCATTCCAGTTATTTCTAGACGCTATCTTACCCTTGATATTCCATCTTATCCATACGTGTAGGCTTAACAAAAAAAACTTCTGCCACTTCTTGGGAGCAACAATGTCGCCAAACTTGCCTCACTCTGGGACAGTCACGAGGTACATGTTCAACACCCGTAGGCTCATTATTACACATAGGGTAGGTATCATCATCAGTTAAATGTTATTTTTTTCATGCAACATTAGTGAGTAGTTGCATTCGTGTTGCAAGCCATAAGCACTGCTACAGACAACGCTTTTAACGTATGGTTTTTTGGCCTTTTAACGTCTAAAAATAGGGGGATGCCTATGCCAGGGACGTAGTAAAGTCACTATAAGATTTTTTTTTTTAAAAAAATACAATGTCCCTTTTTAAAAGGGACGATGTAAGGTATTTTTTTTATATAAAAAATTCTCACATCCTTAGCACGATTCTTCGTCGTTGTGCGTGAATTGATGCTCCACCTCAACTCAAGCGCCTCTTCCTTCTGATAGTGTTGCCGAGAGATTCGAAGTATAAGAATGAAGGAAGAGAAGAGTCGTAGCGGGAACGAGAGGAATCAAAGAAGGAATCGCAGATATACGACTAAGACCAGATCTGCGGCGCCCGACAAGCCTCTATGAGGTGCTTTGAGTAAGCCAGAATGCTCTACCTAGAGAGAAAGCATTGTAGCAATTGGAGGAGGCGATGTCGGCAAGGCTGTTCACTCAAGCTTCTCACAAGACATTGGCTCTAAATTTGAAGATGGTGTAGACGAAGAGCAAAACTGGATTTGTTTCTATTGGCAAGGCTATTCGCTCAGGCTTCTCGCGGGGCAAGGCTGTTTGCTCAGGCTTCTTAGCATGACAAGGATGAAGTAGAAGCAGAGAAGTGCCTTGGGTCCAACTGTGGAACTAAACGTGACCACACACAGAAAGTTGGTTAAGCATGGACATTCAGGCAACGGGGTTGCTAACTATTATAAAATCATAATTCTGTAATGAGAAAGAAGAGGGAAAGAGAGGGAAGAAATCAGAATTCAAGGGTTAAAGAAGAAGACAGAGAGATCTAGAGAGAAACAGAACCGAGAGAGAGAGAGAGAGAGACAAAGAGAAAACTATAATTCCATCATCAATCATAATCTGCATTACAATAGGGATTAGACCCTTATTTATAGGCTAAAGTGACTTAATAACCATAGGCTAAACTAACTAACTAACCCTTCTAACTAATTCTACTGGCACCTCGTGATACTTAGATGAAACTCTGTACATCACAATTGTTAGAAATGGTTACATAAGTTGACTTCACAGTGAATATACCACTACGTTCCCACTTCCACGGCACCGATGGCCCATCATTAGTTAGCTCATTCCCATGGGGGCAGCTATGGTCCACTGCAGTGGACCATTCACTGCCCCCTATAGGGAGAGGGGAGTCTTTGCCAAAAAATAATAATAAAAAAAGGCAGGGGTTCACTGTCTTTGGGGGGCAGTGAACGGTCCACTGCAGTGGACCGAAGCCCCCCATTCCCATCGACCACTTTATCCCATGTAGCCTTAATTCTCGCCTAGACATTAGATCCTTTTCGATTCATGTTAATTGCTGGCATAAGGTCTTCCCCGCTTCTATATTTATCTCGCACAACCTTCACCTAAAGATCATCTCGGCATTTCATTAGCTTCCAACCTAGTTTTATCAATATGGAATGGTTCTGAAGCTTTGCATGTCTAAGCCCTAGTCCTCCTCTCTTTTTTGGCTTGCATACTGCGTCCCGTGAAACCAAAGACATCTTCTTAAAAGAGTTATTTTTGTCTTTTTACTTGACAAATTAATTTCACTGTAGGCTTATTGGACTGTAGTGAAATTTCAAATTTCTTTGGGCTCTAATAAGAAATAATTTGCTATAATGGTCCTCATCTTAAATTTTACCAAAATTATTTAGGAAAACGAGGAATTGGATTTTTTTTTGGGTATCCCATCCAATCCACCGAAACCTTCGATTCCCATTAATCTAGAATTGGAATTTACCAATTACCATCGGCAATCAAAATGTTTTTTTTTATTATATAAAAATGTTAGAAAAGAGGTTAGGCTCACCCACACTCCCAGGACAGGGCACTTGGAGCCCGGTCCGTAGGGTATATTATGTTAAAGAGTACACATGTCTCCATCTTTTCCTAGTGTTTCCACCTAGGCACCCAGATGAGGATCTCCCAAAGACTCGACCAAATCCAGGATCGAACCCTTTCCCTTTAGGTGAGAAAGTCCGACCCCTTCACTAGTTGAACCAAAGACAAGGGGTAACTGTTTTTATTTGGATCATGAATTTAGGGCCACAAATATCCGGTTCTTAGGCATCGAACCCAAACCGAGGCCCAAATTACCCGGTTCAGTATAAAACCCATCCCCCCAGTTCGCACTTCCTTTCTCTGCCCTAGTCGTCCCCTCAGCCTCTGAGAGCAAGGTGCATAGGGATCCCCCGCCTCCATTCACCGTAAGTTGCTCTTCCCACAACGTCTCATTTTAGGGTTTCCAAACTATTTACTGGGATCTAGTTACAAATGCAATCTCTGCGAATTTTTGTTCTTATTTACTTATTTTCTGATCACGGATAAATCATAAAAGTAGTAAGTAAGATATTTCTCCTTGGTTCTGTTTTTTTGGCCCGATTTTCTATAAATTGTTTCCTTTACTTGGGAAAAATCTCAAATTCGCCTCTCTGTACAATGAGATTATAGTTATATCAAACGCTTCATGGAGCTCTTTATATGCATATTGTAGAAGCAAAGGAATTATATACATCAGAAATGGCAGTTACTTTGGCTAATGTTAACTCTGCTTCTGGCTTGAAAAAGCTTGACGAATACCTTCTCACCCGTAGTTATATAACTGGGTAAGTCGCTATTTTTATTGATTTTTTTTGTTCCTATTTTATTCCTTCCCTCTCTGTTTCGAGGCGGCGCTAATTTACTCTCTCTCTTTCTTCAGGTATCAAGCTTCAAAGGACGATATTACAGTATATACAGCCTTGTCTCAGGCGCCATCGGCTGAGTATGTGAACGCTTCCCGTTGGTACAAGCACATCGATGCTCTTTTGAGAATCTCGTAAGTTCAAATCCCATGCCTGATCAATGAAATTCATTTACTCTGTCATTTATATGTGATTATCTGACGGCCCATGGCACGTTTCAATGTCTGAGTTTGCGATGTCTTAGAATGATAGTTAACTTCACTAGTATCCTGCTTCTTATTTGATCTGTTCTTCATCTTTGACATGCAGTGGTGTATCTGGTGATGGATCTGGAGTCAAAGTGGAGGGATCTCTTCCTGTAGAAGACGAGACCATTGCCACTCCTCCACCTGCTGACACTAAGGCAAGTATTATCTTTAATTTTATTCAGGTTTCAAATTATTCATTAACTGGGTTCTCAAATGAATAAATATGATATGATTTGATTTGAAACTTGTTTTCAAAATTTGAATTTGTATATTCATTTACTTTTCTTCTTTTTGAAGAACTCCTTCTATAGACTGACTGCTTGTAATATGTTATTCAGGCCACATCCGCTGATGATGACGATGATGATGTGGATTTGTTTGGTGAAGAGACAGAAGAAGAGAAGAAGGCTGCTGAAGAACGGGCAGCTGCTGTGAAGGCATCTTCAAAGAAGAAAGAATGTATGTTCTTACTGATTTTAGTTTAACTTCCTCTAGGTCCTGACATTTTCTTCGAACACCTATTTTTATGAGTAATGACTTTTTGCTGATTGGATTATCAGCTGGGAAGTCATCTGTTTTGCTGGATGTGAAGCCCTGGGATGATGAGACAGACATGAAGAAGCTCGAGGAAGCAGTGAGAGGGGTTCAGATGGAAGGATTGCTTTGGGGCGCTTGTAAGTTAATTTTTTCTTGCGTTTGATAAATATATCATCCGTTATGCTTTACTTGGATAACCTGCATTCATCATGGACCATGCCATTTGCAACTAACATTATCGATCCACAGCCAAACTTGCCCCTGTTGGGTATGGCATTAAGAAGTTGCAAATTATGCTTACTATTGTGGATGACCTGGTTTCTGTTGACAATCTCATTGAGGAACATCTCATGAGCGAGCCAATTAATGAATATGTCCAGAGCTGTGACATTGTGGCCTTCAACAAAATATGTAAGTAGGCTAAAGCCTTTTTTGTTTAATATTGACAGATTCCTGAATATTGAATTTATTTAGTGCGTGTCCATGCAATTTATGACCTATGATTGATATTTGGTTCTAATTCTGTATCGTAACTTCTGTTGCAGAATCTGGGATTTGGTAGACTTGGATGGTCCTGCCAATGCCTGAGAAGTTTCCAGTGTTGAGATATCTCTAGTGCCTTTTTCGTATTATGAGATGTTTTTGTTTTAAGAAGTTCTCCTGTAGTGTTATGTTTCGTTAATTATTGTCTTAGTTGTTGCTTATGATTTGCATGTATTGGGCATATGTTTTCATTTATTGTTCGAAGTATTCAACTTTTTGAGGGGGGCACCAAATAATGTCAGTCTTTTTGAGCGAAAATCAATCTGGGGCATTAATGTTCCTATTATTTGAAATTGAATTTTCAAATAATGGTGCGAAAATATATTCCTATATTTGCAGATGTTGATAGAGATTTTAGTTTTTATTTCTTACAACCAGAAATAGAATTCTTAGATTTTCAGTAACGCATTTAATTTAATATTGCGGGGGACGATGAGGAACAATTTATTTGAATAACGAGTTCAGAACCCCGCGTATCACGGTTTAGTTGAAACTCACATTCACTTTAGTAATTAAATAGAATAATATCTATTACTCCCTCCTGTCCTAATTATATCTTAATTATAAGAGCTATTTAAAGCTTTTTTGGAGAGATTAAGAAAGTTAATTAAATTAGTTAAGAGTATTTTTATTTTTATTTTTTTCTTCAAATTAGTTAACACCAATAAATTAATATATAATATAAGAAAACACATATGAAATGATTAATGATTAAGTAACTTATTTAGCTTCTTTAATCTCTCCAAAAAAAAGTTAACTAGCTCTTATAATTAGGATCGAAGGTAATATCTGTAGGTAATATCTGTTATATAATGAGGGATAGTAGGTAAGGTTGGATATGTGATGAGTAAGTGGGGATTTTGTAGTAGGTGGTTGAATGAGAAGTTGAATGTTCCGAGTGATATTTCGAAACTTTGAGATCCTGGGTTGTTTTCGGACCTGGCTTTTCTTCCGTCCGCTGCCATGCCATGCTTTTTTCAAAACGACACTGGGTGGTGTTTAATATTTTGAAGTATTTTTTCAGAAGCATCTGATATCTCAAAATATTTTTTTAAGTACTATACAATATCATAAAATAATTTTTCATGCTTTTAACCCTTTTAAAATATTTTTTCAGTTGTACCCAGAGTCTTAGCAGACTAACTACAATTTCACTCTTAATGTATTTTTTCAGATCCAACAATTACTTTAAAAGATTGAGTGCTTGGTCCTAAGTTTTGGGTGCTTGACTGCTTGTTGCTACTAAGAAAAATATATTAATGGTATCTGCTAAGACACTGGTACAACTGAAAAAATATTTTAAAGCATAAAAAACTATTTTAGGATACTATATGCTAATTAAAAATATTTTAAGATACTAGATGCTTCTGAAAAAAATACTTCGAAATACTAAATACTATCTTCTTTTGGGAAAAAATAAATAATAATATCCCATCATTTTACACCCCAAAACGGTGTCCTTTTGACAAAGGGATGGTAGCGGACTGAAGTTGCAGCAGAGAGAAGCCTGGTCTATTGTTTTCCTATTTTAGAGTCGGTTTGGATTAATTTCTGAAGAATTTTTTCTGGAGAAAAAATGGTAAAAATGATTTTTCATAATAGATTTTGAAAAGAATAAATTATGTGGAAAAAAATGAATTTGATAAAATGATAGTGTTTAGATATTATTATTAGAATAACTTTTTCATAATCAAATTTATTAAAAAGGACATTAGCTTTGATATAAAGCATAAGGTTATATTTTTAACTTTAAATTTCTTAATAAATACAAAAAATTACATAAATTTATGTAAAAAATTAAAATTATAGCATTAGTGAAATATGTAACATAATAAAAAATAAATCAAACATATATGTATTAATAAATTATATAAACAAAAATATTTTATAAATAATAATTATGTAAAATAATATCTTTTAGATGGACATACAAAATTTATTCGATAGTTAAATTAAATATTGGGTGGCTAAAAAATGGAACCTTAAACATATAAAAGTCATGTTTTGTTTTAAAACTTACAAAATTTACCTAAGGTCTTTATAAACATTGTGTTTTTCCTAATACAAATTTATACATAACATTATTCCATTTTTTAAATTTTTTTCCTTTCCATGTAATTCTCTCTCCAGCCTTTTTCCCCCTATTTTTCTCTCCCCTTTTAACTTTTCTATCTCTCCAGCTTTCTTTCTATTTTTTTTAATGTTTTCTTCTCCTTCCCCGAGGTGCAGCAGCACGACTTTGAAGGTGAAAAGCTGAAAATCTCAACTTCTCAAAACATTTTTAGCTTTTTGTCTTTTATTTGGTAAATATTTTCAAAAGCACTTTTTTGAAAATTGTCAAATAAACTTAGTAGTCCGTCCAAGGGGTTATCTCCCCCAAGAAAATTTTAACTTAGGCTCCGTTTGATTTGAGGTGAGTCCCTAGTATGAAAGAACATATATAACCCTGATTTACTTTGTTTTTCGCACAAATATTTAAAATCAGAGTTATATATGTCATTTTATACTAGGAATGGAGCTCCCCTCACCTCAAACCAAACGAAGCCTTAATGAATTCCTTGCCCTTCCTATTTCATATTTGGCACAATTCTAAGATTTGGGTATGTCATTCGTGCGGTCAGCTGATTATGTTTTTGGATTAGAAAGTTGATTTTTTTTTTTTTTTTTTTGGTGGTCTGTCATTTCTAAATGTGAATTGCAACGCCATTATTGCTAGAGGGAGGAACACCACCAGAAATACAATGTGGTAAATAATTCATTCCCAATGCTACAGTGCAAGTGCCACTGTAAACCAATCAATGCAAAAGGGGACTATAATAGAGTTGTTTTAGAGTACTACTAGTTGAACAAATTTTTAAGTGTTAATATAATATTTAGTCCCTCAAGTTTCCTTTTATTTTAGTTTTAGTTCCTCAAATTTCATTTTATTTAAAATATTGATCTCTACAACTCAATAAATATATGGACCATTTTGTCTCTAGAGGGACAAAAAATAATGGTTTGAAACCTAAAGAACCAAAACCAAAATATGGGCAAACTTAAACATGAAGCTACCCATGCCAATAGGATTTATTGCCAATAGACTTGAAAATGACGAGAAAGACACATCCAATGAACTTTAAGCGCAGGAAGCTCCCATGAGAAAGTGTCATTATGGATTTGTGATATCAAGCCAACATTGTGAAAACTTTATTCCCCAAATATGCACTGCCCTCAAATGAGACTTAGCCATAATCAGAGACCTTTCCAATTTATATCTATATATTATATGCTAATTTGCCTTTAGTGGGCAAATATTTATACATATTCGTACTAACACCGTTACGTTTTGTTTTTAAGTAACACCGTTGATTGATTCCCATACTTAAAAAAAAAAAAAAAAAAAAAAACGGTCACAATTTCGTTTAGTGACACCATTTTGTTTTTACATTCCTTGGTATTTTTTTACATTAAGGGGCAGGCTTATAGCTTGAAATGACTACACGCGTGATGATTCAAGTGTGAAGAATATGCATCCTGAGTGTGGTCAGGTAACACGACCATCTCATCATAGTTGGAGTGAGCATCAATTATTTTTTTAAAAAAACGACATTCCTTAATAATTGAATTTTGTTTTATCTCCATAAATCGGTTATTACTAAAGGGCGAGGACGGCAATTAGAGTAGAAGTTTCCCTTGTATTGGACGTATGATCACCACAAGGTGGCTTCGCCTCATACCAAGTTGAACGGCAGACGTCTTCCGCCAGATGAGGTTGTTTTTGTAGATCGGTTGGTGTCATATTTTACTACATCTGACATGGACGCGCGCTTACTTTATTCGGTCCGCCCAAGTCGGGATATGTAATCTGTATGGGCTTTTGTATATACCCTGCTTTAACCTTTTCCTTTCCTAATGTATACGATAACATAACTAATCATCGTCCTTATCTTTTATTGTAGCTCAAGATATGGAGCTCTACCTCGCTATCTCACTCATTCGAAGCAAGGTCGAAAAGAGGTCTACCGAGGTCGCGCAAGTCCAAAACTATAGCGGATGCCCTGGCAAAGAAACGAAATCGCAAAGAGAGCCCTTTGGAATCGAGGATATCCCCTTTAGGTCCTCGGCGGTTCTTGCCTTGATGGGCGGATTAACTCCGCCTCCTAGCTAAGATTATGTTTGCGTTTCTCTTTTCCGATCCTACCGCCACCTCTCCTCCGCGTCCGAACCGCCCGTGGTCTTCTTGGAGTAAGGGCGGACCGAAGCGCGGTTTCTCACTCCTCCCCGCCGCGTTATACGGATGCCGTGGCTCTTTTCGATATTGATGAGGGGCGGGATTGTGGGGATATCCGAAGGCTGAAATCCGCCGGGTGGCGAGGCGTTTGAAATAGTCAAAAGGAATTATGTTAACCGGTCTTAGCTGCGAACAAGGTTCGGAGAGGGATAAGCATTGCATCGGTGCCCGAAGAAGGCCGTAGGGGGAGGCTCTGAGGCCCGCCGAAGCCTCGAAAAAGAAGGCCGGGAGGACGCTCCGCTCGAGATAGAGGCCGAGGAAGAGCAAGCTCTCTGCGAGGAGCTCAACATGACCCGAAGGCCTTGACCGAGCTAACGAAGAGCCGGTCGGGTTACAAAAGCCCACGCGCGGGACATCGACTCGGCCGGGTGGTGGAATCGCGGCGTGGGACTTAGCGAGGGGTGGGCGAGACCGGGGGGCGCCCTAGCGGAGTCTCGCAGCTTACGGCCGACCGCTCCGATACGGTTCGGGGAGACGACGGAGATGCTCAAAATGGCCCCGGCTCGTATCCGCCACTTAAACCCTAATGTCTCGGGCCGCACATTGAGGGGGTTTTCACCATCTCGGCATATGTCCGGGTGGCGATAAGCTTGTTCCCCTCCCCGCTTCTCCGTAGGTGACTTGGGCGTCCGCAACTTGACGACGGCGATCAAGTGGGTGATGGGGAGGAGCACGTCTCGGCCAACGTCCCTACCGGAGGCCTTCCATCCCCCGATTTCGTATGCTTAGTTTTTTGCTTTGTTTATCTTCTTTGGGCATTAATGCCCTTTGTTTGTAATTACTGACGTTGCGCTATGGTTCGGCCAGTTTATATAAATTAACTTGTTCTCATAGGATTGAGCCTTTGTATAAATGCTAACCTTGTTTGACGCGGGGGTCGTTTATGCGGTTCTGCGTTTTGTCCGGACTATCCGGGGAAGTTTGTAGGGTTTTCTTAGTTAACCCAAGGGTGTTTATTTAACGCACTATGGGTTCCGGCTCCCTTGTCCGGGTTCAATCGCCAAGATACGGCAAAATGTCACATGTTCTACCACTATCCTAACTCCAAGCCGAACATTTGGACCGATCGGGAGTCGCGCTGACAAGTCATCTTCTTATCAGGAGCCGAGCGTTGACGCGCGTGATTTGTGAAGACCTTTACGGGCGGGTTCACATTGCTCGGTAAACCAAGGCACATCGGCCTTAGTGTCGCCCATCTAGATGTGTTAGTGAAAACCGGGGTTACTCAGCGGTGTAACCGGGTATGTGGACCTCGGTGTAAAAACTTAAGTTATAAACAGCACGTGCGTTTGAATGAGAACTCCGGACAAAAGGGTTCCTTCTTTAAAATAAGATTTCAAAGAGTTGAAGGCGTTAATGGTAAACAACCAAATATAAACGACATAAATTTAAATGAAAAAATGAAACAAGTTCCATGGTGCGTGACATCACAGACCGAGGTCTAGCTATGGTAGGCCTGGTTTATCTGCGTTCAGTCCTTTTAACAGGCTTTCTTCCTAGGGTTTAGTATATAGGCCACAATTTAAGCTTTTCCACTTTACGCGGAGTACGGACCTTCCCAATTTCTTTGCCGACTTGCTGTCCTCGGGCATTTTTGTTCCCAATATACGCGCGTCGAGTACGAGGTTGCCCCTTTGTTGAAGGAGGCGGGATCTTACTTTAGATTGTACTTTGCGCGATGAGTTGTTTAGCGGCAGGTCGCACGGTGCGCCTTGACTCGATTTCGTCGATCAAGTCCCATTTCCGGTCCTCGTACATCCTCGTTTCGATTCGCCTCCCACTTTGGGTTCATTTAGCCTTCCTCCGTGGCCAGTCCTATCTCAGCCGGGGATCTTAGCACCGCATCCATAAGTCAACTGAAGGGGGTTTTGGGTTGGCCGTACGGCCTGCCCAGTCTATATCGTAGTGCTTATTTTGTAGAGGCACATTCGACCAGTTGGACTACGCTTCTTGCATCCTCCTTTAGGCCGTCTAAGACTGACTTTGTTTCTTTGCCTCGACACAGCCGTTTGATTGTGGATGTTCTAGAAGCGAAATGGTGCACGATATCTAGATCGAGACCATAGTGCGGAATCGCTGTCTATGAATTGGGTCCGTTGTCGTGGCTATTTGCGAAATTCGAATCGACGACAATATTATGTCGAAAAACCTTTGAATCTGTGCGCAGAGGTAATCAAGGTTAGAGGCTCGGCCTCGACCCAGGTGACTGGTGAAGTAATCTACGCCACAATGAGCCACCTAAATTGCCCGGTGCGGCTTTGAATGGCCCTAAGAGATCCGTTTCCCCGTTTTATAAAAGGGCCCGGGCCGAGATGTCACATAATTCGATGGCGGAGGCCAAATAATCTTGGCGTGTTTACGCGACTTTCGCGCTGGCGGCTTCCGTGGCGTCATCTTCATTGTTGCCCAGGTATCAGATCCGGCACGCAAAGCACACGACGGGGCCTTACCCCCGTGATGGCCGTCGCACCACGATGTATCTCGGACCCCATATCTTGCTTCGGATGAATCTACGCATCTAAATCATTGGAGAATGTATACACTTTTCCGTATAGTTGGTCGTCCCGTCGCTCGTGTAGACCGCGGCTTCTCGTATTAACTTCTTTGCCTCCACGGAATCTATTGGTATAATCCTACTTTCGAGGTAATCTTCAATCGGTTTCCTCCGATCCGTAGCGGCGATATCGTCATGGCCTTAGCTAGGCTCGGTCGATTTTGTTGGATGACGGTTCGGTAGATTCACAGGCCCTTTGCTGCGCGAGTTTCGACAAGATATCGGCTCCAGGTGTTTTCTTCTCTTGGGATGTGGGTGATTACAACTTCGTCAAATTCGGAAATCAACTCCTTTGCTTTATTTGAGATACTTAGCCAATAACGGACCTTTTGTACGATAAGTGCCTCATACGTACGGCTACAAGGCGCGAGTCGGTAAAAAACCCTTACTCTGTGCTTGATGTTCTCGAGGCTTGCATGTCAAACTTGATGTGGGCTTCATATTCGGCACGGTTATTAGGGTCGCAGGAACTTCGGTTGGAGAATGTTCAATGGCGACGCCCGAGGGTTTCGATTATGACTCCGGCTCATTACCCTTTGCGTTGACGGGCCGTCCTTATACCTTCCACGCTTTACTTTGGCCGTGTGGCTCGGCTCAGGTCACGGTGAGTTCCACTACGAAATCCGCCCGACGCTTGGGATTTGGCACGTGTCGGGCTTCGTAGGTGATGTCGAACTCGGATATTTGGGCCTTATTGGTCATTCTTCCGACCCGAATTCGGGTTTATGTAATATCTGCCGGACCGGAAGGCTTGTACGGACTATGATGCGGTGCCCACTGAAATAAGGTCTTAATCTTCTTCTTTGAAATGGCGGGGCAAAGTACTTTCCAACTTCGATATCGGATCTCGAGGCTGCGCTAGTGCCTTACTCACGAAATACAGGGAGGCGCCGGCCTCGGTTTCTCGTACTAGCGCGCGCTGTTGCTTCTTGCGACGATAAATATAAAAATAGAGACTCTCCCGGGTTAGGTTTTGATAGAGCTGGGTGGGGCTGCCAAACAAAGCAGTCTTTTCAAAGGCGCCTCCAGCTCCCCGTTCCCCATCCTCCTTGTGTTTCCTTTTTAGCAACCTAAAAAATGGGAGGCGCGTTCTCGAGCGATCGCGGTAGAAACACAGTTGCGCGGCCCGGTCGAGAAGCCGGTTATGGCGCACTTCCTTCTTCGTCCTCGCTGCTGCCCACCGTCTAAAGGGAGACGGCCCCTTTTGTTATCGGGATTAAGCTTCGAATCCTCGGTTTGTTAACATAAAACCTAGGAACTTCCGGCCGGGACTCAGTAGAATGCACGCATTTGGTGGGTTCAACGATCGAAACCTCCTCGACTTTTCAAATGTGCATTCGAGATCCACGGACATGGTTTTCGGGGTCCTTTGACTTCACGTCATATCATCAATGTAGACTTCAATGTTTGTAATCTGATCCATGCGAATACATTGTTCATAAATCCGTTGATAAGTTGCCCCAACGTTCTTAAGACCTGAAGAGGCATCACGTTATAGTAGTAGTTGGCCTTGGCCGGTCATAAAAAGGCTGTCTTCTCTTGATAAAACTTTCGGATGCATAGGTAATTTTGATTGCCAGATTATCGTCCATGAAGGATAACAATTGAAAGCCCGACGAGTTATCGACCAGCGATCGATGTTAGGCATCGAGGTATGAATCTTTGGACGGGCTTTATTCAAATTGGTATAATCCGTGCATACTCTCCCTTTGGCTTGGCTTTTTTACCATAACTACGTTAGATAGCCGGAGTGGTATATTGTATTTCCTTGATGAACCCGGCTTCCAAAAGCTCCTCGGACGTCTTTCTCCAAAGCCTTACGCTGTCGGCCAAATATTCTCTTTTTCGTACCCTTTGGTTTGGACCCATTTGGATGGCCGGCCTATGACGGAAAATTAGGATTGATTCACGGGACCTCGGATGACGTCCGTGCGAATACATCCAGTTGCCTCGAAAGAAGTGGACCAATCTATCCCTTAAATCCGGGTCCATTCCCCCTCGTCTTTGTTGTCTTCGTGGTTTCCTCCAGGGATGACTCTTCGAGCTCCATGCAGTTACGGACGTGGGATTTGGGCTCGTCCACGAGGCGAGTTCTACCGTGCGGCCAGGTCGTCGTCTATTCTCTCGATTTTCGAGGTTCGGGAATTTGTTTGTTTCTTGGGATCCGAGAAGTGGGGAGGGGGGTGGACCTACTTCTCCAGCTCGGATTGTCTCGAAAGTAACATTGACGTGATTCTTACGATGCCGCCCAACAGACCCTTTACTTTATTCTTATTGTTTACGTCTTCGACCTACGGTGCTTCGTGGAATCTTATCGCTATCCCAACTATGAATCGTTGGCGGCCCGAAGTATGACGTTATATGGGGACGGGAAATCGCGACCTATGAACTGACCCGTTCGGATTTGAAAGCACTCCCTAGCCCCCATAGTAAGTCTTAGGTCGACATATCCCTTGGGAGGTGAATGTTCCCAGATTAAAGCCTATAAGGGTTGTTTTGCACGGTTTTTAAATCCTCAACGTCCATATTACGTCCTTTTGTAACATCTGACTAATGATGTCTGCGAGCTCCTGGCGTCATCCGCAAAAACCCTTTTTACGAGCCGCGGCCACGGTGTTTGTATGACCAATCCGTCGTTAGTGGCCGGGCACCGTCTTTTAGTTCTTCGGTGGTAAAGACTAATGGGGGTGGTGTCGGTCCGGTTGAATCGTCTTTAAACTTTGGGATATTGCGGACGGCACTTCCCTCAAATATTTCTTGCGGCCCAGGTGATCGTATCGCCTCCAGCCAAATCCTCCGCGACTCGATTCGGTGGGTGAGCTTCAGGAACTCGTCTTCCTCGGCAATAGGCCTTCGACACTTCTCGTCTTTCTTCGGGCCCCAATGCGGACTCCCCACTTCGGCCTCCTTGTTGGCGTTTGGGACCTTTACGCCCTTGAGTTTGAATCCAAAGTATGGCGTAGCTTGCCTTCCTTGATAAATCGCTCGATGGCATCCGGAGTTCAAAGCATTGATCCGTAGTATGCCCACCGTCCCGTGAAACTCACAAAACTTAGGCGATCGGTCGAGAATCGAACCCTAGGGCCCGAGGTCTATTCAATTTTTTCATCTCGGTCTAGGCTGACCTCATTAAATCACGCAGGATCGGGAGGCGTTTAAAAGGGTATACTTCTCGTATCGTCCTTTTGCCTCCAGCGTCCCCCCGGGTTGCGACCATCTCGGCCCGAGGTTCGTTGAGGGCGCTTCTCCCTGACTGCGCGGTTGGCTTTTACGTTACGGTGATATATTTCCTCGTTTCTCAGGCCAGGCCGCATTAGCTATCTCCATCTGTTCTACGTCCAAGTATTGCTTAGCTCACACCATTTTGTTTTTACATTCCTTGGTATTTTTTTACATTAAGGGGCAGGCTTATAGCTTGAAATGACTACACGCGTGATGATTCAAGTGTGAAGATATGCATCCTGAGTGTAGTCAGGTAACACGACCATCTCATCATAGTTGGAGTGAGCATCAATTATTTTTTTAAAAAAACGACATTCCTTAATAATTGAATTTTGTTTTATCTCCATAAATCGGTTATTACTACCTCTGGTCTCAATTATAAGACATAGTTGACTTTGTTTGGAGAGATTAAGAAAACTAATTAAGTTATTTAATCATTTTATATGTTGTGTATCTTTATATTATATATTAATTTATTAGTCACACTAATTATTTTAAAGAAAAAAATAAAATAAAAATACTCTAAAATAATTTAATTAGCTCCCTTAATTTTTCCAAAAAAGTCAACTATGTTTTATAATTAAGACCGGAGGGAGTATAATTTAAATTATATTATTTTTTTGCCAAAAAACATAATAAATAATAGGGAAATTAGTTTGGATTCATTGATAATAAATATAATTTATTGATGCTTATTGGCTAATTTTTTTTTTTAAATTCCTTTATAATTAGATTTTTTTATCTCCATATTAATCAATAAAAGTAATTTATTAACTATTATTTTCTAATTTATTTCCTGAAAAACATTAATAAATACTAAGGGATTCAGTTTGGTAGCAAATACTGGGGGACTATGTTTGGATCCATGGATTAATACATATAATTTATTAATAATTATTTTCTAATTTGTTTTTTATATTCCTAATTCAGTTCTAATTTGTTTGGATTCTGTTTTTGTATTGTGATTCATTATAAGCGTTCGAATTTGAGTGCAAAAATATTAATTTAAATTTAACGAATTTCAAAATCCTTATGAATTTATTTCTCTCATAACGTCGTATGCTCTTGAAAAAAAGCAAAATAACGAAAAACGTATGAACAAGTGCCCACACTTATAGCTGATTTAATATATTCTAATTAAGGAATCACACAGATATGAGTTTCCTTGTGCATTGCACCAATACTTGTTATAATTTAATTCCCTAAATTTTGAGAAACACAGCACCCAATGGGCTACTTGTTGTCGTTTACATGACTGAATTTTCAAGGTAGAGACTAAATAAAAACAAGAATATATGCATTTTGGTGAAACTAAATGATGTTCTAAAGAGTTTTTCACTGTTGAATCACCTTGAGATTTGTGTAAATTTCTTTTATCATACACAAAATTCTCGAGATGATCTAATGGTCAAGAAGCTCAAAACACTTGCTAAGCAGAAAACATGCAGTCATATTTAACCACACAAAACAGAAACAAAAAACACCAGTTTGCACTGATCACTAATGCTTGACGAAAAAGGCTTCCTAGCTCCTAATTCTAAGATACTATAGTCTTACCTATCCAACATTACATGTCCTCGAGGGCCGAGAATTTGTCCCTCCACCCAATGCTTAGCCATTAGCATTTCTTAGTCGTGCAATAAGCTCATCCTACAGATTTCATTTTTGTGATATTAGTAAAGACAAACGCCAAGAAAAGAATAAGTAAAAAGGAAAATGACAGACAAATACTACTTGAACTTCAAAATTTTGTTGACAACAACTGTAATGGGATTAACAAGAACAATAAAGCAACTAACAACTTATTTTGTTGTGAAATCACATATTAGAGATTTTGAAGTTCAAGTGGTATTTTCTTAGGATTTTCCCTAATAAAATGGGCTAGGAATTTGAAAATTAGCCAGCCATCACTGTATGCCAGTTAAGAAAAATAAAAACAGCCAAGAATTGAGAAATGAACTATATTGTAAGTTAGTTAGGGGTTGTTAGGAAATATATCCGTTAGAAAGTTAGTTAGTTAGTTTAGCCTTAGCTTAGCCGTTAAGTCACTCTAGCCTATAAATAAGGGCCTAAACCCTATTGTAATGCAGATTATGATTGATGATGGAATAACATATTTCTCTTTGACTCTCTCTCTCTCTCGGTTCTGTTTCTCTCTTGATCTCCCTGTCTTCTTCTTTTACCCCTCTATCTCTGGTTTCTTCCCCTCTCTCTTTCTATACAGAATTACAATTCTGTAACATAATACTTGCCTTCTTTCCTTTGGGCGGAAGGCCTTTAGCTTTCAAGAGAGCTCGAAGCCTCTCTACAGTCAAGCTCTGTAAGTCCCTTTCCCTAGTAGGAGTTTGACTGTTTGATCCCTCTGCAAATTGGAAAGCCAAAAAAAAGACAAGGAATAAGTTATTTATCATGCACTGCAGACCAAAAAAATATGCAGAGTAATACAATTTTAAGGCTCAGCTAAATTATATACGAATATATGGAAACAACAAACCAACAGGTCGTTGATATGTGAATTTTCATTTGTGAAATAGGATTTACAAGTAAATAGACAACAACAAGGACTATTCATTCCAGTCATTAAGAAACACAGGTGAGCAAAAGAGTGCATTGATATGACAGAGAAGTATAGTAACACATAAATAGACTAAAATCAAATAAAAATACTCCTCCCGTCCTTAATATAAGACATATTTGGGGAGTTAATCTTGGTCCCAAATATAAGACATAGTTTTCATAATTGTCAATCTTTTCCTAATTTATCTCCATTGATGCTTCCTCAACAATAATTAAGAAGAAGAGAGAATTAAGGTAGATGTGTAGGGTGTTCTAGACAATAGATGTCATATTAACTAATTTAACTAATTTCCTTAAGGACCGGAGGAGTACTACACAATGACCATATGAATTCACCTTGTCTAGAATTCACTTGACCATTCATTCTCTTCGCTGAAGCTCTGGTATCTATAATCTTCTCACCGGCCCTGTTTAAAGATGGGTGAGACAACATTCATAATCACTTGACTGAGATAAAATATACATTCAATAAATTATGAAGATGTGAAAAATTGTTCACATGAAGGATAGTATGTAGCAGGACAAAATTATTGCGAACGATGTTCACAGAAGAGAGTAAATGCAGATGTTCCTATTGAAAAACTTGTTTATAGATTGTTAGATTATTTGTAGAAATTAAAGGATTTGGGAAGAGAAGAGAGGAGGAAGGAGAAGAAAAGAACAGAGGAGACGAAAGAGAAGAGAGAATAGAGGGGTTGGGAAGAGAAAATCTGGTGATGCTCTTATTCATTCATCATAAAGCATAGAGATACAATGAAGAGTCATACGCCTTATATAGGCAACATCTCAAGACCTATTACCAAACTAACTAAATGGGTTACGAACAACTAACTAACTACCAATCCCTTCCTAACACCTAATTATTTATTTACAGTTTACATATCAACTATGAAGCACCGATACTGACACGGCATTTCCGATATGTTACCAATACGGGACATCAATACGTTACTTCAAAAATACTAATATTTCGATACATCTTAGTATTAAATAATATTTTTAATATAAAGAGTGTATTTCACATTAACAAAATATAATAAAAGGAAAATCATTAGGTAGTGTATTGTGAAACAGGGGACGTGTATTGTGATAAGCTAATAATGAGATGTCTAGATGATAAGCTATGTCAGACTTACTCTACCAGACATCCAAATGTCCAGATGATAAGCTAGACGCTAGTAACCTCTTAGCATCTCATCAGCTTTTCCCATAAAAGAATATAATTAAAACAATTAAGTAAAACGCCCTCTATCTTTGACAAAAAAAAAACAACGCCCTCTAACTTTAATCATCTTTCTCAACTCTCAATCGTAGGGTTGCAAACATGGACGTAGTCATAGTTACCTTTCATCATCTCTCTCAACTCTCGCTTTAGCTTCACTATTTATATATGGGAGGAAGAATCAAAGAGCAAAGAACACACTCACAATCAATTTGGGTGAGATGGCGTCGTTGATTTAGGAGGAAGAAGTAGAACCGAAGAACAACGATGACGTCGATTTGGGAGGAAGAAGTAGAACTGAAGAACAACGACGACATTGAGTCGATTTGGGAGATACGACATCGTCGATTTGGGAGACTCAGGGAGAGATGGAGGCGACTGTCGGGTTGGGAGAGATGAATCATGATTTAGGGAGAGATGGAGGCGACCGTATCCTGCCTCGTTGACCATTCCGATTCGGGATTTTCAGTGTCAGCAGCGTGCCTGTCCCATATGCATATTGGATACGTTGATATCGGAAATTTTGCCGTGTCTGTGCTTCATAGCATATAGATACTCCTTCCCAAAGACATCCTTGCCCTCAAGGATGATTGACAACAAAACATAAAACTAAACCTAAAATCAACAAAAACAAAGACTTGAAACTTTTTCTCGTTATTAAAGAAAACCGTACTCGATACAATGCATTTCCTGCGAGAGCCAACATCCCAACGGCTCCACTCCATGATACTTTACTCAGCGCTTTACTCAACCTCTAGCCGGTCAGCTCCTCTGGTTAGAACCCTTTGTAGGTAGCTCTCTCTGGTCAGCCATTTCTCAAAGAAAACAACATTGATGGAGAGTTCCTGGTTTCCTTCAGCACAGCGTTAGTCCCATAGCAACAAGATTTTTTTTTCCAGCTTTTTTTTTTTACTACAACTTTAGAAGCTAGCCAAATAACCTTACTACCATATCAAGATCCGGTACCCATTTACGTTCAGATCTCCAAGAACTCACTCGCTCGCGGCTCCTCGAATTCCCAATTATGTTAAACGCTCGAAAGTCTCACGCTCACGGTCGCGAGAACATGTCTTGGTGCTGAAAGTTGATTCACAAGAATTGGAACTTCAAGGACTCCGGGAAAACCGACTCCCAATAGAACCCAAAAACGTTCGATGCCATCAGAGGTGAAGAGTCCAGAATCAATTAAACGATTTCATAACCACAATCGTATGATGCAAGGGAACCTTAAAGAATTTGTCAATGAAATCAGAGATGAACACGCTAGGAACGTTGATCCAAAATGCACAATTTTCAAACCGACAAGCATCTGAGGTGAAACCCAGAATCAATCGACGAAATCAGATGACTGTTCTTGAAAGCGGCAAGTCGAACCCAGAATCTAACAACGGAATCAGGTGACCTAGAAGCAGAGTCGGATCACCAAGAAGCTAACCCAAAATCGTGCGACGCAACCGGAGATAAAAAACCTAGAATGGTGTTGCGTCGTGAATTCGAACATGGTGAGATGAAAACCCAATGAAGCAACGCAATAAGTTTCTTGACCGTTCTTGGATGTCTTGATGAAATTTCTTTGACCGTTCTTGAATGCAGGTCTGAGCCGTGAGGAAGAAGAATTGCCCAGGCTTGATTCAAGACTCCTAGAGATTGAACAGAAGCATGCCGAGGATGACTTGCTTTGATACCACTATTAGATTATTTGTAGAAATTAGAGGATTTGGGAAGAGAAGAGAGGAGGAAGGAGAAGAATAGAAGAATTGAGAGGAAGAGAACAGAACAGAGGAGAGGAAAAAGAAGAGAGAACAGAGGGGTTGGGAAGAGAAAATCTAGTGATGCTCTTATTCATTCATCATAAAGCATAGAGATACAATGAAGAGTCATATGCCTTATATAAGCAACATCTCAAGACCCGTCACAAAACTAACTAAAAGGGTTACTAAAAACTATCCAACAACTAACTAACTACCAATCCCTTCCTAACTAACTAACCTAATTAATTATTTACAGTTTACATATCATAGATCATATCATATTGTATCATTACAAAATCATACTTTCATAAAAAATGGGATTGATACCTCTTCCTTGAGCTCTCAGTTCCGTCCTTTGAACTGGAATCACCTTTGTGTTTATTCAGCATGAGTGATCTAATCAATATGTTTTGTTGATTCGTCTTAATGTACTGGTCCTCTGGATATGCAACAGAGTCAAAAGTTTTACTAAGCAGCAACAATCAACTCTAGAAAACATTCAAATTTTGTAGAAATGCACAGAATAGATAGCTAGCATATATATGATGAAACCCATGTTTAAGAGCATAAATAGTAACAGTTTACCCAGAGGATTGTAGGATAAATAATAATCACAATAAATATGGAGCACATAGAAATCAATAGAGTAAAAAGCGTGTGTATATATTACCTTAAGAAAATATAAGACAATGAAGGTTGGCATGTTTAATAAAGGCAAATTATACTATGAAGATTGCAATATTACACTTCATTATTATCTTCAAAGTTCAAAGTACATTGCCCAAAAAATTACACCTGATATCACAAGCTATGAAAATTTTTGTATGATGTAAACAAGCTACAATTTCACAAAATAAGTTTGCTATAGAGTGAGTACTGTTCAGCATTAGATCGATCCCTTGTCTATTGACATGCCAACAATATAGAAGGACCCAGGTAACAAAGCATATATGAAAGTCTGCCATCTCAAAGTAGATGACATAATGGACCTGATAATATTTCAATAATACGGCAACATTCATGAGCAGGACATGTTATAAGCAAATGAGAAGCATCTGAACCTGATCAAGAATAGTGTTCCTAATGGGAGCTGGAAAGATGTGTAGAAAACTCAAGAGCCACATGGTGCATCACAATATATCAATTATGGAAGCTTAAGTGGCACTTCTAAAGTAGGAAAAAAAATTATCTTTTCAAAATGAGAGGCTATTTCATTTGTTACGATATGCATTACAAGCTAGAACAGGCAACGACATGCCAAAATACTTCAAAAAGAATGAACGAGCAAACCTGGTGGACAGCTATCATGATCACAAATATAAACCCGCATCCCACCCTGCGGAGTAGTTTGCCAAACAAGATTAGACGGCCAAACTCAAACAAATAGTACACAAGAATTCAATATACAGTAGACACAGTCCCCACAAATATATTTTTAAGTCAAGAATTGTAATTATTACAACTTGATTTTAGATATTAACAGCACCCCATGCCCCCATTATAAAAATTCCTACAAAAAGTTTGACACTTTAAATTCTAGAGTCTTTCATTTTACATAACACAGTATTCTAACGACGCTGCTGACATAATAATTCTTGCAAAATGCCAATGCCATCTTCAAGATACCTAAAATCAATTGTAATACTAAGTAAAAAAATGTAATAACATCAGCACTGCACCCTATCAAAAACGCAAAGATCAAAATTCCGAACTACATCCAATTATTAACATTGGATCAGTTAGTTACACTAATTAAGACGAAAAAACAAGAAATTTAAGCCAAAGAAAATACGGCAGGCATATTATCCAATTAATAAACACTGCAGAGACCAAAAACACAAAATATTACCGGATTCGAAGAAATGACGGTGGATGAGAAGAGGCCACCAGAGGGAAGATTGGAGAGGAACTCCAAAGCGGCAGATGGTGATGGATTTGCATCGGAAGAGTGCGAAGATGAGCCCTCCATTGAAGAACCAAAGAAGAAACTAGAAACCCTCGAAGTGAAACGCAGCGCAAGCAAGAGGGAAAGTAATCGATGAAGGGTCTTCGAACCAAAAGTTGAGAGTGACTGTTGCCGCTCGCGACTCCCTAGATTGAAGTTCTGTGGCTAGATATACGGAAAATGCACTTCGTCAACAAAATTTGGACTCACCATGGACCAGATCTCACCAAAAGTACTGTCTTTTCGCATGGGCACTAGATTTCTTTACTTTCCCAATATAACAAATATGGACTTGGACGAGTTCTTGTTCATGTTTGGGCTAACGTTCTTGTATTTTTCATACAAAACCAAATTAATTATTATAACGATAAAAAATTGTTGAAAAACAGAACGCTTTCATGAATAATGGAGGTAGGATTTTTTCAAGGTTATTAATCCCAACCTGTACGGCATTGAACTGGTTGAGATATTAGTCAAGTTTAGGGTCACATCAAAATAAACTTGGGCCAAAACTGGTGAAGAAGTAAAAATTCTAAGATTATTAATATAAAATTTTGAAGAATTTTTTTTTTTTAAAAAAAGAATTAAATTTTTAAAAAAAAATTAAAAAATAGCAAACCAATTTAGTGATTCACTAAGACCATTAGCTAGCCGGTTCGATAGTTTCCAAATTGAACTGGTCTAATCTGGATTTAATAATCCTTGATTTTTTTTTGCAATTTTGTGTTTTAGATTTTAATTCTTGTTTAAAAAGAAGCTGAGTTTTAAGTTAATTATAACAAAATATGGGGCATATCTAGCATCTTATTATTCAAATTTCTAAAGAATTTTTAGGCTCAAAAATAAGATTAATCATTAAAATCCAATTATCAACCTACTGGGTCATTATTTTGTATATTTAATTGGAATATATGGTATTCGTATGTACATAAATAGCTGGTTGTTGATGCAACATAATGATATATAAATGTATGAAATAGTTATTAAACTCTTGCTTTTTAACTCAACATCTCAAATTCTGGCAAAAGAATAACACAACATCACACACATGCATTTATAAATTTGTGTGTGTGTGTCAACTCCTTTTACTAATGACTGTATTCCAAAAATATGGATTCTGTTTAAAGATGTTATTTAAGAATAGTTTTTCATTCACAGTTTCCTTCTATCCTTTTTAATATACCAAATCTTTTGATCTCAGCTTGATGTGGAAGACCAGCCACCACATATATATCATTACAATATCACTAAATACTCTGTTATGAGTGTGTATTTATTTCGAATATCTCAGACCTTTTCTTCTACTATCTGTCTGATACCAAATATGTTATTATTGAGCTTAACATGAAATTATATAGGACACAGAAAAAAGAAAGAGAGTTTTAAAATAATTTGTGGGATTCGAAACACAACCAGAACTTAGGCTAGGGGTTATTATAATCAAACCAATATTTTTTCCTAGTGTTCTTCACGTTATTAAATTGGGAAAATGATAGAAAAATAACCTTAAAATTGCAAAATCCCAAATCAGATTTGTTATCAATAATTGATAAGGGAATGACAAGACTTGATAAACAATTCACAATTCATTTCATCGGAAATACCTGATTTGAGATTTTGCAATTTTTTTTAAAATTTCCTGTCATTTTCCCTATTAAAAATTCTTCCTGCTATTACTATAGATACCTACATGAGAAAAAGAAGTCAGTGGGAAAATGGCTGCAGGATTCTTTAGCATATAGGTCTAACCATGTCGCTTATTTTCAACTGAGCAGGAAATCTCAAGACCCTGATCTTGAACTTTTTCTTCTTTTCCTTCAGTAACACGCACCAGAAAACTTTTACAAGTTGCTAAACTCCCAACACACTTGCCCTTGAAAATAAGAAATCATGATGCTACAGCATTTCATAAAAAGCATACAAGCCAAGCAATTAACTCACCTAACAAGGCCTTTAAAAAGTGTGAAACTGATCGAGGGAGAACAGGGATGGTAACAATCACACAAACAAGTAGTAAATAACACAAAATGTATCCCGTCAACAGTCACCAAAGACTCAAAATGGTGTTTCAGAAACAGACTTGACAGGACTTTCAATGTTGCTCTGATTTTTGAGTTGCTCGCCTTCTCTTTTCCTCAATACCGGATTGAGAAAATCTCTTTCGAAGAACCTCCAAAACATCTTCAACTTTCACTTCTCTATTTCCCAGCAAAACCATGGCATGATATAGTACATCTGCCATCTCTGAGGCAACTCGTGACTTGTCCTCATTATTCTCAAGTGTTTGACACAGCTCATTGGCCTCCTCTCTGTCAATACAAGTTATGGTTACAATCTAAGGATACAAGTTCATTGTTTGATCTGAGTGTACTCTTCAAGCAATTGGAATTTATAAGAAAAATAAGAAGAATTTAGAGAAAACCATCACACAATAGCAATTTCACAATATCCATCATACAATAGCAATTTTACAATGTGGTCAGAAAGATTTTCCATGCCAACAGAATAACATGATTGATTACAAATACTTTACCGAATTTTAGAGCACAGCAAATTATGGTCAAGCAGTAATCGCTTTGTCCATGAAGGCTTTCCAGTTTCTCCTTCTTCTAACTCTGCTTTGCGCTGGGAGATTGTTGACTCTAATGCATACAATGAGGTTAAAGCCAATCTACTTCCTTTGGCCTATCACAGATAAACCCAAATCAGTGAATCACTTAAATAATAAAGAATGAAATGATTGGTTGATTGAAGCTAACCTCTTGCTCTGTTAAAGAGTCAAAGACTGATGTATAATAGCATGTCTCCGACCCAGTGTGACAGGTTGGCCCATCAGGCTTCCCAAGGTAAATAATCTAAAACACAATGATTACAGAAGAAAAGCAATTACATACTGTTGGAACTATTAAAGGCAAAATGAAAGAATTCAGTATGAAGAGGAAAAAAGGGTCTTACAGAATCGCGATCACAATCAAGGAACACATCATGAATATTAATAAAATTATTAGAGGTCTCTCCCTTTGTCCATAATGTTGACCGTGACCGGCTATAGAATGTTGCCTTGCGAGAGGATATGGTTGTAGCTAAAGCATCTCTATTGGCAAAACCTTGCATGAGTATGGCTCCTGTGTCCACATTTTGAGCTATTGCAACTGCCAAACCTTTGTTGTCCCATTTCACGCTGTCTAGAAGTAATTCAACCTGAAATTAGTATAACACGTCAGGTTGTTTCAAACCACAATCATATCAATAGGCAAATTAATGCCATCACTTGAGAAATTCTAACTAAAGTACGATAATTTTTACCAGTTGACTCAATCAATAAGCCACCGCGCACAGTTTTAGATATTAAGAAATGGATGCAAAATCAACTCACATGAGTGCTACATAACAATACTAGGAAGTACAAAGATAAGAACACCTGAGATAAATAGTCAACCAAGAACCAACTCCTTTTCTATAATATCCTACAGCTTCAGCTTATGTAGAGACAATAATTAATCAGTAACACACAAGTTGGGAATCTCAATTTTTTTTTTGCACAGCCTTACCTATACGGCTATATCTATTCTTAAAGAGAGAAAATCTAAATTTTGATAGATTATCTCTTACTATGAAGCATTTTGAGATGTTAACAGTAAATTTACCTTCTATTATTTTTGCATATGTAATTTCAGATTATTTTCAGCAAAAAGAGGTTGGCTCTCTCAAGAAGGAGCTGTCAACTGGGGTGAATAAACCGGGTTTATGATTTTCTCAGCAGCTCACTTTAGCAATTTCCCAGCAAAGGCTCCTAAGTAGTAACAAACTCCTTTTCGCTCTACTTCGCTTTTATGATTCCATCCCAACATCATGATTTGATGGAACATAGATGAAATAATGTAGGATCACAAACTTTGTAAGGCTATTTTCAGTGATCACTGCCTTAGAGGAAAATGGTTGCATCCTGTAAAGCTAGTAATCCTTAAAAGCCCGTTCATGAAGATCCAACTTCAACAACTGGAATAGGGCTAGAACAATCCAACTACTTTTTATGCCACCCAAAAAGAGAAGACGGGGAATGTGTATTTTATAATTTCTGTTTCAGTGCACATTGATGAATCGCTTGAAAGTGATATTTGTAATACAAGGGATTCAAGGACAAAACACTGGCTTGTGCAGAAAACGAGAAATTTGCAGCATGGTTCACAGATATATTCAAAAAAGGGTCAAGCTGCTTGACATATTAGTGAATACCTTGGGTTCGATGGAAATGTTTCTCTCTGATTGCTGAATTGAAGCAAAGGCTACATGAGGGCGTCCCCTCTTACCATTGAATTTGCCGCAGTCATAGCGCGAAAGATACAGATTGCTCTTTCGCAAAACGGTCGCAGATTGAAGCATGTGAGCATATGGAACAGCCATTCAAACAAACACACAAATGCAGATTCACACACACTGTCAGTTGCAGCCTTTGCAGTTTTGGAAATAATCAGACTTGCAAAATCCAGAATCGAGCGAAAAAGAACTCAGAGATCCCTCAGTCCAATTCAGTGAAGCGAATCTTGATGCTGGCTGGCGAGAATGGAGAATGAAGAACTGCAAGCCCGATAGGGGATGATCGGTGAGAGTGAACCAGTTTGGGAGTTCGAGCTACAGTATTGTAAGGGTCCGTTTGGTACGCTGAATTCACGTGAGGAAATGGGAAGATGACTATTTGAAAAAAACAGTTTGGTGCGCCTCTCTCCCGAAATGCTGATTTCCCGTCTACGTCTACGCCATCTTCCCACAAAGGTGGGAAAATTGAATCACTAAGGCCTTGTTTGTTACGCAGAAGATTTGAGGAAGGAAAGGAAGATTAGGAGGGAACTTTAAAAATGTGAGTTGTTTGGTATACTAAGGAAAGGAAGTTAGTTGAGGGAAAATAAAATGTTTGGTATGAAAAATTGGGTGTAGGTTAAGTGGGAAGATTAGATGAAATTCTCACATTGCCCCTAAGTTAAAAAAGGGAAAAAAAAGTTGATACCTGATTTGATTTGTTTTCACGCGACAGAAACGAACCCTAAAACCAAATTGCATGAAGGTTGAGATGTAAAATTGAAGTAGATGGCGATGGGATATGAAATTGCAACGAACACTGGCTTTCGGTGGTGACAAGGATGACGGAGATGGAAGGAATTAGGCGGGGAAAGCATGAAAGTATATGAAACGAGCTGTGAAAATGAGTATGACAAGAGGAATAGGGAGATTAGCATTGAACATTGAACCTAGGTGATGCTATAGAGAAGTGAAGAAGAAACATCATTAATCAGTTTTCTCATGACAGAAAAACACAAAAGTTGAAGTTCGAATCAAACAACAAAGTTCGAACTCCCATCACAGCATGTAAACCATATCAGCAACAGTGAAGCATCTGTCATACCATGTGAACTGTAGGGTGAAAGGAAATAAAATGAAGGAAATTGGCTTTTCAAATGCTATATAACAATTAATTGTAAAATTTATCACAAGGTGCATTAGGCACCCAACTGTTTTAACATGACAGAAAAACACAAAAGTTGAAGTTCGAACCAAACAAGAGAGTTCGAACCCAACATGACAGCATGTAAACCATATTAGAAACAAGTGAAAAATGACCATAACAACAAAAACCATAGACAATATTGCACAAGCTCATTACATTTAACTCAAAACATACACGATAAACAACTTTATCCCAAGTTCTTCTTCTTCTTCGATGGGGACCTCTTTGGAGCGGCGCGCCTAGGCAATGATGTCTGTGAACCAGGGAGGTTAAATGGGATGAACAGTGAGACAGCAGGCCTTGGGTTCGACTTTTCCTTCACCGAAAAATGCCCACTGGAGTTCCAAGCTTCTTCACCGACAGCAACTCTCGCATCCTCGTCCTTTTGAAAAGGTTCCTTTTTTCAAGGGGCTCTTTTGTCCCAAATTTTCACTTTCCCGGGAAGATTTCAACCTTCCCGCCTCTTTCGGAGGGAAAGTAACTTCCCATGGTTGAAGGAAGATCAAGCCTCACGGGAAGGTTGGTCGACGGAAGACGTGCGTTCCAAATGAGTTTTTTTGGAGGGAACCTTCTAATCTTCCCTTTCCGCTGCGCACTTTCGCGGTAACAAACGGGTCCTAAAAAACTGGCGGGATAGTGTGAAGTTCCCGGGAGAGTGAATTTTGTTGACAAAAAAGCCCTATAAATAGTTTATGAAGAGATTAAACCAGAGCACCGCAGATTCAGATATGATTCTTCCTCCTTTGCTTTCCTTCTCCATTTCCATCGCTGGCGACTCTGACCTTCTTCATCATTGTCGCCGGCAACATTCCTTTCTTCCCTCACCCTCCATCACAGCCGCGACAGACCCGACGTCAGAAGCAGAACCAGAGCACCGAGGAGAACAGAGAGCTTTGAGTCTCTTCCATCATCTTCGCCTTCTTCTTCCTCTCTACCAAGCACCGTCGTCAGAGAGGAAAGATTAGACCACCACCGTCGGCTTCCTCTGTTTCTGAATTCTTCTCAACCCTCTATTATTTAGTTTCTGTGTCTCTGTTTAGTTTTTGTGTTCTGGTGGTCCGGTTTTCTATCTATAGGGTTGTGAAATTGCTGATGTAAACCTCAAGTCACTGTCAGGTTTTACGTTCGAACATAGGCGATTAGGTGCCTATTACGTTCGAACGTAACTTTTTTGTTCGAATGTCCGAATGGACAGAGGGACATTTAAGGAATTTCACCTCACCTTCTCATTTAATCGACACCCAATTCTTTATACCAAACAATTCATTTTCCCTCAATTTAAATTCCCTTCCCATGTCTACCAAACATCTCAACTTTTTAAGTTCCCTCTCAATCTTTCTTTCCATTCCTTTCCCTCCTTAAATCTTCCCCGTACCAAACGGATCCTAATATTTTCACCTTTTATGGTTAATTGTAATTATTGCAAGATTGATTTAATCAGAGTACATTTGCCAAAACTCAATTTTGCAAGGGGATTTATGTTTAAATATATTTTTTAATAAAATCAAAGAACTCAATCGGAAAAAAAAATCAAAGAAAAATTTGGACAAGGTCTCCATTAAAAATTAAAAATTTTATTGATAAGAAAAACCTAAATGAGTGTATGTTCAAAAATTTGGGAAAATATCACTCAGGTTTTAAGGAAGAGAAAAAATATAAAAAAAAATCTCAACCTCAAACTTTTTTTATATTAATTACAGAGAAAAAATATCAAAAAGTCTCGTTGTCAAAATAACTTTTTGTATTGTTAAAATTTCTATATGAAAAAAGTGTTGTTAAAATGACTTTTCATGTTGTCAAAATAACTTTTCTTGTTGTCAATTTTTTTTTGAGTTTTCTCCAACGTGTAAAATTTTAGAAACCTGGAAAATTTTTTACAACGGAAAATTTTTTTTTTTTTTTTTTTGTAAAAAAATTTTAGGAAAAGGGTTGAGTTCCACGATCCAAAGGCAGGGCAAAATCCCCCTTCCTCCTAGGTGATACTGATGTTGGGCGTGGGCAGGGCGAAATCTCCCTTTCTCTTAGGTGATACCGATGTTGGGCGGCGGCCGTCGTATTATTACCTTCAAGCGTTAACCCAAGACCAAGAGTTAGGATCATAAAATGCATTGGCCTAATTCAGGATCGAACCCCTTCCTTTGGTGAGAGTGTCCGACCCTTTTGCCAGTTGAGCCCAAAGAAACTATTTTAACAACATGAAAGGCAATTTTAACAACAATTTTTTCATAGAAAAATTTTAACAACAGGAAAAGCTATTTTAATAACATAAAAAACTATTTTGATAACAAAACTTTTTTGATATTGAAATTCCTTAATTAATATCAAAATTTTGATAGGGGATTTGTAGTTTGGACTATTGATTTTCCCATTTTCCAAAGGTAAAAACCAAACATACCTTTAATGTTTTATATTTAGGATCCAGCAAGGGAGCATTATTAATTATTATTAGATGATGACTACATGTCTACATGACCATGAACCGACCAACTAATTTAGAGGTGTTTCCATTTTAATAAATATACGCACACACATATAATTTCAAAGAAATGCATTTCAAAAAACAAATAAATTTCTAATTATTTAATGTGTTGATATCTATTTTTTTGGTCTAAAATTAAAAAAAATGGATAATCTAAATTAAAATAAACCAGGGAAGAAAGTAGTGAATTGAGCACCTACGCTATACAGGAACTGGTAACAGAAAGTTAGTACGTTTTTTACCGCAATTTTTTTTTGGAGGCAAAATGGGTAATTTTTGTTTCGCCAAAGATCAATTTTTCACTCCATTGCCGAGCCATCGCTCTGCGGCCAGCTAGAACCAGTGTGCGCGTCCGGCGAAGGGAGTGCGGACGTCAGCTGACGGCGACGGCGACGGGAAACCTCTCCCCCAGAAGCGGCGGCGGCATTTGAAGGTGGGTGTTTTCTTCTCCACGTTATATGTGATGTCTTTGGCCAGGAATTTGCGTTCTATGATGCAAAAATATTTCCTTGAGCGTATGTTCCGTGATAAACTTGCCTGGGCGGATTTGCTTTGATCACTAGGTTACGAAATAAATGCAAATTTTAATTATTTCAGTAATAAGTATAACTTGCCTATTTCAAAAGAAAATGCTTTTCCCACAATTAAAAGATTGCACAGATCTCCTAACCGACTTCTTTTGTAAGTTGGTTCCCCTCCTTCATCCTCCGAAGTTGCCTTTTGCATCGCGAAATTCCTAGAGGATCGACAGTGACAGTCACGCAAGATTCAAAACTACTTTTCCTTCTGCATCCCATTTTGAGTTCTGAGTACTAAATCTTCGTTTAATCATCGGACAAAGGTGCGCAAAGTTGATTTTGCTTTAGAGGCTTGGAATTTTGCGCTTTAGAAGTATTCAAAATATAGCTCATACCCGCCAAACTTGATTGCCTTGAGTTCCTATTCCATTATTGATATTTTCAGTCTTACTGAACTTTGGAAAGACTTGCATTCTTTTACGAAGTACTGTTTGCTTTTTATGACGATGAGTTATTGCACCGTGTATTTAAAACAAGCACCTCTACTTTAACGTGGATAATCTTACTGTGGCCACCTCTCATCTCTGACATTTGCACCTGTTGTGAAGATCTCATATCTGTTGCTCTGCATAATTTAATGTGCAACTTTTGATTAACCTTTTTATGACTGATGAATACTTTCACTATTTTGCATTATAAAGCCATTCCTTCAGTTTTTCTTGGCCTTTCAATTTATTTAGTCTTATTTCTGGTCTTTTATGCACTCCATGCAGTGAAGATGGCGAATGATGATGGTTTGAAGGCATGGGTATCGGACCAGCTAATGTCACTGCTGGGATATTCTCAGCCCACTATTATACAATACATTATTGGACTATGTAATTCATTCCAAACCACTTTCCATATTGTTAATTTCTTCTATATTATCTCTAAAACTCATTTTGGAAAATGTACGCCTGGGTCTCATTTGAATTATTTTGGAAATATATTATTGTGGTTGCAGCAAAGCAATCTACTTCACCAGCTGATGTAGTGGGCAAACTGGTTGAGTTTGGGTTCTCATCAACGGGTGAGACTCGTGCATTTGCTGAAGAGATTTTTGCAAGAGTTCCTCGCAGAGCATCTGGTTTAAATGTTAGTTGTTTTATATGTGAGGCACAGTGAGCAGATAGCTTATACATACATATTTACCATCATAATATCTTTTATTATTTAAACCTACTATATTGGGAACATCTCATATTTTTGTTGCATTGCTATGCTTGTTGTATTATGTGCCAGATTTATCAGAAACAAGAGAGAGAAGCTGCAATGCTGGTTAGAAAGCAAAAGACTTTTGCAATTTTGGATGCTGATGATGATGATGATGATGAAGAATCTTCCATGCGAACTGGCTCTGAGTCCAGGAAATCTGAAGGTCGGAAAAAACGGTTCAGGAAGAAAAATGAAGTGGATGATGGTGAAGATGATGAGGCAAGTTTTTGAACCTAAATATATGCTTTCATTTTGTTGGTCCTGTTAAGTTGCCGATTAGTGGTTCTTCTAAGAGCATTTGACATTGCTTTGATGAAATTGAAACCTGCAGGTAATTGCAAGGGATGAAAAGGAGAGACAAGTTAAGAGGCGGATTTCACCAGATGAAGATGATGGTTCAGAGGTACTTTTTTGTGTGTATAGATGTGTTTTAATGGCCAGAATAGTTTTCTAGATAAAATATGTATGAGACATATTTGCTAGTTTTTAGTGATTATAATTTGTGCAATCATCTGGATCTATGTGTATGCTCAAGATTGAATATTACTTAAGTTCGATAACTAATGGATTCAACTTTGCATCCATCTCAGCTGTTCTCCCATTGGTTAACTAGACCCCTCGCTGAGTGATACTTTGATCCATATGTGGAATAATGCTGGTGAAATTATTATTGTCTTCCATAAATATGAATTATGGAAGCTTGGTCTTGTTGTTTATTCTAGCAGAGTCCCTTGTTGAGATGTTGTTTCTCATGTGATGCCTTAATACTAAGTTTTAGATGAATGTTACGTTAATCTAATGCGGATGTAAAATCAGAGGAAAAAATCTATTATATTATCGTTTTTTAGTTAATCACTTATAAATTAGTAATTTAGAGTTTGTAATTGATAGGGTCCTTTTGGGTTTGTTTTTATGATTAAATGGGCCTGAAGAACTGTTATCCCTTAGTAGTATCTTCATAGGTTGAGGATTCTATTATTTTATTTGATTGTTGTTAGGATTTCTTGTTTTTGATTCCTTTGTAGTCTGCTGTTAATATCGCTTCTGATTAAATATTTTAGGGAAATGATATAGTTTTTGTTTTTTCTTGTTTGGATTCCTTTGACATTAAACAGTCACATGTTTTCCTCATCGGTTTTGTCTTTTGTGATTACTTGTTCATATGCAAACAGTCAGAAGAAGAAAGGTTGCGTGACCAAAAAGAAAGGGAGGAATTAGAGCAACATATAAGAGAACGAGATGCAGCAGGGACACGAAAGGTGCTAGTGTATATTCCCACTACTTTTTCTCTTCCTCTTGCTTCGGTTGTTGGTGTCTGGTCTGCTTAGACTTTATTCTTTTCTAATTTGCATTATTTTGGATGGAGGTCATAAACTATCATTTTATGGAGTCAAACAACATTCATGATCTTGTTCTTTGTTGATAAGGATATAAATAAGTTAGTGTCTGAGTTACTGGCTACATGAATTGACTATGGCTACTAAGGTCTTAATTTTGGTCTTTCCCCTTGAAATTGTTTTGCCTATTATTTTTATTAAATTGATAGAAAAAACATTATAATACATACTTATATGTGTCTATGATTAATTTGGCTTAAATCTGACTCAAACTAGACTTATGTTAGTGCAGAAAATTTTCTTGGCCCAGCTATTACCCAGTCTTTGTTTGTGACTCTCTATGGTTCATATCTTGATTTTTTTCCTCTTTTTCTTACAGTTAACTGAGCAAAAATTAACACGAAAGGAGGAAGGTATAGGCATTTCTATATCAGTTTATTTCCATACCTGAAGTATGCATGTAAGCTTACATGCATATTTATATGGATTTGTATGTTGGGTTTTTTGACCTTTCCTCATTCGTACTTGCAACAGAAGAGGCAATTCGAAGAGCTAATGCTGCAGAGCAGAATGGTATTCAAAGTCTAAGGTTTGTTGTATATTTTTTAATTCATTGTTCTTCTGCTATGCATTTTACTTATATACTCAGGAAGTCTTCATTTTATAGCTGTTCTGGTCAATGCCTTGGTAGTCGATGGTCTAGGTCTTAGGAAAAGAAGTGGTCCTTTTGTATTTCTCAATTTTTCTTTGATGATAAAACCATCTCAGATGCTGTAAAGAAGTTTCTTCAATAGGCCCTTGTTCATTTTAGAGGTTAGTTTACATTGCAATTTTTCATGAGCATGTGCAGAGACTGTTGGAAAGATTCTAGAGCCTTTTCCTTAAAACTCGCTCGCATCATACTGCATCAAATTCACTATTATATATCTATTGAGGATATTCGGTTATACTACCTTGTGCTTCATAATCCTCAGAATTCCGAATCTGGATCCCCTCAATTGAGACATATTAACCATCAAATTGTGATCTAATGCTGTTGAAGTAAAGACCTCTGTTTATTTTTTTTAAAAACAAGTTTGCAATTCCCACTCAACACCATTAGATCACAATCCGATGGTATAGAGGCTTATTTAAAGAAAATCTCAATTAAGGGGATCCAAATCCAAAAAGTCCTTTTATTAAAAGGGAAAAGGGAAAATCTGAGGAATTTCTTCTAACCTATTGATTTCTAGTTATCTGTCAATAGAAATTCCTTGATTGATTTTGTGGTATTCAAGATAGTTTTCTTATCTTTCAAATAGCAATGACTCCTTTGATAAACCATTCTAACTTATATGTATACACCCAATGGGAAGGACTAGATCGCATCGCATCACTACCCACCCCAATAAAAGGAAATTGAAACAAAATAAAGGAGGATGAGAAGTGAAATAGATAATTAAGCTGCATTCTAGACTTATCTTGAGCATCGTTTTTCAAAAAAAAATGTTATATATTCTCTCTTTCTTATGAAACACTCTTATTTATGCATTGACTAACCTTTTCATGAATTTTTACAGTTGATGTCTTACTGGCTTATACATTTTCGAATTGGCAAAATCTGTTGTCTATATTCTTTCTCATACAAGGAATTAATTTTTGATTGCTTATGGAAAGGGCCAAAGTTAAGAAATATTTCATGACACTTCCTGTTTGTGCTTTTGGTTCAGAAAGGTTTCAAGGCAAGAATACTTGAAGAAAAGGGAGATGAAGAAATTAGATGAACTGAGGTATGATCCTGCTCCATTTGTATTATTTCTTGGTAGTTTTAGATTAGTAGTCTTGACAGTTGAATAATCGATTGTTAGCTTTGCTAATTAAGCTGCTTTATATGCTATAATATTGAATTCTTTTTTATGATTGGATACATCTTTACAATATAGCGTTTTATCTCAGAGATGATATAGAAGATGAGCAATATCTATTTGAAGGAGTGAAGCTTACAGAAGCAGAATACAACGAGTTCAGGTAACCTATGTCTTCATTTGTCTATTAAAGTTTTCTAGTTCATTTTTTTTTTTTTTTGGGTTACTTAGAGGCAATTTTGTTTTCCTTTTGAAAGGTAATGTATGAACTCTGGACATCACTCTTTCATCATTTTGATTTTAAATTGCATTTAAGTTGTGATTGTTTTCCCCTCATTTTCATTGATATTCCAGCCTTTTTTACTTAGAAGAAATACTTCAAATAATATTTGTATAAAATAAGTGCCTCTCTTTTCTTCCTTTTGCCATTCCAATGTACGAAAATTTATACTCTCAGCATAAAATTGCTATGTAACTCCTACAGAATTTTTCTTCGAGGATAGAATAAGAAATTACACAGGAGTTTAAAACAGAGGTAATGGTTCCCCTTCATTGGGAGGATGCCTTATTCTACCCTAACATCTTTGACACCTTTTCCTTTAAGCTGTTTACCTTCACCCAAGAATGGGGTCATCTTGATGTCTTGGTGAAGAATACCTTTGAATGGTGTTAACAAACTAACAGATTGAGGGCTTAAGATATTCTGAGAATTAGTTTCTTTACTTCGTCGTACAATCAAATCGCTGTCTCTGCTGTTGTTTTCTGCAAACAAGATTAGGCCATGTATCTACATCACCAAGTAACTAGCTCCTTTATGCTCATATGAGGTTGCATGTTCAACTTGTTTGTTTAGGATTTTGATAGGAATCAGCATCCACATCAGCGTCCTTTTCTGGTTTATTCCAGAAGAAAGATGCAAAAGACACAAGATTAGGAAGTTCAGAGAAGTTAAGAGTAGTTGAGAGGTTAAGGGTAGTTATTATTTGTTTAAGGAATCTGTTTGTTATTATCTATTTAGGGAAGTTACTTTATCTTATCAGTTTAGGGTAGTTACAATTAGGAATGCTCTATATATGTATTTGTATTCTGTTTCTGCGTTTTCATGAAAATATAACAGATATTCCAGGATTCTCTTGTTGGCTAGAGTTAGATACTGACTCTGGAATTCCTATCCTTCTACTCTTATCAACTTGGTATCAGAGCGATCGTTCTTAGGCCTGTTGGGTACCATGGTGAACACTCGAAATTCCTCATATGAACATAATTCTCCACTTCCTTCAGCCCATAACCCAGAAATCCCACCAAATCCCAATCCACCTGACGATCCAGCAATAATTTCAACCCATCCTCCCCAATGCACACTGAAAATTCTCAATTAGCCGCCATAATGGCACAATTGAGTCAGATGGATACAGAATTAAACACTTTGAAGAGGCAGAAAGCACCCATATTTATTCAAGGAGAGTTTAGTCAAGAAAACCGAGATACATACCATGAGTATGATGAGAATGATGACTCTTGGTGGCAGCGAAATCAGTCTAGACGCCCTTACTCAAAAGTTGATTTTCCAAAATATGAGGGTGGAGATCCAAGAGGCTGGATTCTGAAAGCAGAAAAATACTTTCGCTATTATCAAACGCCTGAAGTCATGAAGGTTGATGTTGCAACGATTAATTTGGAAGGAGATGCACTCGATACATTCACTTGGGTTTCATCAGGACGTACAATACGCTCGGGATTAACCGGGTACAAATCCTTCAAGAGCAATTCGGTCCTGCTGAGTTTCAAAATCCGGATGCCTATTTATGTAGCATAAAGCAACTATACTCAGTCACAGAGTATAAACAAGAATTTGTTCGAAGACAAGCCTAGGTAAAAGGGTGGCCGGAGCATTGCCTCTTAGGAGTCTTCATCAACGGCCTCAAGGAAGAGCTTCAATCGGATGTTAAGATCCACAAGCCACGAAACGTATATAAAGCAGTGAGTCTCGCAATGGAATTTGAGTCGAAGATACAGACCCAGAGTAACCAGCGTGCCAACTCACGATATTTTAATCCACGTGGCAATGAGAATTACCGAGATGCTCGATATCCTACTCGCACACCAGTCGGTTACTCAACTACCGGAAATCAAGGAATTTCCAATTCCCTTAATTCAGTTGATGCTACTTCTCAGGGGCTTATTCAAAATTTGAATCAATCATATCTAACCGGTGCGACAACATCGGCAAATTACAGAGTTTCAAATTTTGATAAACAGAATCTCCAAAAAACGTTGCCTTCGATAAACCCGACGCGACTTACGAAAACAGAGAAGCAATATCGAAGAGATAAAGGTCTATGCTTTTGCTGTGGTGATCGATTTCAACCAGGACATCGCTGCAACTCATCATCTCTACGTATTATGGATATTACAGATGAAACCGAGGAATCTCAAGAAGTTGCGATGAAGAATCTCGAGTCACCCATCACTGAAAATTTGGCAGAGATATCTCTTCATGCTATTTTTGGAGGTCCATCGCACACGACAATGAAGGTGCGAGGCATGTTGAAAGAAAAGTCAGTCCTTATTCTAATCGACAGTGGCTCCTCTCACAATTTTGTATGCTCCAAATTAGTCCAAAGCATGAATTTGCCTTTACACTGCCTTCCCAATTTCAGTGTTCAGGTAGGTGATGCTAGGAGAGTCACATGCAACTCTATTTGCAAACAATTGGAAATCAAGGTTCAGGAGTTGACAATTGTCGATGATTTTTTTCCTTTCAATCTGGGAACTGTGGATATGGTACTTGGCATAAAGTGGCTGCTTTGTTAGAAAAAGGATTTATACAGACCAGTGTGAGTCCTTTCGCAAGTCCAGTTCTTTTGGTTCCCAAAAAAGACTCTACTTGGAGATTTTGTGTGGATTATAGAGAACTCAACCGGCTGACTATCACAGATAAGTACCCCATACCAACAATAGATGAATTGATTGATGAACTATATGGGGCCAAATTCTTTTCTAAAATTGACCTCCGCTCAGGCTACCATCAAATCAGAGTTTTACCTTCTGATATACCTAAAACAGCATTTTGAACCCACTCAGGTCATTATGAGTTTCTTGTTATGCCTTTTGGCCTTACAAATGCCCCAGCAACATTCCAAGCTACTATGAATGATCTGTTCTGTCCATACTTAAGAAAATTTGTCCTCGTTTTCTTTGATGACATCCTGGTGTACAGTAGGACTTTTGAAGATCATATAAGGCATTTGGGAACCATTTTCCAGATAATACAGCAAAATGATTTTTTCATCAACCCCAAAAAGTGTGATTTTCTTCAACAGGAAGTTTCATTTCTGGGTCACATTATTTCTGCACAAGGTGTTGCTGTTGACAATGCAAAAGTGGCTGCTGTTAAAGAATGGCCCCTGCCTAAAGACCTTACTGAATTACGTGGCTTCTTAGGTCTTACCGGCTACTATAGGAGGTTTGTCTATAATTATGGACAGATTGCACGACCTTTGGTTAATATGACTAAAAAAGGGGCTTTTCAATGGGATCCTGCTTCCTTAGCTGCATTTGAAGCCCTTAAATTGGCACTTACACAAGTGTCGGTCTTACATCTTCCAGATTTCTCCAAGGCCTTTATTGTGGAATGTGATGCTTCATCAACGGGAATAGGAGCAATTTTGCAACAAGAGGGTCACCCAATTGCTTATTACAGCAAGGGTTTATCTGTTTTTCATCAACAGAAATCAGTTTATGATAGGGAGTTGTTTGCTTTGGTCATGGCATTGGAGAAATGGAAACATTATCTGATCGGTCGCAAGTTTGTGGTCCTTACTGATCATTTCAGTTTAAAATACCTTTTGCAGCAAAGGTTTACAACTCAAGCACAGCAGCGACTTATTCTGAAACTCCTTCTGTTTGATTTCACTATAACCTATAAGCCGGGAGTGCATCATCAAGTTGCTGATGCCTTGTCTCGTTGCCCACATTCAGGTGAATTTTTCAGCATTGCAATACCTCACGCTTCTGATTTTACTGACCTTCCAATGCTGTTACAACAAGACCACTTCACCAATCAAATTATTCTGTCCCTTCAAACCGACCCTCAATCGGTTCTCCATTATTCATTGGTGTCTGGGAGGTTATACTACAAAAATAAGCTTGTTATTCCAGCAAAATCACCTTTGACAGATCTGCTTATATCAGAAGCACATACATCTCTATTGGGGGGTCATGGTGGAGTCCTAAAAACCTTCAAAAGGTTACAACAATATTATTTCTGGCGCAATATGAAAGAGGAAATCAAGGACTTTATTCAGCTTTGTACCATTTGTCAACGCAGCAAGTACGTGACCCAGCCTTCTGCAGGACTGTTACAACCACTGCCTATTCCCCAACATATTTGGGAGGATCTATCACTTGATTTTATTACCGGTTGACCAAAATCCGGTGGCCTTGAGGTGATTTTAGTTGTGGTAGATCGTTTAAGCAAATATGCACATTTTGTTGGCCTTTCTCATCCGTTTACTGCAAAAACCGTTGCTGCAATATTCTGTAAAGAGATAATCCACCTTCATGGAGTCCCAAAATCACTCATTTCTGACCGGGACCCTATCTTTCTAAGTTCCTTCTGGCGGGAATTATTTAAAATTTCTGGTACAAAACTCAAGATAAGTACTTCTTACCACCCACAAACGGATGGCCAAACGGAGGTGGTGAATAGATGCCTAGAGACTTACCTTCGCTGTTTTTGTCAAGACCAGCATAAACGTTGGTATAATTATTTGCACTGGGTAGAGTTTTCCTATAATACTGGCTTCCACACTTCAACAGGGTATACACCTTTTAAAATTGTCTATGGCAAGGATCCGCCTATCCTAGTGCCCTATGTGCAAGGGACTACGCCTATTGCTGAATTGGAAGAATTTTTTCAAGAAAGGGATGCTATTTTACAACTAATTCAAACCAACCTATCAGAGGCTCAAACCCACATGAAGAATCAAGCTGATTCTCATAGAAGGCAGTTAGAATTTCAACCGGGTGACTTAGTATTTTTGAAGGTTCAACCTTATCGTCAGACTTCACTTTCTGCCAAACGCTTTACCAAGCTATCTGCAAGATATTATGGTCCATTTCCCATTATCCGCCGTATTGGAGCAGTAGCCTATGAACTTCAACTCCCTGCTAATTCAAAAGTCCACCCAGTTTTCCATATATCACTGCTCAAACAGGCTCATGGCTGTGACAATCAGAGTTCCAGCAACTTTCTTCCAGTTAATGAACACTGGGAATTTGATCTCCAACCAGACAAGATCCTCACTTCTCGGATCACACCAATAGAAGGCCAACCAATACTTGAATTGCTAATCCAATGGAAGGATAGGCCGAAAGAAGAATCCGGCTGGGAATCATATGACAACATTGCTGATCAGTTCCCTCTATTCAGCCTTGAGGACAAGGCTACTTTCCTAGGGGAAGGTATTGATAGGAATCAGCATCCACATCACACCAATAGAAGGCCAACCAATACTTGAATTGCTAATCCAATGGAAGGATAGGCCGAAAGAAGAATCCGGCTGGGAATCATATGACAACATTGCTGATCAGTTCCTCTATTCAGCCTTGAGGACAAGGCTACTTTCCTAGGGAAGGTATTGATAGGAATCAGCATCCACATCAGCGTCCTTTTCTGGTTTATTCCAGAAGAAAGATGCAAAAGACACAAGATTAGGAAGTTAAGAGAAGTTAAGAGTAGTTGAGAGGTTAAGGGTAGTTATTATTTGTTTAAGGAATCTGTTTGTTATTATCTATTTAGGGAAGTTACTTTATCTTATCAGTTTAGGGTAGTTACAATTAGGAATGTTCTATATATGTATTTGTATTCTGTTTCTGCGTTTTCATGAAAATATAACAGATATTCCAGGATTCTCTTGTTGGCTAGAGTTAGATACTGACTCGGGAATTCCTATCCTTCTACTCTTATCAGATTTGTACTTGCATTTGTTGTATTCTTCTTGTGCATGTGAAGATTATAGGCCTCCTATCACAAAGTGGGAGTGCTTGCAAATATGTGCTCTATTGACTTTAAATTAGGAAAAGTCTCAGTTCATTCTTATCCCCAGGTACAAGAAAGAGATATATGATCTCGTAAAGAAGCGGACCATGGAGGAAGATGATGTGAATGAGGTAATAATGAGTTTATAACTTTGTATGTCTTAATTAGCAGGTCAAAGTTCAGTTATTTATTCCTTGCTAATGTCTACTGAAATATAACTTCTGAATTGGAAACTGCTTTTCAATTATTTTCTTTTTGTTTGAGTTTGTAAATGCTTTCTATTGTCTAGAATTATTAATGCTAAGACTGTGGAACTCTAGACTAGTTTTTGGAATATAATATCAATGTCTCATTGGTAATGAAAGTTGGCATTAAGTTATTTTTGCCAGTTTTGACCTGTATGGAATCTAGGGACTGACATGTGGTTCAGGTTCATTGGTAAGTGTTTAATCTATTGGCAGGATCATCATTATATATGTAAAATTTGGATCCAAAACAATGGATAATTGCTATTCTTCTTGTAAATCGTACAGCTTTTTCAAAAAAACTTGTGGTTCAAATGTGTTCATACAAAATTTTATCTCCCTTGTGAAGCATTGCACGGGGGTAAAATCTAGCACCCCCCCATATTCTCAAAACTGGATCTGGATGGTGGTTTTGCCTTCATGGTGTCATTGTGTTTGGGTTAATTACATAGGGCACTTTTTTCCTCAAGGTTATTGAAAATAGACTATTACTTGATCAGAGGAAATAAAAATTGATATTGCCATGTTGTTACTGGAAGGCTAGAGCATTGGTTTATAAATTAAAAATTTCACTTGGTAATGCTACCCTATTAGTTCACACAAGCTAGGGGAAAAAAGCAATTCATGAAATATGTAAATATGTGGTCCTTGTAAACAAATTTTGATGAGTGAAGATTGGAATATCTGTACAGTAGATATTGTTACTTGTAAACTTAAAGTGTTTTATGTCCTCATTAAAGTCTCCTATGTCCTCCTTGGAGTGCAGTACAGGATGCCTGAAGCTTATGATCAGGAAGGGGTTGTTAATCAGGAAAAGAGATTTGCTGTTGCTATGCAGCGCTACAGGTTAATTTTACTTCTCATTAGGATAAGCAGTGGTGCTTCAGTTTAACTTATCACCATGATTTCAAATTCTTGGAAATATGGAAAAGGATAAATTGATATCTCATTGACAATGTCACCGAAACAAACGGAAACTATAATGTCCTGTATTTCGTCAGATTTCTTTTGATGCGAGCCAACATAGATGAAGTTTTTAACAGTACCTAATCTTTCATTTTATCGTTTATAGGGATCCCAATGCTGAGGAGAAAATGAACCCATTTGCTGAACAAGAAGCATGGGAGGAGCATCAAATTGGTATTTTTTCCTGATGCTTTTTCATTATTTTGTTATGTATTCCAAATACGTTTCCAGTTATTTTTTGTTGTTTCAATCTGTATATACATCTAATTTATGTTTTTTCAGGGAAGGCAACGTTGAAGTTTGGTTCTAAAAATAAAAAACAAGCCTCTGATGACTATCAGTAAGTTGCTTATATAGATTCATTTTGATGGTAGTTTTATTTTAGAGATTACATAGTAATTTGTTACACTTGCTCATTTCATGGCATTTTATTTTTTACTTCCAATGTTAATGATATGAATGTCTAGTAAATCATGTGATTGATTGGGTCACTCCTTATTGGATTGTGCAAAACTACAAATAATTAATTGTACTTTATGTTCAGGTTTGTGTTTGAGGACCAGATAGATTTTATCAAGGCATCAGTGATGCATGGAGATGAGGTATGTCAATCACAAGTTGACGCGTGCTAGATTCTGTGGAACTATTCTTGTGTTTGAGTCAGCCTCTCTTTGCAGTTTGATAATGAGGAGATGAGAGATTCACTTGAGAAGTCCAAGGCCAAGACAGCTTCAGAGGCACTTCAGGTAGTGTTCTATTAGTGACATTAAGGATGTTTTGAAAGTTAGGGCCAGCAATTTTCTACTTTGATGCTGGTATGCGACAAAGAATCCTAAGCATTAGTTTCAGCCACTGATCATCTTAAGCAAAAAAGTGTTGGAGTGGAGAACAGAAAGGCCACAAATTTAACATTCTTGGTATTATATGTCAACCAGAAAGATTGAGTGATGAAATAATCTCATTGGTCATGTATGAATTGGGCTATTTTCCATTTATATATTAAATTTTTACAGAGTTTTCTTTTATTAAAAAAACGATCAATCTGCAAGCTTGTATGCAGTTTCCTCTCACTCGTAATTGTCTTCTTTATTCAGGAAGAGAGGAAAACATTGCCTATCTATGCGTTTCGGGAGGAATTGATCCAAGCTATTCATGAACACCAGGCATGGCTTACTTTCACTCTTTTTTTAGTTCCTTTTCTTTTCATATTTCCATATCCCCACTACTATTTGGTAGAGAATGATTTAGATCTCTTATACTAAATTTCAATTTCTTGGGGACTAAAATGCGTATTTTTTTCCTTTGCAAGAACTATAATTTCTTTTCGTTATATCTACACTTCTGAGTTGTTGGATATGATGCACTTATGTTAAGCTTGGATATTTGAATAAAATGAATTTTAAATCGGTCTGAAGTATAGCAGAACTTTTGGTTTCAAGAAAAGAAATATATTTTAAAAGTAAAAGAGGGTGTTTATGTGATTTTTGTGAAACACAAGGAGATTTTGAGAGTAGGGGCCAATGAATGCATATCTTGTATTATTCGGAGGCATCGGCACAAATCATATACAAGTTTCCTAATTAATCAGGCATAAAATTAGGGGTATACAAGACAGAAAAGGATCCTAGAGATACTATTTATATAATAAAGGTCATAAAGAGAAACAAATCCTTTTCTTATTCAAATTTCCCACAGGCTTGTGTAATTTATTCTACAAATTAAGAAAACTTGGTTCTATGCCTTTTTTCACCAGGGACTAGTTTGAATCTTGTTCTACTAGTTTGGACTTCATTTGTCGCCTGTGAACTTTATTGTGCACCCCCCGGCACTGTGTGGGAAGTACTTGCATATAGTTCTATGTTCATTCAGAGTGTATAATCTGACAAAGACCCTTGATTAACTGCTTTGAATAGGTACTTGTGATTGTTGGTGAAACTGGTTCTGGAAAAACTACCCAGATACCCCAATATCTTCATGAAGCTGGATTCACAAAGCATGGGAAGGTATCATTCCATTGTTTAATTAGTTTGTATTGTAATGGGCCAAAATTCATTGGTGGGCTTTATGTGATGTTGTAGTAGTAATTTTGTGTGTGTGCAAGCTATTTTAACATGTACAAAATTCTTGATGTGTGGTTGTCACTTGTAACTTGTATTTTGTTGTTCATGTTGTGTCTCTGTGAACTGATGTTTGTATATTTGGGGACAATTAATTGCCTGTGCTTTTTATGATGATGAGTATCATAATATTATTTTAATTGTATCATTCAATGTTATTAATGCAAATTGTAGCAACTTCTGCTCTCCTTCCTTAGTTATTGCAACCTTTCGAGGTATTGGTAGAAATAAATGAAGTTCTGCTGGTTTTTGACAGATTGCATGTACTCAGCCTCGACGTGTTGCTGCTATGAGTGTTGCTGCTCGAGTCTCTCAGGAAATGGGTGTGAAATTAGGACATGAGGTAGGTTCCCTTCATCATTACAATTGGTAATTATTTTTATAAAATGTTTGCTGTTGAAAGGGTTACTTGTAACTAACTCTTGTGTCTTGGAGCTAATGTTTGCGGTCATCTGGGATAAACAACCATTTCTAGAAGATTTTCTTTTTTTAAAAAAAAATAAATAAATAATGAACTGTCTGTGTCTTCTTTTTTCCCTGGTTCAGTCTTTCAGTCATTGTTCAAGTTTTCATAATTCAATTGATTTAATTTTTGAAGGTTGGTTACTCCATTCGTTTTGAGGACTGCACCTCTGAGAAGACAATTCTGAAATATATGACAGATGGAATGCTATTGAGAGAATTTCTTGGTGAACCTGATCTAAGCAGCTACAGGTAAGCATATATTTTTGAGTTGGGTCCTGATTCAGTTGATGCAGTACAATTTTGCTCAAATTGTGTGTAAAATGTTGCAGTGTTGTGATGGTGGATGAGGCTCATGAAAGAACACTTTCAACTGATATTTTGTTTGGATTAGTAAAGGTGAGCAGAAAATGTGTTTTTTGGATAAAAAATATTTTGTCTTTGATTTTCAAGTGGGCAAGTAGTGGACAATCAGGTAGTTTAACGATGAGCATCCCAACTCATTTTCATGCAAGTTGAAGCCTATAATTTCTTATGTCTTGAATTTTTTATCTTCTATATGTATAATAATTCTTTTATAACCAGACTTTGCAATGATTTGCCCAGCTATGTTTGGGGCAGTGATGGCATGTAATTTTTTGTGCTATTGTTGTGCAATGATTTTTATGTGGATGCCTTCCTCTTTATAACCCATATAACCCATCAGAGCAATATACTTATGTTCTCTGTTTTTATTCCATAGGATATTTCTCGTTTTCGGCCTGATCTTAAGTTGCTGATCTCAAGTGCCACACTAGATGCAGAGAAGTTCAGTGATTATTTTGATTCTGCTCCCATATTCAAAATCCCTGGGAGACGATATCCTGTTGAAATACACTATACCAAGGCACCAGAAGCTGACTATTTAGATGCTTCTATTGTAACAGCTCTCCAAATCCATGTAACCCAACCTCCTGGAGATATATTGGTGTTCTTAACTGGTCAAGAAGAAATTGAAACAGCAGAAGAGATCATGAAGCATCGAACTAGGGGCCTTGGGACTAAAATTGCTGAGCTAATTATCTGTCCTATATATGCAAACCTACCAACAGAGCTGCAAGCTAAGATATTTGACCCAACTCCTGAAGGAGCACGGAAGGTAGTCCTTGCTACTAATATTGCTGAAACATCATTGACAATTGATGGGATCAAGTACGTTATTGATCCAGGGTTCTGTAAGATGAAAAGTTATAATCCCAGAACAGGAATGGAATCCTTGTTAATAACGCCAATTTCAAAAGCCTCGGCAAATCAAAGAGCAGGTCGCTCTGGAAGAACAGGTCCTGGAAAGTGCTTCCGGCTGTATACTGCATATAACTATTACCAAGATTTAGATGACAACACTGTACCAGAAATACAACGGACTAATCTTGCAAATGTAGTTTTGACTTTGAAAAGCCTTGGGATTCATGACTTACTGCACTTTGATTTTATGGATCCTCCACCTGCTGAGGCTTTGTTGAAAGCACTGGAGCTTCTATTTGCATTAAGTGCATTAAATAAGCTTGGTGAGTTAACAAAGGTTGGAAGGCGAATGGCAGAGTTCCCCCTTGATCCCATGTTATCTAAAATGATAGTGGCTTCAGACAAGTACAAGTGTTCAGAGGAGATCATTTCTATTGCTGCTATGCTCTCTATTGGGAACTCTGTATTTTACCGTCCGAAGGATAAACAAGTACATGCAGATAATGCACGATTGAATTTCCACACTGGAAATGTTGGAGATCATATCGCACTGCTAAAGGTTTAGTTATTTAAGAGTTAGCCGCTTGACTATTTCCATAGTGAGCGCCTGTGATATTTTAGACACCTAATTTTAGCTGCTTAGGCATTTGGTTTTACCTTCTGCTTATGTTCATTTATTGGAAATTTTTACTGTTCAGGTATACAATTCGTGGAAGGAGACCAATTACTCAACACAGTGGTGTTATGAAAATTATATACAGGTATTTCGCATGAGTTTGCTACTTGTAGTTAGTACTTGTTGCAGCTATATTTAGTGGAAATATGTATGGATTTAGCTTGGCCAGATATTTGGTGTTGCTGATTTCATATTTAATACCAAAATAGAGCATGAATGTTCTGAGAAGAATATATCTTTAAGCATCAGTAGGTCATAATCCTAGTGGAACATGTTTTATGGACATAAGGATTGGATATCTTTAGTGCTGCTAATGTACAAGATTTCCCACACAAGCAATGTAATTGATGATCTCACTATCACAGATTCTGTTACTCTTCTTTCCTTGAGGTTGAATTTTGATGGATTGTTCTTTGATGGATTTTCTTGTGATTTGAAGGTGAGGAGTATGAAACAGGCTAGGGATATCCGAGATCAACTTGCTGGCCTTCTGGAGAGGGTTGAAATTGAAATGACTACAAATGAAGGTGATCTGGATGCCTTAAAAAAGTCGATAACATCTGGTAAGCTTACAATAGTTGTACTTGTGCATTCTTTTTCTTAGCCTACTTAATCTAATTTTAACCACTGCAGGGTTTTTCCCACATTCCGCGAGGCTGCAAAAGAATGGATCTTATCGGACTATTAAACATCCACAGACTGTTCATATACATCCTAGTTCTGGACTGTCTCAGGTAGTTTACAGCTTTAAGCTTTTGATAAATTGCTTAATCCATTTCTCCAATGAATTGTTTCCTTCCTTCTGCAATAGTTTAAAAAAAGAGTTGCTTAGAGTATTTCTTGTGAACTAAGCAGGTCGTGTGCAAGACAAAAAAAATGTAAACGCTGAAATTGGCCTCAGTGGAATTTCGTTAGGAATTTTATCCATAAGAAGACTTTAAATCTATTATTGTGCAAATTATCTCGTAACTCTTCATAGCTAATTGATATTGTCAATAAGCTATTAAAAACTGGGCTGGTCAAAGCACTAATGCAAGGTTTAATGGTCAAACTACGGTGGAAACAATTAATTTTATATATGAAAAATCTTATATAAAATATGTCATTAATAATTTAATGATATTGTGATAAAAAAATATAAGAAACGATGGAAGGAAGGAGCCAACAAGTGAGAAGACAGATGACGAGACCAAGAAGGAATAGGATGAGAAAGCTATATTTGCTTTGATATAATTTAATGCTAGTTGCTTCAAATCTCCTTTTCTCAAATTTTTCAAGGGTGGTTGGATATTCCAATGTCATTATAATATTCCAAAACTCACTACCTAGTAAATTTCTCCGTTATTGGTGAAGGTTAATCAGCATTAAAATTTTACATCACAATCTTTGATTGATGCTTGAGCTCATTCATAAGCTATGGAACATTCCTGAGGACCTTGTTCTACTCAATTTGAATCTTCCTGCAATGACTATTTGAAGCAATTACTAATCTATGTTGCTTAGACATGAATGTGCAACACACACTAGTTATGACTGGAATGTTCTTGTAATGAATATCTAACTGATACTCTTGTCTGATTGTTATTTGTACTTAATTTACCTTTCAAAGGTGCTTCCAAGATGGGTTTTATATCATGAACTGGTTCTTACTACCAAGGAGTACATGAGACAGGTAACCCAACAGTTAATCAATTCGTTTTTCTACTATAACATCTTTGACTAGATAATATTTATTAATAGCTGAAGCCGCCACCTATTGGAACTGCAGGTTACGGAACTAAAGCCAGAGTGGTTGGTGGAGATAGCCCCTCACTATTATCAGCTTAAAGATGTTGAAGATGGTATGCACTTTCCTTTCTATTTTATTTCTGCGAAGAGTAATTATAGTTGGTGAGACCTTTTCAAAAACAACATAGCCTTTAGCTCAGTTTTTATGTGAATAAAATATCTTAAAAATGATACTTCATCAGCATGCAAGTAAAACAAGTGGCGACTATTGTAGATGATTTTCCCTTACAATTCATTATTTTCATTAGTACTGGGGTCATTCCTATTTGGGTTTTATCTTAATTTTCTCTAATTTTAACTAATGCTTTCTATTTAGAGTAACTTCTGTTTAAATGTAGACATTTGATTTCTTTCCTATGAAGAAAAGAAGGAAAAGGAATTTGATTTACCTGGCTTAGGGAATTTTATCAATATCTTGATTTAGCTGAGGTGTTCACGTTAAAAGCATGGAGGATTGATTTTGTGATTTGTTACATGTTATTAGACTGCTTGTTAAAGATTGCTAGTCTGGTCATTGTAGTTTTTACTGTTCCAGAAATTTATCCGTTTTAACATTTGAACTCATGAACAATTGAATTCTGCCATTTTCTTAGAATGTGACATCATAAAAGCTCGTTGCTTGACTGCTTGTAATAAAGCTGAGGATTTGAATTCATTATTAGGTGTGTTGAGGGTCCATCATAACAGTCCGTTTGCAACTCGCAGGAATTAATGAAATGTGTTTTGGTTTATGCAGTCTGAAACGTTCATGTAATTGCTAATTGATGGTTGTGATGGACTCATTATATTCGTCTCTAAATTTGCTTACTAAATTATGATGAATTAGTTTCCAAGTGGGAATTTTGATCAATCACCATTTAACATATCGATGAGTCTTTTACTTTACTTTTAGCTGAATTAAACTCTTTGTGGCAGCTTCTTCCAAGAAAATGCCTCGAGTCGCAGGACGAGCATAATCGAACAGACAGAACCAGCAAATTTCTGCAGATACGTTTGGATTAAAGAACATACATCGGAGGTGAATATGAGAAAATTATCTTACTGTCCGGATTAGGGAGTGTAAATAACATTTTGCAGATTTAGAATAGCATGATTCACATAACGTAAAAGAAAACACATAACAGGGTCATTATATATCTGAAATTGATATTTGTAGAAGTGTACCCAACCGGGGCTTGGGGGCCACTGGCTTGCCTTGTAGTTAGTTGTATGATGTCAATTTCTAAAGGAAATCCCAAACGTGGTCTCTCTTTTTTTGGGTTTTAGTTTCAATGTGTAATTATGTAACCATAAAGTGTTCCTGAGATGTGTTTATTTATTCCATGTGGTTGCATAAGTTCATTTGATTTAGCCAATACTCCCTCTGGTCCTAAATGTGTGTCCGTCACTTTTAATTTACATGTGTTAACAAAAAAAGGTTAAATGCTTGTTAAAGCATTTTATTTGTCGTGAAATTAAGGCATTGTATGGAATTGATGGGGATGTTATCATGAACGATGGTATAAATGGAAAAAAAAATGTTATTGGAGTTATTTGTGATAGAAAAATATCTAATAAGGTAAAAGGGAAGTTTTATGAGACTGTCATAAGACTAGCAATACTTTATGGTAGTGAATGTTGGGATTTAGAGAAACAATTATGTACCGAGATGAAGATATTTAGATGGATGTGTGATCATATAAGAAAATATAATATTTACAATGATCATTTACACGAACAAGTTGGAGTGACATCTATACAAGAGAAAATGATAAAAAATGGTTTGAAGTGGTTTGGACATATTCAAAGAAGGTTATTAAGTGTGTTGGTTATGAGGTTAATCAAGCAGTATGGAATCCCATAAAAAAGGTCAAGGAAGATCAAAATGAATATTCAATGAGTCAATGAGGTTATAAAGCGAGATCTTAGTTAATAATCTATCTAAAGATTTAGTTTTTGATATAACACAATGGTTTTGTACGATCCATATGTTAACCCCAACAAAAAAGCTTTATTCTTTTTGTTGTATGATAAATCTCATTATCAGAAGCGGACCCATATAGTTGATAAGGGGGCAAGTGTCCCCCCTTAAATTGGTGAATTGATATTTTTTTTAATAATAATCATAATACATGTTTGAATGATTTTTCCACCCTTAAATTAAATGCTCATCTTTAGTACATTAAAACTGTACTTCATAATTGGATGGGGGATGAGCGGTTAAATGATTGTTTAGTGTCTTATATTGAAAAAAATATATTTGATAAAGATTGATAATAAGACAATTATGATGAGATTTCAAAAAATAAGATCTAGAAGGATGACATTGTAATTATTTTTATTGTAATATACTTTTGTTATTAAAATATATATCTTGAACTTATTGAGTGTTCACCCTTCATTATAGTTTATGTAGTTGCATTTTAATAAGACATAGTCTTACTTTTATAAATGAGGTTTGTAAAATAATTGCCTCTCTTATTACATCATCAAGATTCACTGATTTCATAAATATTTTTTTGATATTTTTTTCCTTTCTTGTTTATATTCTTTTGTTTTTTAATGCTTTAAAACTTTTCTTAAAAAAAAAATCGAGGGCGCTGCACCCAATTCCCCGCCACTGATACCCCTCTTGATTAATTTTCTGGATCCGTCACTGCTTATTATCATATTAATTCGTAACTTTTCTTATTACTCGTGCAATGGTTTCTAATAAAGGCATACGTGAAAGGGGGGGGGGGGGGAAACTACCTACAAACTTATAAAAAATGAAAGGAACCAAATAATTTTCTTAAAAGAAGTCTTATATTTGTAAAATACTAAAACAAGAGGGGATGCATTGCCAGTATACTTGGCAAATAGTACTTCTTACGAGTTTAAATATAAGAATCATTTGATTTTTTTAATAGAGATTAAAAAATCTAATTAAACTATTTTAAAGTATTTATATTTATCATTTCTTTTAAAATTAAATTATTTGACTTATGAATTGATATATAATTTAATCATACACAATATATGATATGATTTAGTAACTTATTTAACTTATTTAGTTAATTAGGTCTTATATTTAGAATAAAATGTAACAACTGTTTTCTAAGTTATTTCGTACACACTATATACAATGGGTCAATTTATTTTGATAGGGGTAAACAGGCATTCGGCACATTTTTGTTTTGAAAATTTCTTAAAATTTGAATTATAATTATGAAATTAAAAAGATAAAGTTTTTTAATCATCATCATTATTATTTGAAGTCAATACTGTCTGGAAATTCGGTTTAAATTATAGTAGTAGTAGTATATATAATAAAACAGTTTCAAATTGACGTAGAATTTTGTATTGATTATATTTATGACTTGATATTGATTTAACTAATTTAATGAAAGTGGGTTTGTTAGATGGACCCCACCACCTATAAATATAATAATACCTACCTCTTTTAATTCCCATTTGTCCATACAACAATTATTATTGTGGCATTACATAGCTGACAAATAATCCCTGATCTAATAATGTACAAAATGTAGACGATAGAGTTATCTAAACAAACAGAATTATGTGAATTTTGATATTTATTTTTCTGTTTCTTAGAATCATTTACGCATTATATCAAAATATATATATATATATCATTCAAGCGGTGCCGGGAGTTTTTTTTTTTTTTTTAAAAAAAAAAAACAATAAAATACCACTTAAACTTTAAAATCTTAAATTAATCTTGTCATTTGTAAATGTATATGTATTAATTTGAATAGTAATTAACAACTCATTTTAGGAAAAAATCACTTATTTAAAATTTAGAATTGGTATTTTCTTTAATTTTCCCTTTTTTTTTCTTGGATGTGGATATAGATTTAGTCATTTAGATACTTTGCATCTAATCAATGTAGGGCTTATTACGAAAGACACGTGGCGGCGCATGTTAGTGTCGCACACAATTATTATGGCCCATAGTAAAGAGGGGATGAGGATGACTGATGAGGAGTATAATAGAAAACGAGTAGTTATTTATTACGAAGTACAAACAAGATATGGATAAGTACCGCGAATAGTACGTGCAAATGAAGCCCAATTCGTTGACCAGTAAAGTTTATCACAAGTAACGGGCAATGTCATCAGAGTCCTCCAAATCAACGATGAATGATCCAAAGTCTACAGATTTAACGGTGAGGATCTCAGGTATAGGATAGTAGTAGGTACAGTGGAAGTATGTTTTTTCAATTATTTATGAGCCTGTAATGATGCACTCTCTTTTTCAGCATTTCGATCACCGAGACTACAGACAGAGACAAACCAGAGAGTTAGAGAGAGACGTTATGGCGGCTATCGGAGAGAGTCCACGGAGCCCAGAGGCGAAGCTTGGGATGCGAGTGGAGGATCTGTGGGACGTTCAAGAGCCACAGCTAAGTCCTACCGAGAAGCTTAACGCTTGCTTCGAAAGCATCCCTGTGTCTGCTTTTCCTTCAGCTCCTTCAAGTCAAGGTGATGATCGTGTTAATTCGCATGTGTATCTACGATCATGAACTTAGAACGTCTAGAATGGCTGAATCGTTCTGTGATATTTGATTTCAAATCAATCCAGATGAAAATTCAATGTATTGGTGATTGACACTTGTTTGATCAATTGACACACTCATAATCTTTTTATCTTAGTATCTGGTAGTAGTGGTCTCTTGTATAACCTCAATCCTTTTCTTTTCTTATTTTTTCTTCCTCTGTAATTGGATTGTGTATGATGAACATGTGAAATTTCTGTGTGTTTCAGTGGTGGAGATAAAATCAGACGCCACCCTACCGGAAGCTGTGGAAACACTAGCAAACCACAATATTCTGAGCGCTCCGGTAGTGGATGTTAAAGCACCTGAAGGTGCTACTTGGATTGACAGATATATCGGAATAGTTGAGTTTGCAGGAATTGTTGTGTGGATCTTGCAACAGGTTAGCATCTTAATTTGCTTACCTGAGTGGAATTTGCACAAATAATGAAGAAAAATATTACATGCGTGATAATAAAATGTATGTACGTGGTTTGCTTGAATTGGCACCAGGTGGTTGTAGTAGTAGTTTTCTTCTATGCTTCATCTTTCACACTAAAGCTGACATAGTAACTGATTTCCCTCACAGTCTGAGCCTCTATCTCCTAAGAGTCCAACCAGTGGAGGTGCTAATGGATTCAGTTATCCTCCAGAACTTGGGGGCTTAGGATTTGAATCTGCTGCAACAACTTCTGGCAACTATTTTGAGGATTTAACTTCTTCTGAATTTTATAAGAATACCAAGGTTGTATGTTTCACCTGAAGACAAGAATTCTTTTAGTTGGTTTGATTTAATCTATTTCACTGGCTAACTGTTTAGTAGCACACAGGTTTGTGATATTTCAGGATCATTCCGCTGGGCCCCATTTCTTCCATTGCAAGGATCAAACTCGTTTCTGACCATGCTCTTGCTGCTTTCCAAGTATAATATGAAGAGTATTCCCGTGGTAGATCTGGGTGCAGAAAAAATTGATAATGTGATCACACAGTCTGGGGTTATTCATATGTTGGCAGAGTGCGTGGGGCTTCAGTGGTTCGAGAGTTGGGGAACCAAGAAACTATCTGAAGTTGGTCTTCCTGTAATGACCCCTGATTGTATCATTAAGGTGCGTAACTGTCTTAAGTTGAAGTTTTGTTTCTTCTATAATAAAGAGTTAGCTATGATACCATGCAATTATTACTGAGATACTGAGATAATCTCTTTTGCTTACATCTCACTCACATATGTTGCATAGCAAATATGCATGAATTAATCTACTGTTCTATAAGAAAGCATGCTTTGATTGCATTGTAATTCTCTGTTTTTTTAATTTTTGGCGGAGCCTAATTCTGTGTGTTACAGTGAATCTAATATTGATTTCCATAATTCTAACACATCTGAAGTAAGCTTTCCCAGATCAAGATGTCTTGAACACAAGAGTTATATAACTCAATTAAACCTAGGCATGTTATTTTTCCTTTTCAAGGAGAGTGATAATCATTGATCTCCTTCAGCTTCACAATGGATGCTTTTTTCTTGTCTGCAGGTTTATGAGGATGAACCAGTGCTTCAGGCATTTAGATTGATGAGGAAAAAGAGGATTGGAGGGTTACCCGTAATAGAAAGGGGTAGCAACAAGGCTGTGGGAAACATAAGCCTACAAGATGTTCAATTCTTGCTAACTGCTCCAGAAATTTACCACAATTATAGGTATTGTCATTACCGATCTATCACTTCTTTTGATTTTCTAAGCGGCATACTCATCGGTTGTTTTATAATATGCCAGAGCTATTACTGTAAAATACTTCCTGACGGCAGTTAGAAGCTACTTAGAGAAGCACAAAGAGGTGTTCCCAATGTTAAGCACCTTGGTTACATGCCAAAAGGATTGCACAATCAAAGAGTTGATTCAATTGCTTGACCATGAGAAGAGTCCTCGGATATATGTTGTAACTGATGATGGTGACCTAGAAGGAGTGATCACTCTCAGAGATATCATCTCTAGGCTAGTGGACGAGCCCAAAGGCTATTTTGGTGATTTCTTTGATGGTGTTCTTCCTTTGCCTCCAGACAGCCGGGTTTAACACTCACTTGAAGAATAAACAGCTTTTCATTTTCTTGATATCTAATTTTCCTTCTTGTGTAGGAATAAAAATTAGATTGAACTGTGGCTTCCCATATGGGATAGAAGACGGTGGACTTGAAAAGTGTTTGTGAAGTTCAGTTTGCAAGTTTCTTCCGTGCGTCTAACCGCAGTATGAGAGTGAGATTGTGTATAATTCTGCTGTTTCCATGAACTCAGTTTTTTGTAAAGTAAGCTTCTTCTCAATCGTACAAGTTCTCTGTAAGATTATGCTTTCTTGGTCAGTTCTTGCACCTGATTTTATGAAAAGTTTCGCAGATCCTGTCTTTTGTGCGTTTCACTGGTTTGAAAAATGAGGTGCATCGTTCATAACTTGTAAATGATTCATCCCGGTACACACACACATACGTATATTGATCTATTCTTGTTTTTATCAATCATTCAGGAGAGCATGGTGAGGAACTGAGGATACTAGTAAAAGGACATTTTCCAATAATAATGTATACGACATCCTATCCATAATCCATAATGTAAGAGCTAAAAATGTAACAAAAACAATTATTTATGGATTATATCATTGGTGGTTCTTATCATTTGATTTTTGATATACTACCTCCAATTCTAAATATAAGAATCAGTTAACTTTTTTTTTTTAAAAAAAAAAAAGGTTAAGGAAGTTAATTAAGTTATTTTAAGGTATTTATATTCATAATTTTTCTCCAAACCAATTTATTTGACTTATAAAATGATATATAATCTAATGGTACACAATATATAATATAATTAAGTTATTTACCCTTTTAATATTTTAAAAAAAAATCAAGTGAAACTTATATTTAGGATGGGAGGTAGTATATAGTATCAGAAGAACTTAATCTCAATTTAAGTATAAGAACCAAGACTAAAACTGGTTAAAAGGATACAAGATATTTATAAAACTATAGGGATCAAAACTAACTATTTGAAACTACAAGAACCAAAAATAAAATTCTTAATAATGATATTAACACATTATTTATCTATGGCTTGTGAATAATATTATTGATAAGACATTTTAATGTATATATATATAGATTAATAATGAAATGTTTCAACACATATGCAAAATATATTGGCACGGTACGAAATGTTTTAATCTTAAAAATGTACGTTATTTTTTTTGCCAATATAAATGTGAATAGAATAACATATCCATGATATTAAACGCTGATCCTTATGGTGAATACGTCTTTTTCTTTTTCAGAATATATTCTCGCGTTTCTTGTAGTGATATTTGGTTCGAACCATTGCAGCAATTAATATACCACAGAAATTGAACACATCCATTATTCTTAATGTCCTGCTTTTATTTATTTTGATAATATATAATATTGCAGCAGAACAGGGAGTACAGATTCAGGTTCATTTCAAGAAGCTAAGGTGATTTTCTCACAACCATCATGAACACAGGCCAACACATCTCTGTAATCCCTTGAGATTGTGAAGGAATCATACACTTTTCCATCACTACTTTTCATGTACTCCCACAGAAGATATGAGTGATTGGATGCTGTCAATTTGCCATACCCAAAGTCATGATCTCTGAAAAGACTCCAGTTAGGTGTTATATCGCTGTAGCTTGACAGGTGGCTTCCTCCTCCTCCAACAACAATATGAATTGTTCCATTCACTATTCCAGAATAATGGGACGTCCCTGATTTCACACATTGATTCTGCATTACATACCACTTAAAACCATTAGAAAACCAGTATGAAATTGACCATAAGTTCAGCATTGCAACATTGAGGAAAAGCTAGAGTAAATTGACAGTTTAGACTCTAACCTATTGAGCTAGTTTGGAATAATGATTGAAGTCTTCAAAAGCAACTTTTTAATCATAATTTACTATCTACAAGGTAAGTATGTGATAAAAGTTTTGTCTTGACTTGTGTGAACATACTTATGATAAACAACTCCAAACAAACACTTAGCCTTCGTTCCACAAAGTAAGAAACTTACTGCATTTCAATTCTTTAGAGGCACAGGGCTCACTTGAAAAAATGACTAATTTATTCAAAAAAATCCCTGTAATCCTTATTTAAAACATATTTATTTAATTTAATTACATTATGGAAGTTAGTTAATGTGATTTTTTTTTAAGCACCCTAATTATTTTCTTTAATTCCCTCTATCTTTCTCTTACTTGATTATAATTGAAGGAACATCAATTAAGAAAAATTAACAAATATGAAAAATATGTCTTACATTTAAGATCAAGACCAACTCTCCCAATTAGATCCCACGTTAAGGACAAGAGTGAGTAATATTGCATCATGGTATATGAGGCCATCCTATTTACCTGATAGATGGGACAGGATCTTTCATAGTTATGGACGTGGCCATAAAACGCAATGTCTACTTTGTATTTTTGCCAGAGGCTTTGCAAGCTTTCCCTTCCCATGGGCTCTTCGAATGAGCCTTCCAAGCCATACCAACTATTAGAGGAATATCCCAACACACGATGAGCAGAAAAGATCAACCATGGCTGTTTTCGCCTATCTACTGTTGCAAGGCAATGCTCAATAAATTTGTACTGTTCTGTTCCTTCTCTCCAGTCATGCTCACTATCCGCTATGCAGAACCTAAACATACCATAATCTACTTTGTACCTGCAAATTTCACCAGTTCATTTCATATCAGTCTAAATGAATTCTGGATCTTTTTACTATAGAAATGTTAAAATATATCTAGTCTACCCTTAGTAGATTAGGGCTCAAGCCCAATACTAATTGGGGCTATTGTATGAATATGAAGAAATATGGGTCAAAGGGAGAGTTTTTCCTTTATGTTTCAAATGTTATGATTATTCCTTTGTTATCGGACACACAAATGTTAATATCTACTCCTATCTGACTGTACGGATGCTATATACAAGATGTCGTATTGAGGGAATAAGTAATCTGAATATTAACACACGTAATAATGCTCTCCTCCCTTTAAAAGATTCTCTCATATGAATGTTTTCTTCTCTTCCTCTCTTTGGTATATTTACTGTATAACGTGATCAGCATCCGCATTTAACAGGTCAATCTGATTTCAAGTACGTCCAAAATTCTTAAAAAAAAACTACCCCACTGATGCTCTTTCTATAACTCAAAAACGTACATCCGTTGATTTGTTTGCGCTCAATTCCATGTTAATTCTGTAAAAAGGTGAATAAATGTGACTAACCAAAATTTGGCTCTGTTCTCAGCAGGCACATAATACATGGTTTCAGCCAGCACTCCACATTCTCCTCCTGAATCTTCGGTGTTATAAAACGATCCTGAGTTTGGCCAATCACGTTCATGATTTCCACTGCAGAAACAAGTTTTGATTTAGATACTAAAAAATATATCAATTTAATTGTCAGCCGAAGAGAAGGCAATGGCAATTATATTCAGATGAACCTTGCAACCATATATGGCACTGCCGATGAAATTGGTGCAACTTGAGCAGTGAATTGGTCCCACTGTGAGATGTATCCATTTGCATATGGCATATCTCCAATGTGGAAAACTATGTCATAATTATCCAAATCATTGATGAGCTGATCAGTAGTGTTCAGCGAACCAGGTTGGTAATTAGCGTATTCGTTTGAACCATCACGCTCAGCCTAAAAGACATGGAAGAGAAGTAATTATTTTACCATGATACTACTGTGTAAACTTTATAGCGTAAACTTATATGACTATCTTCAGCAATTACTCCTTTGGTTCTTAATATAAGGCATATTTACCTAATTTGATTGAATTAAGAAAGTTAGTTGAGTTAGTTAATATGACATAGATTTTCTAAAATATTAGTTAATATGACTTGTATTTTCTAAAACATCTTAGTCATTTTTATTAATTCCCTCATTTTCTCTTCTCCTTGATTATTGTTGGGAAGGCATCAATAGAGGTAAATTAGGAAAATATTGATAAATTTGAAAATGTCTTATATTTAAGATCAAAATCAACTCCTCAAATAGGTCTTATATTAAGAACCCGGAGTATTTCTTTACATTTATGGGGTTCTCAGTCATTAAAGATTATACCTTGCCCATGTCACCAAATATGATGACACGCTGCAATGAGTTCTGTCCAGGAAATGGTGATGCCCTGAACTTATAAACATTGCTCCAGACATAAGATCCGTTAGTGAGCATATGCCCCAATCTGTAAGTGTACCTGAATTTGTAAACAAAAATAAGAATTCTTTCAGATTAATCACTACCAGCATCTCCTCGTTTCAGAATTATAATGAAAGAATTGTTAAATGCATACGCAAAATTTGGCCACAGATCCTTAAGGAAACTTGTGTGAATAAAACCAGGGTCACGCCAGCCAACAGTCCGAGCAGGTGCACCTGTAAAATCCCAATCTCAATCTCTATTATCTTCTACTTTTTTTTTTGCAAGGTTTTCCTCATGCTTAGTTTGTGCCCAATGGTATCTTTTTTTATAAAGGATTAAAAGGAATTATAACAGAAGGGTCTTAAGAGAGCAGATCTATACAAATTTAAAGGACCTTTTGTGAAGAATAATTAGACTCATTACCACACATGCTGTTGCGAGAGAAAGTCAATGTTCCAGCAGGAGATCGCGTTTGCTTTCCTCCCACAGGTCCCCACTGAACAAAGGGTGTGGCTTCATCTATGTCATATCCACTTGTCCAGGTAACTGTCATCTGCAATATGGGGGAAAATCTCAAGAAGTAGTTCTTCAAACAAAGCAATATCTTTTTTGAGAGTATGTGTTATAATTAAGATGATAACAACGACAGTATCAAGATTATAGATCATGAATTTTGGGTTGCCTATCTCTTTTAACTTCATCAATCATCCCAAAATCATTTTATATCAGGATAAATAGGAATGGAAAATACAATTATTTGGACTAAGGAGGTGAAGCACTAAGATGATGAACTTACTTCATCCCAAGATTTCCCTTGAGCAAGGCGCGGATATACAGGCGCTTTAGGATTGGCAAATGATATGTAATTGGAAACCGACACAAGTTTAGGCTGCAATGCTCAAATCATTGTTGCTAGTTAGTTATGAATATGATATAATCATCATCTGCATAATACATATTCTCAACAAATGCTGGACTCTCTGATGTCAAGAGACTTTGTGAATGAAAATACTTGATATGTGACAAACAAATACTGACAGGAAATTAGATACACTAGAGAAGATCATAGATGTATTTCCCAAGAAATAAAAGATCATAGACGCACATTTGAAAGTCCTCCAGAAAATAGTGCAAAGGCGAAATCTGCACGCTGATTGATCAACTGGAACTTCAAAACAGCTTTTCCCGTATTTGTATAGTGCAAGTTGGAGTCATTCGCATACTTGTACTGGTAAAGCGTACAAAGATTCAAATCAACCACAGGAAAAACCCAAATTTGTTACTTTTCAAATCCGATCTACAAGTTAACTCAATCTGGTGTATATGGTTTTACAACATACTCACCTTAATTGGGGCTGTGCATATGTATGGTTGACTAATCGACTCTCCGTTCTCCGGTGGACAAGTAGCTGAACTGCGATGGATATAAAATCAGATTCCTTTTAGTTCCTTTCCAAAATAATAAGCTGTTCAGAGTTTAACACTACCATGATAAAAACTAGTTCCCAACTCCATAATGACAGTGACTGGGGAATTCAGAAGTAGAACTACATCTATCAAAGAAGAGAAGTCACCAACACAGACACAAAGTTGATCTAGTGATATAAAATCCCGTTAGATCCCTCAAGGAAACACTTGTCCCATGAGGGGCAGCCACGAACCGGAACCAACCAAATACTGGATGATAATATTTTAAAAAAACAACAAACAAACAAACAAGAAAAAAAGTGCATTACTTGAAGTTTGCAGGAGAAAACACCCCCACCCAATCATCTTTAGATGGATTAGGGGAATTAAGTTGTACAGTCACCCATTGTGTATCCTCACCCTGCAACCATATGTGACAAAACAATTTAGAAGTTCTGTAAATATATAGCAGGATTTACAATATTAATCATGTTATGCTTAATAGTGATTAAAAAAAAAATCCAGAAGGTGATATGGTTTGAAAGTTCATATAATCACCAACCCAAGGCAGGGAGTGCCTGATGCGCTTTTGGTGCTCCGCCTCCGGTGCCCCTGAATTTTTTTGAGGCACTTCTCAGATGTTTTTTTTTATGGTTCTTTTAATTATTATATTCTATATGAAATGGGTTATATTTTGATATTTTATAGGGAAAATATATAATTTTTGGATTTAAGACTCTAGAATTAAAATTTTGTTGTTTCTTTTTAGTTTAGAGTTTATAACTGGGAACTTACTCTACCGGTGAGGCAATTACTCAAACAGCTAAAAGACTAGAAAGGGTGAACAAATTAATCAAAGAGAGATCAAATTAAATACGAGCGAAGTATAGTAGGAACCTTGAGGCCAAGCAAAGAAGGGTTTGCTTTAATGGTGGCGCGAATGTCGAGGGCAAGAGTGGCCTTGTGAATGGCAATCTTGGACAGTGGCTGCTCTCCGATTACGTGATGAACGTTAGCCAAAACGCCGGAGTTGAAGCTGGCGAAACACAGCATAAGCAAAATCATATTCACCAGCTTGAACCTGCGAACCACGTCTGCTGCCATCTTTCGCAGATGGAGAAAGAATCTTTCACTCACTATATAATGTTCTTTCACTCACTGCAATGATAAAAAGCATGGCCTGCATGGCTCCAATTTATAATGTTCAAACCTGGCGCCAAATCTTTTGGGTGGGCCCCACGGATCTCATGATCGTCATTTGTATTTATCACGAACAGTGTTGGAATAGAAATTTAGAATAGTTTATCTTTGCTGATCAGTTGTGTAAGAACCCCTTTCTATTTTGAAATATTTCTAGGAAATTCTAAATGGTTCTAAGACTTCTAAGTTCTAACTATAATATTGATTAATTAAAAATTATGTTAACAATAAATTATATTGATCTATTTATTTGAAAAATTAAAAATTATAAAATTGATCAATTTTGACCCTATTTACATTAAGTTCCTTATATCTATTACATCAAATTTATCAATCACATAAGACCATGTGTCTTTTTTTTCATGTAGGTTTATAGTTAAATGATAATAATTCAAAAATGAAAAATACGTGGTCACATATGATTAAAGAACTTAAAGAAATGGATATAAAAAACTTGATGTAATTATTTTTGATATATTTGTGTAGGTTATTGTCCTTGATTTACAGGTAGTGTTAAATTTAAGGGTTAAGATATAAAAATGTATATGTGTTTTATCTGGAGGAGAGTCCAACATCAAGTTTTTTTTTTTAGGTGCAAAAATATACATGAGTTTGTATAACAAAAGCAAAAATGATCATGCATTTAAAAGAGGCTAACCTCCGTTAATGAGACCCACATTATTTAAAAAATAAAAATGTCTACAATTTTAAAATTCCTCTTCTACCCTTGACTTTACCTTCTCTCCTTTGTTTTTCATCTTCTCCATTCTACGCCGCCCGACTTTACTCTTCTCTCCTTCCTCCTTCATCTTCTCTGCGGTATCGAAATCTCTGTCTTCTAAAATCAATCCTTCTGTGTGATTTGAATCTTAGAATTTGGGAACGGCGACGGAACAAGGGGTTTGCGGCTAGTCATCGGAGCGAACGTGCGCATCTTCGTTCGTTGTTTCTTGGAGCCCCAAGCAGGAGAAAACCTGCTTAGAAACTTGAAATCAGAAGTCAAACGAGGAAGCTGAAGCAGAATCCCAGCGACCTTGAGTTCTCTCTCATCACAAGCCATATGAGTGAACAAATTGGGGAAATTCACAGCTAGCGAACGAACAAACGAAATAATGGACAGTGATTTTTCTTTTCTTTTTTTCTATTTTATAAATCTAACTTGTAAATCAGATTTTGGAAAAAAGGATGATGTAGATTAATTGATCAAGAGCTAAGGTCACTCGATCTGGTAATTCTTCCGGTTCTTTTCTTCTCCTTGATCTGAATCTTCCAATGCTGGCATGAGCAAGAAGCGCATAAACCCTCACTTCGTCTCTGCACATGGTGATGATGATTACGAGCGAGGAACTGCTATTGTTCTATCAATCATCTTCTTGTTCGATTCAGGTGAAAGAACGATTCAAATGTGTGTCTCGTAATCTGCTGATTTGGGAAGAAGAACAAGATATAATTTTTTTTCCTATTCTGTAAATCAGACTTGTAAATCAGATTTTGGGAAAAAAAAAATCTGATTTAAATGCCACATAGAAAAGCCATTTTGGTGAGGGACTCCAAGAAACAGTGATTTAGATGCCGCAAATCCCCTACTCTGTCGTCGTTATTGTTCTTCGATGGAAGAGTTGCATCTTCAATGGAAGAGTTGCAAAGATGAAGGTTGGGAAGGAGAGGGTGTTGGTGAAGGGCATTTTGGTATTTTCATAATGTACTTAACAGATGTTAAAGCAATTTAAGATGGGATTTTTGCTCTGGTTTTACAAGCTCATATGTATTTTTGTACCTAAAAAAATATTTAGTGTTGGGCGCTTCTTATGGTAAAGCTCATGTATATTTTTGCCCCTTAACCCTAAATTTAAATATTCTTATAAAATCTAAAAGATCAACAATATAATTTTAGGAAGTATAAATTTTTTTCCAAATAAAAAAATTTGTAATTTCAAAAATGTTCATTTTTAAAGTATTTGATTATTAACAATTTTAATAACAAAATTTAAATAATCAGTTTTATTTTTGTTATAGAGGAAAATTTGAAATATGTAAAATTTCTTGATTGACGAAAAAAGGATCGGTTACATACTTACATTATCAGCAAAAGAAAGGACTTTTTTTTGGGCAGCAAAAGAAAGGACTTGTTGCATGATCTCTTGTCTTTAATTTAAGATATAGTTAGTTAATTTGATTAGATAAAAAAAGTTAGTCAAGCTAGTTAATGTGGCATTTTTTATTTTTTATCTAAAGCACCGTAATAACTTCTTTAATTTCATTCCTCTTTATCTTAATTATTGTTGAGGGGGCATTAATAGAGGTAAATTAAAAAAATGATTAACAAATATGAGAAATATATCTTACATTAACCATTATAATCAACTCTCAAAATATATCTTTTCCTAAATCCAATATATATATATATTTTTTATGTAGATTAGAAAAATTAGTTAAATTAATTATTTATAAAAAGTGTATAGTAGCTTTAATTTCCTAAAACAAAATTCCTTTTAATAAATCTGTCCTATTAGTTAATTGTATGCATTAATAGGAGTAATTTGGAAAAAAAAATTATAAATATGAGAGATAAAAAGGTTTGCAATCTGATATGTAATAAGAGCAAAACAAATAACTTAACTAATTCTTATATTTATGATTGCAAAGAGTATAACAATTAACAAGTATATGGGTTGTTATAATATAATAAGGTAGGAAAACACAAATATTTCCTACGCATTTGCTCATGTTTTCGAAATATGAGATTGGTTCCTCTCACTTGATCATGTTTTCAGAGAAACCAACAATTGGATCTAAAGATCTCGACAAACACATAATAGTTGTTAAAAATTAATAAATTAAATATATAACAATAATTTAGGGGTAACATATTTATATTAAAATATATATAAATCATTGTAATTTGATTACCATTAAATAAACAATATTTTTTGAAATAAGTAATTATTGGTTTTGAGTTTTGACAGATATCCAACAAACCAGACATACCGCTGCTGGGTTTTTTTTTTTTTTTTTTTACCTGAAAAAAAAAAAACAATACAGAATTGATTGTTTTGTTTTTTCCCCAATAACTGCACGTGTGTTTTTTTGGTTAAACAATGGTTTTTTTTTGCATTTCTTTCAAAGGGAGTGTTCCGTCCTTACTGTTTAGTGCGTGTTTTTTTAACATTTTATTTTTAAATTTTTTTATAATCTATTTATAAGATGTTTGCCGCTAAACAAGATTTTACATAAACTCTTATAATTATAAGAGTTTATTTTATAATGAAGAAAAAAGAGCTTAAAAAAAAGCTCCCATGAGAGCCTTATTTTTAAGCTCTTTTTTTATAAGCTCTTTTTTTTAAAAAAAAAAAAAAAAAGAACCTATAATCTCTTGATCGAATACTACTATCACTACGTGCCATCACCGCCGCCGCCGCCACCACACCGCCACCACCGCCGCCACCACACCACTGCCGCCGCCACCACCCTATTATAATATACCTTTTATGATAATTTTTATTAGAAAAAGTCTTTATGACAATTTTTTTTTTTATATACAACTTATTTTTAATTTCAAATTTTTAAAATTTAAAAAATTTATATAATCACCAAATATTTTTTAGTTTTTTTAAAAAATTTTTTTTTTTTTACTTTTTTAAAAGTAGGCTTTTAAAATTTAAAAATAAGAGGATCCAAAATTTCTTAGTGTCCCCACGCCCCCACCAACCAACATATTGGTATGCCTGGGGTTTTTTCTTAATAATATGAAAAGCGAAAAAAGGTTTAGATACTCTCTCAGGTCTTAATTATAAGATCTAATTGACTTTTTTAAAAAAATGATGAAGCTAATTAAATTACTTTAGAGTATCTTTATTTTTATTTTTTAAAAACTAATTACCTTGACTAATAAACTAATACATAATCTAAAGATACACAATATATCAAAAACTGTGTCATTTTTTACTTAAACAGTGAAGAGTCCACATAGCATGCTTAGATTTACATGCTTATTATGTGTATAAATATATATATTTTTTAATTTTTTTATATATTGTATTTATTTAAATTTAAATTATATCGCTTTCGCCGAGATGTTTTTTTTTGTTTAAGTATCTCAAATTAATTAATTTTCATAATAATCGTGTTATTGCATAAACGCAGAACCGGAAATTAATTAATTTGAAATACTTTTTGGGTAAAAAAAATATTTCAGAAAAGAAAATATAATTTAAATTTAAATAAATACAATATATATAAAAAAATTAAAAAAATATATGTTTATACCTCTAATTAGAGGTATAAGACATAATAACCATGTAAATCTAAGCATGCTATGTGGACTCAACAGTGAAGCCGAGTTCCTTAATCTATTTTTAAATTTATTTTTATTTTTTAAAAACTAATTACCTTAACTAATAAACTAATACATAATCTAAAGATACATAATATATCAAATGATTAAGTAACGTATTTAACTTCCTTAATCTCTCCAAAAAAAAGTCAACAAGGTCTTATCGTAAGTAGTATTTAAATTTGTACTCTCCTTTCAGGATAAGGAAACCGAGTTTTTTTATGGAAGTGAGACTGAGTGAGAGTAAAAAGAGAAGTGAAACTGGAAATGAAAATGACAATAGAATTGCGTTTTAAAGTATCAATGGTATATATGTTTTTTTTTAAAAAAAAAAAAGACGAAAATACCATTAAAAGCCTTTCCTCCTGAAAACAACCACCACCACCAAGAACAGCCTTCAGCCATCAAAAAAATCAGTCATCGGCCACCAAAGAAACATCACCGGCCACCACAATCGACCTACCCATCACAGAACAGCCATCAAAACTACCCATGACAAACCCAAATCTTTGGTTTTTTTTTTTTTTTTTTCCATATCCATGGCCTTCCATACTTCTCCTTTCAAAGATCCTATCCTGGACGGAGACAGTGACGACGATGGGTGTCGGAGATGGTGACGTTGAAGGAGTACGCGAGTTCAGCTGGAGGCCATAAGATCTGGACAAAGATCTTGTCGGCAAGGAACGATGGATATAGAAGCCGCAAAGATTGGAGGATGTGTGTTCGACTGGAGCCCATGAAGATCTGGAAGGAAAGCTCAGGGCGAAAGATGGAGATCATCGGGGACGGACTTCAGAGATCGACGGCGACAAACTCTGTCTCGCCACTAATGCTCACTGCAACCTCTCAAAAGGGTAAAAGGGTCATATCACCAGTTCCATGGGAAGTGGAAGAAGTGAGCCCCTGTTTGGTATAAAGAAAATTTGAGGAGGGAAAGGAACTTAGAGGAGGGAAAAGAAGGAAAAAGGAAGATTTGAAAGATGAGAGAAGATGGCTTGAGAAAAGATGAATTGTTTGGTAGGAAGAAAATAAAGGGGTGGTAGTTGGTAAAGAATTAGGAAATGTCTATTTTACCCTCAAAAGAAATTAATTCAAAAAAAAAAGAAAAATTTTTTTTTGCTAAAATATATATTTTTTAAAAAAATATCTTTCTTGTTAAGTTCGAACTCGTGTAAAAAAGCCAGATTCGAACTTTCTTGCTAAGTTTGAATTTCAAGAGTAAATCTGTCCAAAAATATGAACAGTAACGTGGGAACTTGAGATCTCACCAATTTTTGTGGGATCTGATCTTCCCACATATAAGGGAAGATCGGTGGGCCCGGGAACTTGGGTTCCTGAGAAGATTTTGTGCAAAATATGTACCAAACGGAGGAACTTGCCAAAGTTCTTTTTTCTCCCCACCAATTCCTTGTACCAAACAGGCCCTGAGTTCCCAAGGGCCAAGGAAGGGGAGCGACTACGGTTCAGTGTGGCTCCCATCCTCTTCCGTCCACTTCCCAAAAACTGTGCCATTTTTTACTTAAACAGTAAAGCTCTATCGTTTTTTAAAAAATATTTGAGGGTACTGATGGGTACTAAAAAGATACTTCATGATACTAACCGGTACTAAAAATTACTTCATGATTTTGAAAAAATAATTCAGGGTACTGGCTAGTACTAAAAATATACTTGACGATACTGACTTGTACTGAAAAAATACTTCATGATCTTAAAAAAATTATTTTAGAATCTTGAAAAAAAAAAAATTAGAGTACTGACTGGTACTAAAAGGATACTTCAGGATACTGACTGGTATTGAAAAAATATTTTATGATCTTGAAAAAAATAATTCAGTGTACTGATTGCTACTAAAAATATTTTTGATGATATTGACTGGTACTGAAAAATTATTTTATGACCTTGAAAAAATAACGATTCAGTACCCTGAAATATTTTTTTCCAGATCCTAATATAATATTTCAAGATTATGAAGTATTTTTTTGGGTACCAGTCAGTATCCTCAAATATATTGTTAGTAGCAGTCAGTACCCTGAATTATTTTTTCAAGATCTTGAAGTATTTTTTCAGTAACAATCAATATTCTAAAGTGTCTTTTTAGTACCTGTCAGTACCCTAAAAAAAGGCCGAGCTTCACTATTTACGTCAAGAACGACGCAATTTTTAGGGAAAATGATGGAAGAGGATGGGAGCGGCAGTGGACCAAAGCCGCTCCCTCAAGGAAGTGGGTTCTAATGATACTAGCATGTTTGGCATGGCAGGGCATAGTAGAATTAGTTTAGTGGGGAAAAAAAAGTTAATTTAGATCATTTGTGATAGCTTTTAGGTTAGATGGGCTTATTGCAAAAATGTGGTTTCTGATAGAAATGACTTTTTTCAGCTCTAGCGTGACTTTTTTCACCGTCTGGAAAAAAATGTTAGGCATATGTGATTCAATAAACAATGTAATATTAACTATATATTTATATGTATTCTAATTTATCTTTTAAAATATATTTAATTAAGTAATTCAGATTTTTTTAATTTTTTTTAATAAAATTATTTTTTAGCAAATTTTAATTTTTATCTTCAATTATTGCATTATATACAACTAATATATATATATATATATATATATATATATATAGTATTCAACTGATTTTTCAAATAATCATCCAAACAAAAGCACATTTATAAGGGAAAAAAAACAACTTCTCTCACCGTCGTTTTAAACACAAATCACATTTATAATCTAACTTTTATCCTATATTCCGTTTGTAAATAAATCACTTTTATCACCGTTATTCTAAACGGTCTCGTTGAGAGAAGTGGGACCACCGTGGAACTCAATTCCAGTAAACCAAACACCCAAATTTTGGGTTCCCCCTCCCACCCCTCACTTCCATACTATTAGATTTTTGTAAGGAAACTATTTTATAGGGAGTTGGCTTTCCTCCTTTGCGGAAAGCGTCCGCTGCCATCCGCTGCCTTGGAAGCGCTGTCGTTTTGTGCCAAAATGATGACCAGGTCTCTTTTAAAAAAAAAAATCGATACAACCGGGTATTAAAAAGATAATTCAGGATACTGAATGATACAGAAAAAATTCATGAAAGATTCTTTTAGGATCTTAAAAAAATATTTCAAGATACTGGTTGGTGCTAAAAGGATATTTCAAGATCTTGATTAGATGAAAAAATAATTCATGATCTTAAAAAAATTATTTTAGGATCTTGAAAAAATATTTAAGATAATTACTGCTACCAAAAATATACTTCAGGATGTTTTTTCAAGATCATGAATTATTTTTTCAATCAAATAAGATCTTGAAGTATTTTTTAGTATCAACCAGTATTTTGAAATATCCTTTTAGCACCAACTAGTATCTTGAAATATTTTTTTAAGATCCTAAAATAATCTTTCATGAATTTTTTCTGTATCATTCAGTATCCTGAATTATCTTTTTAATACACATTGTACCTTAATTTTTTTTAAAAAAAAGAGACCAGGTCATCATTTTGGCACAAAACGACAGCACTTCGAGGGCAGCGGACGGCAGCGGACGCTTTCCGCAAAGGAGGAAAGCCAACTCCATTTTATAGGTATCTATAATTTTTTTTTTCAATTTTTAATTTAGCATTTGTACCTTTTCTCCTCTTTAGTAAATCATTTGATACAGAAGCTAAAGGTACTAACAAAGTAAATTAAGAGGAGATAACGGTACAAGTAGAGCAAAACTATAAATTTAATAAAAACATCAAAGATACAGGTACCCAATTAAAAATTAAAATAAATATAAGTAATTAGAAAATCTATTATATATTTAAACATAAATATGAAAAAAAAAGTAAGAAATATTCTCTATTAGTATAATTATATTTTTTATATATATTATTTGTGTAAAAGAATTAAGATACACATATATAGTTATATAACAAACAAAAAGTATGATGGCCAGGAAATCAAGCCAAGCCTGTTTAGTTGTCCAATTTAAGCCCTCGCTTTTAAAGAACCGGATTTATAAAATGGAGCCTCCAAATGAAGTCGGGCCTAAAAGTAGCACTTGTAAAAGAGAATGCTTTTGTTAGGCTTTTTTAAAAAAAAAAAAAAAAAAAAAAAAACTTGAATGTTTTGTAATGATGGATAATTATCAAGTTATTTATATGAGTATGGATCATTCTTCCATGAACAAGTCTGAACTGAAACTTATCTAGAAGAACCAATACTGAAGCCTAATAATTAAAAAGAATTGGATGTCTTGAACTGATGGAAGAACAATTAACAAAGATTTCCTATTCTTTCAAAGATTGCAACTGATATTCTGAGCATTCCAATTACTATAGTAGCCAATGAATCAACTTTAAGTATTGGTTCACGTATTCTAACAAAATATAGAAGTTCCATTTTTTTCATATAATGTTTAAGCCCTTATTTGTACTCGCAATTGGATACATAAATTCACATATGATGTTAATTTCCTAATTTATATGTATTTTATTTTTGTTATAGAACTATTTATGCATTTAATTACAAACACATTACAACTATACTCTGATTTAATGATTTGGTTTATTATTTGTTGCAGATAAAATTTACAAATGTATTCATGATGCGGGAGAATAAATTTTTGATATTTTTATCTATGAAGCAAAACCTACTACTCAAAGTAAAACACAATCATTTGAAAGTAATGATAGTAGCGAAGAAGATGAAAATGATACGCATCATACTCATGTTGTTTAGTAGTAAGTTTCTTATGCTTTGTATGAATTATTGATAGACAATAGTTTACTTTTAATTATGAATTAGCGACTATGTTTAGTTGTTGCATGTACATGTTGTTTAGACCTTAATATTGACAATATTTATTTAATAAATTAACTTAATTATTGTAATTTAATAATTATATTTTTTTAAAAAAGCACAAAAATATTAAAATTTAGAAAAATAGCTTCCGACCATGTAGGCCAACCTTAACTCGTATATTCTTAGACTGGATCTTGAAAAACATTTTTTTTTTTTATCTTGAGTTTAAAAAAACTGACCCTTTTAGGTCCTGCCATTTAAAAGCCCGCCCTTACTAGCTTTAATTTAAATATTGATAAGGACAACTTTAGGAGATGGATGCAGGGCTACCGCGAAGGAAAAAAAAAAGAAAAGAAAAAACTAAAAACTGGAGTAATTAAATTCAAAAGAAGGACTGAATTACTGTGATGAGGAAAACAATATGACGTTTATTGTTTTTTTTGGTAAAAAAGATCCCTACGTTTATTAGTTGTAGATTTTATAAGCTCAATTGAAAAAACTTAAAAAATTAATTACAAATTATGAAAAATTTATAAAACCAGAAATATCTGCGTATGACAAGACATAGTTGTCTAGTTGTCTTCGTTTGACAAGAGAGGGCCAAACTTTAATTATAAATATATGCGTAAATCAGGGCATAACGATCACAAAACATCTTGTGGCAGTGGTAGCGTTATCAGGTTGGGAATCACTTTCCCTCAGCTTTTTTTTACTGGCGGTCTAGATTTAATTTTTTTAATATTTTATTTTTTAAAAATAATTATTTTAATAGGTAGAAAATCTAAAATAAAGATAATTTTTTAACTAACATATTTTTTAAAAATAATTTTTTTCATTTATAAAATAACAGTTTTAAAAAAATTAAATCCTGGACGGTCCAGATTAAGAAAAGCTCTCCCTACCTATAGGGAAAGGGTTTCCTATCAGGTTGTCGGAGATCGTACTATCAAGGAGGGACAATTTTTGTTGTCTCTCTTTAATTATTGCATATGACTGTGGGGCCCATAAACATCTGAATTATGCCACGTCCCCTATTCAATCGCACCACCCTCTTGTCCATTCTCAATTCTCATAATTGACGCTAACCAGCCGGCCCCGCTCCGGTACAAATTTCCACATGGTGATGACCCACGGGAAAGGACAAGGGTTACTTTTTTTAAAAAAATAAAAAATAAAATTACTCCCTCCGATCTTAATTATAGGACATATTTAACCAATTTTGGGAGATTAAGGAGAGAAGTTAAATTAGTTAATTTTACTTATTTTTCTAAAATGCCCTCATATAAATTTAAAATGACATAAATAAAAATAAATCAACAACCCCTATCACATACTTCTTCACCCTAAAATTTTTCTTTCTACACGCTTTCTAATTGAAATAATAGTTTTGCTATATATACATATATGTGCACATATATATATATATATGTATGTATATTATACACACATATGTGTGTGTACATATATTTACACACGCACATATATAGACACACACATATTTATATATATCTTTACACACACACAACCACACAAAGATATACATATATGTACACACACATAGATACACAAATATACATATATGTATAAACACACACACAACAACATATATATATATATATATGTATATATGTATATGTATACACACACACACATATATTGACAAAGACACACAAAGATATACATATATGTACACACACATAGATACACAAATATACATATATGTATAAACACACACACATATTTATATATATCTCTGTACATACACATAACAACTTGTATTTTAATTAGTTAGCCACATAACAACTTGTATTTTAGTTAGTTAGTTTATTAGTTCAGTTATACATAGAGTTCTAGTTTATTCTATACAGTGACTTCATTTACTCTGTATATAATGTATAGTGATAATCAATAATACCCATTGAATTCTTTTCCCAATTATCTAGTAACATGGTATCTAGAGCCTTCTGATTTTTTTCCCTCTCTCTTTTCCTTTCCCCTTCCCAACTGTATCCTTCCTTCCCAGTCTCGACTTCTCCGCCCCCTATAACCCTAACCACTCACTTCTCCACCTCCCATGGTGTCTACCTCTGACGCAGATGCTTCTTCCGCCACCGGTAAATCACCTTCCCTGGCTTCACCACCTTCCATCGCTTCTCCTCCCATCACCGATCTGGCATCTCCCTTTTATATACACCCAAACGATAATCCGACACTTATCCTCGTTGCTCCTCCTGTTGATGGTCCTAACTACCATAGCTGGGCCAGAGCTATGTATTCGACTCTACTTTCAAAGAATAAGATTCGATTCGTTGACGGTTCAATTCCTTCTCCGCCGTCGAATGCTTCCTCTTTCCCGATTTGGGAACGATGTAACAATCTTGTTTAGGGCTGGCTTACACGGTATCTTTCTCCAACCATTCCTAAGAGTGTTTTGTGGTTTGATTCAGCCGCTGAAATATGGACTGATCTCCAATCAAGGTTTCCACAATCGGATTTGTTTCGCATAGCTGATCTCCAAGAAGAGATATGCAACCTTTGGCAAGGTCCTTCATCCGTGAGTGACTATTTCACTCGTCTCAAGATCCTCTAGGATGAAATGTCCAACATTCGTCCTTTGAAGCCTTGCGACTGTGGATCGATTGGAAATGCTCTTCTTCATCGGGATGAGAATCAGGTAATCAGGTTTTTGAAAGGTCTGAATGAATCGTATGCCTTTATCAAATCTCAGATTATGCTTCTTGATCCTCTTCCTCTAATCACTCATGTATTCTCGTATTCCGATTGGTTTGACTGATCCGATTGTTTTAACGGCTAAGGCTCCACGGTTTCCTTCCTCTGGTTCCAAACCAAAGCTCTACTCCTATTGTGGCAAGCCTCGCCACACTGAGGAAACATGCTACCGGAAGCATGGTTTTCCTCCCAGCTTCAAGTTTCGGTCATCTAGTTCTTCAAACACGGTGAATAATTTCTCTGCTCAAAGTGCTGGTTCTGGTCTTGCTCAATCGTCCTCTGTTATGGCTTCTTCTCCAGTATCCTCATCTTCAACAGCTACTGTCTTTCCTCAATTGTCCGCTGCTCAATACACTCGTCTCCTCAATCTTCTTGATTCGTCCTCTCCATCACAACCTTCGGTCAATCACTTGTCAACCTCACTTTCGGTTCCTATTGAAGGTAATTTTTCTTCTCAACTCTCTGTATCATGGATCATTGATTCTGGTGCAACTGATCATGTGTCTTGTTCTTTAGCTCTGTTTGCATCTTACACATCTATACCTCCTATCTCTGTAAGTCTCCCCACTGGTTCTAAAACTATTGCTCAATTCTCTGGCACTGTGCACATTGCAGAATCTTTAATTCTGTATAATGTTATGTTTTTACCTCATTTTTTCTTTAATATCCTATCTGTGTCTCGTTTAACAGCTTCTCATAATTGTTTTTTTTTTTTAAACTTTTTCTTCCACTAATTGCCAGATTCAGTCAATTCTTCCTTCGCTAATGATTGGTTCAGCTAAACTTTTTGAGGGCCTATACATCCTTACTATAGATATGTTCCCCAAACATGCTTCTCCCCAGGTTCTCTCAACCAATACTACTCCTCTTAACAATAATGCTCTTTGGCATCTGCGTTTGGGTCATCCATCTGACTCCACTCTTTCAATTTTACATAAGCAATTTTCAGATATCATTGTATCCCCTTTATTTCCCTGTGATGCTTGTCATTTTGCTAAACAAAAACGTTTATCTTTCCCTGTAAGCATAAGTTCATGCAATAAATTTTTTGATTTGATTCATGTTGACATTTCGGGCCTATTTTCAATTCCCTCTATTCAAGGTCATTGTTATTTTCTCACAATTGTTGATGATTACTCTTGTTGTACTTAGCTATTTTTAATGAATAAATTTGAAACTCAAACTCACATTAAACAATTTTTTGCTCTTATTCAAACTCAGTTTTCCGCTGCCATTAAAATTTTACGCTCTGACAATGGTGCTGAGTTTGCTATGCCTCAGTTTTTTGCTTCTCATGGTGTTATTCACCAAAAATCTTGTGTTGCTAGTCCACAACAAAATGGCATAGTCAAACATAAGCATCAGCATGTTTTAAATGTTGCACGAGCTCTTCTTTTTCAATCTCACATTCCACTTTCTTACGGGTCCTTTTTGGTTCTTCATGCCACTCACATCATAAATTGTTTGTCTTCTCCCATTATTCAAAATTCTACTCCTTTTGACCGATTATATGGTTTTCCTCCTTCTTATTCTATGTTCAAAGTTTTTGGTTCTCTTTGTTTTGCATCCACATTAAGTCACAATCGTTCAAAATTTGCTCCTCGTGCACACAAATGTATTTTCTTAGGTATTCATCACGGCTCTAAAGCTTTTACACCACTAGATCTTTCTAATAATCAAATCTTTTTATCTCGAGATGTCATTTTTCATGAACTTGTGTTTCCCTTTCAAAATGGTGACACCACTTCTCTTTCCACCCCTTGGCCTAAACCTCAAATCTCCTCTCCCTTATTAGAGGACATTTCTGGCTCCTCTACCCAATCTTTCCCTCTACCCGGATCCCCACCCTTATCTACCAGTCCAGCAACTCACCCTCCCTTAATTCTGACCCTTCACGGTCTTCTCTTACTCCCTTACCCACTGATTTAGCTGTTTCTTCTTCTCCCAACCCTCCCTTTCGTCGGTCAACCAAATTACATAACCCTCCCTCATATCTGTAAGATTATCATTGCGCCCTCACTACTTCTACTAATCAATCATCATGCAAAGGTAGTCCTCGTTATCTTTTATCCTCTGTTCTTTCTTATTCTTCTTTTTCTCCTTCTTATCATTCCTATGTTAATGCTGTTACTACTAATCCTGATCCTTCCACTTTCAAAAATCTATAAAACTTTCTTTTTGGCGAGAAGCCATGGCTGCTAAAATACGGGCTCTTGAGCAAAATCAGACCTGGGTGCTTACTCATTTACCACCGGGTAAGAGGACTGTTGGCTGTAAATGGGTTTTCCACACTAAATTCACAGCTGATGGCACTATAGAAAGGTATAAAGTCAGACTTGTAGCTAAAGGTTACACTTAAACCGAAGGTGTGGACTATTTTTACACTTTTTCTTCAGTAGCCAAGATGACTTCCTTACGTTTATTATTGTCTATAGCTACTGCAAAACATTGGCATTTGCATAAATTAGATGTAAATAATGCTTTTCTACATGGGGATTTACATGAAGAAGTTTATATGTCCCTACCCCCTGGATATACTACTTCCGATTCTACTCTTGTTTGTAAGTTGCAAAAGTCTCTTTATGGGCTAAAGTAAGCAAGTCGTCAGTGGTATTCTAAGCTTTCCTTAGCTTTGCTGTCCTATGGTTATTGTCAATATGTTTATGATCATTCTTTGTTTTTCAAAGCATCTGAGACTTCATTTACTGTCATTCTTGTTTATGTTGATGATGTGGTGCTTGCTGAAAATGATTTGGCTGAAATCAACTTGGTTAAACAGCGATTAGACTTTGCATTTACCATTAAAGACCGTGGTGAACTTCGTTATTTTCTTGGCCTTGAACTTGCTAGATCTAAGAATGGTATTTTTTTTATATCTCAACGTAAGTTTGCTCTTGAATTACTTGAAGATACTAAGTATTTGGCTTGTAAACTTGCTTCTTGTCCCATGGACCCTCATCTCAAGCTTTCTAATAATCATGGCACTCTTTTACTTGATCCCCTTCCTTATAGAAAGCTCATTGGTCGCCCGCAATATCTTACTACTACTCGGCCTGATCTGAGTTTTGTCACTCGGCAACTCAACCAGTTCATGTCTGCTCCTCGGGACACTCATTTATCTGCTGCTCACCGGGTTCTTCGTCACATTAAATCCTCTCTGGGTTCTGGTATTTTCTTCTCTACTCCATCTGATTTACAGTTAAGAAGTTTCAGTGATTTTGATTGGGCTGGCTGTTTAGACACTCATCGCTCTGTTATTGGTTTTGCCATTTTTCTTGGTTCTTCCTTAATTTCTTGGAAAACCAAGAAGCAAGCTACAATTTCTAAATAATCTTCAGAAGCGTAATATCATGCTTTATCCTCTACTACTTCTGAATTGCAATGGCTTATATATTTGTTAAATGATTTCCATATTTCTCATGTTGCTCCTGCCTTTCTTTATTGTGACAATCAATCGGCCATTAAGATTGCTGCCAATCCAACTTTTCATGAGAGGACCAAACACATTGATTTTGATTGTCATTTGGTAAGAGAAAATCTTCAAGCCAAGGTTATTCATCTTCTTCTTGTTAGGTCTGCTGATCAGCTTGCAGACATTTTCACCAAGCCTCTTCATCCTACATGGTTCCATGATCTCAAATCCAAGTTGGGCATTCAAGACATCCATGCTCCAGCTTTCCCCGGGGGGGTGACAGGGATTACACAACGACTTGTATTTTAGTTAGTTAGTTTATTGGTTCAATTATACATAGAGTTCTAGTTTATTCTGTACAATGACTTCATTTACTCTATATATAATGCACAGTGATGATCAATAATACACATTGAATTCTTTTCCCAATTATCTAGTAACATGTTATTCACTTTTTAAAGAGTAACTTATGATTTTCCTCATGATTTTTTTTTTAAATGTTGTAATTTATGATTTTGAGAAAAGTTATCGGTAAAATTTGAATAAATTAAAAGATTGTTGAGCACATTCTTCCTGCAAAGCGATCACACTCAAGCGTTTCAAGAAAAAAATAATCAGAAGTAGTAGAAACTCATCACCTGTGGGTAGTGAGCATTTGCATTTGCGTCGTATTAAGATATTAACAGTGTAATTGGTTTGAGACGATAAGAAAGGAGGGATGACTTTTACTAAATTGTCATTAATTAATAATAAAAAAGTTTTTTGTTAAGAGTGTGTAGTTATGGAATATTTAAAAAAAATTATGGGTAATTTAGTCAAAACAAGGTAAATAATTTACTTCCCTTCAAATTAAACACACTCTAAAATATATTAATGTCGGTAGCGCCAGTTTGAGGAGAAGGCCGGGATGAATAATTAGATAAAATATGTACGAAATAGATGAACTAAAGTATTGACACGGGCAGTTTAAAATTATTCAAGAATCCCCTATTGAAATTTTATCGGCCCCCAATTCATTAGAAAAATGTTTAGTTGGTATGCATCAAGAATCTTAGTTATCATAATGGCAAATATTTTTTTAGTCTTGCGTAGTACGTAAATCATTAATCTTAGTTCACTTTTTTTATTCTGATTATTGTGCACGTGGTTTGTTGTCTACATCACGTACTCGTTATTTTTTATTATTATTTATTATTTAGAGCCAAGGGGCACATGCCCTTGTCTCCATCACCGTACTCATTACTATTACTATGATTATCATTATGTTTTCTTAGGCTTTGGGTGCGAGTTCTATTTTGGAGTGAAAGGAAAGGGAATAGAGGGTTTTGGTAGTCCCTTCCCTTGTTTGCAAGTTTTAAAAATAGGAGGGGAGGGAATCAGAGGATTTTACAAATCCTCCAAAACCCTCCTTCTTCACAAAAATAAAGTTTCCCCATATTGGAGGGTTTTAAGAAGGGAAATAGATTAATTACTTTGTTATCCTCGTTCACCATCCCACCACCGCCACCACCACCACCACCACCACCGCCACCACCACCACCCACCGCCCACCCTCCCACCACCACCACCGCCGCCGCCGCCCCACCACCACCACCACCGCCACCACCACATAAATAATTTTTTGAATATAAAAATTACATAAATAATTTTTTTTTTAGAAAATTTAAATTTAAATTTATTTGTAAAGTATAATAATTATATTAATTATTAAAGAAAATGACAAAATGGTAAAAATAACTTATTAATCCTCCATCTTCCTTCCTTACTATTTTTTTAACTCTCAAAAAGGGAGGAAATATCCTCCATTTCCCTTCCATCCCTTCTCCTCCATTCTCCTTCCATCCCTTTCCTTTCCCTTCCTTCAAAACTCCCAAATAAAACCTTAAGGAAATGTTTAAGTGAAAAGCATCCATATAGGAATTTTTTATAAAAATTATACCTAATTAAAGGAGTTGGGAAAAGTTTTACCAATCTAATGCAGTTAAAGGCGTCGGTTGACTGATGCCACTGCAGAGTGGCGTCAGAACTCTGACGCTACTGGTAGCGTCAGTCTACCGATGCCTTTGACTGCATTAGATCGGTAAATATTTTCCAAACTGCTCTCGGTACAATTTTTATAAAAAAATTACTCCCTCCGGTCCTAATTATAAGACATAGTTGACTTTTTTGAAGAAATTAAGGAAGCTAATTAAATTATTTAGAGTATTTTTATTTTTTCTTCAAAGTAATTAGTTTGACTAATGAACTAATATATAATCTACACATACCCAACATATAAAATGATTAAGCTACTTATTTAGTTTCCTTAATTTCTCCAAACAAAGTCAACTATCTCTTATAATTAAACCGGAGGTAGTACTATTTTAGTGCTTTTCCCAATGTTTCACGTGTTTATATAATTTTACTTCAATAGCTTCAATTATTTCGAGACTCTCTTACCTGTAAAAGAAAGTAAAGCTGGCCCTTCAGATCGGAGCCCTGCACAGTTTGCTGGTATAGATAGATATAGGAGCAGAACTCGAGAAAGGTTAGGGGTGTGGCACAAAAATTATAGAATAGTACTTAGATATTTAAAAGATTATGTTTGTTTCATAAAAATTTCAACATTTTTATTTTAATCCTTATTAACAGTTTAGTGGAGAGACTAAAATAAACACATTGAAATCTTTATAGGGTTGAAATGTAATTTTGTAAACACTTAAGTTATATTCTGTAATTTTTACCCTCTAATTTAAATTCCTTGCTCCACCTCACCTCTAGATAGATAGGGGTGAGCTATATTTTAAAATGAACTAATTATATAATTATCTAATTCCAGATCTGCAATGCAATATAATATTAACCCCACCCATTTGCTTTCTTTAAAAAAAAAAAAAAAAAGAAAAAAAACCCCCTCACATTTCCTTCCCAAAAAAAGGAGAATTACGATCATGTCTCAACTTCTCAAGCAAGAGAATTTATCTCTAGAACATATATGTATCCCTTGAAATCGTAAAAAAATCTGAAGTGCCAAGAAGTCTAACTGATTAAATCTAAGTGTACAATTATTAATTTGACCTTATTTCGTTGAAAATAAAAAAGAATCAGTGAAATTATTAGTTGTTAATGCATCTCGTGATAGTTAAATAGCATTCGCTAGTTTAATTATCAATAACAAGTGTGTGGTGTAAGTAAATATTTTGACGTTGACTGTTAGTATATGCCACAACATTTGTTAATATAACCATTACAAGTATGTGGTGCAGGTTCACATATAATAGGTGTTAATATATGCTACATCGGTTATTAATATAACTCGTTTTGTTGTCATATACTCCCTCCCTCCGATTTTAATTATAAGACCTAGTTAACTTTTTTGGAGAGACTATTTAAATTAGTTTAGAGTATTTTTATTTTTATTTTTTTTCAAACTAAATAATTTGACTAATAAACTAATATATAATATAAAAAAACACAATATATGAAATGATTAAGTAACTTATTTAATTCCTTAATCTTTCCAAAAAAAGTCAACTAGATCTTATAATTAAACCGGAAGTAGTAATAAGTGCGTAGGCTGATATCAAAGATGTCCAGCGCATTTGAAAATGTTGAGTTGTCATTACTTGCGCTATATATATAACTCATTTCTTTTTATAGAAGAAAATAAGGCCTTGTCTTTTTTAATGTTATTAGAATAGCTTTATAAAAATGATTTTTCAAACAAGATTTGAAAAGAAACAAAATATTATTGGGGTAATTGTTCTAAAATAATTGCATTTAATTTGAAAACAAACAAACTTGTTTACCCCAATTGTTCTTAAAAGAAACTGGTACGTGCGCAAGGCTCAAGCCGCTCACCCTTATATTAATGATGATATGAGGGTACTATGCAAGCTATTCAAACTTGAGGGGCTACTGAAACTGTGGAAAAACCGAAAAAGGGGCAAAGAAGCCTGTTTCACTACAACCCAAAAAAAAAAATCGACATTTTGTAACGGTTTATGACTTAACCGCTATAAATTTGTAGCGGCAACAATCCCGCTAACATGTGGGCTTGTTTGTGACAAACTTTGTAGCGGTTCTAAGAAATACACTATTACAAAGTTGGTGAGTACTTTGTAGCGGCGTGCCACCTTAGCGCATGATGGTACGAAGGTTGTGGAGGTTACATTTGTCGCGGTTATTGGATAATAATTGCTACAGAATGTCAAAAGACACAACATTTGTCACGGTTATATAAATCAGACACTAAAACCATCACAAATATTCATAATTTGTATATAACCGTTGAAAATATTCAACCTACTACATATGCCACCACCCTCAAATCGTTTTGACAAGATAGTACAACATGCAACGGAAGATTGGGTTCAAAGATATCTACCCCTCTTTGATGAAAATAAGTCAGTGACTTTTTCGACTGAGAGTGGCGTCTATCTTGGAAATCCAGTCATCTCGTGGCATGATGTACTATCTTCAGTAATGACAAACGTTTGTAGCGGTTTTTCTTCAAAACTGTTACAGAAAGTAATGACACATAAGTTTGTAACGGTTAAATATCAATAACCGCTATAAAATGCAAATAGACATAATATTTGTCGCGGTTTGAAAAAAATTGAGGTTGAGTCCGCCACAAATATTTATAATTTGTTGCAGTTAAATCAAAACCACTACAATATTTCAATCTATAAATACCCCCATCGTCGGATCATTTTCAGAACATAGTGCAGCATGCAACGGAAAATTGGGTTGCAATAGAGCTGCCACCCTCTAATGAAAATTGATCAGTGACTTTTTCATCTAAGGTTGGCATCTATAATCTTATATTTTTTTCTTAAAAAGAAAAAAATCATTTTGTAGTGGTTATGAAACGCTACAAAGTAAACCCAACCCTACAAATGCACAAACCGCTACAAAAACAATCCCTTCAACCGCTACTAACCAAACCGCTACAAACAACGTTATATCAACTGCTACAAGTGTTATATAGATATCCATACAAAATACCCCAACCACACCTCATTTTATATGCTTCATCTTCTCTTTCTACACACGTTTTCTCTTGGTTTCTCTGACCTGTCTACATTTTTTGAAGAGGTTAAATGTTGTTCAGGCAGATCAAATATGATAATCATTTGTTTACAAATATTTTTTCTTCTTCTAAGTTTGTGATACTAATTGTTTTTTTTTTTAATTCTCAATTTTAGGGACATTTTTAAACATTCCTTCCACTTTCATATACAGTATTTTCATAATTAAATATTATTTAAATGAAATCATAATTAGTTCTTATTTTATCTACACATTCTCATTTTTATAAAGCTATATAATAACCATATATAATCAAATATCATATTGTAATATCAATTATTTTTACCAATAATATAAGGGAAAAACACTTCTCATGTTGTAGGAGAAGTGTTTTCTTATGTCACACACACATAAAATGGTGGGACCCACATATATATAATGCTAATTATATATATGTGGGTCCTACCATTTCATGTGTGTGTAGGAATCTTCTTCTTCTCATGCAACATGAGAAGTTTAAACCTCATAATATAAATAATTTATATTACAACTATTAGTTAATAAATAAAATAACCTAAACCGACTCTTTTAATTTTTTGTTATTCATTTTTAGCGATTCCCTAACAGCTACAGAGTCTGGCATAAAAATTTATTCGTCCTTTTGTAGCGGTTACCTAACCGTTACACCATAATTTGAAACTTTGGGCACCTTTTTTAAAATTCATCCAATTTAAACCGCTACAAATTGTTGCCGTTATTTTCAAGATTTTTGGTGATGTATTTAGTAGCGGTTACATAACCGCTATAAATGTGGTTAATTTCATAGTGTAGCGGTTACTTAACCACTACAAATGTTTCACACACGACGTCATTCCATCCTCATATAGCAGCGGTGGTGTGAAATCGCTACAGTTATAATAGCGGTTAATGTATATGTACTAGCGGCTTCATAAAATCGCTACAAAACAGCTTACAATGGTGTGTTTTGTAGTGGTTTTTGTAACCGCTACAAATACGTCATTTTAACCGTTATAAATAGTCTTTTTTTTTTTGTAGTGTTTGTAAGGGTGAAGGGTTTTGCATAATACTCTTAAAGAAGAGAGAAGAAGGGGAATGAACGATGTCGTAAATTCAGAAGCACATGCATCATCGGAAGAGAGTGCTTGCATGGTAATGTGAACCATACAAAAAAAATGTTCTGACCAAAACCACAAGGTACTGGCACCGCCGATATATGCAACAACGAAGAGGTAGGTATCCTTGGATATGTTATCTTCCATGTTTTCAAAGACACTCTTGTGAGCCATCGTTCACCCAACTTAAATCAGTCTCTAATGAAACCCTCGGTTTTTTCATATGAAGATAACAGTGCGTTTATTGTAATGGAAATACTAGTTTTAACTATTACTATTCTGGTCGATTAATGAGTTGTAATTCATAAACCTATATATAATTAAGTTCCTACGTAAATATTCAACCCCTCTTGCCAAGAAGTTAAATTTCCAAATTTTCAAGTGTCAAATTGTGTGAAGAAGCAACAGAAAATGGCAAGAGCACGAGATTACTAGCGCAGAAGAATACAAAGATTAGAGTCCCACATCGTGAAGGGGAGAAATGGGGGAGAGGAAGAGAGAGTATAAAAAGAAAGGAAGGTGTGCAATTACAACATACTTACCTGGGCGGGGTCTTTGGGCGATCAAGAAGGCCCAAGGCCTAGGCCAGTGACCTCCATTGCACTTAGGGGGGTGCTTGCCTAAGGTCTACCTAAATTGGTGGAGCCTACGTCATAATTTGTGGCAGTGGGGCCCTGCGTTCGCGCAGCCTCTGCCCAATAATGGTTTAATTTTTAATTATAATACAATTTGGGCCTGGCGGATGCAACTTTTTTTTTTGGGCCTGGTGGGCTTCAAACATCATTTTGAAGTTCTTATCCATTTGAACTATTTGATCCTGAAGTTAGTCACCAATGGCTTATGTGTTCTGTAGTGTGAGAACTTGGAAATTGTTTTGATCCGTCAAGGCCTCAAGGGTAACTCAGGTCTTACTCATGAAGATTTTGCAGCTTTGTTTCTCATTTTGCCCTTGCATTTTCTAACCTTGATACTTAATTCTTTTATAACTTCCTTGATAATTTTCTAACTACCTTGGCTGCTCTTTTCTTAATCATGTGGTGGATTATGCCATAACTAGTCCCCTGCTTGCATATATCTTTGGTCTTAGAAACTCACGTTTGGACTTAAATTGAACATTCTCGAACATAATGTATTCACGTATTTATACGCAAACTTCTAATTGCATCACTGAATTTAGTCACGTTATATTGGTCATTTTCACTATATTTTATAAAATTTACAAAAGCATATCACAAAAAATGCAAGTATTCCCTCCTCTCCTATACTTAATTGTTTCCTTGGTAATGATATGTTGTTATACCTTTTTTGAAGCGAGGAATTAGTTTATATGTACGGTTTTTCAAAAATCCTTTCTCAACTTTTTATATGTTGATGTCGTTAACATTCCATTTTTAATGCCAACAATTAACATTCCACTTTTCTCGCAATAAAATCTCCTGATAAATATTTTTATGTAATTTTCTATTCGCATTTTATGTAATTTTCAACATTCCAACAACTTTCCAAGTCCATCGGGAAGGAAGTGAATATGTTGTATTTTGTTTTGTTTGCAACTTAAGTGCAATTTTCCCATTATTTTATACTCTCCCTTCCTCTTTCCCACATGACATCTACCCTATGTTCCCCACAATGTGACATGAGCCAATTAGAAAAATGGGAAAATTGTATTTAAGTCTCAAACAAGATAAAATACGACCCAAAAGTCTCTTAAAATATTTAATTTATAGTGAAGTCTCTTGAGACATTTAGATAATATATTCTAAATGTGAAAGGACCAAAATAACCTCATTGATTGAATAGAGAGAGAATTGGAATATATTGAGGTTATTTTGGTTTTTTTACAATTGGAATATATTACCCAAATGTTTTATAGAACTTTACTGTAAATTGAAGATTTCAAGGGATTATTGGATGGTATCTTGTCTTATTTAGGACTTAAACACAATTTTCTCAAAAAGGAAAGGAAGGGGTACTGTAACATTGCAACTTCTAACAATAAGTCTGGACTATTTTAATCAAAGTATAATAATATTTGTGTGTTTTGATTGAGCCCTTTGCTAGGGCTAATATCATTTTGGTTTTTAAAGTTTGTCCTTAATTTAGTTTTGGTCCTTTAAATTTCAAATAATATGTTTTAATAAGGAATAAAATCGTTCAGGTTTTTATTGAGTTATAAAAACTAATATTTTAAATAAAATGAGGACAAACTTAAAAAATATTTTTTATCTGTTTAAGGGTTTGTTCTTTTGAATCTTAAAGTACAAAGGGTCTTTTCTTTTTCCAAAATATGCGCTTTGCAATATTCGAATTCGTGTTTCTTTATTTTGAGGCTGAAACCGGTTATTACATCAACAAACAACATGTTAACCCATTGCTACTGATTCATTCCAATTATAGCCCAATACTTTTTTCTCTGATTAGAAAAGTATATTGGGCCTGCTTTTGCAACTTCGTAGTGGCCCAAAGTGATATCGAAGTTGAAGGCCAATTTACTGGGATTCAATTCCCATATGTTTGTATCCAAAAAAAAAAAAAAAAAAAAATCCCATGTTTTTACCAAAAAAAAATTCCCATATGTAATGTACTGTTATTTGTCCTTACTATTGTCATGTATCAAAAAATAAAAAGTTGAAGGCTAATAAATAAGAGAGATTTTATAATTGAATTCAGTGTAAATGTACTTCAGAAAACAAATGAAGATTAAACAACAACAAAAAGTGAAGAGAATAATGTAATCTGAAAGTAAGCTTGAGGCATGCCCTGACCCTGGTAAGCCCCAAGACCCAACTCACATGAACTTTTTTGTTAAAAAAAAACTGTCATTAAAAGTAATTACAATTGTTTCATAGACGTGTTAATCTCCATTTTTTCCTCAGATGTCGCAAATTATAAAATCATTTTTCAATATTCAGTTACTTCTTTAAATTTTTAAAATACTTAGAATGTTACGTAATGACTTAGTTGCATATCAATTACGGCAGAGTTTTGGTAGGCATTGGGTGAGCGTTAGAGAGGAAAAAAAGCTTAGTGGAAGGATCAGTAGAAAAAAGCTCAGTTTGAAGTGTTTGGGTTAGTTTTTTTCCCAGTTGGCTTATGGAGAGCGTTGGCGGTGACCATAAGCTTTTCTGGACGTTCCAAATTTCAGCTTTTGGAGAGCGTTGGCAGCGACCATTGGTGACAAATTCCTCCTCCTCCTTCTCTCGATTTAAGCCCTCACTAACTCCACATTTTCACAACCGACTCTCAACAATTCCTTGTCGGAGATACCCCAATCTTATAGCTGACCGAGATCTAGAGCAAGGTGGTGGAACCAAGAACAGAGCATACAACTGATCGAAGAGTCAAATTGACGGTTGCCATGGGACATTTCCGCACCATGCTCCTTCCTTTGCTCTTTGTTCTTCTTTGCGTCGTCGGCGGAAGTTGTCGAGAGTCCGTGGCCCCCGGTGGATGGACATCAATACCTAATATCCAAACGCCGCACATGATGGAGATCGCAGATTTCGCAGTGGCGGAGTACGACAAGAGAAATGGAGCAAATTTGAAGTTGGAGAAGGTCGTGAGGGGAGAGATGCAGGTGGTGGCGGGGACAAATTACCGGCTGGTATTGGCGACGAAGGACGGATCATCATTGGCAACAAATTAAAGAATTACGAACCATTGGCAGCCATATTAAGGGTTCTAAAATAAATGTCTAAGGGTTTTAATTAAAACGGATGTTAAAAGTGTCTTTTGTAATAGTGAAACCACTATAGTAAATTAATTGTTGGCTTAAGTGAAAATTTTAGATAAGGATCACGGTAGCAAATTAATTAATTTACATTAGCTCCCAAAGAAATATGAAATTTCACTACAATCCCATGGATGGCTGTAATGAAGTTAATTTATGAAGTAGAAGACAAAAATAATCCTTTCAACATAAAAGAAGAAACAGTCTGATTTGCAAGTATATGAATACATTATGAACAAGTAGAATGACTCTATGAATAAGTGAAATCAATTTCTTTGCAAATAGTAAATACATCATAAAACTAGTGGAATTCCTCTTTTTTCACCAAGTACCATCCTGAAATTATTCATAGGATTATTCTATTTGTTCACAAGAATATTTATATTTATCATTTTCTCCATATTAGTTTGTTTGACATATAAGCTTATACATAATATAATGACTCACAACATACGATATGATTAGCTAACTTAATTATTTAGCTTCATTAACCTCTTTAAAAAAGTCAACTGACTTATATATATAGTGATCGTCTAGCATAATTGGTGTTAGCTAATTGAGATTAGTGTATGACTGGCAAGTTTCTATTATACAAAAGGACGTACATGACCAAGTGTGGTCCCACACATATGTAATGTGCAATTCTTTTGGTATATATAGGAAAGTAGGGTTGAGCAATCACCATCGCTGCCTTTTAGTATATTTGGTGGATTCCAATCTCTTGGCATAACATTGTCGCCATGGCAAGCTTGATCCGAGTCACCTCTACGAGTAATATACAGTTAGCGACTCAAAACTGCGATTCACCTCAAAAGATAGAGTTAAGTCCATGGGATCTTGAAGCCCTCCTATTGGATCTCCTCCAAGTAGGCTTTCTCTACCACAACCCCAAAGAAAACAAAGACACAGTGATCCAACACCTGAAAGCCTCTCTTTCTTCCACTCTAGATTTCTTCCCACAACTCGCAGGCCGTCTCACCGTCGTTGAACACGACGACGACACCTCCTCCGTTTTCATTCACTGCAACAACTCCGGAGCACTATTTATCCATGCCGTAGCAGAAGGCTTGACGATCTCAGACATCCTTCTACCTGTATACCTTCCTCCCATTGTCAGGTCCTTTTTTCCGCTTACCGAAGCCAAAAGCTACCAAGGCACGCACAAGCCACTGCTAGCCGTGCAAGTCACGGAGCTCGTAGATGGCATCTTCATTGGGTGCTCTGTCAACCATACCGTTGCGGACGGCAAGTCGATGCTTCATTTCCTCACTTCCTGGTCTGAAATCTCACGCGGTGTGGGTATGTTGTCCAAGCCTCCCGCGCTCGAACGTTGGTTTCTCGATGGTACTGATCGCCCTATACGCATTCGTTTTCCGAAGGAGAAGGTCAGTAATAATTCCCAGCTTCTTCTGCAAGAGAGGGTGTTTCATTTCTCAAAGGAAAAAATAGCGGAACTGAAAGCAAAAGCTAACGCAATGGTATTTTCGAATTATAAAATATCTTCTCTGCAAGCACTTATGGCACATCTTTGGAGGTCTATAATTCGGAACCAAGGTATTTTTGAGTAATGCTTCAACATATATAATTAATTATTATTTTATTATTAGGTTTGATTTTATATTTGATATTTTAATTTAATTAGGTCATATTATATTTTAGGTTTAGCTTTAGGTTTCTCTGCATACTTTTACAATAATATTTGAGAGGATCTTACTTTCGCTCCATGTATATCAATATAATCTTTCAAATCTCAACTGATATAGCCCTCAAAGAAGAGGTCAAGTTCGTGATGGTGATAGATTTCAGGCCGAGGATGAATCCGCCATTGCCTCGTAATTATTTTGGAAACGCACTGGAAGATGCTGTCGTGATCATGAATGCAGAGGAACTGCTAAACCAAGAGGGGCTTGGTAAGTCTGCTTTGGAGATGAACAAGGCGGTTGCTTCATATACACATGAGAAGATAATGAGCCACATGAAGTCTTGGTTGGAAGACCCTAAGCTACTTACAGTCAGTGATATGTTTGCCGATGTAGTGGATATGGGTGGTTCGCCGACGTTTAATGTGTATGGGGTTGACTTCGGATGGGGAAAGCCGGTGGCGGTCCGGAGCGGCCCCGGGGATAAATCGCATGGGACAATCATCGTGTTTGCAGGACCAGAGGAAGGTGACATTTATGCGGAAGTTAACCTTCCTTACAAGACATTGGAGGCCATGGGAAAAGACTGTGAGTTTATGGATGCTGTCACGCCTGCAGTGGGATTTTTTACAGCAGCTGCTGTTAAAAAAATCACAACTACTGTTAGATCAAGTTTGTAAAATCATTTACTGCACCAGTTTTAGGTGTTAATTTCAGTAAGTCAAGTATTGCACTCTGTCTGTACGTTTGCTTTAACCAAATGGAATAAGAATTTAGTCATGCGTTTCCATCATTAAGTTGCAGTAATATTAATATATTTATGTGCGTGTGTAATCAGAAAGGATTGTGTTTGGTTTTAATTAATTAACGTATTAGACTTAGAGACAGTTTTTTATGTCATTGTTATCAGGTTTTCCAATTAACACATAACAAGTGTATGGTTAACTAAAAAATTATTTTTTAGAGAAAAAATTATTTATTTATTGTCTCTTAAGTTTGGTACTTTTTATTCTTTGAAGATCAAATTTATATTGAAGTCAAAGGTAATGGACTAAAATTGTACTATTTTTATTGGTTTTTTAAATAACAATACTATGAATAACGAAAATTGTTCTTTTAAAGGGGTTTTTTTTTTTCCCCTATTTCTTCTTCATTTAAAAAAATATATTAAAATACCTAAAATATGTTTCTTCTTACTTTTTTAAAATGCAATTTATCTAAGTATTTAAAATATTGTTTGAAAATAGCATAATCAAGTGTTTTTTATTTTTAAAAAACAAAAATTGATTTCAGACAAGATACATGGTATGGTCAAACTGAAGTCCCGATGGAGACAGACTCTGTCTCTCTCTTCATTCATTCACAGCTTCAGACATATCATGTTGGGAAAGAAACCGTGGATAGAGGAAAGTAATAAAATAAAGGGAAGTAGATAAGTATTCGGTGGAACTCTAGAGAAAGTAATAAAATAAAGGGAAGTAGATAAGTAGTATTTGGTGGAACTCTTTATTGCTCGACAGAAAACATGCAATACATTAGGCTCTTTAAATAGATAAAATAAATGGCTAATAATTAATAATAATGAATAAGTGCTGAAAATCAGGATTTGAGACTGAGGCTGACCGAACACCCACTAACACATAAATATACCCACTAAAATACTGATGCAAAAAATAAATAAACTTGAGCCCCCTTCAATGAAAATATCCTTCAGTGACTAACACTAACCCCCTACTTTGAATATATTCAGTCAAACCAACACTCCCCCTTATTCGAAAACACAAACATTAAGTGGTCTTTTAAAGTATCAGAATTTATCTTTTGATAAGGCCCTTATTAAAACATCAGCCAGCTGTTCCTCTGTGCTACAAATATTTCAACGCTATCTCCTCCTTTGCTATAAGATTACGAATGAAGTGATAATGAATGCCAATATGCTTGGTTTTGCTATGAGAGGTGGGGTTCTTTGTCATGGAAATAATTCCTTTATTGTCACAAAATATCTATATTGGTTCCTTCTGCCTTTGTTGAAGATCTGCTAACGCTCTTCTAAGCCAAATTGATTGACAAGCTATAGGAGTTGTTGTAACAAATTCTACTTCTGAGGTTGATAATACTATTGTATCTTGTTTTCTTGAACTCCAGGAAACCACCCTTGAGCCAAGAATGAAAACATTTGCTGAGATACTTCGCCTATCATCCAACGAACTTGCTCAATCACTATCAGTGTACCCACACAATATGAAATTAAAAACTCTAGATATACATATGTCAAAGTAGTTACATAAACTTACCAGATCATGCATATTAACTGGTCACAATAGGCAAATAGATTTGTTATTTTATAAGTTGTCAAAGTAGGTAAATAAACTTGTCAAAGTAGTCACATAAACTTATTAAATTACGCATGTTAACTTGTCACAATAGACAAATAAACTTGTCATTTTTTAAGTTTTCAAAGTAAGCACATAAAGTTGTCAAAGTGGTTACATAAATTTGTTAAAGTAGGCACATAAACTTATCAAAGTATGCATATACACTTGCCATTTATAAGTTCCCAAAGTGGGAACATAAACTTGGCAAAGTAGTCATACACTTGACAATTTATAATTTGTCAATATAGACACATAAACTTATTAAATTATGCACATTAACTTGTCACAATAGGTAATTAAACTTGCAATTTTATAAGTTTTCAAAGTGTTACATAAACTTGTCAAAGTAGGCACTGCACATACACTTGCCATTCTATAAGTTGTCAAAGTATGCATATAAACTTGTCAAAGTAATCACATACTTGCCAATATATAACTTATTAATGTAGGCCCATTGTTCTGTAATAGAACACAGATGTCTAGCCCTAGGTGGACTAGTATGTTGATATTGAATCAAATAGCTCCCTCTTAGATATCCATGGATGAGATACCTTTGAGGATGAGAGATCACTGTACACACAGATATGAAGGCTTTCGCCTAAGAGGGGTGGGGTGTGTGCATAGTGTAGGCAGTATTGTAAATGAGAGAGAGCTTAGAATCCCTTACCTTTAGGGTTTACCATCTATTTATAGTGGATAGCTTAGGGTTAGGGTTTGGACTGTTGGGCCTCTTGTGCCTCCAAGCCCAAATGTTATGTCATCACATCTGTGCAATATTGGTTGCCTCTTGTTGGGCCACACCTTGAGTGGGCCTAATATTCTATTCCATAACAGTTGCCCCCCAGTCCGGTAGTTCAGGTCTCTAAGCTGCCGGGATGTATTATTTGCTTGATATGGAATGCGGATTTGGCCGAGATATATCCAGTTTATCCGGGTTGTTTGAGATCAAATAAGATCCCTTGCTTGCTTTTGTAGCGATTTTTCCTGGGATAATTATCCGGTTTATATTCCTGCATTTAATAACATGTAAGCAAATCACCTTGAATGGAAAATACTTACTGTTGTGTTCTGGTTTGCCTTAATCTCGGCTATTGATAATCATGCTTTTCCACTAACAACTCATGTTGCCCCCCAGCACGGTGGTTCAGGTCTCTGAGCTGCCGGGATGCATTGATAGTTTAACCTGGCTCTCCACACGGAACTCGGGTTTTAACTTTACACAGAAGCTCGGATTTTAACTGTAGTCCGGCTTCAAAAATTTGCACGGATCCCTAATTTAAACTAGATTCAGTTTTAACCGAGTCCGCCTTCAGATAATTTATACGGAGCCGGGATTTTAACCATATTCGATGTAATCGGGTCCGCCTTCAAAATTTTCCGCGGATCCCTAATTTAAACTAGATTTAGTTTAAATCGGGTCCACCTTTGAAACTTTACATGGACCCAGATTTAAACTAGATTCAGTTTAAATCGGGTCCAGCTTCAAAACTTTAGATAATTCTACTTAAGGAACTTTACATAGGCTCTTTAAATAGTCGCCTTTAGATAATTCCAACCAAGGAACTTTACAGAGATCTCGGATTCTAACTATATTCGGTTTAACCAGGGACCGTCTTCGTCCCTTTTGTAGGAAACGGACTCCATACGGATCCCAGATTTAAACTAGATTCAGTTTAAATCGGGTTCGCCTTCTTTTCCTTTACAGGAGTTTCAGATAGACTTGGCGGCATTGCCGTCGCAACATGATTCATGAAAACGGGTTTGTGTACCTTGGATTCATGGATGTATATGCATTTCTGAACATGCCTCCCAATCCGGGTTGTCATTAAAATGAATCGCCCTCCAATCCGGGTTGTCATTAAAATGAATCGCCCTCCAATCCGAGCTAAGTTAAAATTAACCGCCCTCAAGAACAGATTGATTTTTGAGCAAAACGCCCTCCAATTCGGGCTAAGTTAAAATTAACCGCCCTTAAGAACGGATTGATTTTTGAGCAAAACGCCCTCCAATCCGGGCTAAGTTAAAATTAAACACCCTCAAGAACAGATTGATTTTTTGAGCAAAACGCCCTCCAATCCGGGCTAAGTTAAAATTAACCGCCCTCAAGAACGGATTGAACTTTGAGCGAAACGCCCTCCAATCCGGGCTAAGTTAAAATTAACCGCCCTCAAATCCGGGTTAAAGCTTAAACTTGACATGATTCATGAAAATGGGTTTGTGTACCTCGGATTCATGCATGTATAACTCGGACATGATTTTCAGAAACAGGTTTTTGTACCTCTGATTCCTACATGTTCAATTTTGACACGATTTTTGGAAACGGGTTTATGTATCTCAGATTCCTACATGTTTAGTTTCGACATGATTTTCGGAAACAGGTTTTTGTACCTCGGATTCCTACATGTTTAACTTCGACATGATTTTGGGAACCAGGTTTATGTACCTCGGATTCCTACATGTTTAACTTCGACATGATTTTGGGAACCATGTTTATGTACCTCGGATTCCTACATGTTTAACTTCAAAACAATTTGCACGGATCCCGGATTTAAACCAGATTCAGTTTAAACTGGGTCTCCGCCTTCATCCCTTTAGTAGGGACGGACTCCACATGGATCCCGGATTTAAGATAGACTTAGTTTAAACCGGGTCCGCCTTCAATGATGTACATGGATCCCGGATTTTAACTAGATTCGGTTAAAACCGGGTCCGCCTTCTTTTCCTTTTGGAGGAAAATTCCTTTACATTTTAAATTGATTCAAAGCACAACAAACTGATTCACGTTTAAATTGCCCAACTCTAGATGTAATATTTCTTGATATCCGTTGCACTTGTCTATCATGGAATTAATTTAGCCATGATTGCTCAACGAAAGTATTGGGCTTTGATGGCCCTTGCACATCATGTAAAGTTTTGTACTTAAGACCTCCAGGAAATGTTCATTCCTTTCATGAGGTAATAAACCTATGGGAGGCCGAAATTGGGAAGAAGCTTGAGAAATCTTGTGTTGGAAGAAGAGTCGCTCAAGAACATTAAAGAGACTAGTCCAACAAATTTTAAACTTCTCCTCACTTTCATAATCAATCTAAAAACCAACATGAAAGTTCAATCTTAATTGAACACCTTTCAAGTGGGTTGTGCTTGCCACGAATCAAATCAATCTTGACATTACATACAGCTACACCCTCCCATTTCTGAAAATGTTGCTGCTGCACTTGGAGTAAATACAAGTTTTGGTATAGCTTGGAGCCTTGGGAGGAGGTATAGCTTTAGGATCAAATTTATTATTAGCATCCGATCTACAAAATGGAGACTTAAGTCTTGCTTGGATGGCTTTTTGTAGTTACACAGGAAGGAAAATGGAGTTTCAATCCCTTCAAAAAACCCTGTGGGGTAACTTTTGCTTCTCTTGCTAAAGTTATGCCTTCAATGGGCAACTTTTCCTCAGTGTCAGGTATCACCTTCCATTGGTGTCTAGCAGGAACCAAAATGGGGTAGTTCTTGGAAATGGATTCGCTCAATAAGAGGCCCAAAGAGTATCCAATAAGCAACAAGAGATTCTCATAAGCATTGACATAATATATCCACTGACTACTAACACAAACTAATCTATGCAATGACAATCTGGGAATTATAATATAGTCCCTTCTACTAGCAGCTAATCTCCATAATTCTCTAGCACTTCTAGCGTGATTGCACTTATAAGATAGCAGTGTTTCATAGCCAGATATACAAACAATTCATCAGGATGAAGAAGTAATATTAACAAGTGATGTTTGAGATGTACCTCTAGTTGACAGCGTTTGAGAATAACATTAACAAGAGATGGTAATATCATGTTGCTTCAGGTTGATTCTAGCGTTAATGAGTTGCATGAATACACTTCACATAATCCACATTAAGCCAAAAACGACTCATAGCCCACGGTTGTAAATAACCCAAGAACAAGGGTAATAATGGTGACAACTTTGGAGTTGCCAATGTCAATGCATGCGTAGTCAGGGACTTCATTGGAAAGGCCCTTGTAGCACACATAAGCACAATAAAGGGAAATCACAGCTGCATGCAACACACTTCCATTCACCTTCTCAGTTGAACAACTTTTATAATAACGAATACGAAACACGTGAGGAGAGGAGTGATTCAAGAACAATTTGATAATCTCATTTAATCCTGCCCCATATTTGATAGGAATCCATAGATTAAGAGTACATCATTTGGAAGGTAGAACGTGTGAATGAAATGACTCCACACCATTACCTACGGAAACAACATTTCCCAAACGTTCCCTGTCATACTGTCACAACCACCAGAATTGAAGAAGTGGGAGTGTAGTTTAATGTCTCAATGGGACCATTGTTTTTACTACAGCTACTGATATTCTTGCAGCAGCACCCTTAAGCTTGCTAGAAAATCACTCGTTCAATTCACCTCTCTGCCGCCAATTGTTTCGGTCCCACCGAGACTCAGCACAGCCACCCGCAGAGTCAGGTAATTGAGTATTTCGGTCTTCTAATTTCATATTGCTTTCTAGGTTCATACAGAGCATTTGATTCATAATCTTCAAATCCCCATCTTTAGGTCTTGGTGATAAATTTCTTTGCAATGGCAGAAATCACACGGCAAACACCCAACTATCTTGGCCAGAAGATGTCGGCATCTCAGGTATCTCGGACCCCGGCAACCTCGATCTCGGTTTTGGAACCCAGTTCCCCTCTTTCTCTATCTCGGCACCTCAGCATTTTGGTGTCTTTGGCATCTCGGACCCCGGCTCAGATATCCCGCCATTGGACCTTGAGGTATCCCGGTCTAATTCAAACTCGGAACCTGAGGTTTGCCGCCAATACAAGAGTGCCTTGATACGAATCAGTTGCAGGCCCTGGTGTGAGAGCCACTTGTTGAATTTCATTCTTCCATGGATTTAAATTCTCCTCTCCTGGAATAAACTTGATGGTAATGCTCGGACGACCCACTTGGACAAGCTTCACCTCCGACTCCGCACGATGGTTCTGCTGGAATATCCTTGGGGTGCTCAATTTAATTTAATAGAACATGAAACTCCTTATTTGGATTCTATGTAAAGAGCTATGCCTTATAAGAACCTCGAGCATCCTGAGTATCTCGGAAATGTCAGGCTCTTCAATCTCGGCACTGTGAAAGCGTCTATGTCGGCATTCTCTAGACCCATCTTCCCCTCGCTCGGCATGAATCTCGGCCAAGGCTCTTGGAATTTTGTATCTATCTCGGTCAGTTCTGCATTTATCTCGGGGTGAGGTTTGATGCCGCCTTTCATGAAAGCAGCAATCTCGGGCGTCACGCCTGCATCTAATCCGGGGTCAGTTTTGCATCCCTGATTCAACTATCTTGGTCATGTATGAAACTGTTGGTGATGGCCGAGGTAGTCTCTACCACTACTAGAAAAATAGGAAATAGCTACGGAATTTACTACGGAACATTTTCCGTAGCAATGGTGACGGATTTTGCTACGGATTTTTAATTCCGTAGCAAAAAAATGCAAAATGGTCAAAAATTGCGACGGATGACCTCATCCGTCTCAATTTTGGACCATTTTTGGTCACCAATGTCGGCCCGTTGTTTTGACAAAAAAATGTGCGACCCATTGCGACGGATGACATTATCCGTAGCAAAAAGGCGGCCAAAAAAGCCGCATTTTTATTCCTTTTGCGACGGATCCTAGATCCGTCGCAAATTAGTGCGACGGATCCGGGATCCGTCGCAAAAAGGCGGCCAAAAAGGTTGCCTTTTTATATCTTTTTGAGACGGATCCGAGATCCGTCGCAAATTAGTGCAACGGATTTGGGATCCGTCGCAAAAGGTGGCCAAAAAGGCCGCCTTTTATTTTCTTTCGGATTTTGCGAGCAAATTAGTGCGACGGATCCGGAATCCGTTGCAAAAAAGGCGCCAAAAAGGCCACCTTTTTATTTTCTTTTTGCGACGGATCCTAGATCCGTCGCGCAGTGCGACGGATCTGGAATCCGTCGCAAAAAGGCGGCAAAAAAGGCCGCCTTTATTTTTCGATCCGTCGCAAATTGCGACGGATCTAGGATCCGTCGCAAAATGTTGCGGCTTAAAGCCGCAACATTTCGCCCAAACCCCTCCCCCCCGTAAAAACACCCTCCAAAGACCCTCCCTTCCGGCGCCCTCCACTCCTCCGGCCCCCTTCCCCTCCGGCACCCCCCCTCCTCCTCCGGCCCCCCCCCTCCTCCCTCCCTCATCCCGACCCCCCATCCTCCCTCCCCCATCCCGATCCCCCCCTCCCCTCCCCCCGTCCGCGCCCCCCACCCGACCCCCCTCCCTCCTCCACCCTCATCCGCGGCCTCCCTCCCCTCACCCGACCCCCTCCTCCCTGCCTCACCGGACCTCCCTCCTCCCCCCATCTCCGTCAGCCCCTCCTCCGTCAGCTTCTCCCGATCGGTCCCCTATTTTTGCAAGGTATGTAATTTTTTTTTCCTTTTTTGCGTTTTTTTTTTGACCTTCCATTTTTTTGCAGGTTACAAACAAATCCTAGCACTAAGATCTTTAGAAGGGAAATTATCAAACAAATCTTAGCACTTTAGATTTTGCGGGTTAGCTTGAAGTATATTTTTTTTTTTATTACAATTTGATATTTATGTTATGTTTGCTTATTTGGAATAATGAAAATATGTATGTTGGTAGGGGATTATCGATTACATGAGTTTAAATAGTTTTTTTTTTTACATAAGATAAATTGTGAAATTAAGATTTTGTATTAGTTGGTATTGATGAAGTATTTAGAAATTCCAATTCTAGCACTTTTTATTATGAAAATATGTATGTTGGTAGAAGATTATCGATTACATGAGTTTAAATCGTTTTTTTTTTGACATAAGATAAATTGTGAAATTAAGATTTTGTATTTAAATATAATAATTATATAATTATAATAGAATTATACTAATCTAAAATTCATTCTAAAATGAATATTCAATATTACTATTTTTTTATATTTAAAATTAAAATTAGAATTCTAATTAATATTGAATTTATATTAAAATTTGAATAATTTATTATATATACTCATACTCATTTAGATATACTTAGTAGAATTTTATATAGATTTCTATATAAAAATCTACTTTGTATAAGTATATATGATATGAATTCTAGTGATTCAAAAATCTCTTTATAACAATAGAAAAATAACAGGTAAAAATCTTAATAGAACAATAACAAATTAAATGAAGTAGAGCTTTAAATTATTCAATTTTTTATCATTTATTATTATTATATATTATTCTTATAATAAAATTAGTATAATTAGTAATAAAAAAATAAAATAGAATTCAATATTAAATATAATAATTATATAATTATAATGTTGGTATTGATGAAGTATTTTTATCTAGCACTTTTTAGGAATTTATAAATTCCAATTCTGAATTTGGTGTGATAAAATTAAGATTTTGTATTTGTTAGTATTGATACATAAATATTTAAATAGGATGATGTTGAAACTAGAAAAGTGAAGTGTTTGGAAATAAAATTTAGGGATAAGATAATTAATTAATTAATGTCAACTGGGAGGAGGAAGGTGTGACATTGAAGAATAATCACATTTTTATGTGTTATAAAAATTAGTAGAATTTATTATTTGATTTAGGCTATTAATAAAAAATGACTGTTAGTAATTTTTTTTAAAAATATTTCATTTAATTTTTTTATTTCAATCTATGTTTAACAAGTTATACAATAAATTTGATTAAATGTTAAGTAATCTCTTTGATCTAGCCCATATATGTTAGAAACTCTAAAATACTTAGTATTCTATTCTTTGTTTGCCCCCTCCACATGCATGTCCCCATGTTTACGGTGTGCTATCCTCATTCTCTAGTTGCTTCTTTCGGAATATGTTCTTTGTTCAATGCATGTGTTTGTTTTTCACTTTCTTGATTAAGTGACAATTGGTAGGCATAAGAGGCGACTTATATATATTTGTGGTATGTTGAGATGTTAATTAGGTTAGTAATCGAACTAGCTAGGAAGAATGGAAGGCAACCATGATAGAAGTTGGATGTACAATCGTCTAACCGATAGAAAGACAAGTAACAACAACATTCTTCGCGGGTTTGGAAGAGTTCGTCAATTTGCTTTGGCGAATTCAAATAATTCAAGAAGGGAGATCAGGTGTCCGTGTGCCAAATGTAAGTGTTTAAGATTTACGAGATGCGGACACGGTCGGGATTCATTTGTGTCAAAAGGGATTCATAAAAGATTATGAATGTTGGGAATGTCATGGCGAAGTCCGACGACACCGAGTGGTTATTACGGGGATGTAGTCATCGAGAAAACCTTAATCAATATGAGCAAGTTGGTTATGGATGCCGCGGGACCGTTGATCGGCCAATATTTTGATCCCGTTACTCATGCTGAACCGTCATACATGGGAGAGGAGACCGGTACCCATCCTCAACCATCAAACATAGGTGAGGATCCTCATCCGGAAGCCGCTAGGTTCTATAAAATGCTTCAAGAAGCACAACGTCCGTTATGGGAAGGTTGCGACCACTTTGAAAATAGTGAATATTCATCGCTATCGGCTACCCTAGCAACACTAAGCTTGAAGACTGATCACCATATGAGTGAGAGGAATTACAACGAAATGATGTAGATCATGAGTAAGGTTGTTCCCAAAGACAATAATTTGCCGAAGAACTTTTACCAAGCAAAAAAAAAGGTGAAAGAGCTTGGGCTTGGATGTGAAAAAATTCATTGCTGCCCCAGAGGATGTATGTTGTATTACAAGGATGATGCTGAGCTGACAAATTGAAAATTCTGTGGACATGACAGATATAAAGTTGTGGGGAAAGGAAGGAAGAAGACCCGTCATGCATTAAGCAAGATGTGGTACTTTCCTCTAGTGCCCAGACTTACGAGATTGTATGCATCCGAACAAAAAAATTTGCTCACATGAGATGGCACCGGAGCATCGTAGGGATGAGAACTTTGTGACTCATCCATCCGATCCGAAGCTTGGCATAAATTTGACGAGGCGAATCCTTTCTTTGCTATGGATCCCCGTAATGTTCGTCTTGGTCTATGTTCGGATGGGTTCGCTCCTTTCAACAATACGGCGAAATTATTCCTGTTGGGCTATCATTGTGACTCGTACAACCTCCCACCTTATATGTGCATGAGAAGAGAGTTTTTCTTCCTTAACGCGTTAATCCCTGGGCCGTCAAACCCAAAAAAAAAGATAGATGTGTACCTCAGGCCTTTGATAGACGAGTTGATAATGTTGTGGAGTGAAGGTGTTCTTACGTATGATATATCATTAAGTCAGAATTTCACCATGCGGGTTGCCTTAATGTGGACGATAAATGATTTCCCTGCATATGGGATGTTGAGTGGCTGGCAAACGTCGGGAAAGCTCACATGCCCGGTATGTCTTGAACAGAACATGGGTTTTAGCTTGGAACACAAATCGCAAGGTCGTTGGTTTGACAGCACCGACGATTCCTACCCCGATCATTCGTTTAGGAGAAATAGAAAAGACTTCACGCAGAAGGTTGTCGAACGAGCAGATCCACCTCGTCGTTTAAGTGGACAAGAAATATGGGACAGGTCGGGCACATTCCGAGTGTCGAAGAGGGGTCGCTTCAAGCGAACCCGAGGGTACGGCATTGATCATCATTGGAACAAACGCAGTATCTTCTGGGAACTACCATATTGGAAAGATCAATTGTTAAGACACAACCTCGATGTCATGCATATTGATGGACACCAAGGGCAAGACGAAAGACACAGTCAATGCAAGATTGGACGTTGAAGCGATTTGTAGAAGGCCTGCTTTGCATTTGGTGGACAGTGGCACTGGACGAATTTCCAAACCCAGAGCGCCGTACACATTCAATAAAGAGCAGAATTTAGAATTGTTGCAATGGGTTAAAGATCTGAAACTCCCGACGGTTATGCGTCAAACCGGAAAAGATGTGTCGACATGCACGAGGTGAAGTTGAGCAAGATGAAGAGTCATGATTGTCATGTGTTTTTCCGAGATTGTTGTGGGCCTTCAAAGCACTACCGAAGCATGTATGGTCTATTCTAACGGAGTTGTCCATGTTCTTTAGAGAAATTTGTGCTTCGTAGCTTAATGTTGAAAAGTTACGACACACGGAGGCGAGCATGCCCATAACGCTATGCAAGTTAGAAATGATGTTTCCTCCTAGCTTGTTTGACTCAATGGAACATTTGCCCGTTCACTTGGCCTACGAAGCAAAGGTAGGAGGCCCGCAACAAAGATAGATGGATGTATCCGTTTGAGAGGTAATATATATATTGATTTGCGCTGTTATTAATTGACCGACATGGTACTTTAGCTCGAGATATTCCATTGTAGGTTTTTACGCACACTTAAGCACAAGATCAAAAATACAAGGTACGTTGAAGGATCTATCATTTGAAGCTTATCTAGTCGAAGAGGCCGTAAAATTTGCGTCATACTATTATCCCCCTGAAATGATGTCAAGATGGAGAGGGGTACCTCGTAACGATGATGCGGTGATACGAGGGATCAAAAATCAATATTTAATTTTCCAGGGTGAGTCGTGGGAAAACGTTGGAAGTCAACTCTTGACGGAAGAGATAAGCGAGTTGCAGAGTGGTACATTCTAAATAACTGTGAAGAGGCTGCAAAGTACCTAGAGTAAGTTTTTGTTTTGTTTACTATTACGGTAAGTATTAAAGTATTAACTTAAGTTTTTTTTGTTACAGTTACTTCTCTAATTGGGTCCGATCGGGAAATCCTTCAATGTCGGTGTCCCAAGTTGATCAATTCACTAATTTCGAGTTTCCAAAATGGTTTCGATCATATTTCTTGGAAAATCCATCAGATCCCATTGAAGTTGCGTGGAGTTTATCTTATGGAGCTGCAATGACGTTACCCGATGCAACAAATATATAATCAATGGGTATCGATTTGCAATCGCTGACGCGAACGCAGTACACTATGTTGCAATTACGGTGTATGTTGTCGAGGTGACCAAATTGACGGGGTGGAGACCGACTACTACGGGAAGTTAGTTGAGATAATTCAGCTGAGTTACCAGTGGGACAAGGTGGTGACCCTTTTTAAGTGTGAGTGGTTTGATAACAGTTTGCGTGGGACAAAAGTGGACAAACATGGAAATATTGAGATCCACTGGACAAGGAGATATTCGGTTGGTTATGACTCATTCATCCTTGCTCAACAAAGCGGAACAAGTTTACTATACACCATACCCTACATCTCGCCAAGGGTGGACGGGAGTTATTAAAACCAAAGCACGAAATATTATACCAAAGTCGAAAGAGCGGGAATCAAATGACAAAGCATGGCTGAACCTTTCCAAGCCGATGTGGAACATGTGCTGCCCATAAACATCTTCGATGACGAAGTACCAAGCAATCTCTTTGATTCTCGTGCGGAGTTAGAGTTGATTCCTATACAAATTGACGATGAGAAATCGACGATGAGGATGAGGCGAAATGAGCTTCTCGATAGTGAATCTGAGTTCGACGACTATGAGAGTTTAGATGAAGACATGCAAGTAGATGTCGATGAACATGAATCGTCTGGTTGATTTGTGTTAGTTCTTTGTTTATGACGATATGTTATACTACATACTTTGTTTCTTTGCTACTGTCATATTAACTAATTTTTTTTATATATATATTTTGCCATGATGTCTATAAGTGTTCAGAGATGGAGCATCCAGGAGGACGTTCAAGTAATGGACGTGGCAGTGGTCGAGCCCGACCCCGTACTATAAGAGGGGGTAGGGCGACGCCAACTGCTCCATATGGAGGCAGAGGGCTTAGCTCTTCTCCAGAGGTGCCACTATTTGATTTTTCGTCGTCACCATCAGGATATTTGTCATCTTCACCGTCATTTTATACATCGTCGTCACGGCGGCTACCCCCCGATGCAAAGCAAGGAGGACCACGGAGTTTACTTTACCATTTCGATTGATTTACATTTGTTTAGTTTCTTGAAACCATCTATGAACAAACATCTTCAATATTTCACATTTCTTCCTTAGCACACTGCGTCGCCTCCTCGAGCCACGTTGGGGAAGAAGGTAGTTCTTCGAGGTACCAACGGGGCTCAAGAGATCCCGAGACGGGGTTTCTTTGGATCCGTCCCGACGGCAACGAGTAAGTCATGCCAAGTTACCCGTAATGTTACAATTTTCTTTTCTAATTGGTTTGTATGCTAATATTTGCATGATAATCTCTCGTTTTCATATTTTTGCCTCGATACTCCGGTGGTGACTTTCATGTCGGACCAAATATTCCGTAATTACACTCAAGCTTGGACCGCGTGGACAGAGATTCCTAAGAAGCAACGAGACACGTGGTTCAAGGAGTTCTTGATAAGTTATTTTTTTATGCGTGTTAATTTAGTACTTTTAAAATTTTGAGCACTAATTGTTCGTTATTGATTTTCAGGATAAGCATATGACGTTGCCTGAGCATCTTGAAAATCTGAAAAAAGCTTATAACCACAGGGCCAGCGTGATGGTGCGTCGAAAGCTCTATGCATTGAGAAGGTCGAGAGGCAAGACAGTTGGCTTCCACAGACACTAGAGATGAATTATTTGGCAATTGGGAAAACAATGACAAGTTTAAGACCATAAGTGCGAAAAATAAGCAAAATAGGGCCAAAATGGAAGGACCATCATATCGGCGGCTCCATATCAATTAGTGAGCATCGACGCAAAGTTGTAAGTACACGTTATTTTCTATTTACGTATTCAATATTTTGTACTTTGAAGTAATTAATTAAGGTCATCATTTGCGTTTGCGGTGTAGAGTCTGGGAAGCTCCACTGGATCGGTTGAGTGGGTTACCTTTCGGCGGACCCATTCCCCGACAACTGAAGGGAGTGAGAGGCAACGGATTAATCCAAGGGCGCAACAAATAGCGGTTAGACATTTATTGCCTTTATTACTTGTTTTATGCACCACCATATTTATTTCATTTTACATGTCTTATTTGTTATGTATTTGTTTGCTTGTAGGAAAACTTTGAGAAGTCGTCGCGGGGAGAGAGCCACGTTAGCGTGAGATCGACCCTCATCCTCTATATCCGACAACGAGAGTCTGTTCTTTGAGGCTACCGGCGGATTTGACAAGAAGGGGAGGGTCTTTGGATACGGTGAGTCTCGCCACCGATCGAAGCGCACAAAGCGCCTCTCATCCGGCACTGTAGGGGTTTGTTCAGGTAAACATAATACATTTGTTTTTGATAATTTTCATTCTCTTGTCCATTCAAATGAAGTACAAATAATAAATGTACTAATCAATTTTGTAGATGAGCTGAAGAAGATGAAGGCGTTGGTGGAGGAGCAAGCAACACAGATGACCCAGGAACGGGAGATGATGAGCCGGCGGGCGACTCGAAACGAGAGATGATGAGGCAAAACAGATGATTCAGAACAAGATCAAATCAAGCAGGCGTTGCAGCAGGAAAAAGATCAGATCAAGCAGGCGTTGCAGCAGGAACGGGCGATGATGCGACAGGAGATGACTCAGCAGAATGAGTTGATGAGGGTGATGCAGCTTCAAATCATGTCCCTTATGAAAGACAGAGGTTCCGGGTCGACTCCTGGTGATGATGACCATGCTGGTGATGACGATGATCACAATGTCATTGTTTAGCCTACTTTTTTGTATTTGCTTGTTGCTACTACTTTTTTGTATTTGTTTGTTGCTACGGATTATATATATATTGTGTTTTCACTATGTAAACTATTTTTTATCGTTAATATATTCATGGTACATTACTTTACTATTTGTATTCAATTTTCTATTAAAAAAATTTAAAATTTGCTACCGAAAAGAAAATCTCCACAAATTCTGAAATTTGCTACGGAAAAACAAAAAAAAAAAAAAAATCCGTAGCGAAATTGCTACGGAAAAAATCCGTAGCAAACATTTGTGAAAATTTTTTTGCTACGGATTTTTTCCGTAGCAATTGCTACGGATTTTTATCCGTAGCAATTACAACGGATCTAAAAATTCGTAGCAAATTGCTACGGATATTAAAATCCATGGCAATTGCTACGGATGTTTAAATCCGTAGCAATTGCTACGGATTTCAGGAAATCCGTAGCAATTGCCACGCGATATTTTGCTACGGACAAAATCCGTAGCAAACATGTTTTGCTACGGAAAAATAGGTTTTTGCTACGGATTTTTTCCGTAGCAAAAACCAAAATTTTTAGTAGTGTACTTTGAGATTTCGCTAGATTGTTTGCCTGCGTAATCCCCCATGGAAGTTGCTTCAGAGATGAATAGGGTGTTTCTAATCTCAGTTCTCCCTTGTTCGCAGTCTCCGATGGGAGGATTCAGGTGAAGAATTAGGGTTTAGGTTCTGAGCAAGGCTTCAAATCTTGCCTGAACCTTCCATTTCTGTACGAGGCTTCGACTCTTCGCCTGGGATTTTTCCCATTTTGAGAAATTTTATGTGTTCACTCTCTCAGCGATCATGGTTTGATTCTTGTTTTGACCATCTTCTTTGGTCGTGGGAATCAGAAATTTACCGATTCCCCACGGTCGGCGCCAATGTTCTGTAATAGAACACAGATGTCTAGCCCTAGGTGGACTAGTATGTTGATATTGGATCAAATAGCTCCCTCTTAGATATCCATGGATGGGATACCTTTGAGGATGAGAGATCACTGTACACACAGATATGAAGGCTTTCACCTAAGAGGGGTGGGGTGTGTGCACAATTTAGGCAGTATTGTAAATGAGAGAGAGCTTAGAATCCCTTACCTTTAGGGTTTACCATATATTTATAGTGGATACCTTAGGGTTAGGGTTTGGACTGTTGGGCCTCTTGTGCCTCCAAGCCCAAATGTTCTGCCATCACATCTGTGCAATATTGGTTGCCTCTTGTTGGGCCACACCTTGAGTGGGCCTAATATTCTATTCCATAACACACATAAACTTGTCAAATTACACATGATAACTTATTACAAAGGGAAAATAAACTTGTCATTTTATAAGTTGTCAAAGTAAACATATAAACTTATTATCAAAGTAGTTACATAAACTTGTCATTTTATAAGTTTATGTAAACTTGGCAACAAAAAGGTTTAGGGTTTGTGTGTCTATTTTGACTATTATATGTGTCTCTTTTAAAAAGTGTATGTGCCAATTTATGTTAAGTAAAACAACCCCGTTGATAAGTGCATATGCCTGACAATGCCTAAAGTGCAATTGACAAGTATCTGTACCTAATCATATAACTTAACCAATGGGGATAATAAGATATTTCACATTCAAAATTAATATCAACATAGTCTCTATTGAGTTTTTTATAGGAGAATTTACTTTAAGACTATTTTATCTAATAATACTTGTACTGAGTGGCAGAGTGGGAATAAACATCAAAGGGGGCTTTGATTAATGATTAATATAAGAAGACTAGTTTAATAATGTTTCCTTATAAAATTATTATTATTATTATTCCAATTTTATCTCTTTTGCTGCTAATTTAATTGTTTTTGCGTTTGTATCATAACGATAACAATAATAGCAGTTGATCAGATTTATAAGAAATGACAGTTATAAGATTGTCTTTATTTTAAATGTTATATATATTAAAATAAAAATTTATTTAAAATATAAAAATTAAATTACATTAAGGGTAAGTTTGGTTTGAGGAGGGGGGGAGAAAAAAAATGAGGGGAAGAGAAAATTGTATCAAAATTCAGTGTAGTGGAGCCCACAAAATTTTTCTCTCCATCACATTTTTTCTGGGTTCACATTATGTGCTTCTCTTTATATGCTTCTTACATGCTTGTCCCTCTAATTAGAGGGACAAGCAATTTTTTTTTTAATTTTTTATATATTTTATTTTTTAGATTAAATTATATGTTGCTTTCTGATTTTTTTTTTTTTTTTTGCATCCAGTATCTCAAATTAATTAGTTTCGGGATGCGGTGTTACGTGACAAATATTTCTGTACGGGACTGAAAACTAATTAATTTGAGATCTGAATGCCAAAAAATGTTTCAGAAAAGCAACATATAATTTAATCTAAAAAATAAAATATATAAAAAATTTAAAAAAATTGCTTGTCCCTCTAATTAGAGGGACAAGCATGTAAGAAGCACATAAGGAAGAAGCACCTTATGTGCTTCCATTTTTTCTTTCCCCTTCCCTCAAACCAAACTTACCCTAAATCTGGACAGGCTAAAATGATTTATCTAAGAGCGATCATTCTAATGCACATTAATGACGAGAATATTTTTCTCCTCAGTTTGATAAGCACAAAATGTGCTCGCGGCATAGGAACTCTACGAGAGAGTGAGTTGGGAGGGTCACGTGCCGCCCTCAAAGCAGTGTCTTGCGGTTTGGAAATCCCAAACAATTTGTCAACGTACGGCTCAGGATTGGATCAGGTTTTGAATTGAAGCCTTAAGAAGGCCTATTTGACATAGCTTCAGTAGTAAAAAAAATATTTATTGGAAGCCTAGCGAAAAAAAAAACTTGATAATTGGATGTTTAGGATAGTTTCATTATTTGATGAGCTTCAAAGTCTGATGCCACTTTTTTTTTTATAAAGCTACCTAACCAAACTTCAAGGTTTAAAGTCACTTCTGTCACTGTTATCCTAAACACAAATTACATCAGGAAAAGTCTAGCAAAAAAAATGCTCATCAGAAAAAATCCATTAGAAATAAAAGTCATTTTTACCACCGCTATCCCAAAAGGGCAAGAAAATTAGATAAGCTAATTATTTGTAATTTATGTGTAAAATTTGTGACAATTTTCCAAAAATAACCCTATCATGTAATGATTAAAATGCCACAATATTTATTGTGAGAAATAAAATTTTAATCTACGATAGAAAAGGAAATTGAACTTTTTTTTTTAATGAATTTGAGACACCTCACCTAGTTCCTATATATGGGAATATTACACCCATAATCACCTCTAAAGCTTCAGAAGGCGTATATATTTCATGGAGCCCCCTTCTCGAGTCGAGGCCCTTTTTGCTAGATAATCTATCGTAGATTTGTCAGACCGAGGCACGTACGCAACCTTTGACTCCCACTCCATCTGTAGCAGCTTTTTGACTTCATCAAGGATGCCGGAGTAATGGTGATGGCCCCCCTCTTCATGAGAAAGTAAATCAAGACATTCAATAGAATCTATTTTCAATCATACTTTCCAGAACACCATCGCCCATGCAATCTTAAGGCCCAAAAGACAAGCCCAAACTTCTGCAAACAGATCATCCCCATCCTCAATGGAGTGAAAGAATCCCCTAATAAATGTGCCAGAGGAATTACGAATAATCCCCCCACAAGCACACTTATCTGCAGCTCTGGAGTAAGCACCATCCACATGCACCTTCACCCACCCCTCCTTTGGTGGATGCCAAGCCTCTTGACTAGCAGCGAGAGTAACACCATTAAGTTTTATACTTGCTAGACGGTCATTCATAGTACTCATACACTCCATCATCGTGTTTGTACTAGCAATGATATTATTATTTAGTGTGAATATCTTCTTAAACACAAACAAATTTCTCCGCCTACAGATCCACCAACACAACATGGTCAACCTAGAAGCCTACTACTCCTTATCTACTCCACTTTGTCCTCTCACATTCGGAAATGGAACTTTTAAAGATAGGTCAAAACTCTCAAATATTTAGGCTGGAAGGCAGTATGTATATTTTCGAAGAGACGAGAGCCAACAGTTTTAGTAAGGAAATTTGCTTAAAAATGATATAAGCTGCAAATGTCTGAATCATGGAGGTGATAATAATGAATTTGCGGAAACCAAAAGATAGGTAGATAAAACAACTTTCAGTGACTCATCTCTAAATATATCATTTTACAATGTATCTCTGAACAAGCATATATGGGCAAATGAAACCATCTTATTGATTCATCATTTTATTTTCCAGTCCTCTTATCCGATTTATCGTCTATTTTTAAACTAGTTTGAATGGCATCATCTCACATGATATGTCATTGATAATGTCTACATATATGTATTTGTACCAAATCTTAATGCGGAATATAATTTACATCTTATACTAGGATCCAGCTTATTTTTTTTAGAGATGTAAAGAAAGTTTATTGAACTACTTTAAATTATTTATATTAATCATTTTTCTCAAAATTATTTTATCTAACTTATAAATTGATATATAATTTAATAATGCAAAACAAATAATATAATTATACAATTTATTTTACTTACTTAATCTCGCTAAAAAAATTAATTGAGTATTATATATACTAATTAAGAAGCGGAGAATTCTAACTTAACTAATTCCATATCTGTAATATGATATCACGTGTTCATATACTTTAACTTCAATTATTTTAAGCCCATTTGGACTAGCGATCGCAAAAGTAATTTATTTTTAATATGACTTTTGTAAAAGTAAAATAGGATAAAAATCAAATTGTAAATATAAGTTGTGTTTGAATTGACGGTGACAGAAGTAATTTTTTTTTCAAATTGAAACTTGTTTGAATTATTATTTGAAAAGTCAGTTGAGATGAAAAATGACTGAAAATGACATGAATCTTATTGAATAATATATATATATATATATATATATATATATATATATATATATATATATATATATATATATGTATGTATGTATTATGATAACTGAGGATAACAATATAAATTTAAATTTAAGAAAAAAAGATAAATTATTATTGAGAAATTAAAAAACAATAAGGTCCTTGATTAAATATATTTAATTGATAAAATTGTATATAAATTAGAATGCATACAAATATATATGAACATGTTGATACTAAATAATGATACATTACTAATTTGATATCACCTATATCCCTAACAAGTTAGTCTCTAATTCTATCATGAACATGATTCATTTGAATTAAAGATAATGTAAAAAATATTTGATGAGGATACTATCAAGTGAGTCATTATTATCTTTATCACCCATATTTCCTCATTCACCTTAAAAAAATTAGGGTTAGGTATCAATTTTGCCCCTGAAGTACACACCTAGGAGCAATGTTGCCCTGGAAGTTTTTTTGGGAGCAATGTTGCCCTGTAAATATAAAAACGTAGCAATGTTGCCCCTCTGTTATTAGCCCTAACGGTCAAACGTTAGTTGACCGCACTATGCTGATGTGGATTGTCTACATGACATCTTTCTCACTTTTTTAAGTAGCAATTTTGCTCTAGAAGTGCACTCTCAGGAGCAATTTTACCCTGAAAGTTTTTTTTGGTCTTAATGTTGCCCCGGAAGTCTAGAAACGTATGATATGATTAAATAACTTATTTAGCTTCCTTAATCTCTCCAAGAAACGTCAATCCGATCTTATAATTAGGACCAGGGGTAGTATGATTAAGTAACTTATTTAATTTTCTTAATTTATTCAAAAAAAGTTAACTCAACCTCATAATTATAATCATATAGGAGGGAGCAGGGGTGGCACCTTTTTTTTTTTTGTATTTTTTTAAAATAGTAAACATAACCTACTCTTTCTTCCCTCATAGCGTTCTCTATCGCAGGCATTCCCCAATCAAACAATAATCACTTGCCTGTAGAATTTGTCCAGAAAAATGTTTCGAATTGAACAAATCAAACAAAAAAATATGAACGTATTTGTCCCGAACAGAAGATCAAACGAGTACGTCGCAAGCAGTTCAAACGAATTTTTTAAACAATAATCACTCGCCTGCATAATTATCTACGTGAACGATTAACAAACCTCTCGTGCATTGTAAGCAGAGATGACTGAGAAAATAAAGCTTACAAAAAGTGTTAAATACAATTAATTAGGGCTGTTAGCGAAGGGGCAACATTGCTACGTTTTTAGACTTCCGGGGCAACATTGAGACAAAAACAAATTCTAGAAAATTGCTCCTAGGCGTGTACTTTCGGGGCAAAATTGCTATTTAACCCAAAAAAAAATGAGAAAGATGCCACGTAGACAATCCACGTTAGCATAATGTGGTCAACTAACGTTTGACTGTTAGGTTGTTAACGGAGTGACAGGTTGTTAACGGAGTGACAACATTGCTCCCAAAAATTTTTTTAGGGAAGCATTACTCCTGGACGTGTACTTCAGGGACAAAAATGATACTTAACCCAAAATAATTAATATCAGTTTAGGAATTTCTCTAGATAAGATTATATATAACCATTGGTGCACAATGGACGTGGACTTGTGGAAAAACCCCGACCATAAAAAAGGCTACACAACGCCACAACCTCCTCTGTTTTGAAATCAAAGAGGTCAGAGAATGAGGAAGAAGAGGGAGGGAGGAGGAATCACATCTCATCACCATTATCAGCCTTCCTCCTCCCTGCGTCCTCACACCCTCTAGAGATATATAAGCTACCCAGAGAAGTAACCAGAAACAAACAAAGCACACACGAACAGTGGGGAGGAAGACGATGGGAGGGCTGGGGACAAAGAAGCGCAAAGAGGGATGCCGTTTAGTTTCAGAACAATAACTAGCACAGGGACGCTGCATAATCATTTCTGATGACGGCGAAGATATTATCGCACCCAAGGATTTCGCAAACTCTGTCTTCCCCAGACAAAGACGACTGGGTGGTGCGAAAACACCCTGAATCACTGTTTGCTGATATAGAAGTGAGCTATATTTTACAGGGATGTTGGTCTGTATCTGAGTGAGCTCATATATCGGAGTGATGTAAAAGTGTAAAACACCCTGAATCGAAGTTGATCTGTAAAGAATCTCTTTCCAATTTCATGGTTAAACCTTTAAATAACTTTTTAATCATTTAGTAGTAGGTAAGTATGTGGGAGTAATTTTGTTTAGATTTATATAAATAAGCACTTTAATTTGAAGGACTCAAACGTAATTCATAAACACTAAAACACCCTAAATGAATCACAGTTTGCTGATATAGATTGATAGGAGTGAGCTATATTTTAAAATGAAATAATTATATAATTCCAGATCTGCAATATGATATCAACACCACACATTTGCTTTCTGGGGGGAAAAAAAACCCGGCACATTTCCTTCCCAATAAAAAAAGGGAATTACAATCATGTCTGAAGCAAGAGAATTTATCTCTATAACATATATGTATCCCTTGAAATCATCAGATAAATCTAAAGTGCCAAGAAGTCTGACTGATTAAATCTAAAGGTACAATTACTACTTTGACATTGTTTGTTAAAAAGAAAAAGGAACCAGTAACATTATTAGTTGTTAATGCATGTGGTGATAGTTTTTTAGCATTAGCTATAGTTTAATTATCAATAACAAGTGTATGGTGCAAGTTAGCATTTTGACATTGACTACTACTACATGCCACGACAATTGTTAATATAACTATTACAAGTATGTGGTGCAGGTTGACATAATAGTTGTTAATGCATGCTGCAACAGTTATTAATATAACTCGTTTTATTGTCATATAATAAGTGTGTAGGCTGATATTAAAGATGACCAACGCATTTGAAAATGTTGTGGTGTCATTACTTGCTATATAACTCGTTTCTTTTTATGTGACATTAAAAGAAGAAAATAAGGCCTTGTTTTTTTTTTTAATGTTATTAGAATAGCTTTTTAAAAATGGTTTTTAAAACAAGATTTGAAAAGGAAAAAAATATTGTTTGGGTAATTGTTCATAAAAAATTGCATTTGAAAACAAAAACAAAACTTGTTTGCAACAATTGTTCTTAAAATAAACTTTAAGAACTCATAGAATGTGAGAGAAAGAGCGAAGAATGTAACGACAACCGACGAAGAGTCAGAGCACTAGTGCAAAAAACGCTTTTAAGACCAGACAAAAAGCACCCTCTAAGACCGAATCTGGAACCAATCTTGTTACAGGAGGTATTAAAAGTCTGTTACTGCGACCGGTCTTAAAAATAAGACTTTTTAGACCGGACTTTTTAAACGTCCGGTCTTAAAAAGTTGGCAAAAACCAACAAAAAAAAAATCTCTCCTCCCCAGAGCACCTGTGTCGAAAGCACCTTCCCTGGCGAAGGCCACCACCGCTTGATGATGAAGAGGAAGGGCTCTCGCTCACTCGATACAATGAAAAATTGAATTCCTCGCCAATTAACCAAAGCAAGAAGCACAAACCAGGAAAGAAAAAAGTAGATACAAAAATAATATCTTAAGCGAATGGGAGACTCATGCTCGAAAACCTAATTCTGCGATTCGTTGAAACTAAGCACCCAAAATTCCTAATTTCAGCAGAGTCAATCTCGAGAAGCAGAAAATTATGTAGTCAGCAAATCCCAATTGAACATATGAACAGATCCAAAATGTAACATCCCATTTGAAAACGGCGGAATTTTTTTTTTTTTAAAATGTTTCCAAATATTTCAAGCAAAGTAGTCAGAGTAGAGCATTGGAGCGAGTGAGTAACTGATTCATAACAAACATCAACCATAGTGTAATATTGTATAAATTACAATAGTCCTAAGGTTTAGGAATGAAATAGCGGAATGATGACGAATAACGGAATAACGTAAAACGATAAGATAGAAATAGTCTTCACCGCACGCCTATTCCGGCACTTGCCTCGATCCCGAACCGTGGTCCTCCCGACTGAAGCTACAAATTTGAGATTCAATTCACCATATTGAATCTCGGTAACGGTTAACCTCATAACCAAACAATACAATATACGACAACGAGATATTTCTAGAGCTAATACCACAAGTATATCATAAGCATACAAACGATGTATGATCATTATGCCGACAAACATAAGCACAAAGCAATATGTAAAGCCCCATAAAGTAAACAATAACAAACTGCACTATTCACCGGTGCCACGATAATTACTCGTGTCCTCGCGCTAGGAAAACAAAACGGTGTTACCAAAACTATAACCCGTATAAGTCGTCGTATAACGGTCTACGAACATATCATTGACATATAAGTATTTAAGATGTACAAGATTAGTGTTACAAGACGCGTCCGTACCTTCGTTGACGACGTTAGGTACTTCTCACGGCGGAAAAACGTACTTTTACGGAAAAACGTGAAATGTTCGACAAGCAAGACGTCGGGCAACAGAACGGCAAAGACAAATCGAGTTTCGATGCCCTATCGAGTAATATCACTTTCATTAGTGATTTGACATTATAACCGGCATTTTAGGTAAAAATTACCATTTTGCCCTTCTACCCCTAATTTGGCGGAATTTCACCAAGACTTCGTTACTCTAGCAAATTTTCTTCCCGAAATTTTGCCGTAACTTTGCGCAACTATGATTTTCGAAAATAATGACTAAAATAGCCCTCCCATATGATACCCAAATCATACTTGAAATTTAAAGGCTATTCTAACAAATTCTACCCTTACTTTTAAAAAGAATCGCTAAAGTTCCAACTTTTCGGCGACTCGACCCCTACTATGTTTTTACCTCTTTAGGCATATTTTTCAATGCAATGAGGCCTAAAAACAAGCATAGGAATCTTATCACCTACTTCCTAAATCTAACTAACAATTCTACTAACTACCGAACTAAAGACTTAAAAGCTAAAGGCCAAAAGACTTACCCGTTGAAGAATTCTCGCAGAGCTTTTCCCGTAGCTTATCTCTCTACTTTCTCTCTCAAGAAATTCGATCAAGACAAGAAAGAAATGGTGTGAGGATTTCTCAAGGAGCATGCCTCCTATTTATAGACTTTGGTTAAGGCTTTGTTTGGAATTCCAAATTGTAAAGAACCCATTAATGCAACTTGAACACAAAGTCACAAACTCCACCTTACCCCCCCCTTGGTCGACATCTTTGGGCTGTTTGGCAGCCAAGGATTGGCCAAGAAGTGATGACTCACCTCACTTTATGGCCGGTCAGTAGTATTTCTCGATCGGTACCCGATTCGCGTAATTTCGGAGAAATCTCAAAATTCTAGATTTAGAACTTTGAAGACCTTCTCTTTCTCATCAATAATATCTATTATAACTTGAATTTTGACTTTAGACGGGGTTCCAACCGTCCCTTTGAAGTTTCTCGAAAAACGTGTCCGTACGCGTCCGGTGTCGAAATCGGTTCCGGAATCATCAAGCTCTAGATAATAATTCACTGATTCCAAATGTATTTTTATAATTATAAACTCATCCCTATATGTTGAGTTATAATTTATTTCCTCATTTTCCAAAATGTGACTAGCAAAGATTTTCCCTATTTCGTCTTATTAGGACAATGTGCTACGGGTTTGAATTGACTTAGGAAGAGGTCACTTGAAGGTAAAAACTCACCGATCAATATTTTACCTTGACTTTGGAATTCCTATTCCTGGTTCCCTAGATAGGATCTGTTTCCTAAATATAAGATTACTATTCATGCTTTTTAATTATATTTTATAATAATCAAAAATTTGCAAAATATCAAGATATTAAATTTTGCTTCTTATCCTCAAATTCTTTGGCCAATTTTCGGCAGCCTTTTTTTTTTTTTTTTTTGTAAATGTTTTTCAAGAATTAATTAATTACTTAATTCAATTTTTATTAAAAATTCTACAAAATTCCCTAATTGGTCCATTCTTGTATTTATGTTTAAAAATACCTAAACTCAACTATTTTTCTCAAAACTTTCCAATTTAATTAGTAAATACATTTTATTAATATTCAACTAATTTCCACTAATTTTAGAGCTTCACATAATTATTACTTGAAATTTCCTTTGCTTATGCTTAAGTAATTAGCTATTAATTACTTAATTACTCTTTTAATCATAGTTGGTATTTTTCTTAATTAGAATGCTTCATTACCTTCATATTCTTGTATTAACATTAGCATTTCCATGCCTCTTGCATTGTTTCATAATTACAAGGGTATTTTGGTCATTTTATTACTTTATGAGCATCCTTTCTCATTTTCCCAAGTTTGTAATTTATTAAATTTCTGTAATTAGAGATAATATACTCTCTTAATTCACCTGGTCATTTTACTGACTTTTAGGATTTTTCATGAATTTTCTAAGTTAATTACCCTTTGCAGGGGCATTTTGGTCATTTTGGCACTTTGACCCTTAAACTCCCTAATTTCTTGCAGACATTCTACCTAGAAAATAGACTATAATTACCCAAGAATGGAGATTGCAATTTCACTTATCGAAATATCCAACTTTTATTTATAATATTCCGAGATAAATATCCGGGTATTACACAAAATCACAAAAAGGAAAAAAGAAAGAAAGTCTCAACCAATATAATACAAATCTAAACAAAAGATTGAGCCAGATCAAAGGAAATCACTACTTCTTTGGAAGAAAGAAAATACCTAAAGAAATCGAAGAAAGAAAATACCTAAAAATACCTAAATCAGAGGAACCATTCCCCAAATCGGCGTAAAGATTGAGCCAGATCTCTTCTTCAGAACGAGACAAGATCGGAACCATTCCCCAAAACAAGTAAACGAGAACAGGTATTCCAGATCTGGATTCGTGATTTTGGGAAGGAAAATCTTGACGGATATTTCGTTGTCTTCAGAAATCACTACTTCTCTGGATTTGACACCAGTGACGGAGTCGACCCTCGGAAAAACAGAGCCAACGCTCAGAAAAATGGAGTCGATGCTCGGAAGAATGGAGTCGACGCCCAGAGGAACGGAGTCGACGGAGTATCTCTACACGGTCGTCTCTGTATGTGTGAGAGAGAGTGAAATTCACGGATAGAAAGGTGGAAGGAGGTTGCTCGCGTCTCATCTGACCTAGCTGGAGTTATGGATAAGGGTTTTTTTTTATTAGACCGGACTTCAACATCCGGTCTTAAAATGATTTTTAAGACTGTACTTCTTAAACATCCGGTCTTAAAAGGATAATTTTTATACTGGATTTTTTAAACATCCGGTCTTAAATTTTTTTTATATTTACGAAACTGCCACCGGTCATACTTTTAAGACAAGATCTTTTATAATCTGGTCTTAAAAGTGTTCTATATATTTACGAAACTGCCATCGGTCATACTTTTAAGACCAGATCTTTTATAATCCGGTCTTAAAAGTGTTCTATATATTTACGAAATTGCCACCGGTCATACTTTTAAGACCGGGTCCTTTATAATCCGGTCTTAAAAGTGTTCTATATATTTACGAAAGTGCCACCGGTCATACTTTTAAGACCAAATCTTTTATAATCCGGTCCAAAAAGTTCTTTATATTTATGAAACTGCCACCGGTCATACTTTTAAGACCTGATTCTCTATAATCCGGTCTAAATGAGGCGGTCTTAAAGCTCTTTTTTGCACTAGTGGAGGAATGAGAGATAGGATGAATGAGCATAAAAGATAAAGTGGGCAAAGTGGCCGCGAGTAAGAATGAGAGTTACAAAAAATAGCAAAATAGAATAAAAACAATAAACATGTAAACATTGTTTAATTTTGAGTTTTTTATTTTTAGAAATAAGTTTCTACTTGTTTGTTTTACAAAAAAAATAATTAAAAATTAAAACCAAATAATTTTTTTTTAAAAAAAAAACAAAAATTTGTTTCCAAACATGTGATCATTAATATAAAAGTTAATTGACTTTTTTGGAGTGGTTAAGAACACTCAATAAGTTACTTAATCATAGTATATGTTGTTTATTTTGACCAAAACAAAAAAGTATATGTTGTTTATCATTAGATTGTATATCAATTTATAAGTCAATTGATAGGGCAAAACTTTATAGCCTAAAAAACTCCGCAAGTGCACAGGCCGTATCAAGTAATAAAGAGTAAGTAAGATATCGTTCCCACGAGGACTTAGTACCCACAATTTCAGTTAAGCATTAATTTCACAATTTCGTTTAAGTTGAACAACCAAATTAAATTTAATGAAGAGAAAAGAAATTAAAATTAAAACAAAGAAACTACCACACTAATGAACGAGCAACCTAGAGTCACTAATCCCTTATTTGTTTCCTAGATTTTATCCCCACTAAATTAACTTTGACCTAACTTACTCAGCTAATCTAGAGTATCAATGTCTATAAATGCCTTCCGGTCCATTTATATACCTATCTTAATTAATTATGTACTAGAACCCAAACAAGTTCATAGGTCCTCTAGGTTGCAAAACCAATTAGCCACACATGGCTATAACACAATCCATAACAAAAAGATGAAACTCAGGTTGAAGGAATAAAGGAAAGAGATAAAAGAAAGTTTCTTCGTCGCCTCCACAGTCCTTCCGTGGAGATGATGAAGAAAACTGAACCGCTCAGCCCCTACTCCTCTACTTCTTCGTTTCTTCTTCTGCTCCTCTGTGATCTCTTTTTTTCCATCTTCTTTTTTGCTTCTCCCTTTCTTCATATATATAACCTAAATATAACTTAGGCCGTAGGTCACTGATTCTCCTTTTCTTATTAAAAAAATATCTTATATCTTGTAATCAACTCCACTAGATCACGCAATTGATTTTGTTTCTATTTTTCTTGCGTGGGACCACCGAGTTTGGCTGATTGCATATCCTCTTAATTGCTTTTTCTACTTCATTCCAAATCGGCTAATATTTCCTGCACAATAAAAATAGGATATAAGTAGATTTTATGTCAATTTATTCTTTGATCCTAAATTTGATTCAATAATGGAAAAGTTTCTAAAAGATAATTAAGTAGGCATATAATATTAATAAAGCCAGCTAATTCTCATAAAATATACACCTATTTAATCATAAAATATATACTTATAATCAATCAAATTAGTTTAAAGAAAAACGATAAATTTAAATTCTTTTATGTAACTTATTTAATTTTCTTAATAATTTCTAAAAAAAAGAAATAGCTGATTCTTATATTAAAAATCAGAAGGATCAAGAAAATAAACTACTTAAATTTTGCAATAATTTCAAACTAATTTGTTATTCTTGTTTGGTTTAAGTGAAGGGGAAGGGAGGATTTTGCTCCCCTCACCTTCATTGGCACCAAAAAAAAAACGAAGTAGGAATGGAGGGATACCCTTGTTCCCATTGAAGCAAATCTAAAGATTTGCTCTTCCTCCTCCTTCGACAGCTATACTCCGACAACCACCAACATCACAGCCTCGTCGTTCCATAGCCCACTGGTGACATAACATGGTCGAGCACACACCATTGAGCAACCAAGGACCTTGTCTTTATTCAACCACAAAGCAATGAACTACATATCTACACCAAGTGATACTTATTTCCCACTCCAATTTATGGCAAACAAACAGAAAAAATCATGTAGTTTGCGACGGTGAAAGATGATAAAGTGGTTTGCGACGTGGAAGGGATGAGGCTTGTGAGGTGGCGGCGACAGTGGGAAACAGGAAGATTGCGGTGTGGATAATTATAATTATGTTATAAATATATGTATTATGTGGATGTCCATTGCATAGTAACCCTTGAATGTCTATAAATAGAGGTCTTGTGTAAACATTCAGAACTTACTTGAAATGAGAATTCCTCTATCTCTCTAGAATTTCTCTCTGACTTCTCTCTACTTTTCTTTACATTTTCTTCGGTTTATAACACGTTATCGCACGAGGCTCTAATCAATCGAGCCTCACTAACATCGTTCATCATCACCGTGGTTCACCTTCCCGAGAAGAAGTTTTTCAAATCGCTCAAAAGGAGGCGTTTCAAAGCGAAAGGAGGCGTTTCAAACCGAAAGATTGATTTTGGATCGGTGAAAATTATTTCTTTTCACACAGGTATGTTTTCTATTAAGTTTAGATGGTTGATTTAAGTAATATGATGTTGTAAATAAAAGGAGGAAGAAGAACGAACAGAGACGAGACGCAGTAAGACGCAGAGGAAAAAGGAGGAGGAAGAAAGAAAAAAAAAGCATGTCGGTACGTTTGAAAATTTGGCCACGGACCCCACGTGTTTTTAATATTTTATTATAATTACTATTTGAATAGTAAATTGCAAAAAAAAAAACTGTCGGCAGATTTTTAGAAAATTTACTATTTGCATATTTTATATTATTTTATTATTATGAATAGTAAAATACTATTCACGAAAAAATTTGATATTTTTATTATTTAAATTTAAGTTTTAATATTTTACTTTTATTGTTGTTAATATATTTATGTTTAATCATTTATTGTTTTAATATAATATTTTATTTTATTTAATCTTTTTGCTAACATATTTATATTCAACATTTTATTTTTATTATTGCTAACATATTTATATTTAAGTATTTATTTTTATGTTAGCATTTATTTATGTTTATTTATTTATATTTTATAATTATTATTAATTTCGACACCTACTTGGGGTTAAACCTCCTAACCTAGGAAGTCTAGATTTAATATTTAACATTTACTTTTATGTTAACTAACATAACATTTACATTTATGTTTGCTAACATAACATTTATTTTTATGTTAACTAACATAACATTTACTTTTATGTTTGCTAACATAACATTTAGTTTTATGTTAACTAACATAACATTTACTTTTATGTTTGCTAACATAACATTTATGTTATTGTTTCTAACATAACATTTATTGTTTATGTTTTATTTATTATTTGTCATTTTATTATTTTTATTATTATTATAGTTCTTATTATATGATCAGACGTCATATATAATAGCGAGAAACCTTTGTTTATCCCGAAGATAACGGTTGGAAGTCATTTTGATTTAATTTCTCTTGAAGAGAAAAATGATATTGAGATATATGACAAAAATTGGCGGAAGCCAAATGAAGATATAAAGTGGCAAAGTAGCCTAGAAGAGGCATAATTTAGCCAAAGAAGGCATAAATTGGCAAGAAGCCAAGAGGAGGCATAATTTGGCCGAAAGCCAAATGATAATTTGGCCCGATCTTTGTGAGACATATTGGCCTGAAGCAAAGAAATAAATTTAATGGAGTTATGAGACATGGCACGATCCATAATTTTTGTATGGTATCATTTGTATGAAAGTCTCAAAATTATATATTTGGCATTAATAGATTCTTTTGTTCTTTAGAACAAATTAATGGGAATGTATGACCACCGGAAGATGGTTGTTCTTCTAAAAGTTTATTATAAATGAGAATATCCAATTTGCTCCGCGAAGTAGCAATATTGTGAAAGACTCAAGAAATATTTTGAATTAATAATTTCTTGCTTGTGATAAAACAAAACAGTAAGTTTTTGTTTTAAGGATCATGAATTTCCTCCAACAAAATGAAATACATTCCCAGAAGTGAATGTAGTAATGAATAAATTTAATTGTGGTTGTGGATATGTGTGTAAATTTGTTTACATATGGACATGGTTGTAATTATGATGGTTCAAATTCTCACCGAAGTGAGGAAAGATTATTGATAAGAACCACGAGAATGAGATCTTGGGTATAATAAACATGATAGAAATTCATGTTAATTGTTGTGGTGGCAAGGGTCATTAGTTTTGTATTTATTGTATGCCATAATATATTTGTTAAAGGTCAAATATTTGATATAAATTATCGATAAGATAAGTATTATATGTAAATCAGCCTCAAAATCAATTTCAAAAGTATGAGGCGTTGATTTTTACGAAAATGAGACCAATTTAGAATTTTAGATTATTAGGGTATTATTTTATAATTTTACGTGGTAGTAAAATAACATTTATAGAATTTGGGGTCAAGTTATGTAATTTTCCCCAAGCAAAATTTTCAATGCTTCCACGTGAAGGCAAGAGAAAATTTTGGCTGTGGGTACCACGTTTTTATATTATTTTAATTTTATTATTTTATTATTTATGAATAGTATTTACTATTCACAAAAAAAAAAATCAAAAAAAAAATCGATATTTTTGAATGGCGGAGGTAGCCATAATATTATGTTTTTATGGCAAGAAGTAGTCATAATATTGTGATTTTATGACAAGAAAATTTATCATTTTTATTGCCATAAACTTATTATTTGATGTTTAAGAAATTTATCAATTTCTATAATTGTTCTTTTATAAAAGAACAATATTGGTTTAAAGAAATGGCATGGCAAGAAAATTTTATAAATTATTATATAAAGACCCGAAAGTATATGTATCAAATATTGAATGATACAAAGAGTTTTAAGTTATTGTCTTAAAGACAAATATTTTGCATAGAAATTATGTCACATGAGTAATAATTTTAAAGGCTAATAGTCTTGGAGACTAATTAGCATAGTTTACCCACTTCATTTGAAAGACCAATGTTCGGACTATATTTGGTAGTATAAATTTGTTTTAAGGCTCCGGAAGAGCTATGAAAGTATAAATTTGTTTTAAGGCTCCTGAAGAGCTAATGTATTGTTTCTTGAAGGAACAAAATTATGCAATAAATATGCATTTTATTCTACCAAATATGAAAGAAAGTTGTTGAGTTTCAAAGATATCTACATAAATGGATATCATATAGAAAAGTATTGAACCACATGCTCATTGTAAACTGAAGTTTACAATATGACCGATGAGGTCATAAGTGATTAATAAAGATATGAAAAATTATTGAGAATTCATATCTTGATGTGTAAACAAATATTATAAATTGAAAGTGATTATTCATTTTTCTAGAGCTGATACAAGGAGGAGATATTTTGAGATATTTTCCATTGGGTGTGCATAAGTGCCTGTAGCACTATTATAATGCACTAATATAGTCCTCAAAGGAGGATAAGATTATATGCTGGGTGTTAATTTCATTTGATAATGAATAAACGGATTTGAAAGTGAAAACCCACATTTGGATTGAAATCCATAAATGTTTGTGAAGTATTTTTAAAGGACTCACACTTGAGGGGGAGATTTCTAGAATACAAGTGTGAGTGAAATTTTGAAGAATTATATACTTCATACATTAAGCCTCTCTTATGAAGAACAAAGTCCATGAATTTTAAGGGGAATGTTCTGTCTCACACTTGAGGGGAGATTGTTAGTATGCAAGTGTGAGCTAATTTGTAGAAAGTCATACTCATACTTCCCACATAATGACAAATATGATCTCCCGAAAATGAATGATAAATTATGATTGTGGATCATAATGTTACGATAAACCGTAAGTTTCGAGATGAGATATATGTTACGATAAACTAGAAGTTTACTATTTGTTGGCATGACTTGTTTGATCATCCAAGTCATATATAATACAAATAAGAATTTGTATTGACATCCATTGAAGAATCGAAAATTCTTCATGAATAACTGCTTGTTCTCAAATATAAATGACTATGAAAATATCATAGGTCATAATTGGTAATGGATCTCGGAAATATATCAAACAGATTTATATGGGCCCATTGAAATAACATGTAAACCATACAATGATATGAGAAATTTGATAGATGCATCTATAAGATGGTTACATGTGAGATTATTTGCTTGCAACATGGAGTTTGCCGAAATAATTGCAACATGAAGTTTGCAAATGAGATTGCAATAATGTTTGATGTTTGAATAAATTAAGCGCGCAATTTCCAAATGATATGATTTAAGAATCATAAATTAAAGCCTCCATAAATAAGTTGGATGAATGCTTATGAGAACAAAATTTTATGTTGGTATACTTGATATTATATAGCAAAGCATTTATATAAGCCAACAAAATTCTCCGGTAAAATTGGCTTTTGGTCGGAAGCGGACAAATTTCCATCTTAAAAGGGTTGAATGTGCAATGATTATAAATCCACCACAATGCACATTGATGGATATAGAAAGAAATTTGTGATAAATGTTGTATAAGTACCTTCTATTTCTTGTTTGTCTCTATATGAAACGAAAGATGTTTCTAAAGGAAACAAATGGATTTAGGAGACTTATACGACATGATTTGTCAATTGTTGTTTGACATTGTTTTCTTACCATGAGGGGAGAAATTGAATATTTGGAAAAGTGAATACATGGAATGCATTATAGCATTGTATATATCCTCGAATAATGTAATATGAACCGGAAGTTCATTAGATTATGCATTCATGAATTATTTGCCGAGATAATATTATCGACCCAAATGAGATTTATTAAATCTCATACTCCAATTTGAAAATGCTCCAATCTGTATGAATATGAATGTGGCATGCTCGAAGCATGAGAAATTATTCGGTTCCAATTATAAATGTTATGGATAAATTGGAGCAATAATTATGATCATCATATTAAGGAGGTAGATACTCTAGAAGAGTATCGAGACATAACTAATTGTAAAAACCTCAAGAGAGGTTCGTGTACCGAATTATATTGATAAGTTATGTCGAATTGGAAAAATGGAACGAAAAGATGAAATTGTCGACAACAATTTTGAAAGATGATATCACGTGATCAAATGAGGATATTATATAAAGATATGTCACAAGAAGTTGACATAAAGATGATTGGCCAAGAGGATAAGTGAAATTGAATATGACGCAAATATAATCATATTATGACGGTTATGGACCGAAGTCCAAATTGAGATATATGAATGTTTATGTGAAAATAAAGATTTTCACAAAGTCTAATATGATTATGATGTGATATATGATTTTGTGGTGGATACAATAATTTTGTATATATATATTGTTAATCTGGCAATTTATGAATGAAAGAAAAATTATGCGTCTATCAGATATTGTTATATAGCCTATGCATAAAGCTTACTAAATTATGAAGATTACATAAGAATCTTCAAAGGATCAAAAAGTGCTAGTAGCACATGTCCTCAAAAGGACTTAATGTGGTAAGGAAGGACTTAAGGTGCCAGAAGCACATGTCCTAAAAAGACTTAATGTGCGAGAAGCACATGTCCCGAAAGACTTAAGGTGCTTGAAGAACATGTCCCCGAATGATTTAAGGTGCGGAAGCATCGAAGGATTTAAGGTGCCAGAAGCATCAAAGGATTTAATGTTCCAGAAGCACGAGTCCCTGAGGGACTTAGGATACTAAAAGCATCTAATTAAAGTTATTGAGAACAATAAAGGGGGAGAAGTTTTTGTATGACTTAAATCAATTAGGGCACAGTGGTATAATCTTCTCAAGAAATATATGTTGAAAGAAGGGTATAAAGAAAGTAAATCAATATGCCCATGCATCTTTATGAAAAGATCTAGATGTGAATGTTTTAATTGCAAGTCATGTTGATGATATCAACATTATTGAAAGCATTTGAAAAGCTTCAATAAAGCAATTAATTGTTTAAAGAAAGAATTAGAAATAATTCATGACTTGAGAAGAACGAAATTTACGTATTGGATTACTGATTTAATACCTAAAGAATGAGATCTTTTGTTTATACAAAAGAAGGTCCTAGATTGATTTTTATGAATAAGTCATATCCATTATATATTTAAATTATTTGCAGGCGGATAAAGAACAATTTCGACCTCAAGCAAAGAAGTTGAAGAAGGGTAATATCATGTTTATTAACATGAGATAATTCTTCACCAACACAAAAGACAAGTGGTAGTAATGTAGTCATCGGGGGAGTAAATATGATGTAATTTAGAAATACAAGTTGATGTCTTATGACGCTTTTTCCTTATCTAGGTTTTGTCCCACTGGGTTTTCTAGAAAGGTTTTTAATGGGCGACATTAGAATATCGATGTAATTAAGAGGGGGAGCGTATACACGTTGTACTCTTTTTCCCTTATCTAGGTTTTTGTCCCATTGGGTTTTCCTAGAAAGGTTTTTAATGAGGCAACATAAGAAAGTGTATCGATGGATGATGTACTTTCTTTTCTTTAGCTAGGTTTTATCCCTGGGTTTTCCTAGTTAAAGTTTTTAATGAGGCATATTCATAATGGACATCCAAGGGGAGTGTTATAAATATATGTATTATGTGGATGTCCATTTGCATAGTAACCCTTGAAGGTGCCTATAAATAGAGGTCTTGTGTAAACATTCTTAACTTACTTGAAATGAGAATTCCTCTATCTCTAGAATTTCTCTCGACTTCTCTCTACTTTTTCTTTACATTTTCTTCGGTTTTATAACAAATTATAATATTTATAATTATTATATATATAACTATAATTATTAATTATTTGATACATACATAATTAATTAATTTTATTTAATTTTAATAACTATGAAATTATAATCTTATATATTAAATGTTATTTACAATTATATTCTATTCAACACTTTACGAAGTTAAAAAAAAAAATCTTAAATAAAACAATGGTAAAGTTGTCTACTTAAAAAAAAATTACATCCCTTCTCTTCCAAAACTAAATAGGGTAACATTAAAATCTCTTAACCCTTTTCCTTTTATCAATATAAACGAGATAATATTAAAATCCTTACACAGTTAGCTCTCCATTAAAATCCCCATGAACCAAACAAACGCTCAAGAAAAATGTTCACTTCAAGCTATAGCTTCCAAACAAATGTGAAAGCTACTATCGTCGCAAGGAAACAAGTTTTGGGTTAACTTAAGCTATAGCAAGCACATTCTGTTGGACATTTGAAAATTAAAGATGAGTAATCTTAAAAGAAGATACAGTAGAAACACTGAATGAAGGTTTTAATTATATCAATGACAACGATACCATACAGGACATCCGAATTTGAGGAACTTTTTACGTGGAGACGAGAAATGGGAAAATGGGGCAAATGATCGTGTTTGTAATTGTGAATGGGGTTTGCATAACAAGGAACAGAGAAGAAGCAGAAACAACGAGGTCGTAAGTTCAGAACCGTGCGCAGAAGAATAGATGTGAGCTATCCCTCCCCCAATTTAAACGAGTTTCTAATGGAATCCATGGTTTTCATATGAAGAGAACAGTGTGTTTATTGTAATGGAAATACTAGTTTTATCTATTATTATGGTCGATTAGTGAGCTGTATTACATAAATCCATGATTAAGTTCCTGTAAATCTTCAAATCCTCTTGTCAACAAGTGAAATTTCCAACTTTTCAAGTCTTAAATTGTGTGGTGAAGAAGCACCAGAAAATGCAAAGAGAACAAGATTACGTGGAGCACAGAAGAATACAACGGTTAGAGTCCCACATCGTGAAAGAGCCAGATGGGGGACAGGAAGAGAGCATATAAAATGAAAGGAAGGAGCACGATTATAACATACTTACCTGGACGGGGTCTTTGGGCGATCGAGAAGGCCCAAGGCCTAGGCCAGTGGCCTCCATTGCACTTAGGAGGGGTGCTTGCCTAAGGTCTACCTAAATTGGTGGAGCCTACGTCATAATTTGTGGCAGTGGGGGCCTGCGTTCGCGCGGCCCCTGCCCAATAATTGTTCAAATTTTAATTTTAATTACAATCTGAATTGCAATTTGGCCTTCGCAGATACAACATTCTTTTTTTCTTTTTCTTTTTTCTTTTTTTGGCGATATTTAAAATATCATTCTCAAGTTATTATCCATTTGAGAACTACGAAATTGTTTTGATCCGTCAGAGTGCTTTTAAGGTATTCATGAGAGACGCCATTTAGAGTGGATTAGCTTTATAGAGGAAAAAGTGATGAAAGTGCCTTTCTTCAAAAGTGATTTTGATAAAATAAAAGTATTTATATATTGTTACCAAAATTGTTTTTTCACGCTCAAATTACTTAAAAAGATCCTAGCCTTTGTGATAATTGTGTATAAAGGATCATGTTTTATTGTAAATATTTTTAGTATTAAATCTCAATAAATACCAAAAATTACGTAAACTTGTGTATAAAATTTAAATACTTCAAGGTACTGAATAGTACTATTTTTTTTAGGGTACTGATATGTACTAAAAAGATACTTAAGGATACAAACTAGTATTGAAAAATACTTCATGATCTCAAAAGTTTATTTTGGGATATTGAAAACATATTTCAGGGTAATGGATGATATTGAAAAAATATTTCAAGGTACTGGCGGATACTAAAAAATACTTCATGATCTTAAAAATTTATTTTAGGATAAAAAAATTTCAGGGTATTAAAAAGATACTGACTGATACTAAAGAATAATGATGATGGCAGAGGAGTGATAAAAGCTTAAAAAATAATATTTTTCCCAAAACCATGATTTTGACTTTAAAAAAAAAAAAAACACTTTCATCATATTTGAGTGTTGGGCTATTTTTTTCTCCAAACCATGGTTTGACCAAAAAGGTGTTTTTCCGTGGTTATCCAAACAGGCCCTTAAAATAGTCAGACAACCAAAAATTATACTACCTCCGGTTCTAATTATAAGACCAGATTCACTTTTTTTGAAGAGATTAAAAAAGCTAAATAACTTAATAATATCATATGTTGTATATTTTTAAATTATATATTAGTTTATTAGTCAAACTAATTAGTTTGGACAAAAAAAATTAAAATACTCTAAAGTAATTTAATTAGCTTCTTTAATTTCTTCAAAAGTCAACTTAGTCTTATAATTAAGACCGGAAGAAGTAACTTGTTATATAAAATAGCCGTAACTCAGATTCTTACTCAATGGTATGTTGTTATACACGAGACCGAAAAAGATTTTTCATCTGTTTCAAAGCCTGTTTGGATATAACTTTTGAGATTTACGAGGTAAAAAAGGCTTTTAGAGAATAGTTTTTAGATAAAAATGATAGTGCTTGGATAACTTCAAACCTAAGTTTTGACAAAAGTTTGCCAAATACTCCAAAATTGTCCAAAAGCTATTTTGTATCAAAACCTAGGTTTTGACAAAAATTTACCAAACACTCCAAAAATTGTCCAAAAGCTATTCTGCATATCAAAACCTAGGTCTTGGATTCAAGACCTAGGTTTTGTTAAAAGCTATTTTTTCAGCCTTTTCTCTTTCCTCTGCCATCATCGGTATTTTTTTTATTACTAGTCAATATATTTAAGTATTTTTTTAGTAGTACCCTTCAGTATTTTCAATATCCTAAAGAAAAAATTCCAAGATCATAAAGTATTTTTTCAATATTCTTAAGTATCTTTTTTCGTACCCATTAGTACCTGATTTTTTTTTCCCAAGATTAGTCAATACCACGAAATATTTTTTTAAGATTATAAAATAATTTTTTAAGATCATGAGAAGTATTTTTTCAGTACCAGTTAGTATTAAGTATCTTTTTAGTACGTTAGTACCTGAAATATTATTTCAAGATCAGTTATTACCTTAAAATGTTTTTCTAATATCCTAAAATATATTTTTAAGATCATGAAATATTTCAGGGTGCTGAAAAAAATACTTCATGATCTTAAAAATTTATTTTAGGATATTAAAAAAAAAATTCAGGTTATTGACTGATCTTGAAAAAAATTTCAGGTACTAACGGGTACTAAAAAAGATACTTAAGGATATTGAAAAAATACTTCATGATCTTGAAATTTTTTTAGGATATTGAAAAAATATTTCAAAAAATCTTGAAAGTACTAAAAAATACTTTCGAGGATATCGATTTAAGATCTTGAAAAAATATTGATAATGGCAAAGGAGAGAGGACAAAAAAAAAACTTTTTACAAAACTTAAGTTTTGATGCAGAATATCTTCTTGAAAAAAAAAAATTGTTTGGCAAACTTGTGACAAAACCTAGATTTTGAAACCCTCAAACAAAACAGGCTATTCAGTCTTATAATTAGTCTTATATGGCATTTTCTAACCTTGATATTTAATTCTTTTATAACTTCCTTGAAAATTTTCTAACTACCTTGGCTGCTTTTCCTAATCATGTCGTGGATTATGCCATAACTAGTCCCATGCTTGCATATATCTTTGGTCTTAGAAACTCACGTTTGGACATAAATTGAACAGTCTCGATCATAATGTATTGCAAAAGCATATATTTTATAAAACTTACAAAAGCATATCATAATACTATATTTGATAAAATTCTGTGTAAATGTACTTCAGAAAACAAATGAAGATTCAACCAAAAAAAAATGAAGAGAATAATGTAATCTAGAAGTATTTTTGTAAGTGCTTTTACGCGAGGCATACCTTGACCCTGGTAAGCTCCTGGGACTCAACTCATATAAACTTTTGTAAGAAAAAAAACTTTGCCATTAAAAGTAATTACTATTGTTTTATATAAGTGTTAATCTCCATTTTTTCCTCAGATGTCATAAATTATAAAATCATTTTTCAATATTCAGTTATTTCTTAAAACTTTTAAAATACTTAGAATGTTACGTAATGACTCAGTCGCAAATCAATTACATGCACCAATGATAGTGTTTTTACCTGCACGTACATCACTAAATTTAATTACATTATTGTGGTCATTTTTCAATCTATTTTATAAAAATTAAAAAAACAGATAGCAAAAATCCAAGTATCACACTTTCCTATAAATTTGATTGTTTCCCTTTTAAAAAGTAAGGAATTACTAGTAATTTATACATAGGATTTTTCTTCACGCTCTCTAAATTTTTCTTCCAATGAACCATTCAAAGCATAACAGTAATGTAACACTAATAATTAGTACTTCCTCTAGTCTTAAATATAGAATAAAGTTTGCACTACAAACTTTGTCCTATTTTTAGAATCGGAGGGAGTAATTCTCAAAGGGTCAAACATTTGTCATTAAAATTTTAATAATACAACTCTAACGATTATTTATTCATGACTTGTGAATAATACTATTGGCACGGTTCAAAATGTTTTAATTTTAAAAATGTATGGGATATAGAAAAACTAAGAATATAAGTGTTAATAGTATAACACATCTATAGCATTAAATGCTGATTCTGATAGTAAATACATCTCTCTCTTTTTTTTCAGAATATATTCTGGCGTTTCATGTTATGATATCAGTTCTCAACTTTTTATATGTTGATATGGTTAACATTCCACTTTTTTTTTTTTGCCAATAATTAACATTACATTTATCTCTAATAAAATCTTCTGATAAAGTTCAAGTTGCTGGCATAAAAACAAAGATCCCCGTAATTTTAGGGGGGGGGGGACATGTAGCACACTACTACTTTGCCAGTTGATATATGTGGTAATTTTATTTACATTTTATACAGCCATAATTAAGTTCCAACAACTTTCAAAGTCCACCGGAAAATCAAGTGAACTTTCTGATAGGCTTAAAAGTGCCACATTTTTTTGGGGGGGTCGGGTCCCACATCGGAAAGATCAAAGTGGGAGAGAGGAAGGAGGGTACACAAACATGGATGAGGTTAATGGGTGATCATGTGTTTGGTTTGATGAAAGGGGATGAGATGAGAGGGAAGGAAGTCTAAAGTTAGAGGCTAATATTTAAGTTTTTTTTTTTTTTCTCCCCTCCCCTTAAACCAAACACACCGTAAGACTCATAATTTCATTGCAATTTGATGAGTTGCAAGTCTAAAGACCCATATGATTGGTGGGTCCTACGTCATATGTTTTTGGTATTGGGCCCCTATTCTAATCAAAAGTATTCAAAACCTAATAATGTTTGGGTTTTTTGTTTGTGCCATTTGTTAGTGTTAATATCATATTTGATCTTTTAAGTTTGTTTTGAAGCTTTAAATTTCAAACCATAACGTTCATTTATTCATGCATGACTTGTGAATAATATTCTTAGTACAGTTAAAGATCTTTTAATTTTTAAAATGTATAGGATATAAAAAGACTAACAATATAAATATTAATACTACTATGACATATCTATGATATAAAATGCTGATCATGATTGTAGATACGTGTGTTTTTCAGAATATATTCTGGCGTTTCATGTTATGATATCTGGTTTGTACCATGGCAGCAATTGATATACCACAGGAATTGAACCTCCATTATTCTTACTGGTACATGACAGAGTGGAGGTTTAAACCTACGACCTCCTGCTCCAACTACAACTACAATACAACTAGACTACAAAATAGTTAAATACAGCAATCTCCTCTGCCCCAAGTTGTCTACTTTTACTTATTGTGAGGGAATATAACATAGCAGCAGACCAGGAGTACAGATTCAGGTTCGTTTTAGGTAGCTAAGGTGGTTTTCTCACAACCATCATGAACACAGGCTAACACATCTCTGTAGTCCCTTGAGATTGTGAAGGAGTCATATACCTTTCCATCACTGCTTTTCATGTACTCCCACAGAAGATATGAGTGATTGAATGCTGTCAATTTTCCATACCCAAAGTCATGATCTCTGAAAAGACTCCAAACAGGGGTTATTTGGGAGTAATCTGACAGGTGGCTTCCTCCTCCTCCAACAACAACATGAATTGTTCCATTCACCGTACCAGAATAATGGGACTTCTCTGAATTCACACATTGATTCTGCATTACATACACTTGAACCATTAGAAAACTAGTATGAAATTGAGAAAGAGCTGGAGTAAATTGACAGTTCAGTCTTTGAATCGTTACACATATTTAGCCTTAGTTCCACAAAAGTAAGACACTTATTGCACTTTCAACCAAAACAAAAACAGAAACTTATTGCACTTCAATTCTTTACAGGCACAGGGCTCACTTGACAAAATGTTGTTTTGAAAAACTAAAAGCTCATACACTTGTTAACTTTTTAAAACTAAGTGGACTTGACAGTTGGAAGATAAAATTGCTAGTTTATCCGAAACATTAGTAATATTGTATCATGGTATATAAGGCCAATCTATCTATATACCTGATAGATGGGGCATGATCTTTCATAATTATGGACGTGGCCATAAAACGCAATGTCTACTTTGTACTTTTGCCAGAGACCTTGCAAGCTTTCCCTTCCCATGGGCTCTTCGAATGAGCCTTCCAAGCCATACCAACTATTAGACGAATACCCAAGCACACGATGAGCAGAAAAGATCAACCATGGCTGTTTTCGCCTATCTACTGTTGCAAGGCAATGCTCAATAAATTTGTACTGCTCTGATCCTTCTCTCCAGTCATGCTCACTATCAGCTATGCAGAACCTAAACATACCATAATCTACTTTGTACCTGCAAATTTCACCAGTTCTTCTCATATCAGTCTAAATGCATTCCGGATCTTTTAAGTGCAGAAACTACAACACTGATGCTCTTTCTATAACCACAAAATGCAGATACGTTGATTTGAATGTGCTCAATTCCATGTTAATTCTGTAAGAAAGTGCATAAATGTGACTTACCAAAATTTGGCTCTGTTCTCAGCAGGCACATAATACATGGTTTCTGCCAGCACTCCACATTCTCCTCCTGAATCATCAGTATCATAAAAAGATCCTGTGTTTGGCCAATCACGTTCATGATTTCCACTGCAGAATGAATAATCAAATTCTGTTTATTCTAATTGTAACAGGTAAATTCTTATTTAGATGCTAGAAAATGTCAATTTAATTGTCAGCAGAAGGAGGTAATGGCAATCAGATGAACCTTGCGACCATATAAGGCACCACTGATGAAATTGGTGCAACTTGAGCAGTGAATTGGTCCCACTGTGAGATGTATCCATTCGCATATGGCATATCTCCAATGTGGAAAACGATGTCATAATTATCCAAATCCTTGATGAGCTGATCAGTAGTGTTCAGCGAACCAGGTTGGTAATTAGCATATTCGTTTGAACCATCACGCTCCGCCTAAAAGACATGGGAGAGAAGTAGATATGTCACCATGATACTACTGCGTAAACTTTATAGTGCAAACTTATACTACTAATTCAAAGAAATGGTTCGAAATCAATCCTCTCTGATGTAACCATTATTAAGCTAAACATTCAGATGATTAGACAAAAGCAGTTTATCTTTTCAAAACGTAAACATGTCCTGCTGTTATACATTTACTTTGAGCATTGTCAGAGATGACTATCTTCATCAATGATTTCTTTACATTTATGAGGTTCTCAATCATCAATAAGATTATACCTTCCCCATGTCACCAAATATGATGACACGCTGCAATGAGTTCTGTCCAGGAAATGGTGATGCCCTGAACGAGTAAGCCTTGCTCCAGATATAAGATCCGTTAGAAAGCAAATGACCCAATCTGTAAGTGTACCTGAATTTAAAAACTCCATCAGATTAATCACTACCAGCATCTCCTAATGTCAGAATTATACTAAAATAATTGTTAAATGCATACCCAATATTTGGCCACAGATCTTTAAGGAAACTTGTGTGAATAAAACCAGGGTCACGCCAGCCAACAGTCCGTGCAGGTGGACCTGTAGAATATAAAAATGTCAACGCTATGCAAAATTCTTATTGTTGGAGCTCATCATCTTTTGATAAGTGGCAAATTTCAGTTCTTCCTTTTGCTTTCTTTTCAGAAGGGTCTTAAGAGAGCAGATCTATACAAATAAAGGACCTTTTCTGAAGAATTATTAGACTAATTACCGCACATGCTGTTGCGAGAGAAAGTCAATGTTCCAGCAGGAGATCGCGTTTTCTTTCCTCCCTCAGGTCCCCACTGAACAAAGGGTATGGCTTCATCTATGTCATATCCACTTGTCCAGGTAACCGTCATCTGCAATAGCGGGAAAAATCTCAAGAAGTATCTTTTGAGAGTGTGTTATAATCAAGGTCATGACAATGACAGTATCAAGGTAATAGATAATGAATTTTGGGCTGCCCATCTCTTTTAACTTCATCAATCACCACTAAATCATTTCATATCAGGATAAATAGGAATGGAGAATACAATTATTTGGACAAATATAAGAATTAAGATCAACTTACTTCATCCCAAGATCTCCCTTGAGCAAGGCGCGGAAATACAGGCGCTTTAGGATTGGCAAATGATATGTTATTGGAAACTGACACAAGTTTAGGCTGCAAGGCTCAAATAATTGTTGCTAGTTAGCTATGATATAATCATCATCTGCATATTACTTATTCTCAACAAAAGCTGCACTCTCTGGTGTCAAGAGAAATAGTCTAATGCACTGATTTTGTGAATGAAAATGCTAGATATATAATAGAGTAAAAATAAAACAAATGTTCTATGCTTGCTTTAGCAAGAAAACGGAAAGTTATGACAAAAAAATACAGAGAGGAAATTAGGTACACTAGAGAAAATGATAGACATGATTGCCAAGAAAAAGAAAAGAAAAGATCATAAACGCACACTTGAAAGTCCGCCAGAAAAGAATGCAAAGGAGAACTCTGCACGTTGATTGATCAACTGGAACTTCAAAACAGCTGTCCCTGTTGTTGTATACTCCGAGTTGGAGTCATTGGCATACTTGTACTGGTCAAGCGTACAAAGATTCAAATCAACAACAGTAAAAACCCAAAATTGCTACTTTTCAAATCTAATCTGCAAGTTAACTTAATCTGGTATTATATGGTTCACAACATACTCACCTTAATTGGGGCTGTGCATAAGTATGGTGTTTCAATCCACTCTCCATTCTCCGGTGGACAGGAAGCTGAACTGCGAAGTATAAAATCAGATTCCTTTTAGTTCCTTTTCAAAATAATAATCTGTTCAGAGTTTGACACAAGCATGATAAAAATTGGTCCACACCACCAAAATGACAGTGACTGGGGAATTCAGAACTAAAACTACATCAATTTAAAAGAAGAGAAGTGAATTACTTGAAGTTGGCAGGAGAAAATACCCCCACCCAATCATCTTCAGATGGATTAGGGGCATTAATTTCTACAGTCACCCATTCTGTATCCTGATCCTGCAACCATATGTGACAAAACACTTTAGAAGTTCAGTAGACATATAGCATGATTTACAATGTTACATCGTGTCATGTTTTAACAGTGATTCAAAAAAATATCCAGTAGGTGAACGGTTTGAAATTTCATATAATTCACCAAACCAGTGTGAGAAAAACCTGTATGTAACGAGTATAATCATTTTCACGCTATACAAAATGCAAAAGGCTGCATAATCTTCGCGATCTCACGCATGTAAAGTTCATAACTGGGAACTTAATCTACCCCTGACGCAATTACTCAAACACCTAGAAGACTAGAGAGGGTACGTAAACAAATTAAACAGAGATCAAATATATGAACGAAGTAGTAACCTGGAGGCCAAGCAAAGAAGGGTTTGCTTTAATGGTCGCGCGAATATCCAGCGCAAAAGTAGTCTTGTGAATGGAAATCTTGGACAGTGGCTGCTCTCCGATGATATGACGAACGTTAGCCAAAACGGCGACGTTCAAGCTGGCGAAACACAGCACCAGCAAAATCATATTCATCAGCTTGAACCAGCGAACCACGTCTGCCATCTTTCGCAGATGGGAGATTGATCGGATAAGATCAAATTAAGCTATGTGGTTAATTAGATATGCCGATTTGATTCTGAGAAATCTTCCAGATTGGCCTCTCTGCGATGAAAAAAATGGCCTTCATGGCTCGAATTTATAATGTTCAAACCTGGCGCCAAATTCTTTAGGTGGGTTCCACCACGGATCTCATCAGCGTAAGAGATACTCCTTATCACGAACAGCGTTGGAATAGTAGAATTCATTTTGCATGAGTGAGAAATTGAAAGGAAAACTATGGCAGATCATATGTCCTTATCACGAACAGCGTTGGAATAGAAATTTAGAACAGACTAGCTCTTCATCCGCAAGAACCCCTTTCCATTTTGAAATATTATTAATTTTTTAATTCATTAATGTGGCCATGTGGGTGTTTGAAAGATCATCATTCTTACATCAAGATCTTTATATCAATTAAATTTAAATCAATATCATGTGTCTTATTTTTTATATGGTTTTATAACTAAATGATGATAATTAAAAATTAAGACACATGATCCATATAATTGAAGAATTTGACGAAATAGATATAACGAACTTGACTTAATTGTTTACTTTTTTAAAACTTCTGAATGAATAAGTTTAGATAAATTAGTTTTGAAAAAACTAAAAGGTTAAAGTCTTGATTCTTAAATAACTATTACCCGAGTAGCGTCTGACACAAAAAAATAATTGAATAGACCAAATTGGCCAACGAACTATTAAAAAGTGAAAAAAAAAAAAATTGAGCAGATTCGCCAACGAACTATTACCCTGTTAATGTCTTGGTGTTTCCGTCTTCCATTGATTGTCACGGTGTTGGCGATTTCGGCGTCTCCAAAGCTGCCATTGTTGCTGGGTGTTCAACTCACCCTCTTGAACTCATCCCGTGATCCACAACTTTCGACCAAGCAAGTGCCTTACACCCAGTTGCGTGTCTCCGATGCCACAAGCAGCAACCGCCGCTGCCACAACGCTTGCTCGCATAGGTCCTATCTCTGTTGGTGTTTGTCTTATCCAACAATAAGGCTTAACCGCTCTTTTCTCCAGCGTTTCCGCCACCGTTCTACGTCAGTGCCTCATATTTTAACGTAATAGTGATAGTTGTTTTTTTTAATAGTTATTTGGTTTTTTTTTAACTTTTTAATAGTTTGTTAGTCAATTTGGTCCCTTCAATTGTTTTTTTGCGCCAGACGCTTCTCGGATAATAGTTCGTTGGTAAATCTGCATTTTAACCCAAAACTAAAAATTATAAAACTAATCAATTTTATAATAGGGTTAAAGTGTGTCAGCTCTATGTAATATTTTCCTAAATGCGTTTAGTATCTTTAAGTATTCTGTGATTCATCCCATACGTTAAGTATTAGGATACCATGTGCATTTGGAAAAATATATGTAGGATAAATCACAAAATACTTTAAGATATTATATGCATATGAAAAAAATACTTAAGGTGCTGACTGCACCTTAACCCTTTATAATATGTTAAAATAGTTTTAAAATGTATGTGTTGGAAATATTTTTTTGTAAGGTGATTGTCATTTATAAAAAAAAATACAAGACTTTATTAAAAAAAAAAAAAGTATAACAACCTGATAAAAATAAGAAAAAATTATAAAGACTTATTTATAAATTAGTTAAAACTATAAGGACCAACAGATTAATTATACCTAAAATTTAAAAGATGAAAAATATAATTTTAAAAAGCAGAAGTGATGATACCTTAAAGAAACATCAAGGGTAAATTATTATTTTATTTTTAAAAAAAATTTTTCTTTTAATTATGTGATTGTTAACAATCATAATAATAAAATTTAAACTATCCGTTCTATATATGTGGTAGAAGAAAATTTGAAATGTGTAAAGTTTTTCTTGACTGACAAATCAAAAGGACTTATTCCATGTATTAATTCAATTTACAAACAATGTGCTACCCATTATAAAGTCGTCAGACCTACATTCATATGTGTAAGTAGTACCTCTCCCGTCTTAAAGAATAAATTTAATTTTTTTTAAAGAGATTAAAAAAATTAATTAAATTATTTTAAAATATTTATATTTATCATTTTTTCTCTAAACTATTTTACCAAACTTATAAATTGATAAATAATATAAAAATATACAACATATAATATAATTAAGTAACTTATTTAGTTTCCTTAATCTCTCCAAAAAAAAATCATTTATCTTATATTCAAGACTAGAGGAAGTGATATTTAAGCCTCTAATCCTCTTTAAGTAACTAAACTTAAATTACATAGCTCAAAAAATTAGTAAATATTAATTAAAAATAACAAACATGTAAAAAATAGTAAACCTTATTTTTTCATAACGTCCTTATTTGTGAAAAAAATAGTGAAAGGTGTATGAGAGAGAGATATAATTACCTGGGGGTAAAAATTTAAAAAAAGAAAAAAAAGAATATTCTAATATTTCCAAAGAGCAATAAATTGCTGCCGCAAACGTCACCTTCAACCTCCACCTGGGACATGATATATCATAAAACCATCAACAAATCAATATATTCATATATCAGTATAATGACAATTAAGAATTTAAAATAGATCACACTTTTCACGTTATGATAGTAACTTTATTTTTATTTATTTTCCAATACCTTATTCCCCAAGGAAAGTCAAGCTAGTTTACACGTTGATCAGTGGTACGTATTAAGTTATAGTATAATTATAGCGACAAGAGAATATGCTCTGTCCATTAAGAGATATTCTTTTGAGTAAAACCCTTTTGGTTACGATAAAAAATACAGACCTCATTTTAAATGAGACTTTTTTATGGACTAAAAAGAGTTTTTTGAAAATTTGCGAAGGATCAAAATGTTCACCAATCGACCTTTATTCGTCCTTTTCAGGAACTAAAAAAGCATTTCTTTGTATAAGGGACCAAAATATGGTCCGTGTTTTTTTCCAGGGACTCAAAAGGGTATTTACTTTATTCTTATTCACAAAGCAAGCTGAAATAGCAACAATAGGGTATGTATATTTTTGGATACATGATCTATGACTGGTAGTTTCCTTTTTTTTCTTTTTTTTATTATACTTTTTCTACTTCTCCAAACAAGTTATATAACTAATTTATGTTGATAAAAAACTTAGTTAAGTTATAATTACTTATAACAAGTGTAAATTGGTTCTCATAACATATTTTTAATAAGCTATATCCTATTTACTTAAAGGGTGAAGGAGCAATAATACATATGAGCTTTACCGTTGGGAGTGCCCAGCACAATGAGCTTTTTTAGGGAGCAAAAATACACATGAGCTTCTAAAACCATAGCAAAAATATACATGCCGTGAAAAGTTGTTAACCTCCGTTAGTGGGGCCCACGTTATTTTAAAATTAAAAATATATACAATTTTTAAATTCCTATTTTACCCTTCTCTCCTTAACCTTTCATCTGCTCCATTCTTTCTCGCCTATTCGAACTCGCGACTAACCAGTGAGGGGGCGAATGCCCAAACCAAACCAGTAAGCCATGAGTTTGCAAGGCCTTCATCTTCTCCATTCTATGCGAATCGGCATTCATTGTTCTTTCGCCTATTTCTCGTGGAATGGATGACAAAGCTAGGTATGTTGATGGATTGAAGACATCTTGATTTTCCGATCTGGTAAGACGAAGCAGGGTTGAAGACGTGTCTTTATTTTTCAATCTGGTCAAACGAAGCAGGGTTGAAGACGAGTGTGAGTTCCCCTTCTTTACAAGATCAATCGTCCTCGCGATTCCCGGCCATTGAACCAATAACTAATTTATGCCGAAGTTGATGCCGCTATCGCTCCGTCTGCCGTTATGTGTCTAGTGTCATCTCCCACCTTTACTCAAGATTCTTGCTATTTCATATATTGATTTTCGGTTTCACAAATTCGCCGACGATTGTAGATCTGATAGTGTGGCTCTATCTTACGCACGGGTTCTTTCATTCTTGCGGTTGATTAGGATACCGATTGATTCGATTGTAAATCGATTATTTTTGTTTGATCCTCCTTCCTATTTTCCGAATTTTGATTTGTAAGTGTTAATCGGCGAAATTATGAGATTTAATATGAAGCGGGCAAGGAAATCGAACAAGGTTTCGTGGGCTCTGGATTTAATCGTGTCGTATATATATATATATATATATATATATAACTGGAACATTCTTTTTCAAAATTTCATATGTTGAGTATTGATAATTGTGGTACTGCCGTGGGTATAGAGGGTTTGATACAAGTTGGGGTTTGGTTAATCTGGAAATATTGGGAGGCTCCCCCTATTTTTCGATCCAGCTTCTCATCCTGTTTCTATGCTCTTCACTGTTCTTCGATGGAAGAGTTTGGAAGAGTTGCAGAGGAAGGTTGGGAAGGAGAGGGTAAGGGGCATTTTGGTAGTTTCATAATGAACTTAGCGTCTATTAAGGCAGATGGTATTTTTGCTCTGGTTTTAGAAGGTCATGTGTATTTTTGCTCCCAAAAAAAGCTCATGGTGCTGGGCGCTCCTAGAGGCAAAACTCGTGTATTATTGCTCCTTCACCCTTACTTAAATAAGTTAGTTGTATACATTAATAGAAGTACTTTAGAGAAAATAATAAATATGAGAGATAAGAAAGATCAAAATCTCATATTTCATATTTAGAAAACAAAATAAATTTCTTAACCAATTCTTATATTTAAGATTTGAGAAAGAATGTGTGTATAAGAGTTAAGGTGTAAAAATACACATGTGCTTTGGTTAGAGGAGAGCTGAGCAACAAGTGTTTTTTTGAGGTATAAAAGTGACTACATGATTACAAATTAGATGCAAAAATATCGTTTGACCGTTAAATTTGACTTTTTTTTGCTAACTGGACGATGACATGGCTTTCAAATGTGTAAAAATACACATGTAATTTTGTCAAAAGAGACCCAACACCAAGTGTTTTTTTAGGTGTAAAAATACCATTTAACCGTTAGTTTGACTTTTTTTTTTTACTGGACGATAACGTGGCTTTCAAAACAATTGTGTGGAAAAAACATGTCAACTGGTCGCAAGTCTGAGTTGAGAAGAATTAATATCATTATCCGTATCCCTCTGTTCGCCCTTGTATGTAACAACATTATACCTGAAAATCACAACCTGTCCAATGCGGATATATTTTTCATCCACACGCTACTTTAGCTGTATGAGTTTCACAGGGTTATTTCTAAGGCAATAGCGGGTACGCGTTGTCTGATGCGTACTCGCTCCAACCGACGCCACAACAATTCAATTTTAATGGATTGGAGGTGACAACGACATTGAGAACGCTAGTCTAGGCAAGGTCTTCGATTTCTGGCAAGGATATGTCGGCAGTCATCAATGGCATTTTTAGCAAAGCGAAGGGTGATATATCAGCATTGGACAAGTTGTAATTTTCAGTTATAGTGTTGTTACAGGGGCGAACAGAGGGATAGGGATGACGATATTAATTCTTCCCAACTCAGACTTGCGACAAGTCAGCATGTTCTTTCCCACACAGTTGCTTTGAAAGCCACTTCATCGTCCAGTCAGTCAAAAAAAGTCAAACTAACGGTTAAACGATATTTTTGCACCTAAAAAAAGCACTTGATGTTGAACGCTCTTTTGGGTAAACCACATGAGTATTTTTGTACTTTTGAAAGCCACGTTATCGTCCAATTAGCAAAAAAAAGGTCAAACTTAACGGTCAAAGTCAAACTTAACGGTCAAAAGTATTTTTGCATCTAATTTATAACTACATAGTTACTTTTGCACCTCAAAAAAACACTTACTGATGGACGCTCTTTTGATCAAAGCACATGTACATTTTTGCATCTTAATCCTATATATAATAACTATTTTCCTCATCATAGAGATTTACAATTATCAGGATTCAGTTAGTCATATTTTATTCAATGGATATCGAACTTGCAAGTTGCAACCTCACACTTTTATTTTTACAAGTAACCTCACATTTTTAAAAGATTTTAGTGTGTTGGAAATTGCCTAGTCCACCTTTGGAGGTTTAGGCCAAGCTCAATAGGATTTGGATAAGAATATAAATATTAATCATTCTGGTTCTAAATATAAAATAAAGTTTGTAGTGTAAATTTTACTATAAACTTTATCATGTATTTAGGACCGGAGATAATACAAAAGTTTATGTGGATATATGTAATACCTCCTAATTACTATGAGTCAAACTACCTCAATCTTAAATATAAGATTCAATTGATTTTTTTTTTTTGAAGAAATGAAGGGAGTTAAATAAGTTTCTTAATCATATCATATGTTATGTATCTTTAAATTATATATTAGTTTATAAGTTAGTCAAAATAGTTTGGAGAAAAATGACAAATATAAATATTTTAAAATAAAGGTTAATGTGCAAACTTGCCCCAAAAGTTTTCTTTGAGAAATAATGTTGCCCTTGTAAGTTTTTTCAAGTTCAATATCACTTCGGAAGTTTCAAAACATAGTGATGTTGCCCCATACTTTCGGGGCAACATTGAACCTAAAAAAACTTCTAGGGTAACATTGCTCCTCATCGAAAACTTATAGTTCAAATTTGCACTTTAACCCTTTAAAGTAATTTAATTAGCTTTCTTAACATCTCCAAAAAAGTCAACTCTATATTTTATTTAGGATCTGAGGGAATATGATTAAATAACTTATTTAGCTCTTTTTTTTTTGCTCAAATTATTTAGCTTATTAATCTCTTCGAAAAAGTCAACTACATCTTATATTTATGATCGAATGTAGTATTAGATTATATATAAATTTATAAGTTAGGTAAAATAGTTTCGATAAAAAATAAATATAAATCCTTTAAAGTAATTTAATTAATAATTTTCTTAATATAGCAAAAAAAATAATTAACTAGGTCTTATATTTAAGACAATGTAGTATTATTTAACGGATAGATATGTCTCTACAATTGATTTTGTTTCCCTAATAATACAATATGTCTCTCTGAAAAAGATATATTATCTGTTTGAGGAAATGATACATATATAGAGAGTAAGGAGTGTGTAGAACACTATGAATAAACGTAAGAGGTTGAGTTGTGAATCACTTAAACAGAAATATTCAAACACTAACTCTTTTTCTCTCTACTATAACTCTTCTTCTTTTTTTTTTTTTTGCTCGAATCTTCTTTTTCTTATTTGTGTGGTGTATTTGATGTGGGTCGCCTCAGCACTTCAGATACGCCCAATATTATTTTAAAGAAAGTGAGATGGTTGATTTGATTGTGACAAAAGGCTCGACAAATGCACTACAATATCTTATTTAAAGATTATAGATCTTGAAAAAAAAAAAAAGGTTTTGTCCTGAATTGTAAATATCTGGACTGGCCGATCTTTATATCATGAAAAGCACGATCAATAATATTCTGCAGAACCCCGTGGCCTGCATGCCACAATATAATAATACGACAATCCCATTATTTGTTCTAATTTATTCAGTATTAAATACTCTCCTAGGTCACAATTATAAGGCATAGTTTTTTAGGAGAAATTAAGGAAAATTTAATTAAATTACTTTAGAGTATTTTTATTTTTATTTTTTTCTTCAAAGTAATTAGTTTGGTAATAAATTAATATATAATCTAAAGATACAACATATAAAATGATTAAGAACTTATTTAGCCTTTCCTTAATCTCTCCAAACAAAGTCAATTTATGTCTTATAATTAGAACTAGGAGGTAGTATAATATATAGAGTCTGTTTGGGATAAACGATAGAAGTGATTTTTTGTTTCGGATGACTTTTCTTAATTGGACTTATTTTCGATGGACTTTTTTTTTTAATGTGATTTGTGTTTGGAATAGCGGTGATAGAAGTTCTTTTGTTTAATGGGACTTGTTTGACATAGCTTTTAAAAAAGTAGATGAGATGGAAAATGACATAAAAGGCATTTAATCAAATTCAAATATATATATATATATATATATATATATATAAATATGTATAGTGTACAAAATGTGATAATTTAGGATAAAAATTAAAAATAAATATAAATTTGCCAAATAAAATAGTAACATTACCATTAAAAAAATTTACAACACAGTTATTGATGAGGAACAATAAAATAGCAGATGAGAGGAGGGAGAGAGAAGGCACACGATGCTTTTTCTTTTGGGGCAAAATGGTTCGAAAAAAAAGATTTGACTTTTAATGGGATAATAAGAACTTAAACAAATACCTTCATCCAAAAACTCACTTCAAAGTCTAAAGCCCATTGAACTTCAAAGCCATATCAAACACCAATAATACCCACTTCTCCTTTCAATGGACTTCTAGTGTGCTTATTTTAGCTTTGAAAGCTTTGCCAAACAGGCACATAATTACCCCTTGTCTTTAGGCTCAATTAGTATAGGGGTTGGACACTCTCACCAAAGAGAGAGGTTCGATTCTGAAGTTGGTCAAGGCGCTGGGGGAGGCATCCTAACTCTTAGGTGCCTAGGTTAACGCCCGAGAGTAATAGAAGGCTCGCCCTGCCCACTATCGGTATCATCTAGGAGGAAGAGAGATTTCGTCCTGCCCTTAGATCGTAGATGAACCCAACCCCTTTCCTAACATTTCGTATAAAAAAAGATATATAATTGATTTTTAAAAAATTATAAAAATTAAATAAATTATTTAATCATATCATATTTATATATTAGTTTATAAGTTAGGTAAAATAGTTTGAAGAAAAAATAATAAATATAAATATTTTAAAATATTTTAATTCATTTTCTTAATATCTAAAAAAAAATAAGCTTTATATTATATGCAAGATCGGATAAGGATGGAGTACAGGATATGGTTGCCCATAACGCTCAATTCATTGCTTTTTGTCCATCTGATGTGGACCTTTAAGACATGTACAGAAAAGAAAGTGACATTTACTTTTAAAAAGGCAGCTGACACTTTTTTAAAAATATTATGAAACAATATATTCCTTCCCTCATATCTTTTTCATAAACTAAATTATGAATAACTTAATTACATAAATTAAAACGTCGGTTAAAATTATTATTTTTAAAGTAAAGTTAATTAAAATTAGTTAAAGACGGTAAACATGTAAAAAAATATAACATGGATTATTTTCTAAAAATACCCTTATTTATGGAGAGTGTGTGAATAAAAGAGAATAAAGGTGGGGGAAAATAATAGGTGAAAAACAAGATGTGTAATTCCTTAGAGATGAAAATGAAATAAATGTATTAAAAATTGGTTGGATAGGTTGGCCCTGAAAGCATATCCAAAGATGACAAAAAAAAAAACCCGCCATTATTTAAAGAGAAAATCATTTCAGGTGTTAAGGAATTACGAAGATGTTAAAAAAGTGTTAGAGAAAATTCTGATATAAAAAAATTCTCATTAATAACTTCTTCAGTAAGGGATTAAAAAATTCATCTCTGGGTTTTAACTTTTAACAATTCTTTAAAACTTTTTTTATATCAATTTTTTTTTTTGATATTTTCTTGATCCCTAGAAACCTTAAATGAATTTTCTCTTATTTAAACAATATAGAATGGTAGTCCAACCAGAAAAATTGAAATGAAATTTAGAATCAGGAGACAAGTGACGAAGAGTCTGCTCTGTTAGGTTGCTTATTACTTTCCGGTCCCAATTATAAGGCAAAGTTGACTTTTTTTTTTTTTTTTTGGAAAGATTAAAAAGGTTTTAAATAAATTAATTAATCATTTCATTTATTTTGTAGTATTAGTTTATTAGTCAAATTAATTAGTTTGAAGAAAAAAAAACTCTACAGTAATTTAATTAACTTCCTTAATCTCTTCAAAAAAAATAATTAATCTCATAATTAGGACCGGAGGGAGTATAATTGAAAGCCAAGGTATCATTATGTTTATTTGCTATTCACTTTTTGAAGGGTAATTTATGAAAAACAGCAGCAGCAACAATAATACTCCCTCCGATCCTAATTATAAGAGTTAATTGACTTTTTTGGAGAGATTAAAAAAACTAATTATATTAGTTTAGAGTATTTTTATTTATTTTTCTTTAAATTAAATAGTTTGACTAATAAATTAATATATAATCTAAAAAACACAATATATAAAATGATTAAGAATTTATTTAGCTTTTTTTTAATTTTTCTAAAAAAAAATTAACTAGTTTTTATAATTAGGACGTAGAGGTAGTAGTTCTTCAACATAAAAGAAGATTCCCTTGACGACTTCAACAGCTCAACATCAAACTAAAAAGCAATAGCATCAATAGTTCGTCGGTCGAGGCACGTTTTAAAATTCAATTGAAATTGACAAGGCGGAGAGATAGAAATTTAAAAAAAAAAAAGTAGTATATGGCAATGATTAATGCTTCTTTATGTATTTTTAATTACTAATTAAACTGATTCGATCAACAGGAATGATGAATCACAATCTGAAACAAACAAAAGTTAGTGAGGGTAGGTTTCCCCATAATCTTCTGATTAATTCAATTTTTAATTAATAAAGCTGGGGTCCCGTGATGTATTGTTATTTAATACGGTTCCAAAACCTAATTTTGATTCCAAAAGAATCTCTAATAGCCTGTTTGGTTTCATTTTATAAGAAATGATTACATGTAATATCGTGATACAATAGATATGTAATGTAAAGATGATTACATCATTTAATTTAATCAATTACACTGCTAGGACTAATGAATGAGGATGAAGATATCTCATAATGAAGTGAAAAAGACATTATCGCCATTATAATTTTTTAAATTGACCAAAGTGTCCACCTATAAATGTGGTTAAATATTAAATAATTAACGCTATTAAATTTAAAAAATTAATTAATAATATAAAAAGTTAAAAAATATTCCCCCATGAAGAAATTTTTATTCCACCGATAAAAATATTAAAATATCTCATTAAATAATATTCTCACAATTAAATATTAAAAAATTACCATGAACTCAACCTGTACACTGCATAATATTTTCACCATTAAATATTAAAAAATTACCATGAACCCAACAACATGTACATCACATAAATTGAAAAAATTACCATGAACCCAATGTGTACATATTATACAAATATGTGTAGTCATGGGTAATTTTATCTCTTACAATATTATTACCGTATATTCTCATGTTCGATGTAATTCAACCAAACATTTTTATACATATGCATCATTTTTCCTTAACGACTAACCAAACAAATTCATATAATCATCATTACATTGCATTGCATTCCATCACATTACCTCTAATTATGTGAATCAAACGGGCACTAATGGTGCCACCTTGCCTTTTGCCGCTAAGAAAAAAAGTGTGGTTAATTAATTGTATATTTTTTTTTTGGTGTGGCAAAGTATACATTTGATCATTTATATTTGCATGAAATTTTATTTTAGTCCCTTAATTTTTAAATAAAATTTTTAGTCATTCTATCTTAACACCTTTAGTTTCATCTAACAAAAAAGATGTTGAATTATCAAATTTAAGTGATAATTGTGTAATTATATATCATACACCATATTTTGCTTAACTTGGTTTTCTTTCAACTGTTGATTGTGTAACTTAGTTTTCTTTCAAGCACGAAATAGATAAATTTAAGAATTCCCAATTGATTTTTTTTGGGCCAATTCATTAAACAATTGTTTAGTTGGAAGGTAGAAAGAATATAATGTTGCTTAACATAACGCCAAATGATTTTTGTCATGCATAAATCGCTAATCTTATCCCCATTTTTTTTATTCTGACAAATGTGCATCGATTTGGTTGTCTACATCACGTACTCATAAATTACTATTAATTATTGATAATAAAATGAATATTTAGAGGCGAGAGCCAAGAGGGAGGCACATGCCTTAAAGTAACGTTTCACGTGTTCACCCTCTAACTTCAATTTTTCAAAGATTACGTGTGAAGCTGGGTCCTTTAGAGTGTGGAGACAGTGAAGTAAATAAATTAAATTCACCTGAGTCACTATTTGCTGATAATTAAAGATAGTGTTGAGCTATATTTTAAAATGAAATAATTATATATTATGTATTTCTGGATCTGCAATATAATATTCATAAATATCCTGGTGATACCGTTTGAAATAGCGGTAACATAAGTGACTTATTTTCAATCTGACTTTTGCAAATGTACATAAGATAGGATAAAAGTTATATTATAAATGTGATTTGTGTTTGGAATAACGGTGACAGAAGTAGCTTTGTTCCAAACTAAAACTTGTTTGGATTAACGTTTGAAAAGTGAGTTGAGATAGAAAAGGAATGAAAAATGCATGAATCTTATTCAGTACCACATATATATTAGTTGTATATATTGTGATAATTGAAGATAAAAATTTAAATTTGATAAAAAAAAGGTTAAATTATTTTTTTAAAAAATACTCTAGGGAAGGGCTAATTTAGTGGAGAAAGTGAGGTGGAAGCTGTCGGTTTTGGTGAAGGAATGAAGATGGGAGAATCTGGAAAAAGACTATGGTGAGAGCTGGGGAAAATTGATGTGAAGGTAGTGAATAGAGTCGGGAAATCGGGCCGAGCCCATCGGGCCGGCCTTTTTAAGCCTTGGCCCTTAAAGGGTCGGGCTTAAAAATTAAAGGAGTTTAATGAAATAAGCTCTGGAGGGCTGGCCCTGTAGGCCCTTTTAATTTATTATTATTATTTTTTAGATGCATGGATTCACATATGATGGTAATTTACTAATTTATATATATATATTTTGTTTTTGTTATAGAGTTATTTATTCATTTAAGTACAAATATACAAATACATAATAAACTATACTCTAATTTTATGTTTTGATTAATTATTTGTTGCAGATAAAAATTATGGATGTGTTTATGATGCGGGAGAAGAAATTCATGATATTCTTATTCATAAACCAGAGTTTACTCCAAGCAAAGCACAATCAAATGTCATTGAAATTGATGATAGTGGCGAAGATGACGACAATAATAGTTATCGTACTAATGTCACTTAGTGGTATCGCTTTATGTTTTATGTGAGTTATTTGTGAATATAGTTTCTTTTGATTATGAATTAGTGATTTGTCTTTATTTGTTGGATGATTGATGTTGTTTTGATATTAATGTTGACAACATTTATTTGGTAAATTAGAACTTTAATTGTTGTAATTTACTAATTATATTTCTTTAAAAAAAGGAGGAAAAATAGTTAAAATTTGAAATAGTAAGCTTAGGCGCGAAGGGCGGCCTTTAGTCTAGTCTTTCGGTAAAACTTAAAAAACATATATTTTTTTACGCTGAAGCGCGGAGGGCTAAGCGCTGTTAAGTATATTACTCTTCACGTCGCCGTACCGATTGATTAAATTTCTAGTAGTGAATGAGAATGGAGAAGGTGATTATGGTAGGCTGTGATTTCGACAGAATAATGCAGTAATAGAGGAAGGAAGAAGATGACAAAGGTGGCTAAAACAATGATGAAGGAGTGAGAGAAATCAACAATGATGAGATGGTGATAATGAGAGAGAGATTACGACTGCGATAACGACGGAGAATGACACCGCAGACATTGGTGGTGTGAGCTTCGTTCTCCCTCTCTTTCTTCTCCAATTTCCTCCTCTTTTCTCTGTCCTTCTTCCCTCAAAACTTTGTTTGAGTCTCACGGCCTCAATTATGAAGGTTTCAGTGATGATGGTGAGTGAGGATTGAGGGGTCGATGGAGGTGGTAGTTGACGATGAAGAGGGAAGAAACTGATGGTAGTGGTGCTTGGTGAAGTCGTTGGAACTTTCTCCTTTCTTCGTCTAAGGAGGTAGCTTGCGTATGGTAGGAGGTAGCTTTGGTAATGACACAAGAGCATTGTGCATTGTGCAAACAGTCGAAAGTCGACGCTGCAAATGGTGGCTTCTCTCAGAAGTCGTTTTTTTAAGATAAGTTCATCACAAATAGGGGTGGAAAGCAGTGGCCAAAAGCAGCTTTACCCTTATCTTTTCACCCTTTAATGCGCGCTGTTATGTAAGGAAGTGGCAGCTTTGGCGCAGCGCATGGTAATGCGCTTTTTTTTTTGGCTGGCGAGCTTTTATCAGATATCTGCTGGCGAAATTGAATGGCTTTGTTAAGAGCGCGTATTTTTTAAAATCTTGACTTTGCTAATTTAGCATAGCGCCTCAACGTAAAGCGTTGAATTGAAAATGTCACCGTAAAAAACAAATTTGTAAATAAATTATTCCTAATGATCTAAAATACATCATAAAAAATGAAATCAAATACAACAACATAACATTACCATGGATAAAGTTCATAACATGCATGAATGAAATAATATCCCATGAATAAAGGCTAAACCCTCGAAAAGGAAACCATGAATAAAGTTCATGTTTACACATATCAATCAATAATATAAATAAAGATATGATCAACAGATGTCATAACTAAAGCATTTCAATTGCCTCCAAAATTGACAGGCATGGATGAGCGCTATCCTCTTCTATTTAATTAAGGGAATTTCTCCTTGGTCCTGTAAGTTCTGTTAATGTCCTTCCTCTATTCCTCTCGCAGCAAGGAACCCCTCTATCTAATAGTGTTCAGAGAAACCCATTTTCTGGCATATTTAAAGCAAAGGAGCATATCTGATCAGTGAACAAAGATCTCTCCAAAACAATTGTATCAGTTTAACAAGCAGCAAAACAGGCCGAGTTTTAGTTTAACATGTTTCACATGCTACACAGTACATTAGAAGCGTGCTAAACAGGCTGAGTTAAACAACAAACGATTGAAAGCGTACATTGAGAGCAAAACCATACATTGAGAGCAAACCAGGCTAACAAACATGGAGTATCAAAACAATATGGAGCATTAAAACAGTAAATCAGAAACAGAAACGTGCAAATCAGTAAATCATTAAAAACATAAATGTAGTAATCACCAAATCGAACCAGCAAAAATGTACAAGGAAGAGTAAATAGAAGCTTAAACAGACAGACAAAACCTCACGTGCTGTTAATATGGATTTTAACCACAAATGACACCTTCAAATCAAACTATGCTTTAAACAAAAAAACAACACTTCCTGAAATATCTCAACTAATTTGACTAAGAGTGGCCAACAAACTCCTAATATCACAGACTGATAGTTTAATAGAAATTAAAGCAAAGCAATAAAAGGCTTATTTATGTCAGTATATATTATTTTCATCGTCACTGTCACCATCTTCAAGATCATCTTCACGCAGATGCAGATAGTTGGTAGTGACAGTTAAGCCATTCTGTAACTCAACTACCCATTTCATTTCATTTCTTCATATCAGCTTCAAAAAAACAGAATGCCATGTGCTTCTGCTCAGTGTCTTCATCTCCATGTGCCTCCCTCCACCTACTGAAACAAACATCATCTTTTCTCTTTATTTTCATTTTCTTACGCTTTGGGCCCACATTTGTTTTTCTGGTTCAAGTTTCGACCTAAAGCTAGAAAATAAACTAAAGTGTCTAGCTCCATTATATTTGTTGTTGGGGTTTGTCTGCAAGTGAAATCGAATATGCATGATGATTATGTGGTTAATTTAATGGACCTGTCACATGTTTGAATTCATCCAAATTATAACTTGAGCTTTTATTTTTCAAAAAGCAACTAAAAAAATGAATAGATCGGGAAATGCTTAAGATAGAAACAAGATCAGAAAGGAATGGTCCCAAGTCTTGGGACACGTACTAATAATATAATGATCCAAAAACGGAGAAGAGAAAAAGTAATAAAAATCAACGAGGCTGAGAGATTTATACTTACCAGGCTGAGAGAGTGAGATCCACGAGGCCGCGATTGAGACTCTGAGAGGCCGAGAGTATGAAATCGACGAGGCTGAGAGAGAGGCTGAAATCGACGACGACTAGGCTGTGAGTCGAGGAATCCACATTACATGCTTATAAGCATGTAATATTTAGGTGCTTATACCTCTTATAAGAGGTATAAGCATATTTTTTTTTTTTTTTTATTGTATTTATTTAAATTTAATTATATGTTATCGATATTTTTTTTCGAGTTTCCAAATTAATTAATTTTTCGCATTTATCCGTTTAACACCGTATTATGAAAATTAATTAATTTGAAAAGGTGCAAAAAAATATCGCGAAAGCATATAATTTAAATTTAAATAAATACAATATATAAAAAAAATTAAAAAAATTATGTAAGAGGTATAAGCACCTAATAATTACATGCTTATAAGCATGTAATGTGAACCCGTGAGTCGAGAGAGTGAGACCGACGAAAAATTAGGGCAAGGGTCTGAATGAGGGGCGGAGCCGCAGAGGGCAGAGAGAGACTAGTTAATTAGTAATAATTACATATTTACAATTTTGCCCTTTTCTTAACAGCCAACCCGACAAGCCTAATAGGTTTATTTGGAGGCTGGGCGGGACCGCATTAAGACAAAAGGCCTTAAAATAGGCTTTGACGGCACCTTTTAAGCGACCAGGCCAGGTGCAGCCACTGTGCTTTTTAACTTGAGTCGGCCACAAACTCCTGACCTATTTCTATCCCTAATCACCAACAAAAGCTACCCCAAACACCAAGCACTCAGGTAGTGCAGTGGTATATTATCCAAATTTATCAGACGCTTTGTATCAGGTTCGACCTTAGGCCCCCAATTCCATCCCCAAAAAAAAAAAAAAAAAAAAAAAAAAAAGCTACCCCAAACACCAAAAAACACTTAATTTCCCCCACTGGACTTTTAATTATGGCCACTGGGCTTTTAAGGCTGTCATACGCCATGCTAGACAGGGCCGAATGTCTTACTTGTAAATTTACAAATCCACATACATTATTGATAATGGCTGAGAGTAGTTGACAACATCACACATTTTCTTTCCCATGAAAATAAAGAAGACGAGCTGAATTGAAAAAGCAGCAGAAACCCAAATTTTGCAATAATCTCATACTCCTTGTTGTTTCACATTCAAGGAAAATGTTCGCCTCAAGTTACATAGCTTTCACACATTTGTAAAAGTTGATAATTATTCTAGCAAAAAGAAAGTTGATAATATTGTCTGGTGTATTGATTTTGATTTGTATATCGAAAAACAAGTTTTGAATTAGTTTGTAAGCTATAGCTAGCACATTTTGTTGGACATTCTAATTATTCTCTCTGGCCTTTAATATAAAACAAATTTACTTAATCGAATTAGATTAAGAAAGTTAGTTGAGTTAGTCAATATGACATGTATTTTAAAAAATATGATAGTCATCTTTCTCGATTCTCTCATTCCTTCTCCTCTTTGATTATTGTTAGGGGGCATTAATAGGGTAAATTAGAAAAATGTTGACAAATATAAAAACATTGTCTTATATTTAGGATCAAGATCAACTATCTAAATATATATTAAATTTAAGACTGGAGAGAGTATATAATAAAGATGAGTAGAACTCATTTTTACAAAGGGTTGGCTTAGTGCAAAAGGCTCTTACCAGGTAAAGTATGGGGAATGATAGATAATGTACCCAGCCTTACACTGCAAGCGGAAAGATTGTTTCTAGAATTTGAATATGTAACCTCCAAGTCACATGATAACAACATTGCTGATACGCTAAAGCTCACCCTTATAATGGATATGAGCAAAGCCTATTCTAGAATTGAGTGTGACTTTTTAAGGGCAGTATTGTTAAAAATGGGTTTTTGTGTGAAATGGGTGGATTTAATAATGAATTGTGTCACTTCTGTAAATCTAAATTTATGTTTATGAGGAAGGAAGGTTGCTACTCTTAATCTTTAGGGGGGGATTGAGACAAGGGGATCCCTTATCACTTTATTTATTCATAATAGTGGCAGAGGTTCTTTCTAGCATTCTGAGTAAGTGTGTTGAAAATAAATTCTTGAAGGGGATTAAACTAGCAAACAGTTGTCCAATTTTATCACATAGGTTTTTTTTTTTTTTTTTTTTTTGGGCTGACGATGCTTTTTTGTTTATGAATGCTGGTAGGAAAATTGTTGAAGGTTAGCTCAGTTATTGAAATTGTATTGTGATGCATCTGGCCAGCTTCCTAACTTGAGCAAATCTGGTATCTTATTCTCTTGTAATGCTTCGGACAATGTAAAGGAATCAGTCTGTGAGATATTGGAAAATATTTAGGAATCCCAAGTGTATGGGGTAAGTCAAAGGAGCAAGCTCTATATCCTATGGGAGGGAAAGGGTGAGTAAAAAGGTCATGGGATGGAGTAGGAATCTTTTGTCATTTGCTGGAAGAGAGATTCTTATGAAATCCATAGTTAATGCTATTCCACTTTTCCTGATGACATGTTTTAAGTACCCTAAATATGTAGTATGTAAACAATTGGATAGCATAATTGCCAATTATTGGTGGGATGGTACAGGGAATGGTGAAAGATTCATTGGAGGGCTTGGGGATCTTTAACTGAAGCAAAGAAAGATGGTGGACTAGGTTTTAGAGATTTTGAAATTATGAATGACGCCCTTCTAGTAAAGACAACATGGAGGTTGCTTCAGGAGGAGCAGAGTTATGAAGAGTGTTTATTTTGTTTATTTTCCTAATAAGTGTTTCTTAGATGCTTTGAAAGGCTACAAGGCCTCTTGGGCGTGGTCCAGTATTCTTGTTGGAAGGGATGTGTTGTGCAGAGATTTATTGTAATGGAAATACTAGTTTTAACCATTACTATTCTGGTCGATTAATAAGTTGTATTCATAAATCTATATATAATTAAGTTCCTACGTAAATCTTCAAAACCTCTTGCCAAGAAGTTGAATTTCCAATTTTTCAAGTGTCAAGTTGTGTGAAGAAGCACCAGAAAATGGCAAGAGCACGAGATTACAAGCGCAGAAGAAGAATACAAAGATTAGAGTCCCACATCATGAAGGGGAGAAATGGGGGAGAGGAAGAGAGAGTATAAAATGAAAGGAAGGAGTGCAATGACAACATACTTACCTGGACGGGGTCTTTGGGCGATCAAGAAGGCCCAAGGCCTAGGCCAGTGACCAACATTGCACTTAGGAGGGGTGCTTGCCTAAGGTCTACCTAAATTGGTGGAGCCTACGTCATAATTTGTGGCAGTGGAGGCCTGCGTTCGCGCGGCCCCTGCCCAATATTAGTTTAATGTTTATTATCAATTACAATTTGGGCCTTGCAGATGCAACTTTTTGAGCTCTATTATTATGTTTTTTTATGAGGTATTTCAAACATCATTTTGATGTTCTTATCCATTTAAATTCTTCGGCCCTGAAATTAGTCAACAATGGCTGGTGTGTTCTGGAGGGTGAGAAGTTCGAAACTGTTTTGATCCGTTAGTCATGAACAATTCAAACAAGGGTTAAGGGTTAAGGGTTAAGGAGCGTTTGGGTTAAGGGTTAAAACAAAGCGTCTATAACAAACTAAAGACAACAAACTATTATTCTAAGACAATTAAGACAAAATTCTAAATTTTACTAAATTAAATAATTTTTTTCTCAATTGTCATTATTCAAAACTACTTGTATAAATATTTATGGACAAAAATTACTCATTTTTCAATTTTGTCAACAATTTTTTTAGATTTTTTAAATTTTATTAACATTAAATGAATTTTTTAATTCCATAAATTTCTTCTAAAATAAAAATAAATAATTTTTTTTTGTTTAACATATATAATAAACTATAAAAACCTTGGGTTTTTTAAATAATTTTTTTCTCAATTGTCATTATTCAAAACTATTTGTATAAATATCTATGGATAAAAATTACTCATTTTTCAATTTTGTCAACAGATTTTTTAGATTTTTTAAATTTTATTAACATTAAATTAATTTTTTAACTCATATAAATTTCTTCTAAAATAAAAATAAATCATATATATATTTTTAACATATATAATAAACTATAAAACACCTTGAGTTTTATTTAAATCATATAATTATATTTTTAATCAAAACTTTTGTTTATTTTAGCAAATTATAATTTTGACAAAATTGAAGAATGGGTAATTTTTGTCTATAGATATATACAAGTAGTTTTGAATAATGACAATTGAGAAAAAAATTATTTAATTTAGTAAAATTTAGAATTTTGTCTTTGTATTTCTTGGAATAATAGTTTGTTGTCTTTGGTTCCTTAGATAATATGACGTTAACTTTTTGCTAACGGCGTTAACTTTTTTTAACGGCATTGTCTTTGGGCGCTCCTTTTTAAAAGTTGATTGTCTTTGCGATCCTTTTTAAAAGTTTGTTGTGCTGGGTGGTCCACTTAATAGTTAATTGTGTTGGATGTTCCTGAGCTAATAGTTTGTTGTGCTGGACGCTCCTTAACCCTTCAAATAAATACTAGTACTTAGCTTTTAAGATATTCATGTGACCCCATTTAAAATAGTCAGACAACTTTAAAAAATAGGGTTAAGGTATAAAAATATAGGTTTAATGTTTTTGTTTTTGCTATAGATTTTTTTTTCTATGTCATACTCACATAAAATTGAGTGGGTCACATTATAAAGGGAAAAGAGAGAATATATTAGTGGGATCTACTCACATTTATGTGAGTGTGGCAGAAAAAAATTTATGCAACAAAAACAGAAAAATTAAATCCAAAAAATATACATGTGGTTTTTCTAAAAGTATGCCAAATATGAAATGTTTTTTTAAGTGTAAAAGTAACTATGTAGTTACAAAAGTGAAGCAAAAGTCATATTCCGTTGAAGTGACGGGGGAATATGTGACTTTTGTTCCGTTTTTGTAATTACATAGTTACTTTTGCACCTAAAAAAACACGTGGTGGTTGGATTGATTTTTGAAAAAACCACATATGTATTTTTACACTTTAACCTAAAAAATATAGCTACTCTCTCTTGTCTTTATTATAAGGCATTGCAAACCAATAAAAAAGAGTTAAAGTCAATAAAATTGTAATAAAATTTAAGTAATTTTCAATATTATCCAAACTAATTGCACCAAACTCTAATATTATATTAATTATTATTCTCATTAACTACCCTTATTATATTAATTGGGGGCATATATGAAAAATAATAATAATTAATGCTCACTAGAAATAACTAAGTGTTTTATAAAAAAGACCAAATACATTTACTAGTTGATGCCTTATAATAAATACTATAGTTATATTAAATATGACTACGTCAAAATTTGTGAAACAGGTTCCCAATGTTAGTTTAACTTAATTTATTCGGCCGTTGATTCAATCAGTTTTTTTTTTTAAATAATAATAATTTAAACTTCGATGAGTTCTATAGGGCGAGAAGAACTCTGAAATATCTGTGCGGGATAATACATTGATCCGCCAATTTAAAACCTACCTGTATAAAAATTTCGGTGTTTTTGTAGTTTTCTTTTCTCAAGAAAAAAGCACAAGTAATTTTGAATATTCACTTGTAGTTCTATATATCGGAAATTTCGCATGCACTTATACCATGATGCACTTATACCATGATTTTTTTTTTTGACACAACTTATACCATGATTTAAATATTCACACTCAGTTCTAATGTGTGGGCTGGGACTATAAGGGACCGTTTGGTTCATCACGGGTTGGAAAATGGAAGCAGAGAGGGAGGGGTCGTTTTGGGCCATTATTCATTGACTATCATCTTCAATGGAGGGAGAATGGAAGCAGAGGGGAGGGGTCGTTTTGGGCCATTATTCATTGACTATCATCTTCAATGGAGGGGGAGGGAGGGAGGGAGGGAGGGGAGAGGAGAGAGGGAAGTGAGGACTGTTCAACGTCTTGGAGCCACAATTGCATGATCTTGAACATGCGTAAAAGTGAACAATTTTGAGTGTAAAATGGTAAGAGTGTTCCAATTTTACACTTGGGTGTGGTCGATTTTCAGAGTGTTGCACAGGTGACTTTATGGATGCATACTCGAATGTAAAAAATTGACACTCAAGTGTGCACTATGCACTGTGTGGTATAAAAAATATATTATATTCTAAGGGAAAAATGATATTTTGTCTCATTTTCTAATCTTATTTTCTTTCAACCAAACAATTTTTTTTTTTCTATTAACCCATTTTCTTTTTTATTGCGAACAAACGTACAAAATATTTTTTTGTTTCATTCTATTCTTTTTATTTTCATTCCTACATTTTCTTTTATCTAAACATGGGATAGGGTTGAGGACAGAGTCGGAGGGAGAAGGCTAGGGGTGGCCCCCACCCCCTAAAGTCGGAACCGGTTGGGGTCCTCTTCCCCTTACTATCCACTGCGCTCCTCTTCTTTAAAGTGGCGTCGTTTTGACGCCAAATGGGGGCTGTTGCCTCTCTTTTTTTTTTTTTTTTTTTTTTTTAAAAAAATATTCGGTCTACAAAAAAGATCTTGCGGGATGCGATCGGTCGAAAAAATATCGATGGGTACTTCATGATCTTGAAAAATTATTTTAAGATGTTGAAAAAATATTCCGAATCTTGACTAGTACTAAAAAGATGCGGGATGCGGATTCGAGGGATGTTTGGTACTAAAAAAATATATTTTATGATCTTGAAAAATTATTTTAGGATATTGAAGTATTTATTAATATCCTCAAATAATTTTTCTAGATCATGGAGTATTTTTTTTAAAAGATCCCGGTATCAAGATCCCAAGTATCTTTTTAGTACTAGTCAGTATCCTGGAATATTTTTTCAACATCCTAGAATAATTTTTCAAGATCATAAAGTATTTTTTTCAAGATCTGGTCAAGTATCCAAGATCTTTTTTAAAGACTCGAATATTTATTATTATTATTTTTTAAAAAAAGGCAACAGCCCCATTTGGCGACAAAACGGCGCCACTTTAAAGAAGAGGTGCGCAAAGGACGGTAAGGAGAAGAGGACCCCAGCCGGTTCCCCTAAAGTCAGATTTTTGACTTTGTTCGGGTAGTATGTCTGAATTTTTATGTCTTGCATTGCCCTCTAACTCTTTGTTTAAATGTCCAAATCACATGGGGTATTCAATTTTGACTGAAATGACGTAACTTTGCGCGTGTTTGGTCTTCTGGATTTATTTCAATTATAACATTTTCCTAGATCCTTCTTATTGCTCTCCCCAACAGAGCTGTTGGTTTTTTTTTTTCTTACCTCTTGGAACTTTTAACATCCTCTCTCCACCATGCAAGTTCTTGCATCTTCTCTTTTTTCCCTTCTGAGAGAGTTCATCAATCTTTTTTCATTCTTTTTCAAGGTCTCTGTCTGATTCTATCCTAAGAGTTCTTTTGATTGGGTTTCCACATGGGCCTGCGATCACTAGCTCAGCAATATAAGTGACAAACCGACAATCACTCTGTAATTTTTGCACAACCTTTTTCAGTAGCTGTTCAAGGGAAGTTATAGCAAAATATAATTCAGCTAGCTCGATGGTATTACCATAACTCTTAGTTATTTGAACTGTGTGCTAAGTTCTGTTATGGTATTACCATAACTCTTAGTGCTTACAATATTGTAGCTGCTCGATGTGCTGCTGAATATTTATGGATGACAGAAGAAGTGGAGAAAGGAAACACAATATATAAGCTTGAGGTTTTCTTCAATTCTTGTATTCTTCATGGTTGGAAGGAGTCTATTCAATTATAGATGAGTTTAACAATATGAAAACACGTAGAGTAAGAGTTAAGTGAAGTGGCCAGCGCCTTAGTAGCGCAGTGGCATGGGAGCCAGTGTTAACTGGTCTCCCCTTCCCCCTGTCCAGGGTTTGAACCCTGTCCCCCTCCCCTACCATGTAATATCCAAAAAAAAAAAAAAAGAGTTAAGTGAAGTGATTTTAATTTAATTTCTGTAATAGATTTATTTCAATTTTTTTTGTATATTAGGTTACGTATTATATTTTAATCTTTTAGTTATGATATAATATTTTTTATTTTTGCTCCCCATCATTAAAATTCCTAGCTCCGCCACTAGTTGGGGAGGCATAGAGCAAGTTGCTGATGGGGCAACTCTGCGACGGAGATGGTATCACAATAATGGGAACTTCATAGTTGAGAGGCTTTTCTTATCTAGACTCTGGAACTGGCAATCTGATGGACAAAATATGTAAAGCTTAAAGTGCCCCAAAGATGTCAAACTCTTCTCGTAACAGCTTGCTCACTAATCCATGCATGTGTTCCGTGACTGTCGTCTTACTAATAATCTTGCATCTGGAAAGAGATTTGTTCGTTCACCTCTCTAAAATGGAGAGAGTTTGTTGGCCGGATATTTTAAAATGAAGAGATATGTTTGTTGGAAAATCTTGCATCTGGAAAGAGATTTGTTCGTTCATCTCTTTAAAATGGAGAGAGTTTGTTGGGATATTTTAAAATGAAGAGATATGTTTGTTGGAAAATCACGTCCTTATAAATTAAAAAAATTTATGTGAAGTGTTGTATAGAGAGTTAAAACATTAAAGGTTACTAATGTTATGTCTCTTTGATTCCTAGAAACGCATATGAAAGGTTAACTGTGACCGAAGGTTGTTGGTGAAATGTTGTGTTGGTCTTTTAAAAAAACCCCATATATTAACCATTGGTTATTAAGTTATGTTGGTTTATAAATCTAATATATAGTTATAACTTTTAATTAAAAATATATTGCTTCAAGAGGCACCACTTCAATACATCATCACTTCATGGTTATAAATACCATGCACCATCACTTTATGTGTGACATATGAAAATCATAAATCACACAACAACAACAAATCAAACTCATTACCTTTGTCTTGAAGTGCACACAAAGATAAAGTCAAATTATCACTTTGTAAAAGCCATTGTATGTAGTCTTGACTTGAGTGTTGAGAGTGCAATCGATACTCAAGAGTCTCCATTATATTCTGCAGGAAATTCATTCGTCAATCCAAATTGCACCCAATAATAATATAGGTATAAGTGGGAGCTAATTAAGCTTAAAGAAAAGTGTTGCCCACGCCTTAAAGACATTATGCACTACGTTCTTCTTCATTCTTATTCTTATACTCGTGTAAGACATTCAGCCCCCTCCAATCGAGTTCTCTACTCTGAACTTTAATGAATGGATTCGATGGAATATCAGTGATGGCCAGTTCTTCTCAATACTAAAATATGCTGGTGGATATGGAGTCGATGGAAGTTGTTTATATTTGAGAGAAAAAAGATCCTAATAACATGCTGGTAGATATGACGTTGGGTTCTAATGGTGGTGTAAGCTAAGGGCTGCCAAGTTTACCAAAGTTTTTTTAAAAAAAAATCATGTTTTATAGAAGTTTGAATATGGCTGATTGTTAATTATTTATAGGCCAGGTAACGTCTTTACTTGATTGTTTCATAAAAATCCAAGTATATCCCCCTTCTTCCTATATACTAGATTGTTTCCTGGGTAATGGTTTGTTATTATTATACCTTTTTTTTTTGTTAACAACTGGAAGAGATCAGAATAGATCAGTCCGTGGTGATGCAAATTCTTGCACAACCAATACTCTCTGCTTCCTCATGCAGAATCCACTGTAGAGCTCCCGGTGGCTCGTCTAAAAGTTTTAAGCCAGCGCATGCGTTGCCAAGAAGTTTGCATTTCTATTCCCCTTATGGTAAACATGCAAGATATTGACCTGCCAATCCTGATTTAATAGGCTTTGAATTTTCTTGATGAGCCCCGTATGAACATTGGAACCACTTCCCTCACGTTGGATCAGATTTAACGCGACCAAGCAATCAATCTGGACTAGAACACGTCTCTACCCTGTGGTGCTAATTCTAGACCATCTGCCAAAGCCTAGAGTTCCGCATGAAGAGACGTGCATGTTCCGATATGTCGGCAGCAACCCGTAATCCAACGGCCTTCATGATCACGAATGACACATCCTGCCCCCACAAAACCTGAATCATTTTTCTTATCTCCATCACAATTCAAAGATATATGATCATGCGGAGGCTTGAGCCAGGTAATAAACCTCTCTTCCTTCCTCCTTGTGGGCCATTCCGGCAAATTCGAACTAACTTCACTAAAATGATCATTCAACGAAGTTGAGTATCTATCATTTGCATAAAATATGTCAACCTTAAAGTGATGCAAATGAGTAATCTTGTAGCGGACACTTTCCATATCAGGGATATCTATATCATGTTTTTGTTGGGATCCGTACACGTAGCGGAATTTAAAAAAAACTTTACGAATCCCAAGAAGAGGATCTATCAACTGCGTTTAAATCAAGGTTTGTTAGTAAACCGTACCTATGTCGGGATTGCATGCAGTGCGCTTCTCCTTGTTCGTGCGCCTCAACCTTAAATGACGCCTAGATTAAGCGTTGCATTCATTAAATCTTAGACATATCTAAGATTCAATGAATCGGACACTAATACTCTTGTTGGACTATTCATATGGGGATCGATGATTAGTCTAATTGAAATGGAAACTCCTTTCCATCGTAGTACGCATCGTTTGTCGGACTTACCTCATCGAGGGGCCTAAAAGTATCATCTCTCTACAAATGTGAGGGACAAACAACCACTGATCGATCCAAGCCTTTATCATCATGTCCACGTCAAAGATCGCGACCCCTTGTAGGTTTGTCACGCGATAATTTGGTACCGAATATTTAAATATTTGGGATATATACATAAGTATAATAATGTCATTATCTTATTTTCTAAAGTAATTTTTGTTGAAATAAAGGTCAAAAGGCCAAAAAATACATTTTTGAGGCATAAAATATCCTGAAATTATTATGATAAATCGATTCTCAATATTTCCTTAATTATAACAATTTAATAAATTATTTCCTTGGGAAAAATAAGAGAGAAGATTTAATATTATTGTAAAAACTCTTTTAGGCCTTATGATTTTTAATATTTTACATGAGATATAAAATACCAATGTAAGTAAAATAGTTGTGAAATGGAAACTCCTTCAAGAACAACGGAATACCCTTAATGAGATCAAAAATTTCCATCATGTACGTCATGCATGACATCATATTCTTCTAGAAGGATGATGTCAGCCAAATAGGTGTAAGGCCAAGATCGAGCCATGTGCAAAAGTGCGATATGGCCATACGAAATATAGAGAGAGAGTAGAGAGAAGGAGGAGCTCTTGGAAGTTCTAGCCAAGCGGAGTAAGTTCTTCGGTCCTCGGCCTTAAGCTTCGGTGTTTTATTCATTAGCTATAGTAGAAATCTTTATTTTTTACTTTAACTCATCAATTTTGGGGCAGAAGCTCCTGCGAAATTCCGCCGATAGGATCATCTCTCTACAAATGTGAGGGACAAATTCAATTTTGACCATTCACATTCCTCCGCATGAAAACCACGGGTTATAGTATGATAATACCGATCCCGATCCAAGCCTTTATCATCACCCTTATGGTCAAAGGTGACTTTTGACTAGGTCAAAGATCGAGGTTGTGCCGGGGCAAAGGTGGGTAGGATTCGACTCATCATGATAGGCCTTGTATCATTACTCTTACACTAGGTCAAAGGGCATTGTGACGCGGTTATACATGAGATAAGCTTATGACTAAATCCATGCAGCTTTCTCATAGTGGGTCGGTCCAGCACCTTGTACCCTTACAAGTGCCTATGACTTTGATTTGTATCTACATACCTCATCAAAGTCATACTGGTCTTATTTCATCTTCGCTCTCGCGTAGATGACCGACCAGGGACATCTAGGATAATCTATAAGATATATCCAAGGATACAGTTATCACTATAAACATGCAAATGAAATGATAACTAAAGGAGAAATACTTTAAATAACATAAACGTTCAAAGTACAATGACTTGCCCCTAGGGCATAATTTCCAACAATTTTATACAAAATTCAGAAGTATTCTGAAATAGATTATCCCACTCATTATCTCTCATCTTCAGTAATAACACCTTTGAAACTTTTACAAGAGTCATAGCATTCACAATATCTTGATCTTTTTTCTGAAGTGCTTGTGACAACTCATTCGTTATTGCTAAGACCTTGATCATCAGGTGCAAAAGTAATACAGATTCAAAAGTTTCCATACGCATCATAAGGCCAAAGGTTTCAGACCTTTTTGCATGTATAAGGGTTGTATTATCTTTTATAATTTCTAGCACATCAAGCACAAGATCAAACAATGTACACAGACTTACCAATGATCGGTAATGTGAACTCCAACATGTGTCCCCTAGTCGTGAAAACTCATTTCTTGATTCAAGCCTCTCCCTGATTGAACATCATCACTTGCAATACTTTTGACTAATTCTTCCAATTGCTTTTCTCTCAAAATATCTTTTTTTTTTGCAAGAAGTACCAACTACATTACACACCAACAGTATAAAATTAAAGAAGTCAATCAATGCGTAAACCTTTTTTGCACAGGCTATTAGAGCTAACTGAAGTTGATGTGCAAAGCAGTGAACATAGTAAGCATATTTATTTTCAACTAAAATCAAGCTTTTTAGACCACTGAATTGACCACTCATATTGCTTGCGCCATCTTAACCTTGACCATGAATCTTTGTCAAGCTCAAGCCATTTTTGGCAAAAATTAACTCAATAGTTTCTTTAAGTGAACTAACTGTAGTATCTGAAACATGAACAAGACCAAGAAAACACTCAATAATGTCACCGTTGCAGTTCACATATCTTAAAACAATGGCCATCTGTTCTTTAATTGATATATCATGAGCTTCATCAACTAGTATAGAGAAGAAATTATCCCCAATATCTGAAATAATAGCTCTGGTAACTAAACTAGCAGCAACATGTGTAATATCTTTTTGAATTGAGGGACCTATCATTTTGAGATTCTCTGGGAGTCTTGGGCATTATTCAAAGATACATTATTTACCTCCTCATTGCTTTCACAAAGGAATTTTATTACAAGCTCCACAAAATTTCCCTGATTCATTGAAGCAATTGTCTCATCATGTCCCGGGAAAGCCAAACCTTGTTGTATGAGATATCGAATACATCGAGTAGAACCATTCAGACAAATACGATAATCCTGTTTGGTTTTGTCAGAAATGTCAGACATAACAATGTCAATATGTTGATTTTGATTCATCAAATCTTTGACAGCACTGAAGCACAATTTATGAATGCTTCCAACTTTCCCAATATGTCTAAGAAGCCGTTGTTTGTCCTTCCACTTGCTAAATCCTTCACCCACAAATGAATCACGACCACCCCTTCCATCACCATGCTCACAACTAAATAGATAACAATGCAAGCAAAATATAGCATCTTTTGATTCACTATACTCCAACCAAGTGCCAAATTCATTGTACCATTGAGGATTGAATCTACGCATTTTACCCCCAATTAAGAATTGAGGAAAGTTGTCAAGTTTTGGTTGATAAGGACCATTCGTTAGATAAATTCTTCGAATCATTTCCCTTTCTCGAGCACTCTTCCCAACGCTCATAATAGGAAGTCTTGTACCTGGATCAGGAACATACAAATCTGGTGGACCTTCTACTGTTGGTTTGTTCTGACTTGAGGGAGTAGCACACTCATTTTGTTTATCTTCTAATAAATCAATAAATGAAGATTCAGATCGAGAACGTTTAGTTCTACTACCACTTGCTTTTGTAAAAAAAGAACCTAAATACCTTTCCATCCTAAAAAAAGGCAAATGACATAAATGAATCAATTATGTGCAGCAGGTCAGTAGAAAATATTTCACAAGGTGAGTTACGCCAATCAATCACTTCACAATTTCAATTGCTACATCAAAAGTGACAGATCAAAAAATTTAGAGCACCACTTACTGATAACGTTGTACCAAAATTATTGCAACCAATAATGCTTGTACAGTTAGCAAATTAGTCAATAGACACACAATACACAACTGCACTATATTAGCAAGTTTGATGCTCCACACATACAAACTACCAATAATTTGTTCCTTAAAAAACTGGGTATTCAAGTGTGCTCAATAACAGCTTGAAAAAAATGATCATAATTTAGATATGGCAGCAACTTAACCACAGTAAATTCCAGTTCAGAGTGAGTTAGCAGAATATATTACAACAACGGTTCAAAGATTTTCTACAGTTTGAAAATCAAAATGCAGCTTAACTGAAACAACTTATAGCAGCAAGCACAACCAAGGAAGAATCAACCAAACACAACCTACTTCACAAATTACACACTAATGGCCTTCACTAATTAGTCACAAAACAATGTCCAAATTAGTGTAGAATACTTCTGTCAAATTAGTGATGTTCAAGTCATAGGAATGGTAAATTCATCAGAAATGTATTAGTTAAGTGAGAAAGTGCACTATGAACGTTAGAAACAGTATTTAACCGATGGAATCATGCTAGAGTTTATTAAAATAACAACAAACATCAGATCCATACAGCTAGCATCAGACTCAACATTAAGGAGAGTTTCACACTGAATTTTCCCCTTGTTTTAATTATGACTAGTTCAAATCAACAACTCAGCAGAGCAAAAATCACCTTCAGATCATTTGGTGATCATGTTACCAATCAGATTTAGATAGAGTTACAAGATAGAGAATGAGCAGACGCTAATGCAACTCAATAAGTTCAAATGATCAATCAAGTTTCAGAAGTTCAAATCGTTCACATTCTCTGCAGTGCAAATTATTCACTGTCCAATTACCTTATATAGACTAATTAAGCTCAGAATGTTTATTGATTTTTTTTTATTTACGCTATTTTTTTTTAAAATCCTAAATTCCTACAAAATGCAAATTGCCTACAAATTTAAAAACACCACAGAATAGAGCAAAGTGCAGCAACAACAAAGACTATGCAAAACAAAAGCAGAGTGAACCAAAAACTTACGGTGAACGGTGAACGGCAAACGACGACACACAGCTAAACTTGAAGACCCAAAAAGGAACTGAACTTGAAGACCCAAAGCTTCAAGATGCACGCACGATGAACGACTCCTCTAGAACAACAACAAAAGCCGACGAGAGGTGAAGAAGAAGGTCCGATTTTAAAGCCTTAAACCCTGCATCTGCCTTTGATTCACAATTACGACTCTGAACCGAAGACCAAATGGCGAAAGTTTGATTCAGAGAAGCTGGAGAAATGCTATTTGGATTTAACCCTAAATTAAAAATAAAATAAAATCAGACGACGTCGTTTTAAGGGGGGCACTTGCCCCCCAAGTCATGTACATGTGTCCGCCTCTGGGCCCCTCTACCCATCTTGATAGGCTTCCAGCGATTCTCAACTACATGCTTATTAATAACTTGAGACAATCTCTCCATGTAAAGACCTCATGTTTAATTCCCCTAGTGGGTTTGAATTCCTCAAGACGAGCTCCATTCCACACACTTTCATACTACATGTAGAGACACATAGCATCACTGTCTGTACAAATTTACGTGGAAGCCCCACATCCAGGAGAGAATCCTCAATAAAATCTCATCTCAAATGATAATACGCTTTCTTTTAGTCAACCTCGATTGCCATCCATCCTTCATTATCACCCTAGCTCCAATTTTGAAAACTTATTTCCTAAGGTGATGACAATTTACCTATATAGTTCAATGCATTTTTATAAGTTACACTTTATTATCACTTAATTTAAATTTAATTTTTGTACAAAAAAAAAAAAATTACTAATAACATTTTCTCCACACATTTTTTGTAGGGATAGTGACGGAGAATGATTAAACAAATTTAACTCTTGTTCTTGTAAACCTCTCTCTCTCTCTCTCTCTCTCTCTCTCTCTATATATATATATATATATATATATATATATATATATATATATATATATATTATATATAAATAATCCAACCAATATTTGTAGTGGTTTTGAAACTGTTACAAACACTGTCAACTCAACCGCTATAATATAAACCGCTACAAAAACCGTCACTTTAAGCGCTACAATTGCAAGCGTTACGCAGATCCCTATAAATACCGCTACCACACCTCATTTCAAACAACCCTTTTTCATTTCTTCTCACCCCTCTTCTATCTCGTTTTTCTCATCTGGGGTGAAGATTTCCTCAAGAGCTGAGCAAACTGATTAAATATGGTGTTTTTTTAAAAAAATATATTTGGTTTCAACATTTTATTTTTTTCTTTCTTATAATATTTATACTAATTATTTTTTCTTCTTCTCAAGAAATTAAGGGGTTTTTCCCAACATTTTCAACATTCATTCCATAATCATCAACATTCCTTCTATAATTAAATAATATCTAGTGGACAACATAAGTTCTTATTACCTACACATTCTCAATATTAAACCTACATAATATTTATACTTATCTAAATTAATTTAATCATTCTTCTCAAATATTGATCACTATCTTTTAAATTGTTACTTCAATAATAAAACATTCAACATAATATTGGAACAATGGACTCAAATTATTATTTTTTTTTTTTTAATTTGTGCAATATCTAGTAGCAATTTTCAAACCGTTACAAATTTTGAATTCAAATTTAGATTAATTTTTTGGCACAACTTTTGAAATTTCATCTAATACTAGTAACGGTTTTATAACCGCTACAAATATTTTGGTGCCAAATTTTTCAAATTCCTTGATGTACTTAGTAACGATTTCAGAATTGCTATAATGTCGACGCCAAATTTTCAATTTTCATTTCCAACCACACCAAAATTTTGACACTAACGTTTGTAGCGGTTTTAAAACCGCTGCAAGCTGCTCAGATAATGTATTATCTATATATGCATCTTGTAGTGGTGTGACAAAACATCTACCTACACAGTAGCAATTATGTTTACATGAGTAGCGGTTCTTAAAAACCACTGAAAAAACATTTTCAATAGTATGTTTTGTAGCGGTTTTTCTAACTGCTACTACTGTCGTTTGTAGCGGTTAAAATCATTACAAAATACACCATTTTAATCGCTATAAAATGACAGTTTTTTTTATAGTGAGTAGGATGAAGGAATAAATGTAATACCCTGAAAACCATAACTAATATAAGTAAAATATTTGGATAAATATGTCAAGGTGAATATGTGGTCTCAAGTTGTAAGTTTTAGTTTTCTTATTTTCTAAGGTAATTACTATGAAAATGAGAGAAGAAAAAGAGCTAAAATCCATGAAAAATGTATTTTATTAGGTCATAAAATGGACTGAAAGTATAATGATAAATCCTATATGGCAACAATTATTGACAAAAACTTAGGAAGTATGTTATCTCTAAATTTAGGAATTTTTGGGGTTATTTCCCCGAGAAATTTAGAAGCATGAATATAATATTATTAAAAGCACTTTTTGGCCCCATGATTTTTAATATTTTACATGGGACATAAAATACCAATGTCAAAGTGCAAAAGTTGTGAGATAATAATTAATCTTAATTATGAAAATTATCAACAATTAGTAAGTGGCTAATTAAGTAATTAGTGGCAAATTGTTTAGATTAAGATATAAGTAAATTAATTAGTAAATAATTAATTTAAGGGAGAAATTCGAAATTAATAAATAAATAATAAAAAATAAATAAAAAATGCTTAGAAAAATAAATAAAAAATAAAAATAAAAAAATAAAAAATCATGATATTTTGATTAAAATAATAATATATATGGTAAAGAGCCAACAGACAAGTTGAGAATGGATAGAAACTAAATCCTACACCAAGATATAGGGATTTAGTCTATGTCATCCGAACTTTTTATAAACCGGTGAAATTTACCTCGGAGTGGACTATCTCCGAAGTCATTTCGAAACCAACTAAGTCATTAAGATACAGGATAAATTAAGAATAGGGCAGATAGTACAAATGAGAACCTATAGAAAACGAGATAGTTGTGACAAAACCGGGATTAGGTTTCTTAGGTCGGACATATTGTAAACCATCGAATTTTTTTCGGAAAAGTGGTGCTATCGAAGTAATTTCAGAATCGGCGTTTATCCGAAAATCTTCACAGACTACGGAATACCCTTAATGGGATCAAAAATTTAGTTAACCCAAGTAGTTGTGAAGAGAAAGAATAAAGTTTCAGCGCCTTGCTATCAGATTTTTGAGATTCTCCAAGATTACGCGAATAGGAGACCGAACTGGACACTTTATCGGTACCGGCCATAAAGCAAGAGCTTGTGATGTCATGCATGACATCAATTTGCATTGGGAAGAGTGCAAGGAGGTCGGGCAAGGAAAGGGAAGGGCCAAGATGAGGCCACGTGGCGAAATGCGATCCAACGGCCGAAAAGCAGTATGAAAAAGTGATGAATAGTGCCACATCCTTTCCTATAAATAGGAGCTCTTCCCCTTCATTCTTCTTCACCCCAAAATCAAAAACTAGAGAGAGGTTAGAGAGAAGGAAGAGCCCGGAGAAAATATAGCGGAGCCCTGGGTAAGTTTTTCGGTCCCTGGTCTTTAGTTTCGATAGTTCTTTCATTAGATATAGTAGAAATGCTAGATTTATCTTTAAATTTCACAGATAGTCTAGATATCATATTTAGGGGTATATATGGTATTTATTTCGAAAATATACTGGGAAAAGAGATATGTCAAAATTCTGGAGAGATAGGGTCAAAGTAGCGAAGCTCTGGCGAAATTTCGCCAGATTAGGCCAACTAGGGGCAAAATGGTAATTTGTACCTAAAATGCCCGTTATGCTACTAGATATTGATAAATACTATCCTTATAGGATATTTGAGATAATTGATCCATTTGTCGAGCCGCTGTCAAAAATTACCGTTTTTAAGTAAACGTCCGATGTACCATCAACGAAGGTACGTTCGCGACGTACTGTAACACTAACTCTTATGATTGTGGTATGCTCATATATGATTGCTGTGTTCTTGTACTGAGACTCTGTCTCATTTGAAATTGGTGACATCATGAATATACGGGTTATGGTATTGTTAACATCGTTAGAGTTTTCCTAGCGAGGACACGATCGTACATCGTGGCACTAGGGGAATAGTGCGGATCGGGATAACAAACAGGCAGGGGGGAGGGCGTGTATTTTTATTGCCTTACATATCCGGTTATATATTGCCTATATCTGTTATGGGCTTTTGTAGAGATTATTGCGAAAATATCATGAATACCTGTCATACATATATTGTTTACATAAGCATGAGGTTAACCGTTACCTGAGGTCCGATGGGTATTGGACCTCAGTCTGAATGAATAGACAGGAAAGGGTCTTGAACCAGAGAAGGCACCAGGGGACGAAGCCATAGATATACGTTAGTAGACGGAGCCGTGAGAAGGCACCGGTCAAAAAAAAATGCGGGAAGAAAGTCAACCGAACCTGCCTTATAGCATGAATCTAACAAAGTTATTTAATATCATTTGGTGTTTAAAGCAGAAAGGGTCGTCTATGTGGATCGGCCAATCGGTCATCCTAGCACGGTGAGGCTCCCACTAGACCTACCCGGCCTGGCCAAATGAGATGATTTAACTGAGTTAGTTTCTATGCCCAAGTATACTTAAAGCTTGGTTGAAGAGGGTATAATTTCACAGAAGATCTGTAATTATAAAGTTTTGTATTGTTGTATCACATGAACATCCTTCGGAAAATTTTTAATATATCAATATACGTCAGGCATCATCATATGCGGGTATTTCATATCGTTACTTAATGTTATACTTGTTGTTCAAATTGTTATTACATGCTCTCCGTTTCCGCAAAATGCTAAGTTGTAGCACCTCAAAACTCTAATGACTTTTTATAAAACCACGTGTCACCGGCACGATTTATGCTAAGAAATTTGGGGTGTTACAATAAATATGCCAATGTTTGGAAGAGAACTTAGAAACACATGTAATACCACAAAAAAAAAACTTATACAGAATTTGGACTACTGTTCTTAGCTGACATATGCAATTTTATTTTATTTTTTATTTCCGAAAGTCACAAATTAAGTTCCTTTAATTTTTCAGCAAGTGTAACACTTTGTCGCTGACAAAGCGGGAGAAAATAGAAATGGCCAGAATGCCAGATGATAGGGATGGATTTGATTGCATCCTTGGTATGTTATTAGCCTTTTAAGAAGTAAGGAATTAATTAATCTACACGGTTTTTCTTTGTTCACGCTCTCTGAATTTTTCATCCAATGAACCATTTGAAAGCATAGTTTGTTAGTAAGGAATATGTTTTTATGTGCATAATGATTAGGCATTTGGGCTACTCATCTTTCATTTATATATTTAATAATTGTTTGATTCCTATATTACCATAAGTGTGTGTATATATATAAGAATCTTTCAGCATTTCCATCATTCAAGCACATCACATGGATTCAAACTCTACCCTGCAAATAAATTAAAATAGTCTAGAATTTACCTTTTGCGTTTATTTGATAAGGAAGATCAATTTTCCATGGTTTATCCAATTTTTATGAATTGAAAATTTAAAAATTTGCCATAAAATTTCTAAAAATATCGATCTCCTTAATTTCTAAACAAACATATAAGCATTGAAAATTTAAAAATTTGCCATTTTTTTTTTAATAATATCTATTTCCTTAATTTCTAAACAAACATATAAGCATTGTTGTTAAACTCGTAAGTTCACATTTCAAGTCTACCGTTTTTACCTTTCTAACTTTCAAAATTGTATTAACTCACTCTTAAAGTTGGAATAAATTTTTCGATTTGATAATGCATAGTTGCTTTATATATTAATTTTATAGAAGTTTCTTTGATAAGCACGATAAATTATGAATGTTGATGGATTTAATTTTAATTATTTTGATTTAAAATATATTTAAATCAAATTGTTGTCATTTTATATTTTAATTTTTTAATTATATAACAGTAATACATATTTATTGGTAAAAGTAAACTCTAGTGAGTTTACTATTTGGGTACACAATACGATTTTAAGTCACTGTTATGAGTTTGCTTAAACTCGTGAATTTGACAACCTTATATATAAGGGCATTAAGTATTATTCTTAAAATATTTTCTCTAGAAGATAGCATAAAATTATTTTCCAAAACCTTGTCGGGTTCTAAAAATTTCAATAATATCCATCTCCTTAATTTTTGAACAAACATATATACGGTATTATTTTTTTTCTCTAGAAGATAGCAATTAATTAATAAGTTCATAATAGAATCATGAATCAAGAATTATTTTCCAAAAACCTTGTTGGGTCCCAAAATTACTATCCAGACCCTTCATTTGACTATAAATATGTAGATCAGAGCAGCCAAGCAAGCAGATCACATTGGAATTGTGTTGAACAATTGTGAGAAATAAGGAATCATCATCACAATGGAAAAGACTTCCTACAAGTTAGCTCTCCTGCTTGCCCTTCTTGCTGCATCTGCATGTCTTGGTAAATGTCACAACACTGTCTCTCTTAATTTCTCTTATACATATATTCATGATTTAATATACATTTAAATAAATCATTTTTGGCAATATGATCGGGCAGGGCTTTCGGCAGTGGAAGCAAATGGTGATGACAATGATGGAGAAGGATTTGGTCATGTTTTAATCAGCTGCACTCCCCAAAATGTTGCTTCTGCTTGCCGATCTTTACGTTGTATAGATGGCCATATTAAGTGCGTAAATGGCGAGTGTAGATGTGTTAATGATTAGTTGTGTTATTATTACCGATGTACAAACTACCTAGTTGTGCCTTTGAAATTGATACCTTAAATAAAGTACTACTAGTTCAATAAAATAAAATCTTTGCTTCCTATTCTTCTCTCTCTACACACACATATTGTTAGTTTGTGAGACATTGACTGGTTAGAATCATGTTTCGCCTTATTTTAATGTTTAATGGCGTTGCTTGCATACTTTTTTTTTTTGAAATTAACCATATGGGGTTTAATGTCAAAAATTTAAACTTTAAAACATCATGACGACATGCAAATATATGTGGCTTTGTAGATTTCGGCCTAAAATAGGGGAAGTTTTTGAAAACTCATCAAACAATTTTTTTTAACCCTTTAGTTGTTTCATCTAGTTTCAACAACTTTTATTATTTTATAGATATGGTTAAAAATCCTTATAAAGTGCATGGAAAGGAACAAAGAAATAAGTTGACTTTTCTAATCTGTTTATCACCATATCAAAACATCAACATATGCCATAAATTAAAACTCTCAAACAGATATCCGCTCTGCACTAATAGTTAACACACCCCATAACAACACTTTTCCGCTCCTATATATATAATGTATATGCATGTATTTTTGTCAAACTCACAAGTTAACTTTCAGAGTTTATCATTTTTACGTTTCTAACTTACAAAAATGAGTCGAATCACTAGTCAACTTATGTCAATTGTAAACTCGGTTAAACTCATGAGTTTATACACTGAGTTTACTGTTTTTACGTTTTTAGCTTACAAAACTGTGTTAACTTACTCTTAAACTCGTGTTAACTTTTTTGATTTAGTCATGCTTAGCGGATTTATATATAAATTTTATAGAAATTTCTTTGTTAAATTTGATAAATGATGAATGTTGATGGATTTAATTTCAATTATTTGAATTTAAATCAAATTGTTGTTATTTTTATATTTTAATTATTTAATTATACACTACTAATACCTATTTAATAATAAAAGTAAACTCTTATGAGTTTACGATTCGAGTTCACATTACAAATTTACGTCACTGTCACAAGTTTATTTAAACTGGCGAGTTTGACAACTTTGTATGTATTGATGTATGTTAAAGCCATCACACGTTCTCATCCAAAAGCAAGAGGCAAAACTTTCCAAGATTAATTTTCAGATCACCACAATTTTTGCTACTTGAAAATCATGGACAAAGTTTCCCTCAAGCTAGCTTTCCTCGTTCTGCTTATTGGTACGGATAGTACTCGCTCTATCTCTTTATTTGCCATGAATATTTATTTCTATTAGAGAACAAGTTTATTTCTAAGGCCAGTTTATATGTAAAGATGAGTGTTTTTTTACAGTGAGACTAATATCATACATACGAAGTTATAAAGGTTAATTACATACATCACTGATTTTGTTTACTTGGTATGTTATTACATCAAAGTGTTTATTTACGTAAATTGAGACAAAACTCCTCTTATATACTTACCTCATATACCATAAATCACAATTGAAAAACTATTTTTAAAGGCTCTAATCGTTATTCCAAATAATTAAGCACACTTATAGAATTTGGCTTTGGCGTTTATTTGATAAGGAAGATCAATTTCCCTTGGGTTATCCAATTTTGATGAATTGAAAATTTAAAACTTTGCTGTAAGAATTTCATTAATATCCAACTCCTTAATTTATGAACAAACATATAAGATTGTTGTCAAACTTTCGAGTTTATATATCAACTTTACTCTTTTTATGTTTCTAGTTTATAAAAGCGTGTTAACTTATTATTAAATTCAGGCTAAATTTTTCAATTTGATAATGCTCGAGTGGCTTTATATGAATATTATAGAAGTTTCTTTGTTGAGTATGATAAATTATAAATGTTGATGGTTTTAATTTAATTATTTGGATTTAAAATATATTTAAATAAAATAGTTGTCATTTTTATATTTCGATTATTTAATTATATAATATCAATACGTTTTTATTGATAAAAGTAAACTCTTATGAATTTACTATTCAAGTACACGATACGATTTTACGTCATTGTCATAAGTTTCTTAAACTCGTGAATTTGAAAACCTTACATAGAAGGGCATTAAGTACTATTCCTAAAATATTTTCTCCAGAAGATAGCATAAAATTATTTTCCAAAACCTTGTTGGGTTCTAAAAATTTCAATAATATCCATCTCCGTAATTTCTCAACATATATATGGAAGTTATTAAGTATTATTCCTAAAATATATTTTTCCCTAGAATATAGAAATTAATTAATAAGTTCATAATAGAATCATGAATTATTTTCCAAAAACCTTGTAGGGTCCTAAAATTACCATCCAGACCCTTCGTTTGGCTATAAATGTGTAAGAGGAGTCAGCCAAGCAATGAAGCAAGCAGATCACATTGGAATTGTGTTGAATAATTGTGAGAAATAAGGAATCATCACAATGGGAAAGACTTCCTACAAGTTATTAGCTGTCCTGCTTGTCCTTCTTGCTGCATCTGCAAGTCTTGGTAAATATCATAACACTCTCTCTCTCGATTTCTCTTATACATATATTCATGATTTAATATAATTTTAAATAAATTATTTTTGGGAATATGATTCGGCAGGGCTTTCGGCAGTGGAAGCAAATGGTGATGACAACAATGGAGAAGGATTTGACCATGTTTTAATCAGCTGCAGTACCCAAAATGTTTCTTCTGCTTGCCGATCTTTACATTGTATAGATGGCAATGTTTCGTGCGTAAATGGCGAGTGTAAATGTACTCATTAGTTGTGTTATTATTACCAATGTACTACCGATCTAGTTGTGCCTTGGAAATTAACAACCTAAATAAAGTAGTACTAGTTTAATAAAATAAAATCTTTGCCTCCTATTCTTCTCTCTCTCTAATTAGTTGGTTAGAATCATGTTTCGTCTCATTTTAATGTTAAATGACGTTGCTTGCATAAAGTACAATTATTGTTACTAGTCTCAATGATGCAACGATCTTCATTTTTTCTCCAAGATTTCCCAAAAGATTATTTTTGGGGAGAATATCATTTAGATCGCAATTATAAAATAATAATAATTAATATCAGAAAAATCTCTATTAATAAGTGAATAGTTACTATTGGCAAATTATATAACTTGTCAATACACACACATTTTATTGTACATCCAAATGATATTTTCACCTTCTTTTTACACGTGAATTGAAATTGAAAAATTTGTTATTATTTGTACGCCCATAGATTAAAGTTGGTTAAATTTGGTGCAATGTATAATCTAATGAATAACCGAATTATATGGAAATAAAAAGATTGGTGAAATACAATAAATGTATATAAGAAATGAAATTTATTTTCAAATATCCTTGTAATATTCCGATTTTCACTTTACCAAAAACTTTATATTTTGTTAAATACTCAGTGGAATACAAAAATGAATATCTGTTTCAAGATTAATAATCTCTTGATTATTTTTCTGTCTGAATTTTGACTTCAAAATTAATGGTAAATTGTTAAATATGTGACCATATTAAATTGGCTAAAATATGTAACATAAAATCACATAAAATAATAACTATTCCCAATCTAAAGGAGTCAAACAATGGAATGGATGGCACTTAGCCAACTTGGTACATTTTGACAACAAATTCTTGGCACACGAACTTGTACTATTAGAGATTAAAGGCTAACACTTTTAACTCCCTAATAAGGCCATATTTTTGGCCTAAAGACAAGAGGTGGAAGACAATGAAAATTAGTAGTTGTCAAAGGGAATAAAACACATAAAATTTAATACATTTTGTGCCAAGATTACACATGTCAAGCAAGGGATAAATATCTAATTGATTGTTATCCAATTGTGCATGTGTCTTCAAGTTGAGAAATAAAGACCTCTTAGAGGGGCTGATATTTTCGAGTTAGCTAGGTGCTAAAGGAGATAAGATGAAGCTTGATGATTAATACAAAAATGCACATTTAGAAGTTAATCAACCAATCATGCTTTGACATTTGGAATTAAGGGTTACCTAAGTCCTTGTTTGTGTCATCAAATGGCTTCATAATCTTGTCCAAAAAGTCCTTAATTTCTGCTGGGAACATGGAGTGATGATTAAGCCAAGATTTTCAAGATAAGACATGGCATTAAGGCAAAAAGCTTCTAGAAACTTCTAGAACTTTCTTGAGCAATGAGGAAATAAAACCATAGGAAGATGACACTTGACAAAGCAATCCAAGGGCTGAAAATGGGTCATCAATTTCGTCCAAAGATGAAGGGAGGAGAGGAAGAAGAGAAAACTTGGTAATTAACTAAGACAAGAAAATGAGATATTTTGCAACGGTAAGATTGTCATTTGACATGTGGGGTCCACAAGGGGATTGTCATCCACTTATATAAGCACATGGTCCCCTCTTGCATGTTATCAAAAGCTAAACACAAATATGAAATTAGAGAGTGAGAGTGGGACGGAAATTGGAAAGAGAAAGGAAAGAGCAAGAAGTTCAAGCACATACGAGGTAAATGTTCTTGTTATGTGATGGTCCATTTGCTTGTGTTTTTTCTTAACCTCTCACCTTAGTAAGAGCACTTTTTATGGTGATTTTAATAGTGAAGTTGAAAGTTAAGAGGAAGAAGAAGTGCTACAAATAACAGAGAGTTGGTAAGTTGGTAAGATCTTAGTTTAACTTTGTGATATTTTATGTTGAAAGCATATAAAGTGGTTGGATCATGTTTGTCTTGGAATTTAAAGGCATGAGACCCTAAGCGTACATGTTGTCCAAGATCCTAAGAACAAGATTCAATATCATCAAAGTCCAAAAGATTAAGTTCTAAAGCAAACCTATAGTTAAAATAATGATTTTATGAGAAAAGCGATTTTCTTTGTTTTTTTTTTCCAATGATTTGATGGGTCACAACCAATTTTTAGAGTTTTTTTACAAACGGAGATAAATTTTTCAAACTGATCCATGTTTCTGGACATGTGATTTGAATAGTTGTGAAAAATAATTAAACTGGGAATGACTCGAATTTTTCTATGAAAATAGATATGTCAAGGGTCATTTAGGCTTTTGAAGCACATCATTTTGATTTTTTTTTTTGTATTTAATTATGATATTTTAAAGTTTCTTTGAAAGATCCGGCGAGAAAAGTAAGAAATTCAAATTTAAGGAAAAGTAAAGTTAAAAGTTGGATAAACTTATTCACCAAGGGTAAAAAGGTAAAAAGTGGTGAAAATAACCCTTTGGATATTATTCTAACTACGTGAAGCAAGGTACGAAAACGTATGAGTAACTCTAATCTTCTGTGTCTTGTGTGCCTATATATGCTTGTATGAATCATGATTGTGGATTTGTGACTAAGACTGGGTCTTAGGTCACACATAAATAAGACTGGGTCTTAGGTCATGTGTATGTTTACATTCAACTGGCTGTGGATTATTATTTTATATTGTAACATCCCAATTTTTACAGCGGATTTTTTTTCAATCAATCAGAGTAGAGCATTGGAGCGAATGAGTAACTGAACCATAGCAAAACGTTAACCATAGTGTAATAGTATAGATACAGTCATCCTAGTGTTCAAAAGTAAATACATTGACGGTAATTAAATCTCCGTCTTGAATCCTACTCCGGCTGCTTGCCCCTGTCTTCAACCCTCGATCCTCCAGACCCTAAAGCTACAGCTGAGATCCAATTCCAATTTGGATCTCAGGTAACGGTTAACCTTATGCTCAAATAAAACAGTATATCGATAACATATATTCATAACAATACATCAGCATATCAACACATAAGCACAGAAAGCAGATGTATGATCAATACAATGACAGAACATAAGCACAAAGCAAAGTATGTAAAGTCCCACAACATCTACGCACATACCCCGTGCCACGATCACAACACGTGTCCTCAGCGCTAGGAAAACTCAAACGGTATTACCAATACTATAACCCGTGTAAACTGTAAGTATGATTGACGACCCTAAACAGAGCCTCAGTCTATGAACGTATCTATCACATATATGTATATGAGCAGCACAGAGTTAGGGTTACAGTACGCGTCCGTACCTTTGTTGATGGTACTTCGGTACGTTTGACAGAAAACGACACTTCTGACAGAAAACGGCACGTTTGACAGCGGTACGACAGCGGCGCAACATCGGTTCATGATCAAAGATATCCTATAAGGATAATATCACATTTATCAATATCTAGCATCATAACATGCATTTTAGGTACAAATTACCATTTTGCCCCTAGTTTGACTACTCAGCGAAATTTCGCCAGAGCTTCGCTACTTTGACCATAATCTTTCCAAAATTTTGCCATATCTCTTCCTCCAATATAATTTTGAAATAAATATCATATTTATCCCTAAAACATGATATCTAAACTATCTTGGCAAATTAAAGATATGCATAGCATTTCTACTATAGCTACTGAAAGAACTACTAAAGCTTAAGACTAGGGACCGAAGAAATTACTCAGGGCTTCGCTACAATTTTCTCCGGACTCCTCCTTCTCTCTAAAACTTCTCTCTATTCTGAATTTTGGTGTGAAAATATGAAGAGTATAAGGTGCTATTTATAGGAAAATTCTGTGCACTATTCACACTTTTTCAGATCAGTTTTCGGCCGTCGGATCTAGGGTTTTTGAGAGAATCAATCTTGGCCCTCCTTTTGTGTGTGCCGACCTCCCCATCCCCAAAAGTCAACAAAATGATGTCATGCATGATGTCATCTTGTTGCTTTATGCGATTGTACCGATAAAGTTCCCTGTTCGGTGTTCCAATAGCGTAATCTTAGCGAATCTCAAAAATCTGGCAACACAGTGCTGAAGGTTTACTCATCTTCTTCCAATAAAGTTCCCTGTTTGATCCCATTAAGGGTATTCCGTAGTCTGCTGAACATTTTCGGACAAACGACGTCGGTTACAGAAATAACTTCTAGTAGCACCAACTTCTGGACAAAAATTCATTGGTTCGTAATATGTCCTGACCTAAGAAACCTTGTTCCTGGTTTTCCACAACGGATTTATTTTCCATTGGTTCTCATTTCTACTATATGCCCTTTTCCTCTCTCATTCAGTCTCTTAATCACTCCGCTGGTTTCAGAAATGACTTCGGAGACAGCTCACTCCGGGATAAAATTTCACTCGTTTATAATAAGTCCAGACGTTAGCTACTTAGTTCACATATTTTGGGATAATATTTTATTTCTATCGGTTCTCAATTAGCCAACTGGTCTTTCTACCGAATATATTATTATTTAATTACTTAAATATTATAATATATTTTTGAAATAGCTCAAACCCTTTTCACACTTAGCAAATTTCGCCCCCTTATTTTCTTTTTTAATTAATTTTTAATTTCATTAATAATATATTTAATTTAATCGAAAGCTTAATTAAAGCCCTAATCCTACGATTAGCGTCTTTTAAGACTTAGGGGTTTTCATGTACTTAATCTCATACATCTTTCTTAATCTTTTCCAATTAATTAGTAAGTATACTTTAGGCTAATCTTAGCCATAAACTCCTAATTAAAGGGTTTTACATAATTTGCCTTAAATATTCTCTCATTTAAGCTTTAAACAATTAGCCACTAATTACTTAATTAGCCACTTACTAATTGTTGATAATTTTCTTAATTAGGATTAATCATTATCTCACAACTATTTTACTGACATTGGTATTTTATGCTCCATGTAAAATATTAAAAATCATGGGGCCATTTAGGGTTCCTAAAAATAATATTAAATTTTCTCTTTAATATTTTCAAGGAAACAATTTATTAAATTGCCAAAATTAGAGACAATATTCTCTCCTATTTTTAATAAATATTTTATTGCCTCTAAAGATTTATCATAATTTTCTCAAGATGTTTTATGGCCCAAAAACGTATTTTTGGCCTTTTGGCTCTCTATCTCTTCTAATTTCCATAAAAATTACCCTAGAAGATAAGTTAATTATAACTTATTATTTGAAACCACATATTCACCTTCTTGAATTAGTCATGTATTTATCTCAATATAAAATTCCAGATAAATCAATATCCGGGTATTACATATATGATAATGTTGTATGCTTGTTTTCCTAGCGCTGAGGATTTGTGTCTGGGACACGTAGCACTTATGTGTGCTTTCGCCGGTAACGATACATGTGCTATGTGCTATTGTATTTTGGTTACGATGTGTTTACTGAATGCTGTGTATTTCCAAATTGTGATTATCTATCATATATTATTTATACTTGCATATGAGGTTAACTATTACTCTGAGATTCAATTTTGTTGAATCTAAGACTTAACCATAGCTTCAGGGTCAGGAGCTGGAGTAAGGGGTAAGTAGCCCGTGTAAGATCGTGAGAAGACTCGAAAGGAAGTAAATATTTTGTTGGATTGTATAATATTGATATCTGCTTGTCTAACTCGATATTTGGATGGCTGTACCGCTATTATCCCGGTAAGGATTAACCACGGTTAGTTAGATTTAAATTTTTAATCACGTATGATCAGTTACTCAATCGCTCAAACCGTTACAAATAATCTATCACGCCGTAAACTCTGTTAATATCCCTAATTACTACATGTTAATAAACATAATAAGTGGTAAAGAATTTGGGTGTTACAATTCCCTTATTTATGGAGTGAGTATAAGAGAGAATAAATCGAAAAAGTTATGTAATTCATTGGGAAAAAATAGAAAGAAAAATAATTAAATTTTTAAATAAGTACAAATTATAATTTATAAAAAGGACTAGCCTCATCCTAAAAATTATAACTTATATGTATGGTTTGTAATATAATCATGCCAATGCCTCTATAATAGGGACAACACTCCTCTATTCTTTCTTATAAGAGACAGTTAACTGTTGATAAAAAAAAAATTGATTAAAATTAGTTACGCAATAAATATAAAAGAAATGAAACTTTTTTAAACTTCTGTTTCCACCTATATGACTAATTTCTTTATCATTATTTTGATGATACCAATAACTTTAGATTTACCGCTTCCAAATTTTAGGTACGGTATGTAATCCCTTCGATGTTTGAAAATTTAAATTTAACTTCTTTGATGTTTTAATTTTTAACAGCCATTAAATTTGTTGTTAAGAAACAATAGGAACTGCCATTAATTTTGACTCCTACGCAGTTATCTTAAAGTTGAAGGTGATTTTGTATGTACTCACCTATTTTTTTTTTTTTTGAAATTAACCACATGGGGAATGTCGAAAGTTTAAAAGCTAAATTAAACATCGTGAGGTCATGCAACTAACTTAAAATATATGTGGCTTTGTATATTTTAGCCTAAAATAGGGGCAGCTTTTGAAAACTCAAAAACAGATTTTTTTTGTTTTTGTTTTTTGTTTTTCTACCCTTTAGCAGTTTCATCTCCCTTCAACAACTTTTCTTATTTTATAGATATGGTTAAAAATCCTTATAAAATGCATGGAAAGGATCAAAGAAATAAGTTGACTTTTCTAATCTGTTTATCACCATATCAAAACATCAATATATGCCATAAAACTCTCAAACAAATAAACGCTCTGCATTAATAGTTAACACACCCCATAACAACACTTTTCCTCTCCTATGTATATATGTGTGTGTTAAAGCCAACACGTTCTAATCGAAAAGCAAGAAGAAGAAAAAATTTCCAAGATTAATTTTCAGATCACCACAATTTTTGCTACTTGAAAATCATGGACAAAGTTTCCCTCAAGTTAGCTTTCCTCGTTCTTCTTATTGGTACAGATAGTACTACTCTCTCCATCTCCATCTCTTTATTTGCCATGGCAAAATCGTTCGAAAAAATTAATATTGTTTGAAGCATTAATATTTATTTCTATCAGAGAACAAGCTTTATTTCCAAGGCCAGTTTATATGTAAAGCTTTGTGTTTTTTACAATGAGACTGATATCATACATATGAAATTATATATCCTCTCTGATCTGTAATATAAGAACTGAATAATTAATCTATGAATATTAAGAAAATTAGTTAACTTAATTATAGATGTAACAAATGCATGCACATTATGATTTTCTAAAATACCATTTTTCATCATTTGCATTGTAGCTACTCTTTGACAGAAACCCACTTATACCATGTGCAATCAATAAGTTTACTTTGCAAAAAATAAATAAAAATTTGTAAGACAAAGTGTATTAAGATATTATATACTATATAATTAGGACTAAAGTGAACTCTTTGTTCAGGTCCTATATTTAGGACTTATATACTGTGAATGTACGTGTGTGCTTACGAGCTACTATATATGATAAAACAATCCAAACTTAATACACGTACACCGCAGAGTTCATTTTATTTTGAACAATAAGACTGGAATCAGAGAGATGATATTATTATATGAATACATGCAGGATGTTCAGTTGGGAGGGAATTAAGCGGTGGAGACGAAGAATTTGAGAAAGGAGTAGGCATGGTAAGTGAGATTAGCGAGGGGAAGAACGACGTCGTGGTAGATGGGGAATTATGCGGTGTGGGTCGGTGCAAGATTGTATTGAGGTGCCCTCCTGGATTTTGCGGTGCCAACGTATGCCACGGCAAGCACTGTGACTGTGAATGCGTTCACCATCATTAATATTCCAAGAACTAATTAATAATTATATTATTAATATTAATTAGGGTTAAGGTGCAAAAATATACATGTGATTTTCTAGAAGCGCCAAAGAACAAATGCTTTTTTTAAGTGCAAAAGTGACTATGTAGTTACAAATTAGGTGCAAAAATAGCGTTTAATCGTTAAGTTTGACTTTTTTTTGACCGGACGATGGCGTGGCATTTCAAAGGTGCAAAAATAATTTTATGATCTTAAAAAAATATTTCAGATATTGACCGTACTAAAAGGATCTTGAAAAAAATATTTTAAGATCTTTTGGTACTTAAAAAGTATTTTCAGGATACTGATTGGTACAAAAAAAATATTGGGAAAATCCCTCTTGGGGCCCTTTTTGGAAAACAAATCCCAAAAAAGACCCCAAGATTCTGACAAACCCAAAAAGGGCCCTAGGGCCTTTTTTGAGATTTTTCATTAAGACGTTAGTTGTAAATGTGACTGTTTTAGTTGTTAACGGGAGCTGATATTGTTGTCAATGTGACTGTTTTAGTTGTCAAAATATTGTTGTCAATGTGACTGTTTTAGTTGTAAACGGGGGCTGATATTGTTGTTAATGTGACTGTTTTAGTTGTAAAAAATTTATGAATTTATCCTAGAAAGGGCCCAAGGGCCCTTTTTGGGTTTGTCAGAATCTTGGGGCCCTTTTTGGGATTTGTTTTCCAAAAAGGGCCCCAAGAGGGATTTTCCCAAAAATATTTCCTAATTTTGAAAAATTATTTTAGGATCTTGAAAAAATATTTCAGGTATTGACCGGTACTAAAAGAATACTGAAAAAATATTTGAAATGCCACGTCATCGTCCAGTCAGCAAAAAAAGTCAAACTTAACGGTCAAACGCTATTTTTGCACATAATTTGTAACCACATAGTCACTTTTGCACCTAAAAAAAAAATTACTACCGGGCGCTCCTCGAAGATAAGCACATGTCTATTTTTGCACCTTAACCCTATTAATTAACATGCCATTAAAACCATGCTTTGGTTTCATATATATATATACATGTATGTGACTATGAGTTCAATGTACCTGTTCTGAGTTGTTTACAGAAGATCTACGTTCTTCTTATTTCTTGTCAGTTTTTTTTTTTTTTTTTTAAAGAAAAAAGATAAACATGAAATATAAATATGTGGAATTGTCGCTCCAAAACAAGTGGAATGATAATTCAAATGCAACTTGTGAAGAACTTCATTAATCACAAATGATTGTTTATAAGAGACAAATTAACCCATTAAAGGTGATAACCAAATTCTAAACTCATAGGCAAAGTTGTCAAACTCGCGAGTTTAAACAAACTCATGATAGTAACGTAAACTCGAATTGTAAATTTGTAAGAGTTTACTTTTATCATTAAATATGTATTAATAGTGTATAATTAAATAATTAAAATATAAAAAATGAAAACAATTTAATTTAAAAATATTTTAAATCTAAATAATTAGAATTAAACTCATCAACATTCATAACTTATCATACTTAACAAAGAAATTTCTATAAAATTCATATATAAAGTCACTAAGAATGATCAAATCAAAACGCTTAACACGAGTTTGAGAATGAGTTAACATAATTTTATAAGCTAAAAATGTAAAAACGACAAACTCAGTATGTAAAGCTCATTATAAATGTATGCTTCTAATTTGCTCCTATAGTAGCAATATTGTTAAAGAGGTCTTAAGAAATATGTTGATGAATTAATTTCTTGACCCCATAAGGCCAAACAAAACAATAAGTTTTTGGTGCAAGAATCATGAATCTCATCTAACAGGCTCAACTCCATTCCCAGAAGTGAATAAAGTAACAAATGAATCTAATTGTGTTCGTTGATATGGGTGTAAACGTGGCCATGGGCATGGCCATGGTTGTAACCATGGTAGTTCAAATTCCCACCTGAAGTGAGGAAAGATTATTGATAAGAACCACAAAAAAAAAAGGAAAACTAGTGGGCATAATAAACATGCTAAAAATCCATATTATCGTTGTGGTGGCAAGGGTCATTGATCTCGTACCTATCGTACGCCAAGACACATTGGTAAAGGGTCAAATATTGAAATAAATTATGTTGATAATAGCACTTAATTTCTAGTATTTGTGAGTATTTATTTAATATTGCTCGTGTATTGGTTTTCTCACTCCCATTATCCTTAGTTGATATTATATTTATATTTTTTATTATATCATTTAAAGTTTAAGTTTTATTCTTGCATATGTTTATATAACTCACACTTGAGGGGAGATTGTTAGAAAACAAGTGTGAGTTTGAATACAAGTATCACTAGTACAAAAAAGCCTTTTAAGACCGGACAAAAAACGCTTCGTAAGACCGGATCCGGAATCGGTCTCGTTTCAGGCAGTATTAAAAATATGTTATTAAGACCGGATGAACGACCGATCTTAAAAAAAATCGTTTCTAGACCGAACTTTTAAAATATCCGGTCTTAAAAGTGTTTCAGAATAATAAAAAAAAAAACAAAACAAAAAAACCCCCCAAATGAAACAATTGGTCCCAAATCACCAGATTTGGAAACATTTTGAATGTCCTTACGTCATTAGCGATGAAGAACCAAGAGAAGATTGGAAGCAACAACAACAAGAAAAACAAAAAAGAAGATTACAAACTCCAGAAATAAGAAAAAATAACAAGAAACAGAAATCATTCACCATGGAAATCAAATTTAAATCAATATAAAATCAGAGGTGAAATTGAAGTCCAGATCTACAAAAAATCACAAGCTTAAAGCAACTAAATCTGAGCAAGATCCTCTTGTCAGTACTAGCAAAACTTCAAGCAACCAAAATCGAAGTCCAGATCTGAGCAGGAGTGGTCAAGGTAGGAATAAATAGACTTACTCAAGAAGAGATATGGGTTTGATTTTATGCTGGATCTGTGCGAAGACAGCGTGGGAGGAGCCATAGATCGAAGAGGAAGGAGCCGCCGTCATCCAGAATCCTCGAAGTAGTACGCTTTCCCGTTGGCGAGGATTGGAGTCGACGCCATCGCAAAACCCTTGAAGCATCTCACCGCCAACGTTGCTAAAGATTTGATTGTGTGGTTCTTGGGATGACTTACAAAGATTGCGAGTAGGTTAGAGGAAGAGGATGACATTCTTGTCGAGGATTTCACCCGTGAGGCTCTTGGGACACTCTTTGAATCTATAACTAAGTAAATGTTATATCACCAAGAAGACAAAGTAGACTCTCGGACTTAACAGGTTTAGCGAATTTTTTTTTTTTTTTAACACTTTTAAGACCGGTTTTTTGAAACAAGCGGTCTTAAAAGTATACTTTTAAGACCTATTTTTTAAAACAAGCGGTCTTAAAAGTGTTCTATATATTTACGAAATTGCCACCGGTCATACTTTTTTTAACACTTTTAAGACCGGTTGTTTGAAACAAGCGACCTGTTTTTTGAAACAAGCGGTCTTAAAAGTGTTCTATATATTTACGAAATTGCCACCGGTCATACTTTTTTTTAACACTTTTAAGACCGGTTGTTTGAAACAAGCGGTCTTAAAAGTATACTTTTAAGACCTGTTTTTTGAAACAAGCGGTCTTAAAAGTGTTCTATATATTTACGAAATTACCACCGGTCATACTTTTTTTAAACACTTTTAAGACCGGTTGTTTGAAACAACCGGTCTTAAAAGTATATATTTTTAAGACCGGATCCTTTATAAACCAGTTTTAAAAGTATTCTATATTGTGCAATTATCTTAATTAAGTTGTTAGAGAGATTTTAGGAATTAAGTTAGTAGATCATGGTTTTTGGAATTTTGTAATTAAATCCCTGATTGTAATCATCTTAATTAAGTTGTTAGAGAGATTTTAGGAATTAAGTTAGCAGATCATGGTTTTTTGAATTTCGTAATTAAATTCCCGATTGTAATCATCTTAATTAAGTTGTTAGAAAGATTTTAGGAATTAAGTTAGCGAGATCATGGTTTTTTGAATTTCGTAATTATATTCCCGATTGTAATCCCTAGATTATAGGAAGCGCCTAGGTCGAAGATTATTTACTTATTAGCATCTGTATATAATTCCAATTAAGCGAAGGAATAAATCATCGCATTCTCGGACTCATCTCTAATCAGCTTCTTCTCACAATATTTACGAAATTGCCACCGGTCATACTTTTAAGACCGGATATTTTATAATCTGGTCTTAAGAGTGTTCTATATATTTACGAAATTGCCACCGGTCATACTTTTAAGACCGGATCTTTTATAATCCGGTCTTAAAAGTGTTCTATATATTTACGAAAGTGCCACCGGTCATATTTTTAAGACCGGATCCTTTATAATCCGGTCCAAAAAGTTCTTTATATTTACTAAACTGCCACCGGTCATACTTTTAAGACCTGATTCTCTATAATCCGGTCTAAATGAGGTGGTCTTAAAGATCTTTTTTGCACTAGTGTATGAGCTAATAATTGAAAAGTTATATACTTCTCACATAAAGCCTAATAGATCTCCCAACATGGATGTCAAATTATGATTCAAAAGTTTATTATTGATTGAGACATATCTCACACTAAACCAGAAGTTTTGTAACGCCCCAAATTCCGTAGCAAAAATCGTGCCGTTGACACGTGGTTTTATAAAAATTCATCAGAGTTTGAGGTGCTACAGCTTCGCGTTTTGCGGAAACGGAGAGCATGTACTAAAAATTTGAACAACAGGTATAACAATGAGTAACTGATATGAAATATTCAGACATATGATGATGCCTGACGTATACTGATATATATTACAAAATCTCCCGAAGGAATTATTCATGTGATACAGTAATACAAAACTTTATAATTACAATTCTTACATGTAACTACACCCTCTTTAACCAAGCCTTGAGTAGACTTGGGGCGTAGAACCTAACTCAGTTAAATCATCCCATTTGGCCAGGCTGGGTAGGTCTAGTGGGAGTCTCACCGTGCTAGGGTGACTGATTGACTGAACCACATAGACGACCGTTTCTAGTTTAAGCACCAAATGATATGAAGTAACCTTATTAGATTTATGCCATAAGGTAGGTTCGGTTGACTTTCTTCCCGCATTTACTTTGACAAGTGCCTTCTCACGGCTCCGTCTACTGGTATCTATCTACGGCTCCATCCCCTGGTGCCTCCTCTGATTCATGACCCTTTCCTGTCTATTAATTCAAGACTGAGGTTCAATGCCCATCGGACCTTAGGTAACGGTTAACCTCATGCTTATGTACACAATATATGTATGACAGGTATTCATGACATTTTTACAAAAAGCACTACAAAAGCCCATAACAGATGTAGGTAATACTTGATCAGATATGTAGGGCAATAACATTACACAGCCCCTGCAGTATGTATGTTACCCCAGTCTGCACTATCAAATCCAGTGCCACGATGGCTTATCGTGTCCTCAGCGCTAGGAAAACTCTAAACGGTGTTATCAAGACTATAACCCGTGTATTCATTATTGCATTTAAAAATAATTGAGACAGAGTCTCAGTACAAGAACAAAGAAATCATATATAAGCATTACAACAAGCATCAGAGTCAGTGTTACAGTACGTCGCGAACGTACCTTCGTTGATGGTACTCCGGCACGTTTTACGAAAAACCGTATTTTTTTTTACAGCGGCCCAACAGCGGTATAACAGCGGTTCGACTACAGATATCCTATACGGATTATATCATTTTTATCAGTATTTAGCATTATAATAGGAATTTTAGGTACAAATTACCATTTTGCCCCTGACCCCCTAATCGACGGAATTTCGCCAGAGCTTTGCTACTTTGACCCTATCTCTCCAGAATTTTGACATATCTCTTTTCCTAGTATATTCTCGAAATAAATACCCCTAAACATGATATCTAGACTATCTGGGAAATTTAAAGATAATTCTAGCATTCCTACTATATCTACCGAAAGAATTACCGAAACTAAAGACTAGGGACCGAAAAACTTACCCAGGGCTCCGCTATATTTTTTCCGGGCTCTTCCTTCTCTCTAACCTCTCTCTAGGATTCGAAATTTTGGTGTGAAATGAGAAGATGAGGTGATGGCTATTTATAGAAGAAAAAATGACACTATTCATGCCTTTTTCAGATCAGTTTTCGACCGTCGGATCGCACTTTGACACGTGGCATCATCTTGGCTCTCCAATGCTCAAGGCCAACCTCCTTGCACACTTCCCAAGGCAAATTGAGGTCATGTATGACATCATCCCTCTTGCTTTATGAGCCGGTACCGATAAAGTATCCAGTTCGGTGTCCAAATCGCGCAATCTTGGAGAATCTCAAAAATTTAGTAGCAAGACACTGAATTTTTATTCTTTCTCTTCAAAACTACTTGGGTTAACTAAATTTTTGACCCTGTTACGGGTATTCCGTAGTTTGCTGAAGATTTTCGGATAAACGCTGTCAGTTACGGAAATAACCCGATAGCACCAAATTTTCCGGACAAAAATTCTCGGTTCATAATATGTTCGACCTAAGAAACCTAATCCCGGTTCGTCACAACAATTTGTTTTTCTATTGGTTCTCATTTGCACTATATCGCCCTTTTCTTTATTTATCCCGTATCTTAATGACTCGTTGGTTTCGAAATGACTTCGGAGATAGTCCACTCCGAGGTAGAATTTCACTGGTTTATATAAGGTCCAGATGTTTTAGACTAAATCCCTATATTTTGGTGTATGATTTAATTTCTATCCATTCTCAAATGTCCTGTTGGCTCTTTACCAAATATATTATTATTATATTACAAATATCTAGATATTTTATTTTATTATTTTTATTTATTTTTCTAAGCATTTTAAATTTTATTATTTTTATTTTTATTTATTTTTTAATTACGAATTTCAGCCCTTAATTAAATATTTTTCTAATTCATTTATCTTATATTTTAATCCTCTTAAATTATCCCATTAATTACCTAATAAGCTTCTTACTATTTGTTGATAATTTTCTTAATTATAATAAATTATCATCTCTCAACTATTGGTGACATTGATATTTTATATCCCATGTAAAATATTAAAAATCATGGGCCCAAAAAGTACTTTTAATAATATTATATTCATGCTTCTTTATTTTTCAGGGAAATAACCCCAAAAATTCTTAAAATTAGAGATAACAAACTTCCTAAGTTTTTGTCAATAATTGTTGCCATATAGGATTTATCATAATATTTTCGTGCCATTTTATGCCCTATAAAATACATTTTTCATAGATTTTAGCTTATTATCTCTTCTAATTTTCATAGACATTTCCTTTAGAAAATTAGATAATTATATCTTTTTATTTGAGACCACTTATTCACCTTGGTAGTCTCAGAATTTATTTACTAAAATTCAACAATTATTTTAGGGTGTGTTATGATCCCTAAATGATATTTCAAAGAGAAATTGCTCCTAAATTTATAACAATTAAGTTACAAAATTAGAGACAATATACTCTCTTTAAATATTTATCCAAATATTTTACTTATATTAGTTAGGGTTTTCGGGGTATTACAAGTTTATTGATCCAAAGAAATTTATTGTTGGCATGACTTGTTTGATCATCCGAGTCATATAATGCAAATAAAATTACATATTAACATCCATCGAAGAACCAGAAGATTCTTCATGAATAACTAACATATTATTTATGAATTATATGCTACTTGTTCTCAAGGAGGTCTTTAAAGGCCAAATATTCAATTTTGATGCCTTCATGCAAATGGTGGCGTAGAAGAATCATGGATCAAACATTCAAGATAAGTAGTTATCTTTGATAATGACAAGGGCCACAAATTTAAATTTCATAATATTTAACATAGTTCAGACTAATGCAATAAAAGGGAATTCATAAAATATGAAATATAAAATCTCAATATAATAACACAAAAGATAATAATAGGAAATTTGTAAAAACAAGAAATAATTCATAAAGTAAGATATTGTAACGAAATTAAATCTTATGGCTTCAGGGCATTTATTTTCAGGATAAATAAAAGTTGAATATTATGGCTTCCAGCCATACAATAAAGGTAGAAGATAAAAGCTATATGACTTCTGGCTATATAATATCAAAATTTTATGGCTTCAGGCCATTTATCTTCAGGATAAATAAAAGTTGAACATTATTGCTTCCAACCATACAATAAGATAGAAGATAAAAGCTATATGACTTCTGGTCATATAATATCAAAATTTTATGGCTTCAGGCCATTTATCTTCAGGATAAATAAAAGTTTAATATTATGGCTTCCAGCCATACAATAAGAAGATGAAAGCTATATGACTTCTGGCCATATAATATCAAAATAAGAGTAAAAGAAATATGACTTCTGGTCATATAATTTCATAATAAGAAATCATAGGCGTATTGTAACACCCCTAATTAATACTACCCATTATGTATATTAATAATCAATATATATGAATATCATCAAAGTGAAGCGAATGAGCGTAATAGTTGGGTTGAACAGATGAGTAACTGATACGTGGCTATAACTTAAAACGTTGCGGTGTATCCGGTCGAGGGAATATCAATACAGTTATCCAAATATACAGACACAAAATACCTAACAGTATAAATACAACCCAAAATATCATAACTCTGGCTGAGTCATTACGCGTGCTGCTTACCCTTTTCACCGGCTCTCGATCCTCTTGATCCTGAAGCTAGGGTCAATTCTGAGATTCAATACCCATTGAATCTCAGGTAATAGTTAACCTCATGCTCAAGTAATAATAGTATATATGATAGATATTCATTACATTTCAGCATTAACCATACATAGCACACAGCAGATGTAAGGTTACAACAATACATAGTACACAACAGATGTAATGTTAACAACATAACAATACATAGCACACAACACATGTAATGTTATCAACATTTGCACTAACCAGTGCCACGACAACTCCTCGTGTCCTCAGCGCTAGGAAAACAACCCTCCGACATTATCAAGACTATAACCCGCATAAAATTGAATGTATATAAACATGTGACTTAAGTCCCATAACTTAGTCATGGTGCATGACCCACGACCTAGTCTTGTCCACGACTTCATGAATCATTATATCATATAAAGACATACAAGACACATGAGAGTTAGAGTTACAGTACGCATTCGTACCTTGGTCTGTGTAGCTGGCGGTACGTTCTCCTTTCGGTACCAATCCATGATTCCTCGGATATCCTATAATGTTATCACCATATTATTTCCTTTATAAATAATATCCTAAGAGATACCTTAGCCACTATTAAACTTTTTACCCTTGGTGGATTTATTATTACAATTTTTCCCCTTCATTTCTTTAAAAATGCAATTTCAACATTTCTGTCCAGATTTTTCGGTAACTTTGAAAAATCATAATTAATTCTACAAAAATAAAAATGAGGTGCTGCAAAATTCTACATAATACTTGACATGTATATTTTTTAGGAAAAATAACGGCTTTCACTCAAAATCCATGAATCAATTGTTGGGATCCGTACACGCAGCGAAATTTAAAACTTTACGAATCCCAAGAAGAGGATCTATCAAAGGCGTTTAAATCAAGGTTCGTTAGAAAAACCGTACCTATGCATGGAGTTGAGAGTTTCGTTTGATCCAGTCTGGTGCGCATCTCCTGCTTCGTGCGTCTCGACCGTCATACGTCTTGAACGTGGTGCCATCTCGTTCGATTAAATAGAAGCAGACTTTTCGAGTCTCCTCCCTCTACCGGTATCCACACCGAACAGCCCTCCAACACATACGGCAGCGTGCTAGCGTCTTCTCTTTTGTGTCTCACATTTTTTTTCTAGGATTTCTTTCGCGGCTTGTCTCTCCTTTATTTCAATACAACTAAAGCTTTATTTATAGAGTTTCTCAAACCCTAAATAGGCCGTATTAAAATATTCAAGATTAATCTCATTAATCTTTAAATTTGAATTTTAGATTTAAATAGCATTAATCAAATCTGTCAAACAGATCTAATCTAATCTAATCTATTTATTTAATCCAAATTTAAAAGCATGCTAATTTAATTTATTTCTATAAATTAAATCTGAGATATGATATCTATCTATTTAATTAAATCGAGATATTGTATCTCAATTCAAATTAAACCAGATATATGATATCTTTATTCAAAAATTAAATCGAGATACAATATCTCTATTTGTTTTAAATATTTAATTTATTAAATAAATTAAATACAAAACAAATATTATATAATAATATCATTAAATAATAATATTATTTTTTAATTTCAAATTATATATATATATCCATCCTAGATTAAATGTTGTATTCATTAGATCTTAGACACATCTAAGATTCAATAAATCTGGACACTATTGCTCGTGTTGGGCTATTCTTGTGTGTGACCCTGTAGGCCCACATGAGATTGGCAGTGGGCGAATACAGTACCAGCCCACAAGTCGCAAGCGGCCTTTAGCAAGACATTGTGACTACCCAATTCATATGGGGATCGATAATACGATACAACCTATCATACAACCATGTCACATCCCTTTTGTCACGCGATAATTTGGTCAAGGATGAGGCATGAATAATGTCAACTTCCTGTTCTTGACCATTACTTTCTCGATTCTTGAGTAGTCTAATAACGGAAATGGAAAATCCTTTCCATCGTAGTATGGCCATACATTTCTCAGACTCACTCATCGAGGGGCCCAGTATTATCTCTCTACTAACGGTGAGGGACAAATTCCATCTTGACCATTCACATTCCTTTGCATGAAAACCATTGATCCTGATCCAAGCCTTTATCCTCACCTGGTCAAAGGTGACTTTTGACTAGGTCAAAGGTCAACGACTCTCATGTAGGAATCCATGATGATCTCAAGTCAAAGGGCATTGTGACGCGGTTATACATGAGAAAAGCTTATGACTTAATCCATGCAGCTTTCTCATAGTGGGTCGGTCCAGCACCTTGTACTCTTACAAGTGCCTATGACTTTGATTTGTATCTCTATACTCATCAAAGTCATACTGGTCTTATTTCATCTTCACTCCCGCGTAGATGACCGACCAGGGACACTTAGGATAATCTATAAGATATATCCAAGGATACAGTTATCACTATAAACATGCAAATGAAATGATAACTAAAGGAGAATACTTTAAATAACATAAACGTTCAAAGTATAATGACTTGCCCCTAGGGCATAATTTCCAACATCAATACCAGTTTTCATTTTTCTAACCCTTGTTCAGATTATCTTCCAAGAACGTGACCCAATTTCAAGAATTGTTTTCTCTTTGTATAGAACTCAAAACACTATGAATTTTATATCAATGGAAATATCTACGTGTATACTTTACCCTTGTAAAATTTCATGATTTTAGGACTTGATCTGATATATAAAATAATGTCCTTAATCCGACCGACTCCAGAAAACTGAAATCTGAGAATTTTCCCAATTTTCACAATCTTGTTCCATTAATTCCAAAAATTATTTCCCAACATGTTTTTACCTCATTCAGCATTTTAAATGCAATAGAGGCCTAAAAACAAGTATAGAAATTTATTTCTTAATTTTATGAATTAAACTACCATTTTACCAAAAATCTAAAGAACTCACCCTTGAAGTTCCTTTCCTTCTCCTTGCTTCCTATGAATTTTTTCCCCAACACTCTCTTCCACTCTAAATCTCACGCCTCACTCCCTCCCAACTAAGGATCAAAAGTGTTTTATGGTGTGAAGAATTTGTGAAGGGGTGGATGACTATTTATAGGGAAAGCTACAATGGTAATTCTCAAGAAAACCAAAATCTCATCTTTCCTCTCATCCTTTTGATTAAACTCACTTTATGAAGCTTAATCCCATCCTTCCATATATGTACTGACATACTTCCCTTTATTGAGTCATTTAATGTGTTTTTAAATAGCCAAATATATTGCTTATTCAATGATCAATTCCATCAGAAACCTTCCATGTATCATGCGCCCCTTTTGTTGACTTTAGAGGCTGTTTATTTGAACCTTGATTAACATTCTAATGATGTGTTTATATGTCCTTAAATTATAATTGTCATTGTAAGATTGGTTCATTAATTAATCATGGTCATTAGTGTTTTAATCACTACAAAAAAAAAATAGTTTTTGCGACGGAAAAAATCCGTCGCAAAAAAGGGGTTTTCTGTCGCAAATTCATTCTGCGTCGGATTTTGATAACTACTATGTCCGTCGCAAAAAAACCTCGTCGCAATTGCGACGGATTTATTAATTTCCGTCGCAAATTTTCGGATTTTGCGACGGATTTTTAGTCCGTCGCAAATTTAAATTTTTGCGACGGACTAAAAATCCGAAATTTGTGATGGATTTTGTGTCCACCGCAAATTTAATAATTTTTTAAAATTCTTTTAAAAAAATTGTAATTTATTTAATTTTTTAAAAAAATTTGTTCTAAAATATTACAAAAAAGTGTTATACCATCAAATATATATATATATATATATATAATAACAATCAAAAAGAGTTTTACATAGAGAAATCAAAATATAAATATAGTGTTGCAAAACATGTACTAAAAAGTAGTTTAAACAACAGCATTGTGATCATCATCATCACCAGCACCAGCATTGTCATCATCACCAGGAGCCGACTCCTTACCCTTGTTTTTCATTAGGGACATGAGTTGAAGTTGCATCTGCCTAACCATCTCGCGTGTCTCGTGGAGCTCATTTGCTGTCTCCATTTGTATCTGCTTTGTCTGGCTCAGTTCAGCTGTTTGCTCCTGCACCAACGCCTTCATCATCTTCAGCTCATCTGCAAAAACATTAGGAAATACGTTTATTTTTTTGTACTTCATTTAAATGGACCAGGGAATGAAAATGTAACAATCAGTATCAAATGTATTACGTTTACCTGCAGAAACACCTTCAGTGCCGAATGAGGAGCGCTTCGTTTGCTTAAGTCGGCTGGCAGAGGCACCGTACTCGAAGATTCTGCCTTTGTTGTTAAATCCACCTGCAGCCTGAATGAATAGACTCTCGTTATCGAACTGAGAGGATGCGAGGTCGGTCCTACTCTGTGAGTCTCTCTCCTGCGTCAGCCTCTGATAGGTTTCCTACAAGCAAAAAAATACATCACAAATAACTATTGTGAAATGAAATAAACATGTCGGTGTCTGAAACAAAGAATAAATGCAATATAAATGTCTCACTGCTACTTGCTGCGCCTTGGCGTTAATCTAGCTCCTCTCATCCCCTTTAGACTGCTGGGAATGGGTCCGCTCAAAAGCAATCCATTCAACATCTTCTACAGGAACTTCCCCAGACAATGTCTACAAACACGAATGATGACCATTAATAAATTGTTTCAAAGTACAAAATATTGAATACTTAAATAGAAAATAAAGTGTACTCACAATTTTTCGTTTATGCTCACTCATTGGAATGGAGCCGCTAGCATATGAAGGTCCTGCCATTTTGGCCCTATTTTGTTTATTTTTCTGACTTCTATTATTAAATTTCACATTGACGGCCCAATTTTGAAGTAATAGGTATGCAGTCTCAGGTTCAATCCAATCTTGCTTGCCTGTACCCTTTATCAATTTATAAAACCTCTCAATCAACCACCGGCTTCCCTTATGGTTATAAGCTTTTTTCAGATCTTGACGATGTTTAGGCAACGTCCTAAACTTATCCTGAAAATCAATAACGAACAATTAGTACTCCAAATTTTAAAAGTACTTAATCAATTTGCATTTGGATAAAAAATTAATAACCATAAAACACTTAACTTACCAAGAACTCATTGAACCAAGCATCCCAATTCTCCTTTGGAATCTTTTTCATGTGCCCCAAGGCTGATTGAAATTACAGAATATTTGGTTTGAAATGATATCAGACACCTCATTATAAGGCTCAAATCTGAAGACAGAGGATATGATGCAAATATGAGCATACAAACTAAAGGTAGAAAATCGCAACATTACTGGTAACTTTACATGACTCACTCGTTGGTATCGAAATGACAGATTTAAAGCTTCCCTGTCGCAAGATCTACCGATCCCCAGATTGGTGTATCGGAAGAACTACCTTCTTCCCCAACCTGGCTCTGAGGCGACGCAGTGTGCTGAAGGAAGGAATGTGAACTATTGAAGATGTTTGTACATATATGGTTAAAGAAAACTAAACATGTAAATCAATCAAAAATCACTACTACAAAATACCTATTTAACGTCCTAAATAAGACTCAATTAGCGTCCCTTTTTAGAGGGATGTCTCGGGAGGGGACTTAGAAAAATTCATACTTAAAACGTCCTAAAATTGATTCAGGACGCCTTATGTAAGGCGTCCTAAAATTTATTTAGGACGCAAAAAATCATAAAACAGCCTAATTAGTGCTGATTTTTGGCGTCCGAAATATACATTGAGGATGCCAAAAAAGGATTTTTAGCGTCCTGAATGTAGATTCAGGACGCCAAAGAGTATATATACGGCATCCTAAACTCAATTTTAGGACGCCGTAAGTGCCTAATTTTTTTTTAAAAAAATTATTTTTGCTTTAAAACGTTCAAACAAGAATCTGGATCTTTAAAATGTTCGATCAAATTGCGAACAAATGCATGAATAACGATGAACAGGCTGCAAGGATACCTGCTTAATATCTCTCAATGCAAACAGACCAATACAGATTTCTCCATTCACCATCCACTGTTGCAAAAGGAGAGAAAGAACGTAAGGCCAAGTGGTTCACAAGAAAAAAGAAAGAAAAATGTCATGTAAATGCTTCGGATTTTCGATCGAAAGCGGTGATACATAGAAAATGACATAAAGGGCTACATTCGGAAAAGTGTACTTCCTTGCCGCATTTAAATTAAAATTATCATAAAGCATCACAATGGATCAAACAAACATGCTCAATAATATATCAATCACATGCACGAAACAACTAATACACACATTGACAAAAGTTGTGCCCGTACAATTGATACAAAAGAAAATTTACTTATGGGCGACTTCCAAAGTGAAAACACCACATTTTATGCAGCTAATGTATGCACCTTTTCTGTACAACAATTAGGATCACAATTATGATTAATGAAACGCCCCAGATTTCCTTTTTCACTTGCATCAATCACCTGAAAATTTAGAAATGTAAACAAAAAGCAGAAGTGAAAAACTCACAGACTGACTAAAAATATCATATTTATGAAAAACCAACAAATATATGTTTCTAGCCATGGAAACTGCTCAGCAGCAGTAAAAGCAACAAAATTCATTCCATTGAAATTGAATTAAGCAACATAGGTTAAATTCATACTCACTGCTATTCAAGGTCATGAAATAGAACCATAGGCTTTTTAATTGAAAGTTTAATGCATATCATTAGAAGGGTTCAGTAATAAAAAAATCACAGACCTTATCCAAGATGAAACTACTAATTGAGATTAGTTGTGAGGAGACAACTGGAAGGAGAAAAGAAAAACAGATCCTAAATCAATCATTCGTCCAAATGTACAGGAAATAGCAAGGTTAAAGATTCAATTCACAACGTTATAAGAATCAATAGTATTATTTCCTTTCGCATAATATCTTTCGGGTACAAAGTAAGTGGCATGGCAACAAGCTATAATAAAACCAGAACAAGTGGCTCACAATAAAATGCTGAATACTAACCTTTGTACCAAAAGGACCTTCGGGATGGTCTATTTCGAGAATGTTCTTTCCCTAATCAAAACATCAGAACAGACAGGTAAAAAGAGAATCATTGCTCAAAAGTTTAAACACCAAAAGTAATTCTACAGAGAAACTATCCAGGGACACAAAACTGAACCGCCCCATGAAATTATAAGTTACAACCAATGTTTGAACCATTTTTCGAGTGTCGAGCTAGCAAACCATAAAAAGAGATATCATTTGAAACAATGGGAAAGAACCGGGAAGAGAATCACCCGAAGCTCGGCCTCAAGCTCCTCACGCTCATGCCCGGTAGCTATAGGCATTACATCCTCAACTTTCTTTGTAACCACATTATCCCCTATATATCCAACAATATCACATCACTTAAATAAGGAGTTAAGAAATGAAGAAAAAACCAATTGGAAAAAAAATTAAACGGCGAGAATGCTCACCAGACTCGGTGCAGAAGTGGCGGCTGAGAAAATAGGACGATGGAGCGAGACAAGAAGAATTGTTGAGAGTGAATAGGGCGGCGATGGGGCAGATCGGGAAGGAGAAGCAGAGAGTGTAGCTAGGGATTTGAGATGAGAAGAGACAATTCTCCGCCACATGGTTTAGATATTAGGGTTTTTGATCTCAGGTCACGCCCTGTGGAGTGGTAGGCACGAGTTTTAAAATAATTAAAGCATTTTTGGCATCCTGACACTTATTTAGGACGCTAAAAATTTCTCTTTTGGCGTCTTGACTATTATTTTAGGACGCCAAAAAATTCCAAAAAAAATATTTTTAGGCGTCCTAAATATATTTTAGGACGCCTAAAATTTCATTTTGGCGTCCTGATTTTAATTTTAGGACGCCAAAAAAATTCCCCAAAATGCGCCAAAAAATTAATTTTAGGCGTCCTAAAATAATATTTAGGACGCCTAAGTCTCAAAATTCAGACAAATAATTATGAAAATGCCACCGCCTATGCTTTTTACTTCCCTTTTTAAAATAAGGACGTCTTTTAGGGAGGTAATATCCACTTTTGTAGTAGTAAATGGTAAAGTAAACATGCTCTGCCCCTTGCTGTGCATCAGTGGAAGTTCCTGGCACACGTGTACCGCCCATAAAAGAGTCGGTAGTAGACGGTGACGATGACATATAAAGCGACGGTGAAGATGACAAATAAACCGACGGTGAAGATGACATCTCAAATGGCGGAACCTCTGGGGAAGCGCCTCTCCCTCCTCTGCCTACAGAGGGAGCAAATGGCGTTGCCCTACCCCCTCTGAGAGGACGGGGTCGGGCTTGACCACCACTACGTCCACTACCTGAACGTCCTCTTAAATGCTCTATCTCTGAAAACTTATAAACATTATGTCAATATATATATATAATAAGATATTTACTTAATACGACAGTAGCGAAGTAACGGAGTATGTAGTATAACAGATCGTCATAAACAAAGAACTAACACAAATCAACCGGACGATTCCTGTTCTTCGACTTCTACTTGCACGCCTTCCTCTGGAGTTTTATAGTCGTCGAACTCAGATTCATTATCAGAGTAAATCACTTCTGCCTCATCGTCAATTTGGATAGGAATCAACTCTAACTCCGCACTGAATCAAACAGATTGCTTGGTATATTGTCATCGGCAAGGTTTAGTGGCGGTACATGTTCCACATCAGCTTTGAATAGTTCAGTCATACCGTCATTTGTTTCCGACTCTTTCGACTTGGGTATAATATTCTGTGCTTTGGTTTTAATAACTCCTATCCACCCTTGACGGGATGTGGGGTATAATGTATAGTAAACTTGTTCCGCCTGTTGAGAAAGGATGAATGGGTCATAACCAACCGTATATCTCCTTGTCCAGTGGATCTCAACATTGCCATATTTGTCCACTTTTGTCCCACGGGGACTGTTATCAAACCACTCACATTTAAAAAAGGGTCACCACCTTGTCCCACAAGTAACTCAGTTGAATTATGTCAATTAACTTCCCGTAGTAGTCGCCCTCCACCCCATTATCTTGGTCACCTCGACAACATACATCGTAATTGCAACATAGTGTACTTGCGTTCGCTTCAACAGTTGAAAACCGATACCCATTGATTACATATTTGTTGCACCGAGTAACAACTATTGCAGCTCCATAAGATAAACTCCACGCAACTTCATTGGGATCTGATGGATTTTGCACGAAGTAGGATTGAAACCATTTAGGAAACTCAGAGTTCGTGAATTGATCAACTTCGGAATCCGACATTGAAGGATTTGTCTATCAGACCCAATTAGAGAAGTAACTATAACAAAAAAAATGAAGTTAATACTTTAATACTTACCGTAACAGTAACAAGAAAAAAAAATCTTACTTTAAGTACTGGGCGGTCTCTTCACAGTTGTTTAGAATGTACCATTCCGCTACTTGCTTATCTCTTCCTTCCAGAGTTGGCCTCTGATTGAACCATATTTTTACATGATTTTTGATAATTAAATTGGGATTTTTAATGCATTTTGTTATAGCTTTTGAGCTTAAAATGTCTTTCTTGTGATAAATTGAGATTAAGAGTGAATACATTAAATTAGGACTAAAAAGGGCAAAATTGTCAAAGAAATTGTAATTTCTCTTAATCATTGATTTTTATGAGAATATTTGATGTTAGATTAATTATTTTATTTGTGGATGGCTAAAAAGATTAGATCAAATTTGAAAATAGAAGTTTGAGCTCAAGTTATAAATTTTTCAGTTTAGTCCCTCTACGAAAAAGTTTAAACTTTGCAATTTAGTCCCTGGTCAAAACTCTACGTTTTGACCAGGAATTAATGAATTAGGGTCAGCAGCTGAAAGATTCAGAATTACAGAATGAGAGGCCCGACAGTATTATATATCCAGTAGGCGCCGCGAACACAGAGCATCCATCATCGTCACATTCGACCTTCATCTTCCACCATCAACCTCCAACCTTTGTCGCCGGCGACCTCACATTCTTCTCCTCCACCGTCGCCGGCGACCCACCTACACCGTGAGAGGGGGCTGTTTTTCACAGAACAAAGACGCGATAGACGGAGGGAGATGGGCGCATATCATCTTCGACCTTCCTTCTTTCTTCTTCTTTCCTCTCGCCGGTGGCACAACCACCTCCTTCCGTCGCCGGCGAGCAACCAAACTCCCTCCACCATCATCTTCCTCCACCACCAGAGTTCAGATTTGCAGCACCGTACCTCCCTCCTTCACCAACCTCACACACCACCATCGGACAATTTCTTTCCCACACTCAGCCCCCTTCGATTACAAGTTTCATGGTAGCTGCATATTTTTTACTGTTCTTTGGTGATAATTGCTGATGCTGCGTGGCTGAGTTTCGTTGCCTCTTGGAAGATGGAAAGTGGCTGGAGTTTTTGAGCTACAATTAGGGGAGTTGTTTTAGTTTGATTCATTTTCTCATTTGTGTTCTATGATTTCCTAGTTCTAAGAATATCATTCTATGCTTGAGACTGAGTTGTTGCCGTTTGGACTTCTCTGTGAATTAAACAGCTGTACTTGGATTGGATTTTGTGAATTGGTGTTTAGATTGATATATTACTTTTATTGGGTCTAATGAGATTATATTAATTGGCGTGTTATTGTCTAGTTAATATAGTTGAGTTGGGCTTTTAAGGGACTGTTTAGTACTCAATTTTAAGAAGACCCAATTTGCATTATCCCAATTTTAATTGCACATTAAGTGGCTTTAAACAATATCTCAAGAGGTAGTAGTTAGCTATGTTTGTAGGAACTACTATTAATTGGGAATATTGGACTCAAGTGTTATGTTGGGGTTTTTCATTTAGACTTGGTGAAAATTAACTCATATATTTAATTGAACTGTGATTGTCACTATTCCATTTCCAAGAGCATCCATACTCATTTTCATACTTCATTCCATTTTATTAAAAATACCAAAAATAATAGTTTAGCATTTAATTTAATTGCATTCTTATTTTACTTTATTAATTTGAAAATCCAAAACCTATTTTCCCCTTGTTTTAATTGCATTTGTATGACACTTAGATTACTTAGGATTCAATAAAAGGCTCCTCGAGAGAGAGAGAATGATCCTAGGGTTGTCTATACGCAATCCTTAGTTTATTTTTGATTGTGGACCCCAAGGCTAAAGACAAAAAGGCCCTCATCAGCCTCCAATGTTTTCCCACGACTCGGCCTGGAAAATTAAATATTGATTTTTGATCTCTCGTATCACCACCATCATCGTTGCGAGGTACCGCTCTCCATCTTGATATCATTTCAGGAGGATAATAGTATGGCGTAAATTTTGTGGCCTCTTCGACTAGATACGCTTCAGCGATAGATCCTTCAACGTACCTTGGATTTTTGATCTTGTGCTTAAGAGTGCGTAAAAACCTACCATGGACAATTAGAGGGTATTTATAGACTAAAGTGCGCAAAAGAAATAACTGCACGAAAGAAATATATATATTACCTCTCAAACGGATACATCCACCTATGTTGTTGCGGACCTCCTACCTTTGCTTCGTAGGCCAAGTGAACAGGCAAATGTTCCATTGAGTCAAACATGCTAGGAGGAAACACCATCTCTAACTTGCATAGCGTTATTGGCATGCTCGCCTCCAGGTGCCGTAACTTTTCAACATTAAGCTCGGAAGCACAAATTTCTCTAAAGAACATGGAAAAGTCCGTCAGAATAGACCATATATGCTTCGATAGTGCTTTGAAGGCCCACGGCAACAATCTCTGGAAAAAAACATGACAATCATGACTTCATCCCGAATAACTTCGCCTTGTGCATGTTGACACATCTTTTCAAGTTTGACGCATAACCGTCCGGGAGTTTCAGATCTTTAACCCATTGCAATAATTCTAAATTTTGCTGTTTGTTTAATGTGTACGGTGCTCTAGGTTTGGAAGTCCGTCCCGTGCCATTCTCCACCAAATACAAAGCAGGCCTTCTGCAAATTGCTTCTATGTCCCGTCTTGCGTTGACTGTGTCCTTCGTCTTACCTTTGGTGTCTATCACGATGTACAGAATATTGCAAAACACATTCCTCTCAATATGCATGACATTGAGGTTGTGTCTTAACAATTGATCTTTCCAATATGGTAGTTCCCAGAAGATGCTACGTTTGTTCTAATGATGATCAATGCCATATCCCTCAGGTTCGCTGGAAGCAGCCCCCTCTTCAACACTTTGAATGTACTTGACCCTGTCCCATATTTCTTGGCCACTTAAACGACGAGGTTGATCTGCTTGTTCCGCCACATTCCGCGTGAAGTCTTTTCTATTTCTCCTAAACGGATGATCGAGGGATAGGAATCATCGGTGCCTGTCAAACCAACAGACCTTGCGACTGTGTTCCAAGGTAAAACCCATGTTCTATTCAAGACATACCGGACATGCAAGCTTTTCAGACGTTTGTCAGCCACTCAACACCTCATATGCACGGAAATCATTTCTCGTCCACATTAAGGCAGCCCGCATGGTGAAATTCTGGCTCAATGATATATCATACGTAAGAACCCCTTCACTCCACAACATCTTCAACTCATCTATCAAAGGCCTAAGGTACACATCTATCTTCTTTTTTGGGTTGGATGGCCTAGGGATTAACGCGTTAAGGAAGAAGAACTCTCTTCTCATGCACATAGAAGGTGGAAGGTTGTACGGAGTCACAATTATAGGCCAACAAGAATAATTCCTGCCCGTATTGCTAAAAGGAGCTAACCCATCTGAACATAGACCAAGACAGACATTACGCGGATCCATAGCAAAGAAAGGATTCGCTTCGTCAAATTTACGCCAAGCTTTGGCATCAGATGGATGTGCCACAAAGTTTTCATCCATGTGATGCTCCCAGTGCCATCTCATGTGAGCAGCTGTTTGTTCTGATGCATACAATCTCTTAAGTCTGGGCACAAGAGGAAAGTACCACATCTTGCTTAATGTTTGACGGGTCGTTTTCCTTTCATTCCTCACAACTTTATATCTGTCATGTCCACAGAATTTACAATTGGTCAGCTCAGCATCATCCTTGTAATACAACATACATCCTCTGGGGCAACAATGAATTTTTTCACATCCAAGCCCAAGCTCTTTCACCTTTTTTTTTTTGCTTGGTAAAAATCCTTCGGCAAATTATTGTCTTTGGGAACAACCTTACTTATGATCTGCATCATTTCTTTGTAATTCCTCTCACTCATATGGTGATCAGTCTTCAAGCTTAGTGTTGCTAGGGTAGCCGATAGCGATGAATATTCACTATTTTCAAAGTGTTCGCAACCTTGCCATAACAGACGTTGCGCTTCTTGAAGCATTTTATAGAACCTATCGGCTTCCGGATGAGGATCCTCTCCCATGTATGATGGTTAAGTATGTGTATCGATCTCCTCTCCCATGTATGACGGTTCAGTATGAGTAACGGGATCAAAATATTGGTCGATCGACGATCCCGCGGCATCCATAACCAACTGCTCATATTGATTAAGGTTGTCTCGATGACTACTGTCCCTGTAATAACCACTCGGTGTCTGTCGGACTTCGCCATGACATTCCCAACATTCATAATCCTTCATGAATCCCTTTTTACACAAATGGATTTTGACCGTGCCCGGATCTTTAAATCTTAAACACCTACATTTGGCACACAGACAATTGATCGCCCTACTTGAATTAGTTGAATGTGCCAAAGCAAATTGGATGAACTCTTCCAAACCCGCCAAGAATGCTTGAGTTGGTTGTCTTCTATCAGTTAGACAATTGTATATCCAACTTCTATCATGACTGCCTTCCATACTTCCTAGCTAGTTCAGTTACTAACCTAATTAACATCTCAACATGCCACAAATATATATAAGTGGCCAATACACACATCTTCTTTCTACTTTACGTTAAAGATAGGTTCAAATAAAAAATGTAAATGAGATATTTTTTTTAAAAAATGAATAGTAATTTTTATAAGACATTAACTCAACTAGCTAATTTTTGTAATAAATACAAATTTCATTATTCCCTAAACTCACATCTTCTTTCTACTTTACGTTAAAGATAGGTTCAAATAAAAAATGTAAATGAGATATTTTTTTAAAAAAATTAATAGTAATTTTTATAAGACATTAACTCAACTAGCTAATTTTTGTAATAAATACAAATTTCATTATTCCCTAAACTCACATCTTCTTTTTACTTTACATTAAAGATAGATTCAAATAAATAATGTAAATGAGATATATTTTTTTAAAAAAATTAATAGTAATTTTTATAAGACATTAACTCAACTAACTAATTTTTATAATACATATTAATTTCATTATTCTCTAAACTCACATCTTCTTTCTATTTTACGTTAAAGATAGATTCAAATAAAAAATGTAAATGAGATATTTTATATAAAAAAATTAATAGTAATTTTTATAAGACATTAACTCAACTACTTAATTTAACTCATTTTTATAATAAATACTGTAACATCCCATTTTCAAAAGCAGTATATTTTTTTTTTCATCAGAGTAGAGCATCGGAGCGATTGAGTAACTGATACATATATTTATAAATGCCGTAAGTCTGGCTGATTTACAAAAACGGTACAATGACTTAGAGTTTTTAAAGTGAATAACAACAAAAGTGTCTCCCCGGCAACAGCCATGCCGTGTCAACCGAAGAGATCTTCAGCCGGATCTCTATGCGGCCGCTTGCCTTTCTCCTCGGTACTTGGTCCTCCCGAACCCGACGCTATGTTAAGAGGCGAGGTCCAATGCATACGGACCCGTGTAACGGTTAACCTCATATTTACATATACAAGATATCAAAGCATAACAAATGAACCATTCCTACATGTATCGCTCCCGGCGAATGCGGACATCTTTGCTCCCAGCGAAGACACACCGCTCCCCGCGAATACGGATATATCGCTCCCACGCATACGACATATCGCTCCCAGTAGCATTACAAATGTTCGTTATCCTCTAACATCACCATGCATTCAAATAACATACCACCAACACATATACAACACACATATCACATATACGAATACAATAAATATCAGAGTTAGTGTTACAGTACGCGAACGTACCTTCGTTTACTGAAAACGGTACTTTTTGACAGCGGGTGAAACAGCGGTACGATGGCGGTACAACAGCGGCTCGACAGCGGTTCGATTATAACAGATATCCTATAAGGATAACATTTATCAACTTCTAGCACTATAACAGGCATTTTAGGTACAAATTACCATTTTGCCCCTGAACCCCTAATCGGCGGAATTTCGCTAGAGCTTCGCTGTTTTCGCTCTATCTCTCAAGAATTTGACAGATCTTTTCCCTCATCATATTTTTGAAATATATATCATATTTACCCCTAAATATGATATCTAGACTATCTTGAAAAATTAAAGATAAATCTAGCATTCCTACTATATCTACCGAAAGAACTACCGAAACTAAAGACTAAGGACCGAAGAACTTACCGGCTTTGGCTTAGAACTTCAAGAGCTCTCCCTTCTCTCTAACTTCTCTCTAAGGGGCAGATTTTTGGTGTGAAAAATGAAGAAGAGGAGCTTGGTATTTATAGAAGAGACGGATGGCAGAACGGTAAATAATTCGAACTTCAGTCGACGAATATGGATCGTAGGATCGCATTTTTTAGGAAAAAACACTCTTGGCCCTCCATTTGCTTGTGCCGACCTCCCTCTCCCCAATAGTCAACAAAATGATGTCATCTTGATGGTGACATCTGAGTCGGTACCGATAAAGTTTCGATCCGGTGTCCGAAACGCGTAATCTTGACGAATCGCGAAAATGACGACGGCAGAGTTTCAAAGTTTCTTTCTTTCTCATTAGGAATATCTAATTTAATGAAATTTATGATCCCATTAAGGGTATTCCGTTATCTCGTGAAGATTTTAGGACAGACGTCTTGATTTACGGAATTGAATTCGGAAGCGTCGGCGTCTAAGCAAAAATCCACGGTGCGTAATATGATCGACCTAAGTCACTAGATTCCTAATTCACGGCAACTACTTGTTTCGTATTGACTCTAAATCCTCTATCTGCATTTTCTCTTTCCTATCCAGGTGTCTTAAATACCCTGTTGGTTCAGTGAACCGACTTCGGAGACCGCTCAATCCGAGATAAAATTTCACTGGTACATAAAAAGTCCAGATGACTTAGACTACATCCCTATACCTTGGTGTAGGATTTTATTTCTATCCATTCTCAAATGTCATGTTGGCTCTTTACCATATATATTATTATTTTATTCAAAATATCTAGATATTTTTTTTTTTTTTTTATTTTTATTTTTCTAAGCATAAAATATTTTATTAATATTTTATTTTATTTTTATTTTTTATTTATTTAATAATTTCGAATTTCTCCAATTAAAAATAATTATTTAAATTATTTTTAATTCATTTACTTTATACCTTAATTATCCCAATAATTACCAGATTAGCCACTTACTAATTTTTTGATAATTTTCTTAATTAGGATAAATCATTATCTCACAACTATTTTACTTACATTGGTATTTTATATCCCATGTAAAATATTAAAAATCATGGGGTCACTTATGATCCCAAAATAATATTTAATTTTGCCTCATTATTTTTCAAGGGAAATTATCCCAAAAATTCTTAAAATTAGAGACAACATACTTTCTAATTTTTTTTATAAATATTTTACTACCTCTTGGGATTTATCATAATATTTTTAGGTCATTTAATGCTCTAAAAATACATTTTAGCTCTTTATCTCTCCTAATTTCCATAGTAATTACCTTAGAAAATAAGATAATTATTACTTATTATTTGAAACCACATGTTCACCTATTTTCAATAGGTATTATCTATCGAAATATAATATTCCAGATAAATAATTATCCGGGTATTACAAATACAAATTTCATTATTCCCTAAACTCACATCTTCTTTGTACTTTACGTTAATTAATTTATTCTCTTATCCCTCAATATCACTTTATAATTTGTTTTTTCAAATTATCCATCTTTATTTTATAACTTGTTAAGGATAATTTTTAAATCAAAAATTTAAATGAGATAATTTTTTAAAAAAAATAACAGTACTTTTTATAATAGTTTAAATGAACTAGTTAATTTCATTAATTTTTCTAATACATAAAAAATTCATTATTCCTTAAAGTCACACATTCCTCTTATTTTACATTAATTAATTAATTCTCTTATCCATAAACATCACTTCTTAACACTTCACTTTTCTCATTTCAACACCATCCTATTTATAGACTTATATATCATTACCCACTAATACAAAATCATAATTTTAACACACAATTTTTTCATTATAGAAAATAGACTATAAAAAAATAATGCAACATTTATATTCTCACTAATGGTCACAAATCAACATGAAGAACCAATAATGAATAATTTAATCAACTTTAAAGAAATAACACAAAATATTATCATAGATGAAATTTAATATCAAATAAAGATATGTTATATAGAAATTTCACTCAGAATAACCAATAATATTTTTGTCATCATTTTATTACAAATCAAAATAATACTCAAGGAAATAAAAATAAAAAAAATCAAATCTTTCCACACACGATGGTGCAACAAAAAGAGAGAAGAGATGAAGGTTACCTGGAATAGAGGTGCAGACGGTAACCGGTAAGGGAAGAGGAAGAGGAGACGCCGCCGGAAACTCACTGACCGGAGCACAGGGAGACACCACCGAAAACTGAAAGATGAAGTTGGGAGAATGAGAGAGAAGGAACGGATGACGAAGAGAGGAGAAATGAGAAAAAAAAATGCGGAAAAGGGTGGGGGGCGGCTTATATAAAATTTTGCGACGGATCCTCGGATTCGTCGCAAAAAACATCGCAAAACGGGTCCTTGCGACGAATCCTCATATCCGTCGCTAAATGGCGGACCATTGGGTCCACCAAAGTGCGGCGGACCACAAAGTTTGCGACGGACATCAGGTCCGTCGCAATGGCGGACCCTGGGGTTGGCCAATTTGCGACGGACAGCAGGTCCGTCGCAATTTGGCGGACCCTTGGGTCCGCCATTGAGCGACGGATCCAGTACTTCGTCACAAAAATTGGAGATTTTGCGACGGATTACTGGTTCCGTCAATAAATGTTCTCCTTTTTTCTTTTCTTTTTTTTCGACGGACTGTATATCCATCGCAAATTTTTTTTTGGCAACGGATTATAAAATCCGTCGCAAATTCCGCCAAATTTGCGACGGAAAAATTTCCGTCGCAAATTAAGCATTTTCTAGTAGTGAATAGACAAGCTTTATGAACTTTAATCTTCACTTATTTCCATTGTCATTTATCAAGTTGAAGGCATTTGCAAATAATCCTAATTAGCACAAGCTAATTTGTCAATTAGAATTTGCTACTTCACTTTAATTTACTTAAGTGTTTTCATAATATTTTGGGAAAATCCATCTCAGGGCCCATATTAGCAAAAAAAAAAGTCAAAAAAGGCCCTAGGGCCTTTTTCTAGTATTATTTCATAAAACGTTAACAACTAAATCAGTCCTATTAACAACTAAATCAATACTCATTAATAACTAAATCAGTCGCATTAACAACAATATCCTAACAACTAAATCAGTCACATTAACAACTAAATCAGTATCTGTTAACAACTATATTAGTCCCATTAACTACTAACATTTTATGAAATAATACCAGAATAGGCCCTCTGACCTTTTTTGACATGTTTTTTTTGGGGCATTTTTTGACAATTTTTTTTTTTTACTAATATGGGCCCTGAGATGGATTGTCCCTAATATTTTCTTGCCTTTATTGATTATAAAATAACCATTATTTTATGTGTTATGTTTATCACATTATATGATCCCTTAATCTTAGGCTTACATTTTGCCTTTTGTTTATCAAATTCTATGGGAAATTTGCCTTAAAATATAATAACATGAGACACATATTCACCTTCATTTTTGCTAATTATTCATCAAAATATAATACTTATATTAAATAGAAATTTTCAGGTATTACACGTATGGCTTCCGGCCATACTAAAATAACAATATTAATAATATAAAAGAACTCGTAAAGGAAATCAAAATAATATATAAAAATAACAATAATCTTCAATCTTAGTCATGGAACCCGATGTTAAGAACAATCGGTAAAAGTATCTCTTTAATTCCATATTGTGGTTTAGATTATCCTAGATAGATAAAATAAACATGTAGTTAAAGAAAGTAGATGAAATCGTTAAAGAAATCATATTTTCGTTAGAGCTCTCGTGCTGATAACGTGTTATAAATATAAAGATATATTTAAGATAAGAGACAGAGAACAATAACAAGAGAAGGGAGAAGAGAGAAAGAGAAGAGTAATTCTTATTCCAGCGTGTCTCAAATACATAACATATGCCTTCTATATATATGCACAACTCTCTAATCTACAATTAATGTGATTTCTTAATCATAGTGATTAATGGGTGAGAATAGGAAACTATGGAGAATAGGAAATAATGGAAGATATGGACATCCACAAATATAATATTCATAACACTAGTAATCTTTTTAAATTCCCTTTCCTATTGATTATTATTGAGGGGCATCAATAGGATAAATTAGGAAAAAATTAACAAATATAAAAATTTTGTCTTATATTAAGGACCAAAGGAAGTAATTAATATATACTATTTTTCTTTGTTCACGCTCTCTAAATGTTTCATACAATGAACCATTTGAAAGCATAGTTTGTTGGTAAGGAATATTTTTTATGTGCATAATGATTAGGCATTTGGGCTACTCATCTTTCATTTATAATATTTAATAATTGTTTGATTGCTATATTACCATATGTGTGTGTAGATAAGAATCTTTCAGCATTTCCATCATTCATGCACATCACATGGATTCAAATTCAATCGTGCAAATAAATTAAAATAGTATAGAATTTGCCTTTTGCGTTTATTTGATAAGGAAGATCAATTTTCCATGGTTTATCCAATTTTTATGAATTGAAAATTAAAAACTTTTCCATGAGAATTTCAATAATATCCATCTCCTTAGTTTCTTGAACAAACAAATAAGCATTACTGTCAAACTCGTAAGTTCACACACTGAGTTTACCGTTTTTACGTTTCTAACTTATAAAATCATATTAACTCACTCTTAAAGTCGGACTAAATTTTTGATTTGATAATGCGTAGTAGCTTTATATATGAATTTTATAGAAGTTTCTTTGATAAGCATGATAAATTATGAATGTTGATGAATTTAGTTTCAATTATTTTGATTTAAAATATATTTAAATCAAATTGTTGTCATTTTATTTTTAAATTATTTAATTATATAAAAGTAATGCATATTTATCGATAAAAGCAAACTCCTACGAGTTTACTATTCGAGTACACAATACAATTTTACGTATTTGTCACGAGTTTGCTTGAACTCTTAAATTTGACAACTTTGCATATAATAAGGGCATTAAGTATTATTCCTAAAATATTTTCTCTAGAAGACAGCATAAAATTATTTTCTAAAACCTTGTCGGGTTCTAAAAATTTCAATAATATCCATCTCCTTAATTTCTGAACAAACATATATAGAGGAGTTATAAGGTATTATTCCTAAAATATATTTTTTCTCTGTAGAAGATATCAATTAATTAATAAGTTCATAATAGAATCATGAATCAAGAATTATTTTCCAAAAACCTTGTTGGGTCCCAAAATTACTATCCAGACCCTTCATTTGACTATAAATATGTAGATCAGAGCAGCCAAGCAAGCAGATCACATTGGAATTGTGTTGAACAATTGTGAGAAATAAGGAATCATCACAATGGAAAAGACTTCCTACAAGTTAGCTCTCCTGCTTGCCCTTCTTGCTGCATCTGCATGTCTTGGTAAATGTCACAACACTGTCTCTCTTAATTTCTCTTATACATATATTCATGATTTAATATAAATGTAAATAAATCATTTTTGGGAATATGATGGGGCAGGGCTTTCGGCAGTGGAAGCAAATGGCAATGACAATGATGGAGAAGGATTTGGTCATGTTTTAATCAGCTGCAGTACCCAAAATGTTACTTCTGATTGCCAATCTTTAATTTGTATAGATGGCCGCCATATTGAGTGCGTAAATGGCGAGTGTAGATGTGTTAATGATTAGTTGTGTTATTATTACCAATGTACAACCTATCTAGTTGTGCCTTTGAAATTAATACCTTAAATAAAGTACTACTAGTTCAATAAAATAAAATATTTGCTTCCTATTCTTCTCTCTCTCTCTAATTAGTTGGTTAGAATCATGTTTCGCCTCATTTTAAAGTTAAATGCGTTGCTTTCATAAAGTACAATTATTGTTACTAGTCTCGACGATGCAACAATCTTCATTTTTTTCTCCAAGATTTCCCGAAAGATCATTTGGGGATAATTTCATTTAGATCTCAAATAAAAAAACAATATAAAAAATGTCTCCATTGATAAGTGAATAATTACCATTACAAGTTAAGAAATGTCTTCATTTTATTTTTAATAATAATTCAGTAACTAGAGAGATGATAGCCATGGCAAACCCCGTCACTGAATGCCTTCGCCATATTTCAGAGAAAAAAAAAATGCCTTCGCCATCATTAATATTCCAAAATCTGATTATATTATTAATTAATCTGCCGTCGACTATGAGTTCAATGAAACCTGGTTATGAGTTGTTGACAGAAGATTTAGGTCTTGTCACTCTTTTTTAAGAAAATAAATGTGAAATATACATATGCGGAATTTTCACTTCAAAATAAGTGGAATGATAATTCAAATGCAACATGTTAAGCAAATCATGAAGAACTTCATTAATCACATACAATTTTACAACAGGAAAATCATCCCTTTTAAGGGGATCATAATCTTTTAAGGACTCATATGAAATGTACTCATGTTTCCTGTTAAAGATATTATAATACAAGTCCCGCATCGATTAATACAAAGATAACAGTCTATGGACTTAATTGGGTGGACTAAAAGAGGGTTTGGGATTAATTTCCTCTGTAATGTAACTTTGTGTTAATGTAGGCGTCTCAGCCATCTTTCTTATCAAAAAAAAAAAAAAAAAAAAATCAGTGTAAATATGCGAGTAAGTTATTGTCCCATTAAGAAACCCATTTTGAGTTTCAGCCCATGATTTCGCTTAAAATATGCGAGTATTAGGCTGCTGGCTCATCTCAGTTCTACTTACTTTTCCAAAATTTACATATCTTGAAGTTATACTTCGGAAAACAAATGAAGAAAATAACATTTTTTTAGATTTTTATGAAAAGTTTTGCCATTTAAATAAGTCCATGCGAAGTATTTGCTATTGTTTCATAACTGTGTTAATCTCCATTTTTTAATACTTCTGCAAAATTATAAAATCATTTTCCAAAATTCAAATATTTTATCTTCCCATTTGACGCATGTTTGTCTAGTCACTTCCAATTTTAAAGATACAAAGATTAAAATTTTTTTTTAAAAAAAAATCAAAGATTAGTAGGACGTTACATAATGGCTCAGTTAAAACAAACTTACAAACATCACTGATTTTGTTTCCTTGGTATATTATTACATCATATATTTGCTTGCTTCCTCGGCATGTTATTAGCCTTTCAAAATGTAAGGAATTACTCTTTCATCCTTAATATAAGACATATTTACCTAATTTGATTAAATTAAGAAAGTTAGTTAAGTTGGTTATATGACATGTATTTTCTAAAACACTTTAGTAATATTTTTAATTCTTTTTCCTACTTGATTATTATTGAGGGAGCATCAATAGGGTACATTAGGAAAAAATTGATAAATATGAAAATTTTATCTTATATTAAGGACCGGAGGGAGTAATTAATATATACTATTTTTCTTTGTTCACGCTCTCTAAATGTTTTATACTTTCATCCAATGAACCATTTGAAAGCAAAGTTTGTTAGGAAGGAATATTTTTTATGTGCATAATGATTAGGCATTTGGGCTACTCATCTTTCATTTATAATATTGGGTTTAGAAGCAAAAATACACATGTGCTTTATCCTCGGGAGCGCCCAGCACCATATACTTTTTTGGGGAGCAAAAATACACATGTGGTTACATTTTAGGAGCAAAAGTCACACCACCGTTAAAATTTTGTTGTAAATATGGCTTTTTCAGTTGTAAATGGCCAGATTTTAAATTTTGTTGTAAATACAGCACTTCCTGTTGTAAATCTAGCCTTTTTCTGTTGTAAATGACCTTTTTATGTTCAAAATCCAGGTGTTTAAATGTTGTTGTAAATATGACATTTTTTGTTGCAAATGCACCGTTAAGTTAGATTTTAACAGTGGTGTGATTTTTGCTCCTAAAATGTAACCACATGTGTATTTTTGCTCCCGAAAAAAGCATATGGTGCTGGGCGCTCCCGAGGGTAAAGCACATTTGTACTTTTACTCCTTTACCCTATAATATTTAATAATTGTTTGATTGCTATATTACCATATGTGTGTGTAGATAAGAATCTTTCAGCATTTCCATCATTCATGCACATCACATGGATTCAAATTCAATCGTGCAAATAAATTAAAATAGTATAGAATTTGCCTTTTGCGTTTATTTGATAAGGAAGATCAATTTTCCATGGTTTATCCAATTTTTATGAATTGAGAATTAAAAACTTTTCCATGAGAATTTCAATAATATCCATCTCCTTAGTTTCTTGAACAAACAAATAAGCATTACTGTCAAACTCGTAAGTTCACACACTGAGTTTACCGTTTTTACGCTTCTAACTTATAAAATCATATTAACTCACTTTTAAAGTCGGACTAATAAATTTTTGATTTGATAATGCGTAGTAGCTTTATATATGAATTTTATAGAAGTTTCTTTGATAAACATGATAAATTATAAATGTTGATGGATTTAGTTTCAATTATTTTGATTTAACATATATTTAAATCAAATTGTTGACATTTTATTTTTTAATTATATAAAATTAATGCATATTTATCGATAAAAGTAAATTCCTACGGGTTTACTATTCGAGTACACAATACGATTTTACGTCATTGTCATGAGTTTGTTTAAACTCGTGAATTTAAGAACCTTGCATATAAGAGCATTAAGTATTATTCCCAAAATATTTTCTCTAGATGACAGCAAAAAATTATTTTCCGAAACCTTGTTGGGTTCTAAAATTTTCAATAATATCCATCTCCTTAATTTCTGAACAAACATATATACGAGAGTTATTAGGTATTATTCCTAAAATATTTTTTTCTCTAGAAGATAGCAATTAATTAATAAGTTCATAATAGAATCCTGAATCAAGAATTATTTTCTAAAAACCTTGTTGGGTCCTAAAATTACTATCCAGACCCTTCATTTGACTATAAATATGAGTAAGATCAGAGCCAGCCAAGCAAGCAGGTTACATTGGAATTGTGTTGAATAATTTTGAGAAATAAGGAATCATCACAATGGAAAAGACTTCCTACAAGTTAGCTCTCCTGCTTGCCCTTCTTGCTGCATCTGCATGTCTTGGTAAATATCACAGCACACACACACACACACACTCTCTCTCTCTCTCTCTCTCTCTCTCTCTCTCTCTCTCTCTCTCTCTCTCTCTCTCTCTCTCTCTCTCTCTCTATTTCTCTTTTATATATATATATATATATATATATATTATATATATATATATATATATATATTCATGATTTAATATAATTTTAAATAAATCATTTTTGGAAATATGATTTGTCAGGGCTTTCGGCTGTGGAAGCAAATGGCAATGACAATGATGGAGAAGGATTTGGTCATGTTTTAATCAGCTGCAGTACCCAAAATGTTACTTCTGCTTGCCGATCTTTACATTGTATAGATGGCAATATTTCGTGCGTAAATGGCGAGTGTAAATGTACTCATTAGTTGTGTTATTATTACCAATGTACTACCTATCTAGTTGTGCCTTTGAAATTAACAACCTAAATAAAGTACTACTAGTTTAATAAAATAAAATCTTTGCCTCCTATTCTTCTCTCTCTCTAATTAGTTGGTTAGAATCATGTTTCGTCTCATTTTAATGTTAAATGACGTTGCTTGCATAAAGTAAAATTATTGTGTTACTAGTCTCAATGATGCAAGATTATATTCTTCATTTTTTTCTCTCGAAGATTTCCCAAAAGATCATTTTTGGGGAGAATATTGTTTAGATCGCAATTAGGAAAAAAATAATTAATATCAGAAAAATCTCTATCAATAAATGAATAGTTATTATTGGTAAGTTCTATGATTTATCTGTATATTATTTCTTTTGATTGATATTTTCCCCTTCTTTTTACCCATGACTTGAAATTGACAAATTAGTTATTATTTGTACGCCCATAGATTAAAGTTGGTTAAATTTGGTTCAATGTATAATATAATGAATAACCGAATTTTATATATATATATATAAAGATTGGTTAAATACAATAAATGTATATAAGAAATGAAATTTATTTTCGAATATCCCCTTATTTATAGAGAGGGTGAGTATAAGAGAGAATAAAGTGAAAAACATATGTAATTCATTGGGAAAAAATAGAAAAAAAATTAATTAAATTTTTAAATATGTACAAATTATAATTTATAAAAGGGACTAGCCTCATCCTAAAAATTATAACTTATATGTATGGTTTGTAGGGAAAAGCACAACTATAGCAACTTTTACTAAATATTGTGCCCAATTAAAGTACATAGGAAAAGTTTTACCGAAATAAGACAGTTAATGGCGTAGAGGGAGTGAACGACGTCATAGCATGCGATGCCATTGACAAATGAGTGGCGTCAAGCCATGTTTTAACATGGGACGCCACTCATGGAGTGGCGTCAAGCCATGTGAGGCCATTGCCAATGGTGTCATATGCAATGATGTCACTGGTGTCGTCCACTCCCTCTACGCCATTAACTGCCTTATTTCGGTAAAACTTTTCTCATATGTTTTAACTGGGCACAATATTTGGTGAAAGTTGCTACAGTGGTGCTTTTCTTATTGTTTGTAATATAATCAGGCCAATGCCTCTATAATAGGGACACCAATACACCACTCCTCTATTCTTTTTTGTGAGAGACAGTTAACCGTTGATTAAAAAAATGATTAAAACTAGTTATACAATAAATATAAAAGAAAGGAAACTTTTTTAAACTTCTGTTGCCGCTTGTATGACTAATTTCTTTATCATTATTTTGATACTAATAACTTTAGATTTACCACTTCCAAATTTTAATTAGGTACGGTAAGTAATCCCTTGGATGTTTGAAAATTTAAATTTAACTTGTTTGATGTTTTTATTTTTAATAGCCATTAATTTTGTTGTTAAGACTTAAGATACAATAGGAACTGCCATTAATTTTGAGTTCTATGCAGCTATCTTAAAGTTTAAGGTGATTTTGTATGTAAACACCTAAACTTTTTGAAATTAATCACATGGGGTTTGTGATATCCTGAATTTTGAGCCTAAAAACTTGAGGATAAGTCTATATCAGGCAGAAGACTAAGCCTAATTCAGGAAATGTGATATTAAATCTTAGAAATATTATATGAGATTTTATTATGAAGAATTGGGCCTAAATAGTTTTAAAACTATTATTTGGAATTCATGGCCTAATTTCCGGATGTTCAAGGGGAAATAATTAGAGAATAAATATTGGCCTATAATTTTGGAGTCAACATTTTATGGATTATAGAAGCTAGTTGAAAAAAAAAGGGTCAAATGGAGAATTTCTATTGGTGGATTGCAAGTGTAAAAAAAGCATAGGAAAATTGTCATCATGCATTTCCTTGCTTCCTTTTGACGCCATGTGCACCATAGGCAATAAGATGGGAAGAGTAATTATCATATGAATATGGGATGCAAGTCAAGAAAAGAAATTAATAGGCTTCTTCAATAAGCCTTCCAATCATCCAAGCAAAGCCAAAAGAGGAGTACATGGTAAGCTTCTTGTGTATGCTTGGGGATTTGCCAAGTGTTCAAAGGGAAAACCAAGATACTTTTACACATGATAAAACACATCTAATAATAGGCCCCAACTACCCCTCAATTTCGTGTAAATGGAGGAAGTAAGAGTGAAGAATTTCAATATGGTACATGACACAAAGTCAAGAAGTGTAATTCTCAAGCTTCTTGATTAAACCATGGATTTATGCCAAGTGTGTCAAGATGGAAAGCCATGAAGCTTCTTGATTAAACCATGGATTTATGCCAAGTGTGTCAAGATGGAAAGCCATGAAGCTAAGACATTTTGATACATGAAAGAGAGTCTTCATGAAGCTCCCAAATAAGACCCTAATTCGTCCAACAAGGAGATGAGAGGAGGATAAATGAAAACTTGATACTTAAGCATGTCACATGTCACAAAAAGTCAAGGCAATTAATTTCCTTTGCCTTAGAGTTTTGCCACTTGTCATGTTGGAATATATACACATATGTTCCAAGTAAAGGAATGAAATAAGAAGACATGATAAGGTTCCTACTATTTCGTGCAAGACAAGACCAAGGGAGGAGGAGAAGGAATTAATTAAATGAAGTCTTGACATTAAAAGAGATGGTACAAAAGAAAAGGGCAACATATGAGATGCTCAAGGTGGATCATAATTTTGGACAAGTGAGACAAAGGAAAACACTATGAATTATCAAATGTGTAAAGGGATTTGAAACAAAGTCAAAGTGTATACTCAACAAGCATTAATACCAAGATCTAGGTTGGTGCCAAGTGTCCTCAAAATTAAGTAAATAAAGACAAGAGAATTTGGCAAGTTTTCAAAGCAATAAATTGAACCCAAGATGCATAGACTATTCGGCTAAGAGAGAGAAGAAGAAGAATTCATTGAAGGTTGACACAATTGTCATATGTTGAGAAGAAAGTCAATCAAATTAATCCTAATATGCCACTTGTTTTCATGGTAGGATAAGATGACTTTTAACAAGGACACCTCAATATTGATAATTGATGACTTAAAATCCTTCCTCCCCAAGCAAGAAATTCGGCCGGCCAACATGGAGCAAGAAGAGAAAAAAGGAGAAGACTCAAGAAACATGGAAATTGGCATATGCAAGATAATCTAAGGGAGGTAATTTTGGTAATATAACAAGAGGAACCTTAGAGATACCTTCCACCCATTATAAAACACTTCTTGCCCCTCTTTCCATGCAAGTGAACGTCCAACAACCCAAGGAAACAAAGAGGGAGTATTGACCAAAACAATAGGAAGAGAAGGAAAGAAGGAAAAATCAAGATGCCAAGGTAAGTAGTCATGGTTTAGGTACCAACTTCTCTTCTCTATTATTTATGAAATCTTCAAGGATTAAAAAGGAAATTGCATGTGGTATTTTAAAGGGAGGCCGAAAGTTCTAGGAGGTTCAAGAAGGAGGAAGATTGCAAGAAGTACAAGCACAAGTCTAACTAAGCGATATCCCTAGTCTTCTTACACTTAATTGTGATGTTATTGATCTTGGATTAATTCTCTTATGTTTCTTGTAGATTTAGAGGTTATAAATCCTAAAGGGAGATTCTGCCCAAATGTCTAAAAAGGGGTTCAAAATATGTTGAAGGGGCAAATAATGAGTTAGGAAGCCATTTGAAACATAAAATCATAAAATTGGCCAAAAACCCCAAAACTGCTTCAATGGTTTTTGCGTAGTAGCGAAATTGTGGACAGTTTTTGAATAAGTAAATGATGTCCAATAGCTATGAAACGTTCCCTATTTAAAGAAGACACATAGATATTTATTTTGATAGGTCATTTGTAATTTTTGGAGTTTTGAGGAGATATGAATTTTTGAAAATAACCCTTAAATCTGGAAAGAGAATCTATGGACAAAGATAATATTTAAGTGAAATTGGACCAGTATGTGTGTAACTGACCACCTGTGGTGTTTTTGTATGAAAATAGACTTATCAAAGTTCTCATAGCCTTTGTTATCACTTTAATTGGATATTTGTACAATTAGTTATGAATTTTTGTTGCAAGATTCTGGACAGTTTTGGGGGAAAATCCAAAAATTGAAGATATAAAGGTCAAGGTTAATTAATTTGTGCCCTTGTAAGTAATAAAGGACTTTTAGCCATAATTGGGCCAAATTGTAATTAATTCCAGTATTATTTGAATTATGGAGAATTTGCATAAGTGATGAATATTATTTATAATTATAGGAAGTGCCGTTGCCGAGAGCTTTTAAAAGAATTTGGGAATTGGTTGTCGGTCTAAAAATCTATCAGGTAGTAACTCTAATCTCACGTGTAATACCCTGAAAATATTATGATAAATATCATATGGCAACAAATACTGACAAAAACTTGGGAAGTATGTTGTCTCTAATTTTAGGAATTTTTGGGATTATTTCCTTGGAAAATAGAGAAACATAAATATAATATTATTAAAAGCATTTTTTGGCCCCATGATTTTTAATATTTTACATGGGACATAAAATACCAATGTCAGTGCAAAAGTTGTGAGATAATAATTAATCCTAATTGTGAAAATTATCAACAATTAGTAAGTGGCTAATTAAGTAATTAGTGGCTAATTGTTTAGATTAAGATATAAATAAATTAATTAGTAAATAATTAATTTAAGGGACAAATTCAAAATTAATAAATAAATAATAAATAAAAATAATAAAAAAATAAAAAAATATTTTATGCTTAGAAAAATAAATAAAAAAGAAAATAAAATAAAATAAATATCTAGATATTTTGAATAAAATAATAATATAATCGGTAAAGAGCCAACAGGACATTTGAGAACGGATAGAAACTAAATCCTACACCAAGACATAGGGATTTAGTCTAGGACATCTGGACTTTTTATAAACCAGTGAAATTCTACCTCGGAGTTGACTATCTCCGAAGTGATTTCTGTAACCAACTAGGTCATTAAGATACATGATAAATAAAGAATAGGGCAGATAGTGCAAATGAGAACCTATAGAAAACGAAATAGTCGTGACAAACTAGGGATAAGGTTTCTTAGGACAGAACATATTACGAACTAGCGAATTTCTGTCCAGAAGCTGGTTCTGCCGGAAGTTATTTCCGTAACCGACGGCGTTTATCCGAAAATCTTAGGCAGACAACGGAATACCCTTAATGAGATCAAAAATATAGTGAAACCCAGTAGTTTTAAAGAGAAAGAATGGAACTACAAAACCTAGTTCCGGATTTTTGAGATTCGGCAAAATTATGCGATTCGGACACGATCGGGGAAACGCTATCGATAAGTCAAAGACATGTGATGTCATGCATGACATCATCTTCTTCTAGAAGGATGATTTCAGCCAAATAGGTGTAAGGCCAAGATCGAGCCATGTGCAAAAGTGCGATCCGACGGTTGAAATCCGATCGAAGACAATTGATGTAATTCCAACCTTGTCCTCCTTGCTTCTATAAATAGCCAAGCCCCTTCTCCTCATTTCTTCACACCAAATTCTTCTCCCTATTTCGAAATCCTAGAGTAGAGGAGCTGCGGGAAAGTCCGAGCAAAGGTAGGGTAAGTTCTTCGGTCCCCTAGTCTTAAGCTTCGGTGTTTTCTTTCGGTAGTTGTAGTAGGAATGTTGTTTTGATCTTTAATCTTCCAATATATTTTAGATATCATGTTTTTGGGTTAAATATGATATATATTTCGAAAATCATGTTGGGGAAAAGAGTTTTGGCGAAATTTTGGAAGATTAGAATCAAAACAGCGAAGCTCTGGCGAAATTCCGCCGATTAGGGAGTTAGGGGCAAAATGGTAATTTGTACCTAAAATGCCCGTTATGATGCTAAATGTTGATAAATATCATCATTTTAGGATATCTGAGTTAATCGTACCGCTGTCAAAAATTACCGTTTTTCATAAAACGTACCGATTACCGTCAACGAAGGTACGTTTGCGTACTGTAACACTAACTCTGATATTTATTGTATGCGTATATGTGTTATGTGTATGGTATTGTATGTGGTAGCTGATAGCTCTGCTGTATGTCATGTACTGTCAATATGTTACGTTTGCTAAGGGCCTAGGTGTGTACGTTCGCGTACTGTAACACTAACGCTGATGTTTATGTTATGCATATATGTGCTAGGTGTACTGTGTGTGTTTAGTTGTTATGTTGCTTGAGTGCATATAGATGTTAGAGTATATATGTACTTTGGGTGCGATGTGTCCACACCGCCGGGGGCGATATGTGTGATGTGTACGCATTGTGTCCACACCTGTTTGGGGGCGATATGTGTGATTATCTTTGGGTGCGATGTGTACGCATTGTGTATGTGTGAAAATCTTTGGAAGCGATGTATACGCATTAGTTGTGTATATGTCTTTGTTAATGTTGTGAACGTCCGTAGTCCATATGTTGTGTATGTAAATATGAGGTTAACCGTTACCCGGGGTCCGTATGCATGGGACCTCGGCTCTCGATATAGCCTCGTGGTGCGGAGGACCGATAACCGAGGAGAGGGGCGGCAAAGACGCATAGGGTCACGTGGACGCCACGGAGACAAGTGCGGTCGGAGACACATACGTTGTTATGTTCCTCTGTTGTTATCTTCTTTTGTAAACACACGGTACGGTGTACCGCTTCGTGACGGACTTACGGCATTTTAAATATATGTATCAGTTACTCAATCGCTCCGATGCTCTACTCTAATGAAAAAAAAAATATACTGCTTTTGAAAATGGGATGTTACATCACGTACTCTGTATATCTGTGTATGTTTGTTTGTATCATGATTGTGATCCGTGTTAAGGACATGCTTTATTGCATTCAATTGTTCTGGGTTCAAGGCCCAGTTGTTTTTTCCAACGCTGCGGATCTGGAACTTGCTGTATGTTTTGCAGTCAGCGCTGTGTGCATTATATGACTGCATATTCCGGGAATTGTTGTGTGCATTATGTGACCGTATGTGATGTATACTTAATACTATAATTATATATCTTTGTGAATGTGGTTGACTATCATATGTTGTTTATACATTGTACTTAAGATTAATCTGTTACTCTGGAATTCTTCGAGATTCCAGTCCCTGTTACTACCTATGACTTGTACAACATATTAGATGAGGCTCTCAGGGTAACTGACCTTAAAGGGTAACTAAGTCATCTTAGCTTGAATGCAAATTTCACATTTATCAGAAAATTGTACATTTATCTATTTTCACATCATTCAAATTTCTCAAAACATCAATAGGGGCATGCCCCAATCTACAGTGCCGAAGAAAACCTTTCCTAGACCCTATAGCATCATGCTTATTAGTAACATTGAGATTTTTAGTATTAAATTCTTTTCGCAAAAGATATAAGCCTCTAGTAAGTCTACCAGTCCCTTTGATCATTCCATTGTACATGTCCAATAGTACACAAAAATGAGGGAAGAAGAAAACAACAAGCTTGTCGTCCAGTGCAAGTTTAGCAATAGAAATAAGGTTGTAGCAAAATTCTTTTGCATATAAAACATTCTTTAAGTAAACATTTTCAGTAATCCTTATTTCTTCTATATGAGTTATTGGAATTCTTTTTCTACTAGGTACCCTAACCCATTTTGACATACCAAAGATATGGCGTACTTGTATCCAACAATGTTAGACTACTTACGAGTCCACATTCCATGCTTATATTTACATGCTTCTATGTGTAAGCACCAATTTCAAGAAAGAGAGAAGTTTTGGATAATGAGAAGTTTGCAAGTATAAGCATGTAAGAAGCATGTAAATATAAGCATGGAATGTGAACTCGACTAGTTACTATATGACAACTAGCACCAGAATCCAAAATCCATTCATTATCAGAGTTAATAGACAAACTTGGAGTTGCAGCCTGAATGCTCACAGCAGCCTTTGATGGCTCCAAGTCCTTTTTCAGCATCTCTGGAATTTGTTTATGTTGTAGCTTTGTTTTTTTCCTTTTTCAAATTTTCCTCAAACATTTATATGATTATATGTCATTGTCTTCATCTAATGACCTTCTTGATTTTAAAAATATTTATAAATATAAAAAAAAAATTAATGAGATGCACATCTTAACTTTTAAAAATTCCCCCATCCCATTGTAACGTGCTGGTTTCGCCCGTGATTGAACCATTATAGTTTTTCTTGAAGAACTAATATACTTCTTGCAATAGTACAAGGCAATCTTGAGTCTTGATGTTTTGGGTTTTACAAACACCGTGAAATTGCTGTCTTATGTGTTTTGGGGCAAGTGTTAAAAGAGTGTTTGGATTATAACTGTTAGGGAATAGTTTTCGGAGAAAAAAAAATGGTAAAATTGATTTTTTTTTAAAGTAGATTTTGAACAGAATATATTATGTAAAAAAAGTGATTTTGATAAAATGATGGTGTTTGGATGTTATTATCAGAATAACTTTTTCATGCTCAAATTACTAAAAAAGACATTAGCTATTATGATAATTGCATATAAAAGATAATGTTTTATTTTAAATATTTTTAAAATTAAAATTCATAATAAATACCAAAAATTACATAAATTTGTGTGCAAAATTAAAATTATAACATTAATAAATTATGTAACATGATAAAAAAAAATAGCTCTAACATATATTTATTAATAAATTGTATAGACTAAAATCATTTATAAATAATAATCATATAAAATAATATATTTTAGATTGAAATACTTAATTTTGATATATGAGATTTACAAAACTTACAAAATGGAACCTTAAACAAATAAGAGTGATGTTTTTGTAACAAAACTTATAAGATTTAACTAAGATCTTTATAGACATAGTTTTTTTTTCTTAATATAAATTTTTTATCTATATCATTTAATAATAAAATAGTATGTCACCAAAATATTCTTCGTCCTTCTTTAACTCTGCATTTACTTCTTTTCTAGGAATCTGTAAAAATGTTGATCAGAATGTTATGAACCCAACATTGACACAAGGAAATGAAATGAATCAGACAAATGAAAAGGTTGGGTTTTGAAATGGGGAAGCCGCGTGAGAAAAGGAACGAGATAAGAAAAGTGGGGAAAAAAAAGTGATTATGAAGTTTTTCACGTGTTTGTATATTTTTCCTACAAACAATGTTTCACCTAAAAAAGTGCTTTTAAAACAAACTCATATTATTGTTATTATGTTATATTACTTACACAGCTAGATCATCTTTATATTGATAAGTCACATATTAACATTATTATTGATAGAGTGAGAGAAAGAATGGAGAAGATTTTGGTAAATATATGTTTTTCAGACCTGGCCCTAACCCCTAAGGGTTGGGTTTTTTCTGGAGAAAAAAATAAAATAAGTATTTAAAGAAAAAAAAATAGAGAATAATTTCTGAAAATGTAGGAAAAAAAATAGTTTTTCTAGGAAAATCATGATAATTTCTACCCTAAACCATGGTTTTCTCATAAGAAATAGACTGCTTACTACTAAACCATGGTTTTAAAGAAGGGGAAAAAAAAGTGTTTTTGGCTCTTTTTATCAAATGTTTGGGGTCATTTTTTTACCAGACTATAGTTTTAAGTTTTAACCCCCAAAAATACTTACTAACCAAAGACACTCTTAGTCCATTTTGTTACTGAAAGAAAAACACTTCCGTCTTAATAAAACCTAAAAACTGTTAGACAAATTTACAAGCTCTTCCCATGAGACTGGACGGTTACAAAGTTACAAACTCTTCACATGAGAATGGCTGTTTACTTTTGACCATGCGACCAAAAAAGTTAACGGTTGTGCTGACTTGTTGACTAGTCAAAACCATCACATAAATGTTAAGTCTATTTAGTTAATTTTTTTTACCCCTATTAAATACACATATTTATATTAATTATCACTAATTCTCTTTCATTTACATTTATTACACATTCTTTCTTATATTTTTATACTCGTACTCTCTTATATTTATTACGCATTCTCTCTCACATGCTCCTTTCATAAATAGAGATACTCCCTCTGGTCCTTATTATAAGGCACCAATTAGCAAGTTATTTGGTCCTTTTTATAAGGCATTTGCTTGTTCCCGAGGAGCATTAATTATTCTTTTTCATGTATGCCCCTAATAAATAAGGGTAGTAGGTGAAAGTAATAATTAATAAAATATTTGAGTTTAGTGCAATTAATAGGGGTAATATTGGAAGTTACTTCAATTGTAGACTAATTTTATTGACTTTAATTACTTTTATTGGTTTGTGAGAAAAGTTAGTTGGTGTCTTATAATAAGGACCAAAGGAAGTATATTAATAAGAAACGTGATATTTTTAACATATTTATGATTTTTAATTAATCTTAACCGTGAGTTTTTGTTTTACACCATAAGAATAAAAATTGTTTATAAAAAGAACTAGAGAGTATTTAATTTCATCTTAAATACTCTATATTACACTATATTTTATCTTATACACTAATATTTTATAAAATACCATTTTTATATAATATTTTTAATCCTATTTATAAGTCATTTATAATATATTTTATGTAAGCCAAAAAATAATATTGTATCTCATTAACTCTATATCCAAATTTAATAAATTTTTAACTTTATTACTATTTTTTTTAAATGATCAAATCCATATTACATAAAAATATTATATATCATGATTCTACTCTAGTGAAATGTGTAGAGGAAAAGGATTTCAAAATGAAACAAATGTCAGAGTATAAAATATTTGCTGAATTTTCCTTGTAGCCATTCTTCAGCAAAATCTGATTTTTAAGAGAAATTATTTGCAGCATCACGTCTTACTACCGCAAAGCCACTATCCTCCCTCCAAATATTTGTAGAATTTCAGAAATATGTTGAAGAACATCTTTTCTCTTGGCTTCACCTTTTCATCTCATCCTCTGATAATAAGTTTGTAGGTCTTTTCTTTTTAGAATGCAACACTTCATCATTTTAAAGTACTCTTGTTTTTCTCTTTTTTCAATGATATTGAAATCACCAATAAATTTTTTTATGAATGACACCAAAAAGAGTAGCAACATCTAGGACATGAACTGCTTGGAGTTTTTTATACTCATTGAGATGTTGAAACCAATCTCTAAAAGTAGGCTACAACTAATTATCTAATTATCCATGTGAAAAATTCATGATGTACAATACTCTACCTCTGGTTTAAGATATAAAAGCTAAATTTGTGAGGGATTGTATTTATTTTTTTTTCATGAGACTCACTTTGCTTTTGTCTCTGCATTTATGTTTTTTCCCCAAATTTTCTATACTCTCTCTTTTCATTCTTCTCCTTTACATTCTCTTTCTTCCTTTTTCTTTTTCCTATTTGTTATTTCTTTTACTTAGTCCCTTAATAAATAAGGGTATATTAGAAAAAGAAAGTAGATATCTTATATATTTATTGTTTTTAACTACTTTTAATTAACTTCTTGATACAGGTAAAGTAGGTATTTATTTTTTATATTTTGAAATAGAGAGGGATTATATTCTAGTAATACAAAGTATTCACAATAATAAAAAGAATAAAACTGTAAATTTGTATGAAAATTTCATAATGTGAGTTATACATACGGCAAAAAAGACTCTCTCTCTCTCTCTCTCTCTCACAAATAGCACTAATGGACTATAGGAATCCATGACCTGAGGAATATTTAACACAAGTAACATATTAAGACTAACCCCATAGTTATAAATAAACCACACGAATAATGAATGAATCTTGCACTATGTGCGGGCAAAAAAAATCTTGAACTATCTGCGAATAATTTAAGGCATTATTTATCTCGTACAGTTTTTCAATTGCTGAAGACCGCATTAATTGATAGTATTGTTTATTTTCTAATTTTTTTTAAAAAAAAATCTCATATTATACCAAGTCCATCCTTTTTTTTTTTTACCAATATATTATACCAAGTCCATCCAAATCTTTCTCCATAATTCACTTACTATATATTAAGATGAGCGTGTTAATACTGCAAGAAGCATAAGTAGTTCTCTTTGACAATTTTTCCATGAATTTGCAGAACAAGGAAACCATGGGGAAAGTTTCTTTCAGGTCGGCTCTGTTTCTTGTTCTTCTTGCCACTTATTCATTATACGGTAAATATCACTATCTCTTTAGTGATACTGATAAACTTGGAGTATTGTTTTTTTACTTGTGTTTATTGTGACTTGATATAGATTTTCTATTTGTTTTGATTACTATTGATATAAATATAAGACATATTTACTTAATTTGATTAGATTAAGGAAGTTAATTGAGTTGGCTAATATAACATGTATTTTCTAAATCTAAAACACGTTAGTCATCTTCCTTAATTCCTTTATTATTTCTCTTCCTTGATTATTGTTAAAGGAGCATCAATAGGGACAAATTAGGAAAATATTGACAAATATAAAAAATATTTAAGACCAAAATAAACTATTCAAATTGTTTAATATTAAGGATTGTATTCTTTTTTGTTGGTTGTACTAATCAATCACAATATACAGTATATCGTATATGCATAAAGTCTGAGATAATTATGTGACAGTATACATGGCTTGCTGTGAAGAATGCGTCTTTCTAATTTTTTAATATTTTATATTGATAATGATTTATAATTTGATTGATGTGATTAAACTAGCATTAACATGGTGACTTGGTGAGACAAACAATTTACTAGTATAACGTACAATTTAAGCGCGGTTATTTTGTTCTTTTTATTTTATACAATTTACCACGAATTTCACATTATACCACAGCTGGTGTGTATTCTTAATTGAAGACTAATTAACCCAATATCTTAAGACATTAATTTGAGCAATGTTCTTCTTCTTCTTTTTTGATACAAAGGAAAACTAAAAACTATCCCCTTTGCTCTATTCGCATCAAGCAAATTAGATACACATCTTGTTGTTGAAAATATACATTAAACAGGTAGAAATTGAATATACTATAAACAGATACTACTAACATAGTATAACAAGAATTTGTATTATTAAAATAGTACATACAATAAGCATACAACAAGTCTGTATAATATGAAAAAACTATAAACGAACTCATAAAACTACCGAATATGGTAATGAACTATGAAGAAATCCGGGCCCAACGTACGTTGTTTCCTTAAGACAATTTTGCTCCCTCAATATGGATGTCCAAGGTTGCTGAGCAATTGCCTCCCAAGATAGAGCGGATTTTTTGTCTTTAGAATGATAGACTCTCTCAATTTAAAGCCCAAGCGAATCCAACGAGTCTGCTTTCATAATCGCACAGAATATGTTTGCAAAATGCATGCAGAGAGGAGTTTTTGAAATTAATATGAGATCTAGATTTTCTGTCACTAGCATATCCTATTTATAGATTACAGAAATTGATTAGATGGATACCCACTCACGAACCGACGCAACTATAGCGAACCAACGCGACCGACAGTGGCAAACCAATGTGACTTCTTATTCATAACCCATGGGATTTAGATTCTAAAATCCAACACATCCATCCCAAGTAAGGTCAATCCTGGGCAATCATTGAGAGCTCTTTTAGCCCCTTTTTGACTCTGTGCCAATGATTACACTATTATTTATTTTTAGTGAACAATAAAAATAAATGAAATAATTCCTTCATATTGATAGAAATAGGAGATATAATTTACATGGATATAGTAAGTCTCGCTTGGGCTGCTTTAATGGTAGTCTTTACATTTTCCCTTTCCCTCGTAGTATGGGGAAGAAGTGGACTCAGAGGTCCACCATGTGTTCCTCTCTCTTGCTATATACTGCAAGTTCACCTTCCAGCTATGACTCAACATACTTTTAACTTCTACAATAACCAATCTATCATCATGAAAGTTAGGAATGGCCCTCTGAATCAGGCTTCAAGCCTCTTAAGAATCGTTGCTTAGTTCAACGTTCTGATGACCACCATCCCAAGCTCATTTCAAACCCATAAGATAGCTCCATAATTTCGTTATTAAAGAGTCGCCATTTTCTAGATGAAGACGAAAGCCCTCTATAACCACTCCTTGTGCATTCTTAATAATCCCTCCAAAAGCAGCTTTTCGATGTATATGAGAAAAGGCACCATCCACTTCAATCTCAAACACCGGCTTTAGGATCTTGGTCTCTAGTAAACCAGTTGGTCCTTGGTTCACGCCCAAATTAACACTACAAAGTTTTTGGAGAGCGTTAGTTGTGGTTCCCAAAATTGACGATGCTCTTGGATATACTTGGTCAACTCCGATGCTGACCCTCAAGTGCACCCATTCATTTTGGTTTTGGCAAAGTATCCATCAAATGCTAACAAACAGGTTTTTCTAGCGTCCTTTTTCAAGCTTGATATTTTGCCTCAAATTACTTGCATCCAATCACTAGTGATCCTAGAGAAGAACCTATTATGGTGTTTTGCAGTGTTGTTAAAATGTAAAGTCTACATAGAAACGGTAAGGGTGAGCAAAAACGTAAACGAAACGTAAGAGTTTACTACGTACTACAAAAAAAATAAAATTCAACATAGATAAAACCAAAACACACCAATACATTAAAGTCATCACAAATTTAAGTCCAAACACTCAAGGAAATAATTAAGTTCATAATTTAATGTGATTTTTCATAATTAAATTAGGATTTTTAATGCATTTTCTTGGAAAGTATAGTTATGCCCCAAAAATATTTCAAACTATTTCAGTTTAGTCCCTCCTCAGAACTTTGAATTCTTGTATTTTAGTCCCTTGGTCAAAACGCACATTTTGACCAAGGGTAATATTAGGTTGTCATCTTCATTCATCATTCTAGAGACAGACTTGAAGATCACAACGCCATGAGGTGAGAGGTGAGAGGCGAGAGAGGGGCAAGCTTCGACCTTCGATCCTTCCTTCCTCCACATTCCTCTAAGTCGCCGTCGGCCTCCACCCTCACCACCATCGCCGCGGCGACCTGAAACAGATGGGCGAGAACTGCAAAATCCGACGACCACCAGCGTCGCGAGTTGACACGCCGTGTCAACCGATTTTACCGAGTTGACACGACGTTTCAACCGTGTCAACTCAAAATCCGTTCCTACATCCGTTTCGACACGATTTCCGGCCAAAAAATGTAGAAACGGACGTTTCTACGTTTCTAATCGGCGTTTTTACAACACTGGTGTTTTGGATGAATGATCGACGCCCACAATTTCCTGACAGCTCCACAATCCTGAATGACATGAACATCATCTTATATGCAAGAGTTGCAACGCTTGCACAAACCGGTAGGATGAAGATCCATCCGACACTTCATTGCATTGGTGATAAGTCTTCCATGAATCATTAGCCATACCAAAGTCCTGCATCTTTGAGGTATTTTGAGTCTTCATATATCATTCCAACGACTACTAGAAGTATCAATTAAAGGGCAAGGTAAGCTAAGCAAATTGTGAACATACCATTCTTTTCCTATTTCCACTTCACTCTTTGATCTCAGGCAAGGTAAGCTAAGCGAATTGTGAACATACCATTCTTTTCCTATTTCCACTTCACTCTTTCATCTCATTGTTGTCATGAACCAACTCTATCCCTTCTTCTATCTTGATCCAATTGTGTTTAATATCTCTTCAGGCATTAGAACCTGCCTTTAAAGGGTTAATCCTAGGATGAAGGAATGGATATGCCAATGTTTGGAAGAGAACTTAGAAACACGTGTAATACCACAAAAATAAAAGAACTTACACAGAATTTGGACTACTTTTCTTAGCTGACAAATGCAATTTTATTTTATTTTTATTTCAGAAAGTCACAAATTAAGTTCCTGTAATTTTTCAGCAAGTGTCACGCTGTGTCGCTCACAAAGCAGGAGAAAATATAAATGGCCCGATGATAGGGATGAACTAACTAAGAAGGAAGACATGCTGATACACACGCACACGCATCAACGTGTTGAGAGTCCCACATCGGACAGATGATAATTCGGAGACAGGAAGAGAGAGTATAAAAGGAAGAGAAGGTGCACTGTCACAACATACTTACCTGGACGGGGTTAATGGGTGATCAGCAAGGCCCATGGCCTAGGCCTGTGACCTCCATTGCACTTTGGAGGGGTGCAAGCCTAAGGTCTACCTAAATGGTGGAGCCTACGTCATAATTTGTGGGAGAGGGGGCCTGCGTTCGCGCGGCCCCTGTCCAAAACAGAGCCCAATGTTTTTGTCTTACGAACGAGCGCATTTTGAATTACAACGTTCTGAGGTCCAATCCAAATTTTAAGCCAAATGGTTGTTCGTCCTATTGTGAAGCCCATTTTGAGTTTCAGCCCACAATATAGCTTAAAGTATATAAAGACGGCTTTTGCAAACTTCGTAGTGGGCCCAGAGTGATGTTCTCAGTTCTCTACGTTTTCCCAGATGTATTATGTATCAAAAAAAGTTTTCCCAGATGCATCTTGAAGCTGAATGCTAACAAATACCAAGAAAGGTTTAAATTGAAATTCGGTGTAACCGTGCTACATGAGAAAACATGTTTTGGACTTGTGTGAAAAGCTTTGCCTTAAAAAAAAAAGTCTATGCGAAGTAATTACTATTGTTTCATATATGTGTTAATCTCCTTTTTTTAATACTTTTGCAAATTATAAAATCATTCAATTTCCAATATTAAGTTATTTTATCTTACCATTTCACGCCTGTTTGTTTAGTCAGGTACTTCAAATTTCAGAAAATACGTAGGACGTTATATAATGACTCAGTCGCAGCTTAATTACATCCACCACTGATTTTGTTTCCTTGTTATGTTATTACATCATACATCACTCATTTTACAAAAGCAGATGACAAAAATCCAAGTATCCCCTTTCCATGCTATATTATGTGCGTAATGTTGGGCATTTGGGCTACTCATCTTTCATTTTATAATATTTAATAATTTCTTCATTGCTATATTATTATGTGAGTGTGTAGATAAGAATCTTTCAGCATTTCCATCATCATGCACATCACATCGATTCAAATTCAATCGTGCAAATAAATTAAATTAGTATAGAATTTGGCTTTTGTGTTTATTTGATAAGGAAGATCAATGTCCCTTGGTTTATATCCAATTTTTATCAATTAAAAATTTAAAACTTTGCTGTAAGAATTTCAATAATATCCATAGAGAATTATATAAGCATGGTTATCAAACTCACGAGTTCATATGTCGAATTTATTGTTTTACCTTTCTAACTCACTATTAAACTTAGACTAAATTTTTTGATTTGATGCTCAATGACTTTATATATAAATTTCATAGAAGTTTCTTTGTTGAGCATGATAAATTATAAATGCTGTTGGATTTAATTTTAATTATTTATATTTAAAATATATTTAAATCCAATTGTTGTCACTTTTATATTTTAATTATTTAATTATAATACATATTTATTGATAAAAATAAACTCTTACAAGTTTACTATCTAAGTATACGATGTGATTTTATATCACTTTCTTTGACAATCTTGTATATAAGGGCATTAAGTATTATTCCTGAAATATTTTCTCTAGAAGATGGCATAAAATTATTTTCCAAAACTTTGTTGGATTCTAAAAATTTCAATAATATCCATATCCTTAATTTCTGAACAAACATATATATGGGATTTTATTAAGTATTATTCCTAAAATATTTTCTCTCTAGAAGATAGCAATTAATTAGCAAGTTCATAATAGAATCGTGAATGAATAATTATTTTACAAAAACCTTGTTGGGTCCTAAAATTATTATCCAAACCCTTCATTTGACTATAAATATGTGTAAGAGGAGCCAGCCAAGCAAGACGATCACATTGGAATTGTGTTGAATAATTGTGAGAAATAAGGATTCATCACAATGGAAAAGACTTCCTACAAGTTATAATTAGCTCTAGTGCTTGTCATTCTTGCTGCACCGGCATGTCTTGGTAAATATCACAACACGTGTATTAGAACTTGCCTTAAAGGGTTAATCTAAAAAGGTAGATCATAGTCATAACCATGCTTCCCTATAATAACACGAACCCATAGAGAGACTTTGTCATTTATTGTACCCCAATCGAGCTTCACCATGAAAACATGATTTTGTTGGTGGATATGCTTCATGCCAAAGTTTCTCCTTACAAACTGTATCCTATGAAACAAGATGCATCTTTCTTCGATCTTCCGAAGAACCCCAAAGAAAATCCTATAATTTCTTCATAATACCATCACATTGGGATTGATAGGTTAACAATTTGCATAGAATATGATTACAATGCCATAATTACTATCTTAATGAGAGTATCACGGCCTGTAAAAGAGCATTTGAAGGCATGTCAACTATTGAGCTTGATTTTAACTTTATCAATCAAGAATTTATAGGTGCCTAATGTAACACGATCATGGGATTAAGAGGAACCCCTAAATCCAAGGTTAACAGTTCTAGCAAAGCCCAACGCCTCACTAAGTTGACTAGCTGACGTATGTTCTTCTTTTTACACATGTTTGTATTGATCAAATTGTATTTAACATGAGATTACTATGTTAGACAGTGACTCATTAGGAAAAAAATTGATAAAAATTGTGTCCAGAGTAATGGGTTCTCGCTTCTCAACCATCATGATGTAAAAAACGCAAACTATATAGTATTCAGCTAACACACAATTCTCAGGTGCTCAAACTTTTCAAGCTTTCTTTTAAGTACGACTAACCAATAAACATGCATCAATGTGTAGTTATTAATCAAAACAAACACTTTATTGTCCGTAGTTTGTAATTTTTGACGAATGAGTGAATTTCAAGTGGCCAAAGTAATGGATTCACAGCCGTCATGAACATAGGCCAAGACATCCCTATAGTCCCTTGAGATTGTGAAAGAATCATACACCTTCCCATCACCGATCTTCTTATACTCAAACACAAGATACGACTGATTATACGTCGTCAATTTCACAAAACCAAAGTCTGAATCTCTGAAAATACTCCTGCTTGTCTCAACCGGTCCAAACCCCGACAAGAGGCTTCCTCCACTGCCGGCCACCACATGGATTGTTCCGTTCACCGTACTTGTAGTAGTGGTGCTTCTCTAAATAAACACACTAGCTGACTCTGCATTACATTCAATATTAAAGAACCCAAAAATCAGGATCTGAAACAAGTAAGCTCACAAAAATATCAAAAACAAAAAACAAAAAAAAAAACTCAATAAAGCAATGTGTATCCATGGATCTTAATTATATTACCGCCTGTACGTAACACTCATTTTAGTGTATTTTCATGTGTTTGTGTGTGTATCTACTATTTTGGAACATATTATGCCTATAATAACTCATTTCAAAGGAAATATGATCCTTTGTGTTCCTGACTTCCTGTAATTTTCAGCTAGTGCCACACTGTGTTGCCAACAAAGCAGGAGAAATGGCCAGATGATGGAGATGAATTAACTAGGAAGGAATCTAGGCTGATATCCTATGAACATGGTTGAAGTCCCACATTGGGCGGGTGGCCAATGGGGGAGAGGAAGACAGATTATAAAACGAAGGGAAGGGGCACTGTTACAAATTACTTACCTGGGCGGGGTTAATGGGTGATCAATGAGGCCCATAGCCTAGGCCTGTAACCTCCATTGCACTTTGGAGGGGTGCAAGCCTAAGGTCTACCTGATTGGTGGAGCCTACGTCATAATTTGTGGTAGTGGGGGCCTGCGTTCGCGCGGCCCCTTTACAATTCTAGGTCAAATGTTCTTTATGTTAAATAAGCCTTCCTTCAATCCGTTGGGCTGTGGTCCTCTCTCCATATTAAGTATTAACCCCTTGTACTTCGAAAAAAATTAATAAAATAACGCCGTCAATTTCTCGGATTTATAAGAAACACTGCCTTCCAGGAAAAAGAAAAGAGAAGTTTATGAAACAGGTGATGCTTATAATAACTCAAAAAAACGGAAATATGATCCTTTCTGTTCCATATAACACCAAATACAGTTGAAGCGAGACAGACATAAAGACAACTCATTTAATCCTAATTCACCATTTGCATGTCATTTCCTCTTCAACTGCACTAAATGAACACAAGGATAGCAAATTGCGCCAAAAAACCCAAATATGATGCATTAATTTGCAACTTATATTGTGAATGCATGCAAAATACGAGAGACAAGAAATCTCTCATCTAGGAATACGTGATAAACGGTGCAAGTTCTTTCATAGTTGTGGATGTGGCCATAGAATGCAGTGTCTACTTTATATTTCTGCCACAGCTTTTGTAAGCTCTCTCTTCCCATAGGTTCTCCGGAAATACCTTCGTCCAAGTAAGAAGTCGTTTAACCAAGAACACGATGAGCTGCAAAAATCAACCTTGGCTGTTTCTGTTTGTCTGCTGGTGCAAGGCAATTCTCAATGAACTTGTACTGAGCACTCCCTTCCCTCCAATCATGCTCACTGTCTGCTATACAGAAGTGGAACATTCCAAAATCTGTCCCATATACCTACAAAGAACAATAAATAGTACTCTGCTAATAAAACAATTCATTGTCACTCTCATAGTATATTAAACTCTCTGTTGATGCAAATAAAAATGAAGTCGAGAAACATTTCAAGAACTGATATCCCCATAATCACATCTAATGATTACAAGAATTTAGCTCGGTTTTCAGCTGGAACATGAAACATGGTTTCAGCTAGTACACCACACTCTCCACCTGAATCACTTGTATCATAAAAGGAACCAGTCCCAGACTCCCAGGCACATCACGTTCATGATTTCCACTGTAAGAAGTACTCCAAGTGAGAGTGTGAAGTAATCCAAAAACACAATATAATATTGCATGCAGAGAGTAACTAACTAAACAGACCTTGCAATCATGTAAGGCACTCTTGATGCTATGGGTTCTACCTGTGAAGTAAATTGGTCCCGCTGTGAGATATGGCCGTTAGCATAAGTGATGCCTCCAATGTGGAAAACTATATCAATGTTATCCAAGTCTTTGATGAGTTGATCTGTGGTATTCAGAGAACCTGGCTGATAATTATTAATTATTATACTCATTGGACCCATCACGCTCTGCCTGAAACATTTTTGTTGAGTGGATAAAACATCGAATGATCAATGTTAGATGGATAGAGAGTGTGCACTATGGGTAATCTTCTATTTATAGAGATTACCTCTAAGGTTTCAGTCCTTAGCTCTATGCGCCGCGCGTCCTTGCTCCACTAACGATCATACATGCTCCACTATCTGTACTTTCCATGATTATAGGCATGATTATAAGGTAATTAACGTTTTACTTGATTATGGAGGGATTCTGCCATAAAGCGCTTTTCTTTGGGCCACATATCTGCCAAGCCCATTATATGAGCTATGACAACTAGATTTCAATAGAAAGTGTATATATTATAATATAAGACCCAATTTGAAAGTGAAATAGAAAAACTAACACATTGCAGTCATATACCCCACGGTGCAAGAACGGACAAAAAAGGAGAACCCAACGGGAAGTAAAGGAAATATACATTTATATAAACTAGAACAGTCTGATCGATGAAGTATTGGGGGTTATGAAAAGATTATAATATATGTATATATACATATAGCTACAGAAATGGAGAAAAAGTGTGTTGAAAAGGAAGCTTGACCCCCTTTTTTTATATAACATGTATATATACTTTAATCTCGTTTGGAACAGTGATTGTAACATTTAAAAATAGTTTTTCAACCGATATGTTATAAGAGTTTTGTCAATAAGCACTTTGTCTCTCTCATGGCCATCAATCTCTCTGCTATAAAAATAAATAAAGGATGTTACACCTCCTATGGCCATCAATCTCTCTCTCTCTCTCTCTGCAAAAACTCCTCCTCTGGGTATGAATCCGAGAGAGTGTGTGAAGGAGAGATCAATTCCTTTGTCTGCCAGAAAAATATAGCACCAATGAATCAATGATCACATCACCCAAATCTGAACAAATCGTTCGCCTTAATCGGCTTGCTGATTTGGTTGATTTTTTGCTTTTGGCCTAAAGCTTATTTTCCCAAATTGGTATATTGGTTGAGTCGGAGCCGCCATTCTATTTATTCTCTTCTAAATGATTTCTCTGTTCGTAGAGGCATTTACAGAGCAAATAAACGTACATTCATCCTCAGCTAATTTTTATGGAAGAGATAATGCTCATCCCAAAAAGGTACCTATGTTTGATTTAGATTCATGAACTTTGTGTCGGATATGATTTTCCATGGGCTGTTTCACAGCAAACAATTTGTTTGCTATCCAACTTTTCCATGGTTTCCTTGCTTGGTTTATCTTCTGAGTTCCATCATCCTTATTTTTTCATCAGCATTCCATCACTGCGTTTATCATAGTTCATCATATATAAAAGACAATCATCAATGATAGCAACTGCTCATGGCCATGGGAAACGAAGATGGTGGGGATAGTTGGATAGAGAACAAGAACGATGAGGGAGGTGAGAGCGAAGTTAACGGAGTCCATTTAAATTAACGGCTTCATAGATGGAAGGACTGGCATCATTAACTGATTAAATTGAAAGGATTCAATAAAAGAAGAAAAAAATTATGAGGACCTAATTCAAAATCTGGTAAAACTACAAGGAGTACCAGATTAATTTTCCTTTGAAATTATAATTATAGTATATATGTTAGATAGGGATGTCCAAAGACCGGGTTGGAGGTTAGCCCGAGGTCTGGTCCGATATAACTTTGGGCTGGAAAAATCAACCCGAGGTCTGGTACCAGCCTGAGGTTGGGCTGGATCGAACCGGCTGGACTCCCTGGACCAGTCCAGGGCTCCCGGCAGTCCAGTTTTTTTTCCTTCTTGGGATGTAATATTTTAGCTCTGGTTTCATCTGACTTCCCAAAGTAATAAAAAGTGACATAGTGAAAAGTGATTCCTATAAATTAAAAAGCACATTAGGATGTCCAAACCTAATAAGTGGCTCAATGTAGTGGTGATTTACCAAAAAAAAAAAAGAACCTCAGGTCAGACCGGACCAATCCAGGGGGTCTAAGCCCCTTGACCAAAGTCCAGTCCAACCCAAGCAGTTTGTGTTGGAAATTATGCCCTAGGGGCAAGTCATTGTACTTTAAACGTTTATGTTATTTAAAGTATTCTCCTTTAGTTATCATTTCATTTGCATGTTTATAGTGATAATTGATCCTTGGATATATCTTATAGATTATCCTAAATGTACCTGGCCGTTCATCTACGCGGGAGCGAAGATGAAATAAGACCAGTATGACTTTGATGAGTATGGAGATACGAATCAAAGTCATAGGCACTTGTAAGAGTACAAGGTACTGGACCGACCCACTATAAGAAAGCTGCATAGATTAAGTCATAAGATTTTCTCATGTATAATCGCGTCACAACGCCCTTTAACCTGAGATCATCATGGATTCCTACATGATGAGTCGCTGCTCTTTGACCTAGTCAAAAGTCACCTTTGACCGGGTGATGATAAAGGCTTCGATCGAGATCAGTGGTTTTCATGCAAAAGAATATGAATAGTCAAGATGGAATTTGTCTCTCACATTTGTAGAGAGATAATACTGGCCTCTCGATGAGTGAGTCTGAAAAATGTGTGGCTATACTACGATGGAAAGGAATTTCTATTTCAATTGTTAGACTACTCAAGAATCGAGAAAGTAATGGTCAAGAACAGGAAGTTGACATTATCCATGCCTCATCCTTGACCAAATTATCGCGTGACAAAGGAGAAGTGACATAATTGTACGATAGGTTGTATCGTATCATCGATCCTCATATAAATTGGGTAGTCGCAATGTCTTGCTAGATGCCGCTTGTGATTTGTTGGTATTGTATTGGCCCTCACGCTAATCTCATGTGCCTCGCAGGGTCGCACACACAAGAATAGCCCAACACGAGCGATAGTGTCAGATTCATTGAATCTTAGATATGTCTAAGATTTGATGAAATCGTATTTAATCTAGGATAGATATATATGTGTATGTATATTATTAAATTCAAAAATAATATAATATTATTATTTAATGGATATTATAATATTATTATATATAATATTTATTTTGTATTTAATTTATTTGATAAATTAAATATCTAAAATAAATAGAAATATTGTATCGAGATTTAATTTTCGAATAAAGATATCATATATCGATTTAATTTAAATTGAGATATAGTATCTCGATTTAATTAAATAGATAGATATCATATCTCGATTTAATTTATAGAGATAAATTAAATCGAAGGCTTTTAATTCGGATTAAATAAATAGATTAGATCTATTGGATAGATTTAATTAATATATTATTTTAATCCAAATTTGAATTTCAAGATTAATTGGATTAATTTTGAATATTTTAATATGGCTTATTAGGGTTTTAAAAATAGATATTGATCTAGTCGTATTAAGAAAGACGGATGAAAAAAAAAAACCAGCGAGAAACCCTAGAAAGAAAAGTGAGAGACGCGAAAATACGAAGGCGGTAGACGTCGCCATCAGTGTTGGAGGTTGTTCGTGTAGATACCGGTAGAGGGAGGAGATTCGTAGAGTCTGCTCCTGTTGATCGAGTAGGTAGCCCACCAGATCAAATCAAACGTAGGACGTTCACGAATTTCGCATAGGTATTGTTTATAACGAACCTTGATTTAAACGCCGTTGATGGATCCTCTTAAGAAATCCGTAAGATTTTAATGGATAAGAATCCTTCCGCTGCGTGTACGGATCCCAACAGTTTGGTCCGGTCCGACTAAATTGTCTTGGACCAATTTTTTCTTAGCCTAGACCGGGTCGAATCAGACCAACCAGACCTCGAGTTTTTTGGACAACCCCTCTGTTAGATATATTTTGAATTATATAGATATTTCATTTTTATTTTTATCTCTTCTCTTTACCCACTTTATCATATACTCTTATTTGGCAAATATTTTCCTGGCAATAGTTATCTATAAGAAAATAGGAGATTTTTTTTTTTTTTCTGAGGAATTTGATTAGAAAATCAAAACAGCCTAAAACAGATTGTTTGAGAAAATTGTATTTGGGTCCCAACCAACAGGGGAAAAAAAAACGATCCCTAAAAATTTCTAAATTACATTCAAGTCTTTGGGATTTTTTTGCAATAAATTTTAATTCCGATAAGTCATTGGCAAGTCTAGGTGCGGTCCACCGACAAGTCCATAGGCGTCCACTAACAAGTCCATGAGCATCTATTCACAAGTCGACAATTGAAATTTATTGAAAAAAAGTCCCACGAGATTTAAATGTAATTTTGAGATTTTAGGGATTATTTTTTCGTTTATATCTTACTCATTACCTAAATGCAATTTGCCCCTTTTTTTTTTCCTTCATCACGCACGGCAATCCCATTTTGCTCCGGTGCAGAATCCCAAAAAGAAATAATCATCTTAAAATTTAGAAATACATAAAGCTATTGATAGCTTTTTTTTTTAAGCATGCTAAGTACCTTCTTTAGTTCTTTTAATAAATTCCTCCAAATTCCAACAATCATAGAAAGTCTTTGGATCTAGAATGGCTAAAATTTTCTATTTGGAATCCAATTGTTGGCATAATTTTGTTAAACTAAGCTACAGGGTGGTTTTTCTTATATAGAGTGTATGATGGTTTATTAATAAATAATACACATTTTTTATTCATCAACTCAAGAAGTTGTGACTATTTTTAAGACTTCAAATAAGGTGAAACATGAAGTTATTGCTTATGTGAATAATAAAAGTGTTAAAATATATGTTTTAGGGAAAATCCAATTAAAAAATAGTTGAATTACACAAACTCTAATTTGGGTCACTAAATTAAACAAGCATTAATCAGCCTATGTGGTATAATTAGGGATTTTAAAATCTAATAAAATGTCCATAATGCCCTATAAAAATGAGAAGAAAATTGAAGGTAAAACCAAAATTCGTCATCCAAAGTGAACTTCAACAACAAAGGAAGATGTGTAATAACCTAAATTTTAATACTAGGGTTTAGTGTTAATTAAGTAATAAAATGAGTGGAAATTGAGTACTTAAGTGATTAATTGTTGATGAAATATTGAAGAGGACATGAAGGAAGTTTTAGAGTAATTTAATTATTGTATTCAAGGGTATAGACATTTAGAAGTAAGAAATATTGGAATAAGATTTATTTATTTTTGTTAAAAAAAAGTTTTGGAGGGTTTAAGATCGTACCCCACCAAGTCAAGCGTCTTGCAGCTCTTTGAAAGACTTAATGGGGACTTACGAGATCGCCTACCAAAAGAGTCACAGCGATAGCAGCGGGGATCGAACATACAACCCTTTGAGACTTGAACAAATCCCTTACCATCTATGCCAACTCTCTTTGGCTATTGGAATAAGATATGAAAATGTAAGAAATGAGAAAGGGAATTTTAGAGGCTATGCGCTTGAATGAGGGCCCAGGAACGGGATGAGGCTGGTGGAGTTAGATAGCACTGGCGCCTAGGCGATCGAATGAGGGTCCAGGTGCTGGCTGAGGCTGGGGAAGGCAGTGAGCACCATCGCTTAGCTCCAATAAGGGCCCAGGCACTCAAATTGAGGCTTAGGCCCTAATGTTGCAGATTTTTATAATTGGAGAGTTGGGTGCTCGAAAATCAAAGGAAAATGAAGGAGAAAATATTTGGGCTACTAGGGTTTGTATTTTCAGTCTGTTGGGGGTGTATTCAAGCTTCCTAACACCCAAGTAAGTAATCCTACCTTGATTTCTCCCATTTTTTCTTAGATTTTCAGATTTGGTGATTTTGAAATCTTATGGTTTTTGATATTTTCAAAATGGGTGATGATTTCACCAGATCTCTTTAGGTTAAATAAGTTACATAGAGTAGATTAAAGATTTAATTGGTTTAGGTTTGTTAGATTTTGAGTTATATGAGATTTTGAGCTAGGGTTTGCTGTGATTTTGATGATGCAAGGGTTTGAGGAGTTGTTTAATAATTGGGTTATGTTTATATGAGTTAGAAAAGAGGCTTAAGCAATTTAGAATGTTGATATTGATGGATTTTCAATTATGGGTGCATTGGAGGTGAAACTTTGTGGTATGAAATGGGGAAATTGATATGAATGGATTTTGTTGTGGTTGATTAAGGTATCTAAGGATTTATTTGATTTGAGGAAATAAGAATTTTTGTGTCGGTTGGTTTCTAGAGAAAATGGTGAATTGGGTTTAGTGTTAATTAACCACTAAACCAAGTATGTCATTTATGTATTGTTGTGCAGTTTATTGCACTTGAGCAATTGCTCTCTGTAAGAAAAGAAGAATCTTTATTGATGAAGATGGAAATTTACAAGATCCAAATCAATCCACACTTGGGTTTAACAATGATCATCTCTCACTTGAGGATGATTAACAACTAACCTTAATTCTAGGAATCTTAGTGAGACTTCTTTCTCTAAAGAGAAACTCACATTAACTTTTTTTTAACACAGTGTGGATCTCATTATCCTACACAGCACACACCTTGATCCATACAATTAGACATCTATTTATAGTCTTATAGATTAACTACTTCTTTAAGATATTAACTAACTAATGAGGATCTCAACTACCTAATGATTTTATTTCTTCAACACTCTCATTGCTGCATTTCTTGCTGCTCATAAGTACTGAAGTAAAAAAATAACTTTCTCGACAGCTCCACGGGAGAATATAGAGAGCTTCAAAAGTTTTCAAGGTCGTCTGGTGAAAAGCCTAGATGAAGCATTGTGATTACTTGTATTGTGGAATAGAAAACAAATTGTAATTTTTTCTGCACAAAATAAACAAAGCTCTCTTTTAAGTGCATGATGTAAAAGCCGCGGATGCATTAAGGCACCAGAACTGGAATATGGGGAAAATGATGCATTTTTATCAATAATTATGTGGTGACAAAAGTGGAACAAAAATACTCATTGACAGTTAGTTGGACTTTTTTGTATTTTTAAGATGATATGGATGATGACTCAGCTAAATTTCATCCCAGCTGGCAGTGAAGAACATGAGAAAATTACAAAACAGGACCCAGGTAGTTTTGAAAATTACAGAAAGGCAGCAATGACGGCGAGGAGGCAGAGATGGGGGCCCGATGGGTAAGATTGGGATTGGGAGAGAGAATGGTTGAATTGTAATTTCTAAAATATTTTCTGTAATTTTCTCCAGTTCCTTACTGCCAACTGGAATAAAATTTAGTTGAGTCATCGTCCATGTCAGCCTTAAAAATACAAAAAAAATTAAATTAATGGTCAACTAACGGTCAATAGATATTTTTGTTCCACTTTTATAATCACCTAGTCACTTTTACAAAAAAAAAAAAAAAGGAAGAAAAGAGTGTTGGGTGCACTTTTGAAAAAATCACATTTGTATTTAAAAATATTTATAAAAATGCTAACGAGAGAATAAGCTTGAATTTGTAGAGAACGAGTCCCTCCACTTCAAGTCTGACATTTATTTTTTAATGAAAAAGTGAACCTGTTCAAGGGCAGAACGAGGGTGGTCTAGTGGCATGACACCAAGCTTTGATGGCTCTGGTCTAGGTTCGATTCCTCCCTGCTTGCAAGCGTTGCTTGCCAATTTCAAAAAGAAAAACGAGATTTCTAGTTTTATTTAAAAATCTGTGCCCCTCCTCTTTTTCGCTCTCACCCTCCCTTCCTCTTTTTCTTCTCTGCATATAAGAAATATTCTTCATAATTATTGGCAGGTCCTATAAGTAATTGAAGCACATTACTTGTTTGGAGCAGACTATGATAATATTGAGATTGTCATTCACCCATAATCTATCATACACTCAATGATCGAAACTCAGGTATAATTCTTCATCGTATTATGTTGCCTAGTGCTTGTTACACGAGAAACTCACGTGCTGATTGGTACTCAACTGATTAATTTATAGAATTTAAAGACGCTAAATAAATTATTTAATTATAACATCTTATATGATCTCTTTGAAATTATGTATCATTATATACTATATCATTTTATAAGGCTAAGCAAATCAGTTTGAAAAAATAATGATAAATATAAATACTTTAAAATAATTTATTTAGTTTCATTAATTCTTAATCTCCCAAAATCAGTTAACCGAGTTTTATATTAAAGATAAAAGATAGTACAAATTCTGAGCCCTTGGGTGATATAGTAATAAGGATATTGGTTAAGATTGTTCTAATGATTAACGAATGCTACTTGAGTCTAATTAAGAGTGTGGTTAGTGTTCAAAGCTCTGAACTAAATTTAAGAAAAACGCAAACAGAATTTTCTTTTTTTAAAAAAAAAAAACAGTTTAGTGAACATTTAAAATATAACAAAAAAGAGGTATTGTTTAGAACCGATGTCGCTTTTTCCAAGAACATCCTACAGAAAATTATAATAATTTGTACTATTCTAATTGTCATAAATATCATATGATTCATTAATCAAATTCTAATTGTCCTAAAAAATAGAATGATCATATAACTAACAATATATTCTCCTAAATATAAGACAGGGTTGACTTCTTTGGAGATATTAAGAAAATTTAATTAAATTACTATAAAATATTTATATTTATCATTTTTTCTCCAATCTATTTTGCCTAACTTATAAATTGATCTAATGATACACAACATAACTAACTAACTTATTTAACTTCCTTAATCTTTTCAAAAAATTCAACCTCGTCTTATATCTAAAACAAGAAGTACTTGGTTGATATTGTAAATGGTTTCAACCCCCCCCCCCCCCAAACACAAGTTCAACTTTGGGGGCAGCGCACTTGTTGGAATGACTTTAACCTTAACGCTCCTAGTGATTAGGATCAAGTCCAAAATGACTTGGAGATACTCAGGTTTGAAACAAAACAAAACAAAAAAATACAACTAACGAGTAAAGATATTACCTTCGACTTGTCAAGGCGAGAGAAAAGAACCGTGCATGCATTGTTGTCAGAGCCATCAAGCATATTGACAATCTGCAACAGGAAAGAAGGGGGCAGGGGAAAAAGTTTAGGATTCTTGATCAAAGTTTAAGATACGAAGCAAATTTAAACAAATACAACAAAACAAAACCAAAAAAAAAAAAAAAAGACCATTAAAAATAAACTCGTGAAATGCATAAAGAAATTGCTTGAGACCCAACAAACAGACGGGGGAAAATTTACTTGATAATCAACTTCTCACCTCAGGGTAAAATTCCTTTCTCTCGGAGTGAATAAATGATCAAGTTCTTAACACCACGAATCTGCCACACAAACAAAAAAAGTAAATATTGTGTAGAATAGTAACAGAAGGGAACAATAACTACTACTCCTACTATCTTTCATAGCCCGAGTTCTTGAGAGCATTAGAAAATTTTCGTTAAAAACAAGGAAGATAAAGTTTTGTTCGAATGCAGATGCAATTATTAGCATATTTTGATAGGAGATACACGGCCTAATACATGTTATTGTGTTTTAGCCTCTTTGGCTTAATATTTCCTTTTTGGTTTGTTTTGGAAGGTATTTCCTACCCGAGTTTTCTCACTAAAGAATATTGAAGAGCACGGAAGAAGAGAAAGCTAGAGGAAATGTGAGAAATCTGATCAGTGAGCTCTGAGTTAATACTTAAGAAGGTTAAAGGGCATTTTTAACCTTAAACTATTTTTTCGTGGCTACTGATATCCTAAACTATCAAATGATGCAATGTTTCCCTCAAACATTCCAAAATAGCGCAATATTGCCCAACAGTTAGCATCTGTTAACTTTAGCTGTTAAGAAAAAATTATTTGACAAGAAATACACATTTGGCATGCCATGAAGATAATGTGCCCCCCAAACTGCCACTTGTATATTTTGTCACAATTTCTTTAGCGATCTTGGTCAACATTGCACCGTTTTGGAATGTTCAAGGGGAACATCACACTGTTTGATAGTTTAGGATACCTAGTGCTGCTGAAGAAATACTTTTAAGGCCAAAAATGCCCTTTAATCCTATCAAAAAACAGAACACACAATTTTCTATTATTGAACATGCTTGGAATAGGACGCTTAGACCCATCTAGTCAACTAAACATAGCAATCTATTTGTGAGGTTCACTTTAATACACACTAATGCATGAGTCAAGACAAAGCATGTCAAACAAGTGGGAGGCGGCGATTATTTATTTATTTATTTATTTAAAGAGGGACTAATAAAAAATGAGGCACTTTTGACACACAAATTAAAGGGAAAGATGAAGGGAGACTATGTATAAGAGCAATGTGAGCAACCTTGTATCTGTGGTAAAAATGAGATCTCTCAGTGTAAAGCATGATCTTCCTTTTTTCTTCAAAGAACCAAAGACGTGCTCGAGAAATATCACTCTGGGTTGTGTACCTAAATTAACAAAAAGAATGCATCGAATAAACTAGGTGAAACTTGTGGGTTATACTGTAAAACTTTTGAAGCCCTCAGTATGAAGGATAAATATGACCACAATAAAATTAAACATAAAGAAGCAGTGATTAAGATAGCTTCTTACTCCCCAAGAAGGCAGAAGGAGGCATCTTGTGATTTCAAAAAAAATCGCATTCGAATGAAATCAAAATAGCTACTGATAAATATCATAATTCCTCCCTGCAACTATTATTTCATCACAAAATATATGTATCAATACATTATGATATCAAATGATCACACAACCATATTAAAGCTTACTCATAAAGAAAAATAAATTTAGACACTAAGATCAAAAATGCTACCTGATCAGATTCTTTGATCCTAGGGAAAACCTGCAAGAGAATATTTAGTAATGTTATGCCTCAATCTAGATGTTTCATACTACTCCCACTCAAAATATAGAATTTCTAGAACCATAATTTCAAAATAGATACCTTCTTCACAAAATAATCAAAGCGAGCATCTGCATCTACCATTGAATCTACATTAAATCGTTCATAAACCTACCAGGTTGGAGAGATAAGATAATGAGATTGTGATAAATAAATGCAGCATAAACCTACAGAGACGACTCTAAAACATATTCACCAGAAATAGAAGCATCTAAGAAAAATGAATCATCTGACATCATCAATTAAGGGCAAAAAATCATTTCAAAATACTTTCAATATTAAGAGGAAAAAAAAGAAGAAACAATGACAAGAATGAATAATCAAGTCAATGAATCACAATTCTCATCATCACAGAAATTAGTTCAACAAAATCAATTTAAACAGTTCATGGTTAGCGCTCTCACAACTGCTCTATAATCCAACCCCTATGCACCAGCAGTCACAGACCACAGCAAAGGAATGGTAACAGCAAATGTTATGTAGATTATGAATATAATTAGGTTAGATAATTTGGGAATTAGGTTAGGTTAGCTTGGGGATTTAATTGGCACAATTAATCCTGAGGCCAGTGACGTGGCACAATTACTAATACTATGAGGCCATAATAGAAGGGTAGAATAGTAACAGGATAGGATAGGATATAGCATCTGTTATTACCTTATTACCGTTGAACTAAACTGATCAGGTGTGCGGCACTACCTATATAAGGGAGCCTATGCCTAGTGTAATATTCAGATTGTGTATGTATGGAATGAACAAGTGCAACAGCACCTGTGTCGAATCCCCCCCTCTTGTTCTCTTCCCAATTCCTCTCAACTTCTGTTCTTCCTCTATTATCCTAGATTTCTATAACTATTGCATCAGCAAAGGAATGGTACTTTTTTTTTTTTAATTTGATAAAGGATTTCCCCTTCCAAGGCTTAGAGCGCAAGGGGTTTTCACCTTCCAGGATTCGAACTTGTGTTCTCTATCTTACAAAGGTGATGCTGCTTACCACCTCAACCAATAGTTTGTTGGTACAAAGGAATGGTACTTCAACCTTGTGTCATTATTCTGCTTTTACTTAAATGATTCGGAAACAATTTGGTTAATTAAATTAAAACTTTAAAGAATGCATCTGAACTGAATTGATTTCTTTCCGACCTACAACCCCTATGCATCAAATAGACCCTAATTAATTTGAGAAAATACAGAAAATTTGTAGAAACATCAAGAATAACAACAACAACAACAAAAAAACAACCTACGGTATTTGGGGTGAAACTTTGTGCAGCAAACCTTTGTGTTCACAGATCAGTTTCACCTGCACATATCAATTGACAACATTGAAATCACAAGATTTTAAAAGTTTCTACATTATTATTTAATCAATAATTTGTTTTTCAAATCAATATAGCATTGAATTCTATATCAAACAACACCAAAAATAAGGGCAAAAAATATTTAATTGAAATTCAACAGTGAAATCTTACAGTCCTCGTTCATGAAAAAGCATAAAAAGTGAGAGCACTTGTGAAACCTACCTTCCCTTGGTAATTATAACACTGGTGGTTGAATGAACCATTAATATCTGCAACAAGAAACAGCAGAGGTTATAGTATACCTGTATGGGATTCTGAGGCACATCACAAGGCACTTAAAAATTAGCCAATTCTATTTATGACATAGAAAGGAAATGACTAGATGAAATAGCCCAGTGGTTAATCAACCATAATTCTTTTGCAAGATGGAACAAATATAGAAATTAAAGTTAGTTCAACACTGCTCTAAACATCCTAAAAAATTCAAAGTGAATGTTAACAAGAAAACAAATGGCTACAAAATTCTCACAAGCACTGATAACTCATTATAAGTACCAAAATTTTCTAGCAAACTAAGATCTTCCCACTTGCCAAAAAGAGGACAAGAAGGAAGAATGAAAAGGCCTATGTTCAACATATAGCATACGGAGTTCTTTAAAGAGCATAAAGACAAGCTAATAAAAGGCTAGAAGAAAGAACAGCCGCTACCTTGATTTGAATAAAAACCAAGAATGATTGTTTGCCTGTAGAACTTGGCATAATCATCAAGATACCTACACAAGAAATAGTTTAAATCATTTCAAAATTCTAAGAAAAGAAAATGCACATCAAATGTTTCACACTTGCTTCGAAGAAGCATAATGTGACAAAGAAATAAAGGATCGCATGCACAAAGTGGGGCAGTCCCTTTAAAGATATCACAATGCAACTGGAATCATATCAAGCACACTAATAGCATATTTAAGAACAGAAGCTAAATTCTCATTGTCATGTCCTACATCTCTTTGGCATACAAGTCTTCAGTTGAGGGATTGAGGAGTTCCATTATGAGCACCCCTTGCTTCTTACTGTTACAACTAATTGACTCACTATTATGGTTGCTACCGAATACAACAAAAGCTATCCTTATGCATGCAAAACCAATCTGTTAGGACCCTCTCCTAAACAAAGCTAATAACACACTGAAACTAGAAATATACAACAGAGACTGGCCGATAGCTTGAAACTGATATTAGTATTACTGCCAAACTCAACCAGATTACAGGTAACAATTGACTTAATACAACACAACACTGAGATATATGAACAACAATTAAAATAACAAATACAAACTGATAAGGACTGAACATAGAAACACAATGACACACAGATACAGCTCTTGCAGAAATCTCACACAGCAGGAATTACACTTTAACAAACACATAGGTTGCCAATCTTCCGAGAGGAATGGCACTCTCCACCCAAAGGGCCAGACCAATTTCAGATTCCTCCTTCCTCTCTTGCTCAACAGAGTACAGACTTATAGACTCCAAAAAAGTAACTTTCTCCACCCCCAACTCAGGCTTTGACTGTAGCAGTCCTATAGCTACCCTACTCTTAAGTTCTTTCTTCAAAATAGCAAGTCAACTTCTGCCCAGCAAAAGGCACATTTCCCTTAACATGTAATTACCTAGGTAATCAAATGGGGTTCTCACACAATCCCAAATTATTCAATTAAAAATATCAATTTTCATAGGCAGAACAAAGAGTAAGTTAAGCAAAACGCATGAAAAAGATCATATATATCACACCATGGTCTTATTCGCATGACATTTATTCCAGGCAGATTTGCAGGTAAGTGGTTCAAGTGTTCCAGAACTGACTGCACATGAGACCAATCCTGCCAGTTTTTTGGATATATGATAGAGAAAATTAATTTATGGCCTTAAGATCAAGAACCTTCAAAATGTTACAACTATCAAGTAATACCGTTAACATACCTGCATTGCTATTACATCTGCATGATCAATAATCAGAACCTGCTCATAATTCATTTCCTAGGTCAACTTTACAACATATTTTGTACATAGAGGGTAGCAACATATGCAGTCAAAATTATCAAGACATAATTTCAAAAACGGTAATAGGTTACCTCTATGGATGACAAATAATCAACGTCTTTTTCATTATTACTCTTAGCCTCATCAATTTTCTAGCATTCAGAACAATATGAAGTCAATAGCATACATAAGCAGTATCGTCCTTCAAAATATATTAATTAAAAAAACAGTTTCAATGCATACAAATATTTTCAAAATATACAAAACAAAAATGGTAGAACATATTCCAACTCAAAGCTTAAGCCATTCAATGAAGGTCAATGAATAGTCACATCATTAAATTTTTAAAATATAAAACAAAGATTAAACCTTCAAAGGAAATTTCTTACATTAACCAAGCACAATGGTGAAGCAACAATGATGTCTGAGGTATGGAAATCGCTAAATAACTTGATTGTTTTCCTGCGCAAAAGAAATAGAATATATCTTGGCCATGAGATATTTATTCCATGTTGCTTTATGATCCAAGTGCAACAAGACAGATCTTTGAAAGAGAACTAAAGAATTCAACTTTGGATGAGACAAGCACTCCTAGACGGCTTTTTTAGATCTTTTTTTATTTATATTCAAGATAATTCCACACATAAGGTATATATATATATATATATATAAGAATTTTCAAATTCAAATGGGCAGCTTTCGCATTCAACAGTCAATTCTAGAAGGTAAAGGCAAATTATGCGAGTATGGATGTATCTAAAAGCACTCTCTTTCAGCTTGCCGGAGCGGTCAACAAACATGTCAAAGACAGCTACTATTTCAATTTGTTTTTTATAGACATTGATAGGTTGATCAAGTTCTGTAACAACTAACTAAAGCCAGTAATATTCTAATCTATACTTCACCCAGCTCTTTCTTTTGGGAATATCAATTTTTCAGGAGAAAAGGACTCTTGCCATTGCCAGTTTACAAAATTTTACCCGAAAATAATAAAATATATCAGATAGTTCTAGCCTAGTAATCAAAGTAATCCATGACTATCCACTTGTAAAGAGTCTAATAACAACTGCTAAGGGTGAAACTTAAACTTTCACTTGTCCCAGAAAAATGATTTATAATAAATTAAGCTAATTACTATTTACAATTTTTTTTTTTTTTGGTTGCTACTATTTATAAATTTAATGTACCTTGTAAACTTGATGCCAATCATGAAGTCATCATCATTATTGCCACCAAAAAGTGCTTCAAAGTCGGAACCTTTATATGACTTTTGGGGTTTTGCATTTCCAGCTTCCTGCCCATTTTCATCCATTTGATCATTGCCTTTATCGTATTCACCTCCAAATTTGGTGGAAAAACGGTCCATATGCTCCACATTGAGCTGAGAAAACATTTGTTCCACTTTTATAATCACCTAGTCACTTTTACAAAAAAAAAAAAAAGGAAGAAAAGAGTGTTGGGTGCACTTTTGAAAAAATCACATTTGTATTTAAAAATATTTATCAAAATGCTAACGAGAGAATAAGCTTGAATTTGTAGAGAACGAGTCCCTCCACTTCAAGTCTGACATTTATTTTTTAATGAAAAAGTGAACCTGTTCAAGGGCAGAACGAGGGTGGTCTAGTGGCATGACACCAAGCTTTGATGGCTCTGGTCTAGGTTCGATTCCTCCCTGCTTGCAAGCGTTGCTTGCCAATTTCAAAAAGAAAAACGAGATTTCTAGTTTTATTTAAAAATCTGTGCCCCTCCTCTTTTTCGCTCTCACCCTCCCTTCCTCTTTTTCTTCTCTGCATATAAGAAATATTCTTCATAATTATTGGCAGGTCCTATAAGTAATTGAAGCACATTACTTGTTTGGAGCAGACTATGATAATATTGAGATTGTCATTCACCCATAATCTATCATACACTCAATGATCGAAACTCAGGTATAATTCTTCATCGTATTATGTTGCCTAGTGCTTGTTACACGAGAAACTCACGTGCTGATTGGTACTCAACTGATTAATTTATAGAATTTAAAGACGCTAAATAAATTATTTAATTATAACATCTTATATGATCTCTTTGAAATTATGTATCATTATATACTATATCATTTTATAAGGCTAAGCAAATCAGTTTGAAAAAATAATGATAAATATAAATACTTTAAAATAATTTATTTAGTTTCATTAATTCTTAATCTCCCAAAATCAGTTAACCGAGTTTTATATTAAAGATAAAAGATAGTACAAATTCTGAGCCCTTGGGTGATATAGTAATAAGGATATTGGTTAAGATTGTTCTAATGATTAACGAATGCTACTTGAGTCTAATTAAGAGTGTGGTTAGTGTTCAAAGCTCTGAACTAAATTTAAGAAAAACGCAAACAGAATTTTCTTTTTTTAAAAAAAAAAAACAGTTTAGTGAACATTTAAAATATAACAAAAAAAGAGGTATTGTTTAGAACCGATGTCGCTTTTTCCAAGAACATCCTACAGAAAATTATAATAATTTGTACTATTCTAATTGTCATAAATATCATATGATTCATTAATCAAATTCTAATTGTCCTAAAAAATAGAATGATCATATAACTAACAATATATTCCCCTCCTAAATATAAGACAGGGTTGACTTCTTTGGAGATATTAAGAAAGCTAATTAAATTACTATAAAATATTTATATTTATCATTTTTTCTCCAATCTATTTTGCCTAACTTATAAATTGATCTAATGATACACAACATAACTAACTAACTTATTTAACTTCCTTAATCTTTTCAAAAAATTCAACCTCGTCTTATATCTAAAACAAGAAGTACTTGGTTGATATTGTAAATGGTTTCAACCCCCCCCCCCCCCCCCCAAACACAAGTTCAACTTTGGGGGCAGCGCACTTGTTGGAATGACTTTAACCTTAACGCTCCTAGTGATTAGGATCAAGTCCAAAATGACTTGGAGATACTCAGGTTTGAAACAAAACAAAACAAAAAAATACAACTAACGAGTAAAGATATTACCTTCGACTTGTCAAGGCGAGAGAAAAGAACCGTGCATGCATTGTTGTCAGAGCCATCAAGCATATTGACAATCTGCAACAGGAAAGAAGGGGGCAGGGGAAAAAGTTTAGGATTCTTGATCAAAGTTTAAGATACGAAGCAAATTTAAACAAATACAACAAAACAAAACCAAAAAAAAAAAAAAAAAGACCATTAAAAATAAACTCGTGAAATGCATAAAGAAATTGCTTGAGACCCAACAAACAGACGGGGAAAATTTACTTGATAATCAACTTCTCACCTCAGGGTAAAATTCCTTTCTCTCGGAGTGAATAAATGATCAAGTTCTTAACACCACGAATCTGCCACACAAACAAAAAAAGTAAATATTGTGTAGAATAGTAACAGAAGGGAACAATAACTACTACTCCTACTATCTTTCATAGCCCGAGTTCTTGAGAGCATTAGAAAATTTTCGTTAAAAACAAGGAAGATAAAGTTTTGTTCGAATGCAGATGCAATTATTAGCATATTTTGATAGGAGATACACGGCCTAATACATGTTATTGTGTTTTAGCCTCTTTGGCTTAATATTTCCTTTTTGGTTTGTTTTGGAAGGTATTTCCTACCCGAGTTTTCTCACTAAAGAATATTGAAGAGCACGGAAGAAGAGAAAGCTAGAGGAAATGTGAGAAATCTGATCAGTGAGCTCTGAGTTAATACTTAAGAAGGTTAAAGGGCATTTTTAACCTTAAACTATTTTTTCGTGGCTACTGATATCCTAAACTATCAAATGATGCAATGTTTCCCTCAAACATTCCAAAATAGCGCAATATTGCCCAACAGTTAGCATCTGTTAACTTTAGCTGTTAAGAAAAAATTATTTGACAAGAAATACACATTTGGCATGCCATGAAGATAATGTGCCCCCCAAACTGCCACTTGTATATTTTGTCACAATTTCTTTAGCGATCTTGGTCAACATTGCACCGTTTTGGAATGTTCAAGGGGAACATCACACTGTTTGATAGTTTAGGATACCTAGTGCTGCTGAAGAAATACTTTTAAGGCCAAAAATGCCCTTTAATCCTATCAAAAAACAGAACACACAATTTTCTATTATTGAACATGCTTGGAATAGGACGCTTAGACCCATCTAGTCAACTAAACATAGCAATCTATTTGTGAGGTTCACTTTAATACACACTAATGCATGAGTCAAGACAAAGCATGTCAAACAAGTGGGAGGCGGCGATTATTTATTTATTTATTTATTTAAAGAGGGACTAATAAAAAATGAGGCACTTTTGACACACAAATTAAAGGGAAAGATGAAGGGAGACTATGTATAAGAGCAATGTGAGCAACCTTGTATCTGTGGTAAAAATGAGATCTCTCAGTGTAAAGCATGATCTTCCTTTTTTCTTCAAAGAACCAAAGACGTGCTCGAGAAATATCACTCTGGGTTGTGTACCTAAATTAACAAAAAGAATGCATCGAATAAACTAGGTGAAACTTGTGGGTTATACTGTAAAACTTTTGAAGCCCTCAGTATGAAGGATAAATATGACCACAATAAAATTAAACATAAAGAAGCAGTGATTAAGATAGCTTCTTACTCCCCAAGAAGGCAGAAGGAGGCATCTTGTGATTTCAAAAAAAATCGCATTCGAATGAAATCAAAATAGCTACTGATAAATATCATAATTCCTCCCTGCAACTATTATTTCATCACAAAATATATGTATCAATACATTATGATATCAAATGATCACACAACCATATTAAAGCTTACTCATAAAGAAAAATAAATTTAGACACTAAGATCAAAAATGCTACCTGATCAGATTCTTTGATCCTAGGGAAAACCTGCAAGAGAATATTTAGTAATGTTATGCCTCAATCTAGATGTTTCATACTACTCCCACTCAAAATATAGAATTTCTAGAACCATAATTTCAAAATAGATACCTTCTTCACAAAATAATCAAAGCGAGCATCTGCATCTACCATTGAATCTACATTAAATCGTTCATAAACCTACCAGGTTGGAGAGATAAGATAATGAGATTGTGATAAATAAATGCAGCATAAACCTACAGAGACGACTCTAAAACATATTCACCAGAAATAGAAGCATCTAAGAAAAATGAATCATCTGACATCATCAATTAAGGGCAAAAAATCATTTCAAAATACTTTCAATATTAAGAGGAAAAAAAAGAAGAAACAATGACAAGAATGAATAATCAAGTCAATGAATCACAATTCTCATCATCACAGAAATTAGTTCAACAAAATCAATTTAAACAGTTCATGGTTAGCGCTCTCACAACTGCTCTATAATCCAACCCCTATGCACCAGCAGTCACAGACCACAGCAAAGGAATGGTAACAGCAAATGTTATGTAGATTATGAATATAATTAGGTTAGATAATTTGGGAATTAGGTTAGGTTAGCTTGGGGATTTAATTGGCACAATTAATCCTGAGGCCAGTGACGTGGCACAATTACTAATACTATGAGGCCATAATAGAAGGGTAGAATAGTAACAGGATAGGATAGGATATAGCATCTGTTATTACCTTATTACCGTTGAACTAAACTGATCAGGTGTGCGGCACTACCTATATAAGGGAGCCTATGCCTAGTGTAATATTCAGATTGTGTATGTATGGAATGAACAAGTGCAACAGCACCTGTGTCGAATCCCCCCCTCTTGTTCTCTTCCCAATTCCTCTCAACTTCTGTTCTTCCTCTATTATCCTAGATTTCTATAACTATTGCATCAGCAAAGGAATGGTACTTTTTTTTTTTTTTTTTTTTTTTTTTAATTTGATAAAGGATTTCCCCTTCCAAGGCTTAGAGCGCAAGGGGTTTTCACCTTCCAGGATTCGAACTTGTGTTCTCTATCTTACAAAGGTGATGCTGCTTACCACCTCAACCAATAGTTTGTTGGTACAAAGGAATGGTACTTCAACCTTGTGTCATTATTCTGCTTTTACTTAAATGATTCGGAAACAATTTGGTTAATTAAATTAAAACTTTAAAGAATGCATCTGAACTGAATTGATTTCTTTCCGACCTACAACCCCTATGCATCAAATAGACCCTAATTAATTTGAGAAAATACAGAAAATTTGTAGAAACATCAAGAATAACAACAACAACAACAAAAAAACAACCTACGGTATTTGGGGTGAAACTTTGTGCAGCAAACCTTTGTGTTCACAGATCAGTTTCACCTGCACATATCAATTGACAACATTGAAATCACAAGATTTTAAAAGTTTCTACATTATTATTTAATCAATAATTTGTTTTTCAAATCAATATAGCATTGAATTCTATATCAAACAACACCAAAAATAAGGGCAAAAAATATTTAATTGAAATTCAACAGTGAAATCTTACAGTCCTCGTTCATGAAAAAGCATAAAAAGTGAGAGCACTTGTGAAACCTACCTTCCCTTGGTAATTATAACACTGGTGGTTGAATGAACCATTAATATCTGCAACAAGAAACAGCAGAGGTTATAGTATACCTGTATGGGATTCTGAGGCACATCACAAGGCACTTAAAAATTAGCCAATTCTATTTATGACATAGAAAGGAAATGACTAGATGAAATAGCCCAGTGGTTAATCAACCATAATTCTTTTGCAAGATGGAACAAATATAGAAATTAAAGTTAGTTCAACACTGCTCTAAACATCCTAAAAAATTCAAAGTGAATGTTAACAAGAAAACAAATGGCTACAAAATTCTCACAAGCACTGATAACTCATTATAAGTACCAAAATTTTCTAGCAAACTAAGATCTTCCCACTTGCCAAAAAGAGGACAAGAAGGAAGAATGAAAAGGCCTATGTTCAACATATAGCATACGGAGTTCTTTAAAGAGCATAAAGACAAGCTAATAAAAGGCTAGAAGAAAGAACAGCCGCTACCTTGATTTGAATAAAAACCAAGAATGATTGTTTGCCTGTAGAACTTGGCATAATCATCAAGATACCTACACAAGAAATAGTTTAAATCATTTCAAAATTCTAAGAAAAGAAAATGCACATCAAATGTTTCACACTTGCTTCGAAGAAGCATAATGTGACAAAGAAATAAAGGATCGCATGCACAAAGTGGGGCAGTCCCTTTAAAGATATCACAATGCAACTGGAATCATATCAAGCACACTAATAGCATATTTAAGAACAGAAGCTAAATTCTCATTGTCATGTCCTACATCTCTTTGGCATACAAGTCTTCAGTTGAGGGATTGAGGAGTTCCATTATGAGCACCCCTTGCTTCTTACTGTTACAACTAATTGACTCACTATTATGGTTGCTACCGAATACAACAAAAGCTATCCTTATGCATGCAAAACCAATCTGTTAGGACCCTCTCCTAAACAAAGCTAATAACACACTGAAACTAGAAATATACAACAGAGACTGGCCGATAGCTTGAAACTGATATTAGTATTACTGCCAAACTCAACCAGATTACAGGTAACAATTGACTTAATACAACACAACACTGAGATATATGAACAACAATTAAAATAACAAATACAAACTGATAAGGACTGAACATAGAAACACAATGACACACAGATACAGCTCTTGCAGAAATCTCACACAGCAGGAATTACACTTTAACAAACACATAGGTTGCCAATCTTCCGAGAGGAATGGCACTCTCCACCCAAAGGGCCAGACCAATTTCAGATTCCTCCTTCCTCTCTTGCTCAACAGAGTACAGACTTATAGACTCCAAAAAAGTAACTTTCTCCACCCCCAACTCAGGCTTTGACTGTAGCAGTCCTATAGCTACCCTACTCTTAAGTTCTTTCTTCAAAATAGCAAGTCAACTTCTGCCCAGCAAAAGGCACATTTCCCTTAACATGTAATTACCTAGGTAATCAAATGGGGTTCTCACACAATCCCAAATTATTCAATTAAAAATATCAATTTTCATAGGCAGAACAAAGAGTAAGTTAAGCAAAACGCATGAAAAAGATCATATATATCACACCATGGTCTTATTCGCATGACATTTATTCCAGGCAGATTTGCAGGTAAGTGGTTCAAGTGTTCCAGAACTGACTGCACATGAGACCAATCCTGCCAGTTTTTTGGATATATGATAGAGAAAATTAATTTATGGCCTTAAGATCAAGAACCTTCAAAATGTTACAACTATCAAGTAATACCGTTAACATACCTGCATTGCTATTACATCTGCATGATCAATAATCAGAACCTGCTCATAATTCATTTCCTAGGTCAACTTTACAACATATTTTGTACATAGAGGGTAGCAACATATGCAGTCAAAATTATCAAGACATAATTTCAAAAACGGTAATAGGTTACCTCTATGGATGACAAATAATCAACGTCTTTTTCATTATTACTCTTAGCCTCATCAATTTTCTAGCATTCAGAACAATATGAAGTCAATAGCATACATAAGCAGTATCGTCCTTCAAAATATATTAATTAAAAAAACAGTTTCAATGCATACAAATATTTTCAAAATATACAAAACAAAAATGGTAGAACATATTCCAACTCAAAGCTTAAGCCATTCAATGAAGGTCAATGAATAGTCACATCATTAAATTTTTAAAATATAAAACAAAGATTAAACCTTCAAAGGAAATTTCTTACATTAACCAAGCACAATGGTGAAGCAACAATGATGTCTGAGGTATGGAAATCGCTAAATAACTTGATTGTTTTCCTGCGCAAAAGAAATAGAATATATCTTGGCCATGAGATATTTATTCCATGTTGCTTTATGATCCAAGTGCAACAAGACAGATCTTTGAAAGAGAACTAAAGAATTCAACTTTGGATGAGACAAGCACTCCTAGACGGCTTTTTTAGATCTTTTTTTATTTATATTCAAGATAATTCCACACATAAGGTATATATATATATATATATATAAGAATTTTCAAATTCAAATGGGCAGCTTTCGCATTCAACAGTCAATTCTAGAAGGTAAAGGCAAATTATGCGAGTATGGATGTATCTAAAAGCACTCTCTTTCAGCTTGCCGGAGCGGTCAACAAACATGTCAAAGACAGCTACTATTTCAATTTGTTTTTTATAGACATTGATAGGTTGATCAAGTTCTGTAACAACTAACTAAAGCCAGTAATATTCTAATCTATACTTCACCCAGCTCTTTCTTTTGGGAATATCAATTTTTCAGGAGAAAAGGACTCTTGCCATTGCCAGTTTACAAAATTTTACCCGAAAATAATAAAATATATCAGATAGTTCTAGCCTAGTAATCAAAGTAATCCATGACTATCCACTTGTAAAGAGTCTAATAACAACTGCTAAGGGTGAAACTTAAACTTTCACTTGTCCCAGAAAAATGATTTATAATAAATTAAGCTAATTACTATTTACAATTTTTTTTTTGGTTGCTACTATTTATAAATTTAATGTACCTTGTAAACTTGATGCCAATCATGAAGTCATCATCATTATTGCCACCAAAAAGTGCTTCAAAGTCGGAACCTTTATATGACTTTTGGGGTTTTGCATTTCCAGCTTCCTGCCCATTTTCATCCATTTGATCATTGCCTTTATCGTATTCACCTCCAAATTTGGTGGAAAAACGGTCCATATGCTCCACATTGAGCTGAGAAAACCAACATAAAACTATTAAACTGCTTGTTTTATCTTCTGAACTAGCATATGAGTAAAATACACACATCTTATTATTTTTCAGTAAAAAAAGTATTAACTAATTACTGATTAAATGATGGACATTATCAGTATACAGCAATCGCAACAATAATTAGAACCTTGAGAATAAAGATATAACAAACATTATTGATATAACCAAGCCTATGAAGTTATATATCAAACTTCATATCGATAAATGGGTTTAAAATTGCACAGTTCAAGCACTTGGTTTCCTTATTATAGAAAACCTTTGCAAGCAGAGTTTTTTTCAAAGGGATCAACCATAAACTCTGATCCAAAATGATGGGCATCCAAGTGAAATGGAAAACCTTCCTCCAAATTATAACTTGAATAACCATTGAGCATCTCTGGTAGCTCAAGGTGGGACTTCAGCATCCCATATTACCTTGTTATCATAAAAAAAATCATATTATATCTTCTTTTGACTAGCACACACTGCTGATAAATGCAATTACATAAATAGCCTACTGAAAACACTTCAATAGTGTATGACTCATTGATATATCATTCCACTCTTTAATTTTGTTTATAGCCTCTCTACAGCACTCATCACATGAATTCTTTAAAGGAACTTCTCAAGTAGTCAAGCAAGGGGATAAGGGAGCTCTTTTGCATTACAAGATTTGCTCAATCGACTTCCCTAATCCTTTATATATCTGGTAAGAAAACTCCCTTAAAAAAGAATGAATAGCAACAGTCATAGAAGAGCCCAAAGAAAGTGCACAAGGAAAAATTCCGGATTTAGAAAAAGAAAGAAAATAGAAAAAGGGTAAATTACAACTAGGTAGCAGCTAAGGATTGAGGCAAAACTATGATGAACCTTTCGCTAGTCATTTCAAATCATTACATGCCAAAATTCCAATTCAAATGCTACAGACTAAGAATTGAAGCAACCCTCCAGGGTCAAGAACAAGCAATGACATTGTTAATGTTTAGGACCATGTCGAAAAATTTATTGTAAGGTTAAAAATAATTAACAATCAATTAAAAAGGTAAAAGGATCAAGCTACAGTACCTTGCAAGATGGAGGAGTAAGTTGTATGAGCCTATTTACAACACGAAACACAATGCTTGCAAAGGACAATAAAATTAAAACCTGGAGCATAAAATGAAAATAACTATATCACCAAAGATTACAAACTAGCATTGAGATGACATGAAGTGTGCTTAGCAAATGTTTAGGTAAAAGCTTGATCCACAGAAACAAAGCTGAATCAATAATTTCATCATTCAGACTTCTAATTATGTATTGGAATGCTTAACTCCCTTCTCCTAATAATTAAAACAACATAGTGAAACAAAATAAGAATCACCAAAGTACAACCAATTACAACTATAATCACCAAGCAAACAACTATAAAGGTATAAAAAAAGCCAAAAAAATATCATTAGATCAACATCAATATAAAATATAAAATTTATAACCAATCATGCTGTTTATAAGTGCGCCAAAAACAAATAATAAATTTATCACTTAAATTTCAAAATATAAGAACAATTATAGGAGCATAGATCTAAAGTACAATGTCACCTCAAATTAATCAACGTTGATTAAAGAAGCTGAAATGAAATTATTATTAAAAAAATGTCCGATTAGAAAACATCAAGGGTCCTCACCTTTGGACGAGTAAAACCTTGATCTCGAAATTCATCACCATTAGCAGTCTCCCCAAGTTTGGCAAATTTGGCGTCATTTTTTTTCACAAGGTCTCTAGTTCTGAAGACATGGTTGAGCTGATTATATAGACAACAGTCACTGTGTCATTAATGGATACAGGCAGAAATATTTTACGAAAAACAGAAGGATAAAATTTTTACTGAGTGCATTATGTATGCATCCATGATGGTCATGTCTTCCAAACCTTTGTGATAGAATGGTCTTTTGTTACAGTGAAGTATATCCCTGTAGCTGCTACCTGGAAATAGGTTGACAACACGAAATCATTACCAATAAATAAAATAAGTAAGAATGAAAATCATGATTGCCTCATCGCAGAATTGGAGAAACTAACTAGTATATTGATTTCACTTCAATTTAAAAATATCCCCCAACATTTTGGGTCCAAATCATGGTAGTAAACATCCCATGAATCTCGAGTCGTATATGATGATTGGATTTAAAAACAAGTGAAAAAGATATGAATCTATTGATATATCTTACTTATGCATGTATCTTGTGATTCTACGACCAATACAAGCTGGAATCATTGGACATCGGCGCTCCCTACGATTTTGGATGAACTGGGTCGCGCACAAATCAGGTTGAATCTGGCACGACCCGACTTTTATACAGATTTATTTAGGAATTTCCTTTTAATTCTATGATTATCCCGTATTCCCTCTCACTTATCCCAATGAAAACCCTATTTTTTATTTCTTTTTTTCCTTGAGTGTTACTTGCCTTCAAAATGCTAATATATACAAACCTTTGGTGTTCTCTTATGTGAAAACTACATTAATATCATCTTAAAACTTAATCATGAATCTTGCGATTCACGATTCCAAAAAATAGGCTTTCTAATTCACAATTTATATCCCGATCTGATAACCTTGGTCCAAATCATAAAGACCTACTAAATTCAATCGCTAAGGTTGGAAATGATATGAAACTCCATCAGACACACATAACCTAGCCTATTACTTGCTAAAGTTACAAATGACCATATAAGAATACAGGGGGAAAATTAATATACAATTGCTACGCAAAGATAATTTTTCAAAAATTCATATTCATGTACCCAACAGTTTCCATTTTTAAGAATACAACAGTACTACAAATTTAAAATCCATACTTCAAAATCATTTCATCTAATTAAAGTGTATTTAATGCAGAAAATTTCATACATAACAAATAATTTGAAAAGTTACATGGAATAATTATGTCTTGAACACATATCAAAGAAGCAAACAATCAAGATGCACAATTCTAGAGACTGATGTCAAAAATGAAAAATTACAATAAATATTGCCACGTCCAACTGAATGATGCCAACTAAATAACTCATCCACAAAAATTCTTATAAACTTACACAAGGAGAAAAAGATCTTTTGTAAAGATGAATTAACAGCCTTGCCCCCAGATTTCCGGTAGACATCCATCCAATGCTGGTACAATTTTGGCTTCAGATCATCATGAGAATTGATATCTGGATCCTAAATGAGATAGCATGAAAGAAGAAAGTAGTATGTTAATGTGTCCATTGCGAATCACGCTTATTCTTCATTAACTAACATAATATTACAATTTTACAGAAAATATGATTACAACAAAGCCAAGACATCAGCATTGTCATAGACAAGAGGGGTAAAAGACCACATAACAGTAAAATATTCATGATAAATGCCAGAGGTGAACAAAACCAAATTGAAACTAAAAATGAAACTAAACCAAATTGAATTTAGTCTATTTTGTTCGATTTATTCAGATATATATCTAGTCAAAATAACAAATACAATGGAAAGAATAAGCAAAGAATACAATAACAGCAACGACTCCATTCAATATAGTCCACTTTTAACAAGGCAATCTTACCCCACAAAAAGGGGGGGAAGTAAAAATTGCCATAATTCCCAATTACTTTATACCTTATTTGCAATATTTTTTTTAAAAAAAAAAAAAAAATCCCGAACTGAAAGATCAAGGTTATAATAGTTGACCAAGTGAAAAAAACAAATCAAACTGTAAGATACTACCACTTTATATAAACTTAAAAATCAGCATAACAATATCAAAATCTCATCAAACATGAATGAACAACACAAGTCTTAAGTTGCAAAAATCACAATCCATACATTATTGTTGGATAACATTTTAGATATATTTCAAATTATTTACATTGATTATTATTCTATTATTAAGTTTGATTTTATTATTTATTATAAATGTATATATTAGAATATTATATCTTAGTTATTTTTATTTATTTGATTAGATTAAATTAGATTCTAGCTTTGCCTATATAAAGACCCATATATATTCTCTTTTATTCAAAGAATCATAATAATATTTCAGAGCTTCTTATTCCCTATCCATAATCCTTCAAATTTCAACATTTATATAAAACTTTGAAGTCTCTTTAAATAGACAGTATCCATTCAGTAAATAAGCTACTTCTTTTCAATTTTGTGCTACCAGTACTTCTCCTCCTCCTTTCAGAGGAGAAAATCATAATCAATGCGTCTCCTACTAACTTGCTACTGCCACAGCTGTGTAGCAAAAAAGAAGGGAAAGGAGATGTGCTGAGTTGATAAGAGAAGATTATCAACTGGCTTGATATTTCATTTTTGCTCCAATACAAAAGGCTAGTTCCCAGGACATAATTATAAGATAAGAATGACATAAGATCATAGGATTGGACAATCATGAATCCTAATGAAATCCAAGTATATTTTGATCAGTAAATAAGCTACTTCTCTCCAATGTTGTGCTGCTAATAATTCTCCTCCTCTTTTCAGAGGAGAAAACCATAATTAATGCGTCTCCTGCTAACTTACTACTGCCACAACTGTGTAGCAAAAATGAAGGGAAAGGAGATGTGGTGAGTTGATAAGAGAAGATTAACAACTGGCTTGATATTTGATTTTTGTTCCAATGCAAAAGGCTGGTTTCCAGGACATAATTATAAGATAGGAATGACATACGATCATAGGATTGGACAATCAAGAATCCTAATGCAATCCAAGTACATTCTGATCTTATCAAGGATCAAGATAGATTTATTAGCAGGGTCATAAGATAATACGAGAACATGATCTAGAAACAAGATATCATTATCTACTATTTGAAAAGCAAGAGAATACTGAAAAAGGATAGAGAAGCAAGACAAATAGACAGAACCCAACAGCTTTTCTGCAGCAAAACATTCCTTTTCCAATCTTCATGGCCATTAATAGAAGTGAACTTTGTTTTGAAAAAAGGTCACCCACATAAAATTTGAGAGCAGTGAGATATAAGAAAAGATCACTTAGAAATATACCTCTAAAATATTCTTCCCTAATCCTGTCCATTTGCAATTTGACATACCATTTGCTGGCACGTCCCACTTATATTCCAAATTTCTTTTGTTGTTGATTTCTTCTTTTGATAAATCATGTTGCAAATGTAAATCAAAGGAGCTGCAGGAGCATACGAAATTTTAAATCATTATAAGAGGTGCAGGATTTAAAACATTCATTCAAGGTATGAATAATGATAAAAACACTTGAAGTTTGCTGCTTGTTTTTCAATTCAAATCATATCAAATACACAAAATGTGATGCAACCGTAGAAGAATTCAATTTCACAGAGAGAAACTCCAAACTTAACAATCAAATCAATAACAATAGTCCTAAAATTTGTTTAAATCTCTCCTACGATAGCTATCAATGCATTGCAATTTCAAATAGGATGAATTTGAAAAAAAACAAATGAAACAGAAGGAGATACTTAATGTTAAATTGTTAACAGACCTCAAATGCCCTGAATCCCCAGAAGTTGATCTCTCATTTATTTCTATATCTTCATCATCAGAAAGAGATAGGTACAGATCCCCATCACTTTCAGAACATTCATTAAGTCGAGAATCATTAACATCAAGATCTTCTGACATACTATCTACAACTTCGCCTCTAAGGGACTCAACATCTGGTGCTACAAGGGAAAATGTTAGCATCATAAAAAGAATAATCTTTACTCATTAAAAATTTAAAACTAAAATAAAAATAAAAATGATATATAGGGGAAAAGGAGTGTATGCTTTTCTGAAAGAGGAAAAGAACAGAGAATGGCCAAGCATATAATCAGCAAAGACAGATTTAATTAATAACATCAATGCATAACTAATGAACTTCACAAGGACTTCCATCCAATAATAATTAAAATAAAACACTTGTTAAAGATTCATAGCCCCGGTAACACTTCTAGAATAGAAAATGAATAGTAAAACGATGAAAAAGAAAATTTGCTAAAGATTTTGAATTTCTTTGGCAAGTAAATATTAACTTTCATCAAACCTTGTTCTACATCGTCATACACATCATTCAGCTTGCTAAGATGTTTTCCGATATCAGTTTCCTTCCTTTTGTTATCACTTTTCCCTTCTGAAGAACTTAAATAGTGTCATTAAACTTTATTTTTATTTTTCAATTCACGAGACTTAATTTATCATCTTCAGCATTAAACTCTACATGACGTTGTTTAAGTTCTTCAGGAGGGGCTTCAGCTTACAAACGTTCGTAATATGATTATTTAATGCAGCGGTTCCATTAGATTTTGGATCACAACTCCACAGTAATTGCACTTAGCCACTTACCTCTTATATCACCATCACCAGCATCATTCACAAATTTGGTGAAGTGGTCCCGCACTTTGGATGTTTTCTTCATAGCTTTTCTTTTTCTAGCTTTAACTGGTGAAGGCTTATTGCTCTGATTTGCACCATCCCCAGAAGTTGCTAGAGCAGCAGTATGGCCAACCATAATTTCATCTGGAGATGAATAATTATTTCAAGATAAAACAGAAAATTGTAATCTTGAAAAAAGAAGCGCAAAAAAAAAAATCAAGACTGCTGAAGGGATAGAAAAATCGATATCAAGTTTTATTCTATTCATTCATATCAGTAAAGTAAATTCATATCAAATAATAACAGTAAAAGCAGCTCTTCCTCAAGTTGAAGGTTTTGGAGAGAGAGTTTTTCTTCCCACTGTCTCTGCATCTCAAAGCGGTTTAAGTCTGATTTTCTCATTATATTGGTTTGTATAAGATCAGACTAAGGTTAGCTAACACTTCTCAAAATCAAACCTTGGTACGTGATTCTAAAATTTTGATTTGTATGGCAATAGGTTGCAGATTTTAAATATCCATCTATTTTATACTCGAATGTTAAAACAACTAAACATTAAAAGTTTGCTCTCTGCTTGAAATTTAAAGGTTAGAAATGGTGAAAAATTGAGCTTATTAGCAAGAGAAGCTTATTACTAGTAGCATTTATAAGCAATACCCACATCAGAAAAATTAGCAGAAAAATTGACACCCACGTCAGAAAAATCAACACCCACAATTTTTTAAAACTCGACACCCACATAAAACACTGAGAGGAGAGTTTTTTTTTTTATGTTTGGAAACAATGAAAATACGAGTGAAGTGAGACCGGAGAACTGGAGAAGGGGCAGATCGGTGAGAGACTGGAGAAATGAAAATACGAGCAAGATCGATTAAAATAAAGTACCGAGTGAAGTGAAGCAACTCACCAAAGAGAGAGACGACGCTGAGACGGCAAGATTGACCTTTACTTCAGAGTTCAACTTCGGAGAACTGGAGAAGAGGCAGATCGCAGTCGCAGACAGTAGAGTGAGACCGGATAGAGTCTGGCAAGATCGAGCTTTGATCGGCGCTGTGAGAGTCGACCGGAAGTGAAGTGAGAAGACAGAGTCTGGAGACGAGGCTCACGACTGTGAGAAAAGGCGCATTGACTTGTGAGAGTGCGACAGAAGGCGCTGTGTCGCTGTGACGAGAGTCGCCGGAAGTGACGAGCTGAGAAGGCGAAGTGAGAGGGCAACTGTGCCAGAACCAACCGTTCTGAAACTTGAAACTTGGACCCGTCTGAACCGGTATTGGTATTAAGGGTCGGTGGGCCGACGGAAGTCAAATCAGAGTGAGACTGGTATTAATTAAAAAATAATTTAATTAAAATAGATAGAATATTCATATTTTAATAATTATAAATATTTTAAGGTTAAAATAATAAAATATGAAAAGATATGATGTGATAGGGATAATATTATATATATATATATATATTTTAAAAAGTTCTTTGAAGATCTCTCCACCCGTCAATCAGTCTTTTGAGAGTAAAAAAATCAACTTCATTCTCTCTCTCACGGGTCATTGTATTTCACTGAGTTGGGGTGTGTCAGTGACTTCTTCGTCTCTCCTCTAATCTTCATTGACTTCTTCGTCTCCTCTAATCCTCCCTCAAACGGTGAATTCGGAGTTGCCGCAAGAGAAAGATGAGAATGGAAACATGTTCACTACTGGAGGGCCGTCGCTAGTCAAAGGTCGTAGATCAAAGTGGGGGCGGAGGTTAAAGAAGATGGAGGTGCGTCACCACCGTCGCTCACGGTCGAGGACCTTCCTCGTGGATGGAGGATTTATTTGCCGATCTTCGACCTTAAATGAACCCACCGCCGACACTCTCCTCTCCTCCTCGTCCAGTTGATTTTTTTTTTAATCTTACTGGCTTTCACTCGGCCGGTTCTGGCCGAGTTGACCGTGTTGACACCGGGTCGACTCGAGACCCTGGTTTCAACCTAACTCGGACCGGTTTTCGGTCCGAACCGGCCGGTCCGATTCGGGTTTCAGAAGCATGGCGAGGACATATGACGAGTAAGGTTATGAGGTTTTGCAATGGAGGGGGGAATTGGGTTGGGTCTGGGGTTGAGGTGGGCCAGATCTGTCGTGTCGCGAGTAAAAATTGAAAGGAAAGAAAAAATCCAAGACCCCCTTTCAGCGGTAATCCGATTATTCGGTTTTAACCGAATAGACTTCGGTCTTGGTTTTTGGTTTTGGTCGTGATTTGCTCATCCTTAGTCGAAGTACCTATTAAGTCTTTTTATCTGGAAAAAAAAAGACTCAAGACCTTCTTATTAATAATAGGGTTAAGTAACAAATCCACCCCGAAAGTATAGGCCCAGGAGCAATTGCCCCAGAAGTTTCAAAACGTAGCAATGTTGCCCTATTCCAGTAAAAAAAACTAACTTTGACGTCAAAAAACTGACGTTGACCGTTAACTTTTTAACGAAAATGGGCAACATTGCTATGTTTTCATACTTCCGGGGCAAGGAAAAAAAACTTTCAAGGTAATATTGCTCCTCATCGAAAACTTCCAGGGCAAATTTACAACTTAACCCTTGATAATATAAAGGATTTCCCCTTTTGAGGCTTAAAGCGTAAAGAGTTTTCACCTTTCCTAACAAGTACACTTTTCGAAATTCAAACTTGTATTCTTCTCTTTATGAGGTGAGGCCGCTTACCACCTTAGGCAGCCAGGCAATGAGGTGTCTTATCTTCTTTCTTTTTTTCTATGAAAGATGGCTAGAAGTCAAAATACATAAAACAAAGGAATTAATCTTCATAAGCACTTGCTTCAAAAAATCCCATCGCACCCTATCATAGGCCTTTTCAAGATCAATCTTCATCGCCATTAACCCTTTTTGGCTTCTATTCTTACTCATAACATGTAATAGTTCCTGGCCAATGACAATATTATCTTGAATATTCTTGCATTTGATGAAATGGGTCTGATAAGGAGAAATAATATCATTCATGACCCCTTTTAGACGTTGCGTAATTAACTTGGTCACACACTTATAATGCACCGAACATAAAGAGATTGGCCTGAATTGAGCTACCAATTCCGGGTTCTCCCTTTTGGGAATTAATGAAATAAGAGTTCTATTCGAATTCCCTACTTTGATTGAACCGGGGAAAGCATTCTTAACAAAAGCACATAAGGAAGGACTTACCTTACTCCAATTACTTTTGTAGAACAGAGGAGGAAATCCATCAATACCCGGTCCTTGAAAACTTCTCATAGAGAACATTACACTTTTTATTTCATCATCCTTCGGAACTCTCGATCAATTCCTTAAAAATAGCAAATCAACATAAGGGAAATGGGCTTTGGTGGCAAGGCACACCGAATTAGTGCTATCATCAAAATATATATTTTTGAAATAGTTGACTACTAGCTCCCTCAAACTTTCTTCCTTATCAATCCAGGAACTCGTAGCATCTTTAAGAGATACAATTCGATTCCATCTTCTCCTCATCTTAGATTTCAAATGCTGTCTTATCTTACACATGCCTATTAAGAATTCAACAAGGAGTTTTCCTGGTTCATATTTTTTGGGCTGTATTTAGTTACACTCTTCTCTTTTATTCATTTCATCCTAGCCTATGTGCTTGGGTTTTTTTCGTTTGATACTGGACTAACTTTGTACTGGGCCCGCTTGCTTATTCTTGGGTGAGATTAGGGGTGAGCAACGGGCGGGTGGGGTTGCCCCGGGGGGCAATCCGTAGCTCGCCTGTTTATTTTACACGGGTACGAGGAGCCCCGTACCCGTAGTTAAACTTGTTTAACCCGTCGAAAACAGGTACAGGTTAAACAGGTACGACTAAACGGGTCCAGGGAACCCGTTTAAGAAAACTGGCCTTTCTTTTAAAGAAAACTATTTCTGCACAAAACCCACAGAAGAAGAAGACAACGTGTTTTGTTGCAGAGAAGGAAACTGTTCATCGTTGGGAAATGAAAGGTAGTCATCGTCAACAAAGTTAATCATGGTTTGGTGAAGCCAAATCTGAGTTTTCAGATACTTCACGTAATTAATAGCTTCATCCAACATCGACATTGTGTCCATCTTACTCCTACCAACGACGATGCTCTTCAAGATCTTGAACTGATCGCTGATTTGATGCCTTTGTTCTCGAGTTGCGCTCTGCGGACCAGTCGAAAGCTTCACACCTCCTTTGCTTTAAAAGAGAGAGATGGAGATAGTAAGCGCTGAGCGAGATCGAGATCGAGAGTGAGAGAGACGGCGAGCGGCTCAGGTGCTGGCCACTGAGCTTTGGGCGGCGACGGCGAGGAGACCTAAGAGACAGCACCTAACCAATCGAGGGTTTGAGAGTTTCTGCAATTTGGCTCTGCTCTGTTTTGCGCGCTTCTGCGTATTGTCTGACTCTAAAATGAACTCTGAACTTCAACCCGTGAAGTCTGAAGTGTAAAACAGAAAAGAAAAAAAAAATACATGTATACGGGTAGCGATCGGGCACGAGTGCCCCTATGCCTCAACCCGTGACCCGCCCGCATAATACAAACGAGTACGGGCAACTCGTTACCCGTGACGGGTCCAATCTGGGTAGGTTTAATCCAGGGAAAATTCCACAGGGCACAGGCGGTTGGGAGGGTTGCGGGTCACTTGCTCACCCCCAGGTGAGATGGCCTTTTTTATGTAACCTTTTGCTACTTCATCTAAGCTGTGTTTTTTATCCAAGCATATGTTTGCATATTCAAGACAATATCATTATAGGTCAGGAACTTTTGCATATCATGGGTAAGAATAGAAGCAAGAAGTGTCTCATGGCAATGAAAATTGATATAGAGAAGGCCTATGATAGAGTCAGTTGGGCATTCCTACAATAGGTGCTAATAGAGGTGGGTTTTGATCCAAAGTTCATACATCTTATCATATCTTGTGTTACATCAGCTTCCTATAATGTCATCTGGAATGAAGCACAAACTAAATTCTTTCTTCCTAAGAGAGGACTAAGACAAGGGGATCCTATCTCACCCCTTCTTTTTGTCCTATATATGAACAAGCTTTCATATATGATTTGCGACGCTACAGAGGATGGTAAATGTAAACCTCTTTACACTACTCAATATGGACTTGAGGTATCACATTTACTATTTGCTGATGAGTTACTATTATTTGGTGTGGCTATTAAAGAACAAACTAATTGTATGTTGGCTTGTCTTGATGAGTTCTTAAAAGCATCGGGGGAAGGTAAATAAGGGAAAGTCTTCCATCTATTTCTCTCCCAGAGTTTCGGTCCAGACTAAACAACAAATTAAACAGTTGTCCTAGATGCAGATCTCTGATGAGATTGGAAAATACCTTGATTTCCCTTTAACCAGAAACAGGAAATCGAAGGAGACCTTCCATTACATTACGGAGAGAGTGAGTTCAAAACTATCAAGTTGGAAAGCAAATTGTCTCTCAACAGTAGGGAGAATTACTTTAACCAAATCCATTTTGAGTACTATTCCCATTTACATGATGCAAGTGGCAAAGATTCCTACAAGGGTTTGTTATGAAGTGGAGAGGTTACAATGCAATTTCATATCATCGATTTCATCTTGTTAGTTGGGAACAGATCACTAAGCCAAAACAGTGTGGGGGTCTTGGTTTTAGAAAACTTGAATATGTCAATAGAGCTTGTAGTGCAAAGCTAGCTTGGAAATTAATTGTGGATGACAATGGATTATAGGCTACCATACTACAGCAATGATGCATGTTGAGGGAGGAGGAGTCCCTTATGACTTTCAAACCAGGGGATTAGAGGGTGTGGAGATTCATTAGTTCCTAAAAAGAAATCATAGATTTGGGGCCAATAAGGCAAATACGAAATGGACAAATGGTTAGCTTTTTTCATGACAACTGGTTGATTGAAGGACAATCTCTGAAAACTTACTATATGCGAGACTTATCTGCGGTGGAAGAAGTATCCTCAGTCAAGGAATGGGTCAAAGATGGTTAATTGGATTTCGCTAAGTTATCTGGCATTGTACCAACCGAAATTATAAACATGATCTCGGCACATGTGCCCCCTAGAATTGATGCTGGACATGACTTGATAGTATGGGGAGCGACTAGCAATGGTGAATTTTCGATTAGAAAGAAGTACATACTTTTTAATTGAAAAAACTCCCCAACACCCAAATTGCAGGCTGCTCAAAGAAATTTGGAGATGGAAAGGTGTAGAAAGAATAAAGGTTTTTATGTGGAAGGCATTGCTGAATCGCTTACCTACTAAGGTGTGGAGAAGTTCTTGGTCTCAAACCTCTGATTTGTGTGATTACTGTTATGCTGCTGTTGAAAGTACCCTACACATTTTGCGAGACTGTAAGTATGCAAGGCTAATGTGGTCCAAGCTAATTAGACCAAGGTATGCATCCTCGTTTTTTGCAGCGAGCTTAAAAGATTGGATAGCAATGAATATTAAAGGGAGGTTTGGACTTGAAATGGGTCCATACTCCATACTGGAATCTCATATTTGGCGTGGCAATCTGGAGGTTGCGGGAGTGACGTAATTATTTTCTGTTTGATGAGAACTTTGTGAAACCATCAAACCCAGCTGCTGTAATTCTTCAATGCTGGCGGCATTTTGCTTTAGTCCCAGATACTGTTCCGGCTGGGTATTTAGCAGGAGGAGTGCAAACTATAGCAGGGAACATGACTTGGCAGAAGCCTCCAAAGGGCTGGGTAAAAATAAATGTTGATGGAGCTATGGTTTTGAGATCATCTAAAGCTGGTTGTGGGAGCCTTCTAAGGGATAGCAGAGGCGAATAGATATGTGGGTTCATGAAAGAAATTGGCTTATGTAGTGCTAGTTCAGCAGAGGAATGGACAGTATTTGAGGGGATAACTTTAGCTTGGGATTTGGGTTTTAAAAACATCATTTTAGAATCTGATGCAAGTGACATCATTAGTAGGATTTCAGATGATAGCTTTTACTCTGGAAGTCTACTGCAAGTAATATCAAAGAACTGATGAAGAGGGATTGGCAAGTGTTATTGGGTTATATCTTGGGCGAGAAGTCAATAGAATAGCTGAGGCTCTTGCGAAGTCGGCTATTAGCAAGAGCTCGCCATTTTGATCATCGTCTAAGACACTCGAGAACCCTGGATAGATCATGAATGTTTGAGATTTGTTTCCCCTACTGTTCAATTTTATGTTTTATTTAATTGTGGTGGCTTTTTATCCTTCTCATATATCCAAAAAAAAAAAAAAAAAATCAAATTATTAGCATATTTCACATAAAAATTTACTTTTTTCTTCATTTAGTGAAAATATTAAATAGATCATTAATAAATATTAATTTTAAAAGATAAATTAGGAATTTATAATAATGAGGGGTAAATTAGTAAATAAGATTTATTCTAATATGACTTTTAATTTAAAAAATATGCTTTAAGAATCTTTTTATAATATTATTTAACGGTGTTAATGATTTGGACTAAAATGTAAATTTTTAAAATATAGGGGATGTCTAGATAATTAAATTAAGTAGAAGGGTGATTAGAGTATTTTTAAACTTTAATTTATTACACATGATATATCAAGAAAAATAATTATAGAATCAATCAGTGTATTAGCTAAAAAAATAAGAAAAATTAAAACTATAATATTCAGATAGATAAACAACACCAACACCATCTTCAATTGTTATTTTAATCATTTTATTTATTTTCTCAATCAAAAGAGATCAAAATCATACAATCACCATCAACAGATATGTTAAATGTATCTTAGTTTGTAACCCAAAAAAAAAAAAAAGGTATCTTCGTTAGGGTAAACTATAATGAAAAGAAAAATCTGAACAAATGGTCTATTATCGATTGTATTTTTAATATAAGACATATTTACATAATTTAATTAGATTAAGAATGTTTTTTAAGTTAGTTAATATAACATATATTTTCTAAATATTATAGTCCTTTTTTTTAATTCTATACTTTACTCTCCTCCTTAATTATTGTTGAGAGAAAGCATCAATAGGGGTAAATTAGAAAAATATTAACAAATATGAAAACTATATCTTATATTTAGAATCAATATCAACTTCCCAAATATATCCTATATGACATGGGCCCCGTCACTTCTACCACCATCAATCCAAACACAAATCATTATCTATAACTTGACTTTTTTCCTACCGAGCTTTTTTTAAAGTCAGATAATTTTTAAGCCACCGCTCTTACCGCCAACTCAAACAGGCCCAATGTGATTTTCATGTGTTTTTTCTTTTTATTTGTATTTTGTGAGTAGTGGTTTCATGCATGTGTTTTTCACTAAGTAGTGGCTTTTTGTGTTTCTTAAGGCCCATTTGGATAGGTTTTTTTGATTAAAAAAAAAACACTTTTTTAATGCAAAAAAAAAAATGCTTTTAAAATTAATTTATGTGTTTAGATGATATTTTTTTTAAAAAAAAAAAGCAAAAGTCACAAAAAAAAGTCAAGGTGCTGCTTTTTTTAAAAGCTTCAATTTAGAGCTTTAAAAAAAAAAAGCACTTTTTTAAAAAGCTCATCCAAACGGGTCCTTATCTCTCCACACACCAACAATTGTTATCTAAGTAAAAGGAATTCGTCAAATAAAAGGAAAGGTTAATATGATAGCATAAAATTGAAAAGTTCAAACATGACCAAATATTTATGTTGCTGTAAATTTTATTTTATGTTGAATATTGAAGGCCTTCATAACTGAATTCGGGATTTGGGTAAAAAAATGGTAGGGGGAATTTCAATCCTTTCCTACAACTCCTTGAAGAAAGAGAATGCTAATCATAGGCGAAAATCTAAGGAAGAAACTCCTTTATCATATCATATGAAAGGACCCTATTTAGTTACCAGACCTATGCTAGGAATCTAGGAAGACAAAAGTAGCATCAGCAAAAGACCAATGTGTTTTTAAGGTTCAGGGTTTGACTTTCCTTTTTTGATGTAAGTTTAGGATATTAATTGTCTTGTAGGGGGCCTTTTGGGTTTATGTGAAAGTTGTTTTATTTTGGCTATTTAGCCATTAGAAGCATGAGGAGAGGTAGGGATGATTTTGTATGAGGATTGTAATAGGAGAGGGAATCAGGGACGACCTGAGTCTTTCTTGGGCGATAAGGAGTAGTTTGCTTCTATCGGATTGTAGGAGAGGGGGAACAAGTCTGTTAGCACAGATTTGCTTCTGTTCTTGGCTGTGAGAGTTAGACTCTTGACAGATTGTTGTTTTCAATGGTGTTTCTGTTCTGTGCCTTAATTAAATCAGTGTTTTATATACCTTTCTGTTGGTTCCTAACAATTTGGTATCAGAGAAGTAGATTCCTAGGGAGATGACGAGCAAGATCGGAGAGTTAAGGGAGTCAATGGCTGGCCTTACCAAGAAAGTAGACGAACTTTCAGGGCTATCCAAACAGGTTACTGAGCTAACAAAGGGCATGAGAGTAATGAGGGAAGTACTCATGTGAATGGACCAGGGCTCAAGTAGGAAAAGTAGAAGCAAGAGGGATGTTCATGAACATCAACAAGACACAGAGACAGAAAGTAACGACGGTGGAGATAAAGATACAACCAGATTCAGAAAACTAGAGTTACCAGTTTTTGAAGGAGATGACCCAATCGGGTGGTTCTGCAGGGTGGAAAGGTACTTCCACATCAATCACGTACCAGATTCAGAGAAGCTTGAGGCGGCCGTCGTGTGCCTCGAAAACAGAGCTCTCAACTGGTACCAATAGAAGGAAGCTCACGGCGCGTTGGGCAGTTGGACAGAGTTCAAGATGAAGTTGCTGGAACGGTTTCACACGTTTCAGCGAGGAGGGGAGTATAAGGTGTTGTTCTCGAATAAGCAAGAAGGATCGGTCTTGGATTACATAGAGGACTTCGAACGCCTAACTTTTCCGCTAAAAGAGGCATCGAAAGAATGCTTAATGGGAGCTTTTTTATTCGGATTGAAGACAGAGATTCAGGCCGAATTGGAAGTCGCCGACGAGACAGACCTAGAGGGGCTAATCAAAATGGCTCTTCGGGTAGATGGGAAGAATAGAATGCTAGAGAATGATAAGAGCCAGACCCTTAGAGCAGCCAGCGGATTCAGGTATAGGAGATACCCGGCCCAACCAACTGCCTCACGGGTTACTCAGTCACATGAGCCCAATCGTTTAACACCACCATCCAACCAGACGACCCAATCTCCTAAACCCGATCCGAAAGCTCAAGACAACACCACAGCGAGTTCTTCGACCGCGATCTCGACAACTCGCAAACCAGAGTGGGGTCACCGGTTACCAGACTCAGAGATGGCACGTCGGCGGGAGATGGGGCTATGTTTTAAGTGTGGCGAGCGATACAGCCCTGCGCATACGTGCCGAGACAAACACCTCCAGGTTTTCCTACTCGACGTCGACGCTGAGAACAGGGACAAGAACGCCGACGAAACAGGGGAAGGAACGGTGGAATTTTCTGAATCTAACAAGGACTCTACCCTAATTTCACCTTGAGGACAAGGTGAAGCTTTTAGGGGAAGGTAATGAAAGGACCCTATTTAGTTATCAGACCTATGCTAGGAATCTAGGAAGACAAAAGTAGCATCAGCAAAGGACCAACATGTTTTTAAGGTTCAGGGTTTGACTTTCCTTTTTTGATGTAAGTTTAGGATATTAGCTATCTTGTAGGGTGGCCTTTCGGGTTTCTGTGAAAGTTGTTTTATTTTGGCTATTTAGCCGTTAGAAGCATGAGGAGAGGTAGGGATGATTTTGTATGAGGATTGTAATAGGAGAGGGAATCAGGGACGACCTGAGTCTTTCTTGGCTGATAAGGAGTAGTTTGCTTCTATCAGATTGTAGGAGAGGGGGAACAAGTCTGTTAGCATAGATTTGCTTCTGTTCTTGGCTGTGAGAGTTAGACTCTTGACAGATTGTTGTTTTCAGTGGTGTTTCTGTTCTGTGCCTTAGTTAAATCAGTGTTTTATATACCTTTTATATACCTTTCTGTTGGTTCCTAACATCATATGATATGTATGCATGAGTTAGGTAGGTGTCAGTCTCACATTTAATAATATTCTAATTCTGATAATATTTATAAAAATAATTAATAGCTATTAGTCGCTTTACAAGCATAAAATTAAGTAAATTCCATGATTTATGAATAATCAAGACCTAAATACTAAACTAAACCTGAGCTCTTTCCAAACCTAAATAGTTAATCATTGATGGCATAACAAAAGCTTAAAGCAATGCTCATTATGACAATGAACAATGCGGCAGCTGATGTGATCAGTAAGCACTCTTAAGAGGCAAACATTGTTTCAGTCAAATATTATGCCGAAACAACGAATTGGCATTTGCCTTCCAACTTCAATGGTTGAGTTTTTCTGTCTGCTTCATTTTGCCTCGGAACGCTTCGGCATTGTTGGGGAAAGCAGCTTCTCCAACTCCACTAAACTGAAAACCCATCAAGATAAGATTAACTACTTAAGCATCAACTTCCATTGTATAATAGGTTTAGGGTTTAAGTATTAAGAAATGAATCTCACTTAATTAAGAAATTTCCTCTAAGATGCTAACAAAAGAGAAAAGGTCTACAAGTTTACTTACATCTCATATTTGCGATAGGCTTCGTTTCTTTTGGTAATGTACAAATCGCTGTCTTTGGGAATATTGTTTAAAGAACTACCTGCAACATCAGCAGAGGATTAATAACACATTTGAGTATAGATCTAATGGTAAGAAAGCTTAGCCACTTTAAAGGTAGAGGACTCTACAGAATTACCCTCCACTTTTTCTTCAAAAATTAATCATAATTAAATCAAACTATTTCCTATAGCACTTGTGTATTTCAAAAGACGCTCATTTTGAAGATAAGGCAGGCCTACTGACCTAGCAATGAGATTAGAGATATGATATCCAAAAAACTCAAGTATGGCTTATGCTTGTAAAGGATCTAAAAATGAAAAAGGGATTGCCGGAAGAAAGGAAATATAGTTCACCCAAAATTCCCAATCTTAAGTATATACTTCACTCAATCTTCCCAATCCAGGCAAAAGAAATGAACTCAAAAGAACTACACCCAGAACAGACTTGCTTAAGCACACACAAAAGAGGGAGAAAGAGAAAGCTGAGAAGGCTAGATGGAATGAGCTAAGGTATGAATGTATGATCACCACGAATAAGAAGGGCAGCTGCCCAAACTGCAATTAAGAAAAAAGAACCAAATTGATTTCACACACATAACATTTATGGTTGTCTGCATGTTATTGTTTGTCAGAGATTTTCAATAATTTCATCCCCTCCCTTCTATCTCTACCCTTCCCTTAAAGATAAGGTGTCAGCATTTTTGTCCCACCAGATAAGTTACTTCAAAAAATGTGCCATAAATGCTTGGTAAACACTACAAAGATAGGAGGCATAAGGTTTGATAGGATGGAAAGTGAAACGAACATTCTTTTCTAAATTCTTCAAGAAAGATAAGCAATGAGAAATTAAGACAAATAGGAGGCATAAGGTTTGATAGGATGGAAAGTGAAACGAACATTCTTTTCTAAATTCTTCAAGACAGATAAGCAATGAGAAATTAAGACAAACATACAAGGAAGTGGGGCCGGGTGTTTCATTGGCACATCTTTCTGAACCTTCAGTGAGGTATCCTTGTCAGGCTGATCTAAAACCTGTTCAAGTATGCAAGTAATAAAAGATACTCTCAATGTATAAGCAGATGCCCAGATATCAACAATTTTACACCACAAATAATTGGTAATAGTCATTGACGTCAAAGATGAAATAACTTTAATGCTGATGGGAAAGATATAAGGCAAAACTATAACAAGCACTTTGTTTAAGATTGAATATAGACATCCACAACATAAAAGTTCTCAAATGTTCATGGTACAGATTGAACTGTAAACCCAAAAGAAAAACATAAGGACTAGGAAAGATAAGGGGAAAAGAATTTGGTACCTTCTTCTTTTCTCTTCTCTTTAATATCTTTAAATGACATTTTTTAATATAGTGCATCAAATGATATCGAGAATGCCTTGAACACAACTTCTCTTGAACCTCAGGGTTTTCAGTTAGCCAATCAGAAATCTCTTTGGACTTAACCACTTCATCCTTATCCAAAGTTTCCAGCCACGAATAAACTGGTATCCATTGATCCGTGCGCTGAAATCGAGCTTGTGGAATATCAAGCTGATTTGCTTCCTTTTCCTGCCACATTGAAAGACAAGAAAGTGTCAGTGTTGTAATTAATATGTAACTTTTTTGTTTATATATTCATTCGAAGTTCTCTAAGGGCAACCATGGTATGAAGAATCTCAAAAATATATCATCAGAAAAAAAAAATGAAAAATCCTATATTCTTAAATGAAGCATAACTGCATAAGGTGCTTTAGGTAGGCATGTTGTTTCCTAATCTATTATTGTTGATATAACCTAGTCTTGCAAGATAAAACATTCTTAAAAAGGTTAGATAATGTTTTTATATCCAAAAAATCCTATTGTCATAAAATATTACGCATATAAAGAAATAAAAAACACACAAACACATACAGAAGGTCCCAGTTTTTACAGACCATGAATATATCCATGGACCTTGTTATCCACTTACTTTGTTTTACACACAGATATGGAAAGAAAAACCCTAATTTGTGGGACAAGACAAATATTTCTTAAGCAAGTTATAATCTTCAGAAGCTACTCTTCACCTCATAAATGCAAAGGCTTAAACACAATCTCAGTTTATCAACATCAATAAAAAAAAGTGCTACTGCTGAATGGAAACCTTAAACTCCGGTTTTCCCATCTATCAAGGAACGGAACATTGATATATATGCCTGCTACTTACCACATTATCGCACATGAGAAACTCCTAAAAGCGCTGTGGCGTGTCAAATTATTCCAAGATTTGGTAGAGGAACCGGGAAAAAAACACAAAATGAGGGAATCCAAACAAATTGAACTGCAGTAACATCAATCAAGGAAAGGGAGAAGAAAGTTCACATGAGGGTTATCCCATTCTTGCAGTCTAGAGAATCCTCCAACCTATTTAAATTTTCAGGATATTTCTCCCATCCGCCATCTAATAAAAAGCTCCAGCTTAAAATTTAATGTTAATCACAGGATTAACATTAATTGCACGTGTCACCCCACAAGCAGATCCAAAATGCGACAGAACCCACATTTAATATTTCTCACTCACTTACTCTCCATGGGCTAGTAACGTTTATTCAAGACTATCCTTGCCACAAAAATTACAAGGAACAGAATACGGCGATAGCATACTACTGAAGATCCAACAAAAACATTCAAGCAAGCAAATAGACTGAAAATCTAATAGAGAGAGCAATTCGAAGTTCATGCGGGGAACGGGAAGCAAGTAGAAAGCAACACCTGAGGGGGAAATCTCATGCAATTCTGAATGGAAATAAGCCTGTGACAGAGATCAGAACGAGGCATGGATTTGAGGCCCTCGGGTAAAGAATCATGGTTGGAGTCGATCCAGGCTTCGACCTCGGCCATGGTGACTTCTTCAGCCTCAGGGAAAGAAGAAAGCCAAGCTCGAGCCATGGTTTCCCATCCTTCGCTTTGGTCAGTTTGGTTCTGATCGGGGTTTTTGGGCTCTTCCGGGTTTCCTTCTGCCGCAGAGTTCGACATTTTGCTCTACGCCGCGACAAACGCGATCCAAAACAACCGCACGCGACATTTCCGGCTGAGCTAATTGCTAATTAGTGTGAAGCAAAGCCTAAAACGACAGCGCTTGCTGTTGTTTCTCGGTACCGGACTTCCCCGTTAGTCAGGGCATCCATATCCATGCGTTTCGTACTTTAGCATTTAAAAAAGAAAAACGGATATTTCATTTAACAAGGATATTAATTATTGATAAAAATTCATATCATCAATTCATCATGACCTTTTATGGAACTTATTATTAATTTTTATAATTACTGTAAAATTAGTTAAATTAAAATTATGCACTTTTCAAGTTATATTTCTTATAAAATTTAATACATACTTTTCCCTTTTAAATGCAAATCTATTTGTTAATAAATAATAATTGCACATTCTTTTGTTTTTAATGTAAATATTTGAGTTCAGATCTTATTCATCAGTTCACGAAAATGTAAACCTTTTTTTTATTTTTTTATTTTTATACGTAAAAAGTTTAGGAGGGGTTCGACATGATCCCACTGCAGCAAGAAGCCTTGGCCATGAAGACTTTTCGGAACTTACAAGATCGCTACAAAGCGAGCCCCAAATGACAGAGGATCAACCCACGACCACCCGGCTGTCTAATCCGGATCCTTACCATCTATGCCAACTCACATTGGTAGAAGAGTTACTCCTATCAATAGACATGGCCACATAGTGGTTACGAGTTTGGGCCTTGTGGAATGACCAACCTTAACCCACTCCATTAGAAATAAAAATTGAGTTGTTTCTACAAAAAACTCTTTTGGCGTTTGACAAAAAAAAAATGAACTCTTTGGCGAAGGGTCAGACACTCTCACTTAAGGGCGGAGTCAAAAAATTATAGATGGGGGCACAATTGGTGGGAGGATTCGGGGGTAGCGCCTCCGATTTTTTTTTTTAGGGAAAATTTTAAATGCATTAAAAAACAAAAAAATTTAAACAAGAAAAAAAATATTTATAAAATTAAGTGAATACTGATAATGTAATAAGAGAAGCAATTATTTTACAAACATATTATTTAGAAAAGCGAGCGCTAAGATCTTGTTAGAAATAAATGCACCCACATAAATTACAATGAAGGGTGAGTCTTCAATAAGTTCGAAAGACATATATTTTAATAAAAAAAAGTATATTACAATAAAAATAATTATAATGTTATCCTTCTAGGCCTTATTTTTTAAAATTTCATCATAATTGCCTTATTATTAATGCTTTATCAAATACATCTTTTTTTAATATAAGCGCACTAAACAATCATTCAACCATTCACCCTCATCCAATTATGAAGTGTAGCTTTGATGTATTAAGAGTGAACACCTAATTTAAAGATGGGCGATCATTCAAATATGTATTATTTTTTATTTTATTTAAAAAAAAAAAAACATCCCAAATAATTGGGGGGCACTTGCCCCCAACTCATAACCTAGATCCGCCATTGCTCTCCCCAAAAGGAAAGAGTTTGATCCTGAGTCTTGGATTGTGAGTGGACAACCTCTCTCCTAAATTTATATATATATATATATATATATATATATATATATATATATATATATATATATATATATATAAAGTCTCTAAGAAACAACTGATGAAGAATGATATAGTTGACTAAGGCGTCAGCTTTCGTCTCAAAAGGAAAGAGGTTCGCTACCTTCTCCTCGATATAAGGGTCTCATTGGTAGGTGATCTGTAAGTACATCTATAAACGCTTTTTGAGCTTAGAGGTGTGTCTTAACCTTGATAGGTTACCAGTGTCTACCTAACCTAAACTTTTTTTTTACCGAAACAAAAACTCGAGAAATAGGAATCTGCGGGCATGAAAACTCTCTTGTAAACCAGAAATAGCGTGCTTGATCGCTGATGTAACTTCATGTGCTTGTAAGATTTATAAATACCTTCTCGTTCCAAGAAAACCCATCGGACATACTTATCTGATACTACATCATAAACGATTAAAACTGGTTTTAAATGTTCCAATCACATTTGAAAACAAAGCTCACAGTTGAAAATAAGTTGGAGTTGTGGAGCTAGCTGTCGCAATCTGGAACTAGACTTCTTAAAAACTGAAGCCTAGAGAGTAGGTAAAGAAACCAAAGACCGACTAAAGTAGTGTTTGAAAGTTCACCAAAACCAACCTTTTGTGCAAAAAGACAAAACTCTTCTCACATACTTACATCGTCTTGTGCAAAACTTAGGTTTTAGAAGGTTTCCAAACTACTTAAGATAACTATGAGCTTTGAAAGAGAAAAGCTCTTGAATAAGAATTGCTTCAATTCCTTTTGATTATTTACAAGTGAGAAGACATCTCTCTATTTATAGCCTAACACCTCCTTAATGAACAATTATTATGATCTAAAACACCCTACAATTGAGAATGGTTCTTCAGAACCTTCTCCAAAAATGGGTTGGGTTCCTCTCATTATTCCTCATAATCTCAAAATCACGTCCGTTCAATCAATACATTACTGTTTTAATTTTTCTCTCATTTTTTCAACCAATAGCTAAGATAGGGTTGATAAGAGGGAATGAGAAAATAAATAAGGATGCGCATATCTAGCCGTCCTTGCATGTGTGACATAGCGCTTACTTTAGAGGAAAAAATGTTGCGGCTAGAATTCGCAAGCGAACAACCCTATGTACGGATTTCGGACATCAGAAGAAAATAGAACTGAATCCACAAAACATGCCAGCAATTCGCTGTTATTCATCAGTTAGCTCTTTATTTTTCAGTGTGAGATGATTCGGTTAGCGTTCAATCATAAGTGTAGCAAAACTAAAACTAACCGCATACACCGTAATGAACATAAATTAAAAAGACTGTTACTCCCGAAAGTTTAAAGAGCTCTGTTCACTTCTGAAAAATTATGCACAACAATCTGTATCAAGAGTCAAATTACCAAAATTGCTCTCCAATTCTAACCCCAAATTCACCAACATTCGAATCCCCCCACACACAAAATATATGCTACTGCAAGAATCTTTTACACCCTCAACAGTTTATGAAAGCAGCTAAAACTGAATCGAAACTTCTCACGATGGAACTTTTTCCACCAAGAAGGCTCATCATACAGTGAGTGTGATATCGCCCAAATCAAGCTGAGCAGCAATTTCTTCAAGTTGCTTCTTCACACTCATATCAATCAACTTAGATCCAGAATTCCCATACCTGATTGTGAAGCCAGCCACCAAACTTGGATCAATCAATGTCTTAATTCTCACATTTTTCGCACCAGTTAGCTTCTGCACCTGCCTCACTATCTGAGACAAATGCTGCGATTCCGGCTTCACCACCGAGCTCACGATCGCCAGCTCCGTCTCCGTCAGATCGTTATACACAAACTCGTATTCCTTCGCTATATCGTTGATCAGATCGATCCTCTTTGCGTCCACCAAAATGTTGAGGAAATTCTGAGTGTGAGGCTGCAAGCTTGAGGAAACAGCGATTTCCTCCAGAACCTTTTTCTTCTTCTCCGTCTCTATGGTGGGGTTGTTGAAGAAGGAGAATACGCCGGGGTCGGCGAAGATTTCTTCGATTTTCTCGATGTCGGCGGTTGTAGAGTCGAGAGTGTTGTTGGCCTTGGCAACGTCGGCAAGGGCGAGGGCGTAGCTGGAGGCGGCGCTGGAAACCATCTTAGCTCCGAGAGCGCCGCCATGGGAGCGGCGGCCAGTGGCGGCGGCGGCAAGATTGAGCTGGAGAGAAGAAGGGAAGGTAGAGGCGGAGAAGGAGAGGTTGAAGAGGCGTTTAGGGGAGACAAAGTTTCTGGGGAGCGGAAAGTGAGTGGATTGGAGTGAGGTTGGAGTATGGCGTAGAGACGCCATTGATTCTGAATTTCAGATTTGTGTGTGCGAGAGGGAGAGAAGCAATGATGGAGGAGTTTGATGGGAAGAGATGAGATTAACGGTGCAGAATGGTTCATAGCCCATAGGCTATCTTGTGTTGAGCGGCACCATATCCTCTTATTTTGGGAGACACGTATGGTTGTTGGGAACAGTGAGTTACCGTTAGAAAATGTATTTAGTTATATACCTCTAATTAATTAATAAGACTAAAAGTAATATTTAATATAATAATAAACTTTAGTGTAATTAGTAAGAATAATATTAAAAATTATTTAAATTTTAGGACAACTTTATTAACTTTAATTGTTTTTATTAGTTTTTAAGAATCATTAATTATTATCTTATAATAAAGAACAGAGGAGTATATAAGTACTTGTAACCCTTTCAAAAGCTCCACCAAATGTTCTAATTTGATTGAGTGGTATTCGTCCCAAATGCCTTCTCTTCAGGATATCATTAGTCACTGTAAATCCATATTACTGTATTATATTAAACTTAATAGTTTAGATTTAATAATTTTAAAAGAACAATATAAATGCAACGATAGAAAATTTACGTCCTGGGCGAAAAAAAAAAACGAGAGAAAATTCCCGAGTCAAGAGAAACAAATACCCTAGTAATCTTATATTTTAACCGCGTGAAAACTCTTCATAACTTACCTAGGTATGGGTAGAGTCGGGAAATTGATTGAATCATCGGATGACCCTTTTAAACCCTGACCTTCAAATTTGGACTGAAAATTAGAAAGGGCTTAATGAAATAAGTCATATGGAAATTTTTATATAGGGCGCCGAGAACTTAAAAGAATCGGTAGAATAAACCTTTTTAATTTATTATTATTATTTTTTGGATGTATGGATTCACATATAATGATAATTTACTAATTTATATGTATTTTGTATCTGTTATAGAGTTATTTATCCATTTAAGTACAAACACAAATACATAATAACTATACTCTAATTTTATAATTTGGTTTATTATTTGTTGCATATAAAGATTATGGATGTGTTTTTGATGCGAAAAGAAATTCAAGATATTCTTATTTATGAACGAGCTACTTAAAGCGAAGACAATCAAATATCGTTGAAATTGATGATAGTGGCGAAGATGACAACAATAATAGTGATCATCTTAATGTCGCGTAGTGATATCTTCTTATATTTTATGTAAGTTATTTGTAAACATAACTTACTTTTGATTATGAATTAGTAGAATCTCTTTATTTGTTGGATTATTCGTGTTATTTTGATCTTAATGTTGACAACATTTATTTGCTAAATTAGAACTTTAATTGTTGGAATTTACTAATTATATTCTTTAAAAAAAAAATAAGGAAAAATAGTTAAAATTTGGAATAGTAACTCCGGGCCGGAGGGCCAAAGCTCGACTATGGTGTTCTTGGGCCGAGAACTTTGAAAAAAAAATGTTTTTTTCTTACTCAACCCTAGAGGGGGCTGGTCTGTTAGGTCATGACCCTTCACGGTCACGGCCAGTCCGATTTCTAACTCTAGGTATGGGTTCCATCCCCATTATAAATTGATGTTGTTAATATCTGCTTCAATAAATTATAAATTATCTTATATAATGTCTAGTTGGTAATAGAATTTGACAAACAGCTAAAAACCAATAAATTGTTGACTGAGGTGGTAAGCTGATGATAAGCTGCCTGCCTTACACATAGAAAAAAAAAAAAGAAAAAAGTAAGTTTAAGTTTCAATGAGCGCATTTATTAAAAGTGACAAAAACTCTTTACATTTAGAGCCTCGAAAGGAAATTAGTTTCAAGTCCAAAATAATTTGATTATGAACTTGTATAATTTTTTGTTAACAAACTGATGCACTGTATATAAATATGAAATGCTGGTTAGTTATGCTAGGGTCAAGTGAGATTATCAAAATTCATTGAATTATTTGTGAATATATGTTAATTAACTTAATGCTAATTTTTGACACAACAATCTCACCCGATTCATGGGTTGGGCGGGATTCATTTAAGAACTTAATGTTGATAAATTTCGTGTTATTCCTAAAGTCGAGCATTTTTTGTGGAAGGTGTCGCGTGATGTTCTTCCTACTAGTGGGAATCTTCGAAAACACCATCTTCCCATGGAGACTCGAGATCGTTTATTCTTGCACTATCACTGGTCTAGATCAATTTGGTTTGCCTCTTGTATTGCGTTTCGGAGTTCCATGGCTCAAGATCAACATTTGATTCCTTGCTTAGATAATGTGTTTGGGTTGACGGTAGGAGCGGTGGCTTAAAAGCTATCTTACTTTTAAAAAAAAGTTAGATTGGAAAAAAAATCAGGTTATAGATAATGATTTGTGTTTGGATTGATGGTGGTAGAAATGGCGGGCGCCCGTCAAAAAGCGAGAGTTTTTGGAAAAATGGATTACAGAGTTTTTTTTTTTCCTTAACTTGAGAACTTTTTTGAAACTTTTTTTTTAAAAAAAAGTGAACTTAACGCGCAACCCAAACACACCACGTTGAACTTTTCTCCAAAATCCATTAACTCTACCGCAAACGCTCAACACTTTCCTAACGCTCATACCAAACAGGCCCTTTCATGTTGTAAATAATGTGTGTGTAAGTGTTAAAAGAAGAGTCTCATATTATATGGGATTGTGGGGTCCAAATAATAACAAGTGATTTTTGGGCTAGTAAATGGACCAAGAAAAGGAATATGCTTACTCGTATGACAACAGGTCACAAGTAATGCAATTGAAATCCGGCAATTTTTTCCTCTCTTATATGCTAGTTAAATGTGGTATTCAACACTTTTACCAGAGACATTTTCTATGTGTACCTAGCTCTATTATTTTTTCATGGTTCTGTTTACCTTGTTTCACAGGAAATGTTCGTTTAATCCTAGAGAATGTCGCTTCTTATTTGTTGAAAGTTGCAAAATAGCTCTTAAGAATAGTATACTCGAACACAACTTGAATCAACTCTATTATTTGTAGGTGATCCCCGCTAAAAGGATATGCATATCACTAGAGAGGACTTGGAAGATCTACTAAATTGTATGACAATTTAGGAGCTGCCACAAACATTTTCTTCTGACTCTAAAATTGTGGGTCTGTGTAATTTTGTATTGTACATAGGTTTCTACGAATATTAAAATCAAGGGAAAATTATAATAAAAAACCTAAGAAAAATAATATTTATTAAGAAAGATCATAAAAATGGTAATTATTTTGAAGGACTAGAAATTAAAATATTAAAATAGAAAGACTAAATTGTCTTAGCTAGATTTCCTATATTCTCTCTAATTAAATCAGAATCTAGAGTGATTGATGGATAATCACACATAGAGACCAAATTAGAGTCTGTTAAGTTAGCATCTCTACTGCACTAAAATCGCTTGCCAGTTACGATCAAGGTGTCTTTCTTTTTGTCTATCAGATTATTTATTCAGTTGGAGACTGGTCTCTTGGAAGTCTAGTTTATGTTTTGTGTATTTATGCTTTGTATTTTGTGATGTTCCTTGTTTGTTCCATAGTAATCTGACTTATTATTATTCAGTAACATCAGTTTGAATAGTCTATTTATAGTCTTCTGGTTTGCTCTATGCTTATCAAGGGTATAGGGTTATGTCACATTAGCAAGAAGAAGTAACCAATCTTTATGAGATTCTGTTGAAGGATGAAAGAATTGATATCTAGAAGTATTATCTCTATCATTAATCATTATTTTGAAACTAGGAAATCATCATTTTACTTTGTCTTATATTTTTAATGTGTATGATTGTCTTCAAAAAAAAAATTAAATTTTTATTTTGGTCAAAAACCCCAATCTGTGTCTTAAAACAAGATACAAATTTCATTAAACAATCTATCTTGGAAAAAAGCTTACACCAAGACTGCATCATAAGACTAAACCTGCAAACTAACCAGATATTTCCATAACAGAATATTCTCGGGTTGCAGCACTAGCAATTGACTTGACCAAGTTACAGATTGAAATCTTTAAAAATGACAGACCCCAAGCATGAAGTTTTTTCTAAGATAGACGGAAAAGGAAGTTTAGATTAGAGACGGAAAAAGATGTCATCTTGATCGTAACTGGCAAGCGAGTTTCGGTGCAGTAAGATTCTGATTTGGTCTCTATGTGTGATTATCCATCAATCACTCCAAATTCTGATTTAATTAGAGAGAATATAGGAAATCTGGCTAAGGGCAATTTAGTCTTTCTATTTTAATGTTTTAATTTCTGGTCCTTTAAAATAATTATCATTTTTATGGTCATTCTTAATAAATATTATTTTTCTTATGTCTTTTATTATAATTTTCCCTAAAACCAATTTTCAAATTTGAATCATAGTTTCTTCCGAAGACGGGTTTGTTTTATGTCATTACTTAATGCTTATCATTTTGGATGAAATTGATATTAGGCAATCCTTGCATAGGTCTTGTATATCAAATTCTCAATCATGGCATTATTCAATTTATTTTAAGAAAATCTATTCTTGGAAACCAGGGTCAAATGGATTATACCAATTTTTTTCTCCTTGATGATACCAATTTTGAATGGATTAAGGTTTAAATTTGTTTCAGAAGTTTTTACTTAGGAACAAGTTACCCTACAAGTTGTTTTAAATTCAATATTACATTGTAAATGTTAAAATAGAGTAATTTTGCACTATAACTTTAAAAAGTTAACAGACAATGTCAACTTTTTAATAGTCAACAATTTTTTTTTTTTGGGTATAAAACAAGGCATTAGCCCATTCTTATTCATGTATCAATGTAGCTTTTTTTTTATAAGAATCAATGTAGCTTTTGGGTAAGCAATACCCAAAACATCTCTGTACAGAAAACTATCGATGCACAGTGGGGGCATCAAAAATTACTCTTGACTCCTCTTGCACAAAACTATAATTTGCAAGAGCATCAGCACAAAAATTGCCTTCTCCATACACATGTACAAAAACAACAGCAGAGAATTTCTTCATAACCATACCAATCTGGTATAGCAGCTTCGACCCAGTTTCTTCATCCACCTGCAAAGCTTTCAGAATATTTATCACAGCAACTGAATCACTCTCCACAATTATTCTACTGAAGTGCTAATTCTAGGCTACTCAAGACTGCCCATATTTCAGCTTTCATGGCGGAACAGGATCCCAATTTCCGTGCAAAGCCACATTGCCTCATACCATTACTACCTCTAATTAAACTTCCACAACCAACCAGCTTCCTCTCCCCCTTAGACTCACCATCCACGTTGAGCTTTATCCAGCTTTCCAATGGGGTTATCCATCTGATATTGACCTCCCATTTAATACCTCTTGCTTTGCCAAACTTACCCAGCGATTATTAGGCATTACATACCCTTCTTCAAAACAACATCTGTTTCTCTAATTCCACAGCAGCCAGCATGCTAAACCAAATATGAAGTTCCATTCACCATCTGATTTTGATAGGTTCCATCCTAGCCATTCTTTCCCCTGCAGTCTCACAAATTCAGGCTCAATATTACCACTTTTTAGTTCATGCCCCAATTTCCAGGCTACTTGGCAATCTCTCAACACATGCATCAAAACCTCATACTGGTTACAACAATAGCAGCAGCTACTTACCCCCATAATCCAACCCTTTCTCTCACCCGTCAACAGTCTATTATGAGTTGCCATCCAAATAAACACTTGCATCCTTTTTGGCCCTTTCCATTTCCATAATCTATTGCATATATCTCCTCCCCACTACTAATCTCTTCCCTTAAAATATAGTACATATCATATACCACATAATTGCTATTCAAGCTACCTCCCCCATGTAATAATATAAGGTAATATTGTTATGTCCTAAAATTTCCAAGTAACATTATTCCTTAATAAAAATTTCTGAAACAAATTTACACATTAACTCAATTTCAAATTGAATTAGTTGTAGTGGCTTCATCAAGCCCACCAAGCTCACTACCGAAAATAGTCACAATCCTCAATGGGCCTTTTCAACCCATTAATAATGCACCCAAGCCCATTTTCTGACTTCCTCACTTTTTTATTTTTCCAAAGTGTCACTTTACCCCTCGTCCTTGGGTTCAACTGGCAAAGGGGTCGGACACTCTCACCAAAAGAAGGGAGTTCGATCCTGGAGTTGGTCAAGGCGCTTGGGGAGGCATCCTAAGGGTTTACAAAGCAATGGTAACCCAGATTAAGGTGCGCAAGCGTGAAGATTTTAATCCCGATTTTAACACAGAACGACGCTTCAAACGCCCGCTTGGGATGGGTGAGTTAACCTCCCTCCTAAAATTTTTATATAAAAAAAATTATAGTTCACTTTTTTCTTTTAGAAAAGAATTATACTAGAAAAGCTTAGGTGAGGTAAGCCTTAGAATTCATCAAGTTTAACATATTTCCCTGTAACTCAAAGAATACTTAAAGAAGTATAAACAAATCAATTTTCACGCATTTTATTCACACCTTGTTTGATCTAAAATTCATTTAAACACAAGATTGAAAATTGGATTGAATAAAAAAAAAATCAATTTTTCTTAAATGAGGTATCAAAATTTGATTAGAATAAAAAGCAAATAATTATTACAACCAATTTTTAAAAATATAAAAATAAGAAATCATGTTATTCTTGAGTGAGATTCAGCTGTCACGCTTTTATCAATATAAAATAAATACTCCTCTCTGGTCCTTATTATAAAGCACCAACTAGCAAGTTTATTTGATCTTTTTTATAAGGCACTTGCTTATTCTTAATGAGCATTAATTACTTTTTTTCATGTTTGCCCATAATTAATAATGGCAATAGGTGAGAGTAATAATTAATATAATATTAGAGTTTAGTGCAATTATTAGGGGTAATATTAGAAATTACTTAAATTCTAGGATAACTTTATTAATTTTAACTACTTTTATTGGTTTGTGAGAAAAGTTAGTGGGTGCCTTATAATAAGGACTAGAGGGAGTATATAATACTACCTCCGGTCCTAATTATAGGAACACTTTTGTAGTGCAAATTGCACTACAAAAGTGTTCCTATAATTAGAACCGGAGGGAATACAACTGAATCAATTTCCTTGCTAATCCACTTTTGCTTGAAAATGCGTGCAATCCCCACAGAAAAAAAAAATTGTGCAATTTGCACCAGCCATGCTGGTGGTAGTCAAATGAAAAGCTTATTATTATTATTTTTTTAAAAAAAAAGAATTTATGGTATTTCATTGACATATTATCTCATTGTTTGTTTTTACTAAAAAAATATTTTCTCCAAAAAATCTATTTCTTTCTATACATAGAAAAAAATTCATCCCCTCTTTTGAGTTTCCCCCCTAAACATTGATATTTTTTTATATCTTGTATTTGTGCTTTTATATGCCATGCCATGTCATTAATAATTAATATGTTTAGCTAAAGTGATTTGGTGATGACAACTATTAACAATAATTTGGTTTTTTTAAAAAAAAAGATCTATCAACAATAAGAGGAATTGGTTATGCCCAAAAAATATTAATAAAGAGTGTTTGACCGTGTTCGTCTTTAAAGGGAATCACTAAAAAATAGTTTGTTAATAGACAATAAATAATTCAAACTAATTTAAGCAGATGTGGAAAAGCCTATTTTACTTCTTACAAAATGAACAGTTAATTTAGTTGAGATTAAATTACGTACAAACTAACAACTCATTTTTAATGTGTGTATTGGAGAAGAAATAAAAGGTGTAATTTAATGAGTAATGAAAGGAAGATGGGTAGTGAAAATGAAAGAAAGGAAGAAAGCGGAAGCACACAAAATCAATAGCTTATGGCGCAATTCGTGGGGTGGGAAAATGTGGGTTTAGAAAATACGCCTCATCCTACCTGGCAGCAGCGTATATGGCATTGGGAGATTCCTGAAAGAGCAAAATTCTTTATGTGGTAAGTATTTCATGAGAGACTTCCCACTAATGCACTTAGAGCTAAATATAATCCCCATGTGCAGAGCACTTGTTCTTTTGAGTGTGATAGGGAGGAAACCATTATCCATATATTGAGAGACTGTGAGATTGCCAGGAAAGTGTGGCTTAAATTAACTAACCCATTATATTATTCTAGATTTGTTTCTGGCTCTTTGCAGGATTGGTGAAATGGAACTCAAAAACAATTCATCCGGGCAGGCCATCGCTAGATGGCCTTGCAAAGAACATTTGGTGTTGTGTGCTAGCTTCTCTCGGAAGAATAGATGTACAAAAGTATGTGAAGGCACAGGAGACCAGCCAAGGACGATTACACAGCGATGCATATTCCATTTAATGGAAGGAGTGGTGTATGGCCGTTTCCAGCATCAAATTATGCAGATACAAGACAGAGCAGAAGCTAGATGACGTCCCCCAGAGCCAGGCTATGTACGGGTGGATGTGGATGGATCATACAGGAATAGTGGACAGGCAACTTGTGGAGGAGTGATCAGAGATCACCAGGGAAATTGGATATGTGGGTTTCAACGAAGTTAGGATATACTACGTCAATCGCATCGAAATCCATGCTATCTACGAGGGGCCTTATACTATGCAAACAACCTGGGTTTCAAGAAGGTTATGCTCCATACTGATTCATTAGATGCAATTCATTTGTTGTTATTTGATTGCGGGCAGGGTCATCCTATGAGAGAGGAGATATAGGAGGTAAGATCCCTTATCATTTCACACGAGGATCTACAAATTATTCATACATACAGGGAAGCATTAAGATGTGCTGGTTATTTAGCCCAATTGGCTCAAGGGATGAATCAGGATCTGGTAATAATCTCATCACAACCTACTGAATGTGTTGACTTAGATAATATTGAGGGTGGTAGAATGTCACGGAGTTCAGTGAATGTAGTCTAATATTAGACTTTTTGTAAACCTCAAGCCTTTGGTTTGCCAATGTACTACCAAAAAAAAAAAAAAAAATGAGGAAAACACCGCTTTGTTGTGCAAGTTTATATGGTATTTATATGTCTGTTTGTATTAACAGTATAAATTATTTTTTTAACGTGATTTATGATATACGAAGTAAATATATAAAAGAAATTTTATCTCCAATTATGTAAATGTGCTTTTTTAAACATCAATTTAAATATTAGAACAGGACAATATCAGAACAGTCCTATCCTATAAAAGGACCCAAACCAACTTTCTCAAACTTATGTCACGTTCTGTCCTAATTTCATACTTATCATATAATCGTTTTAGTTTTAAATATAATATGGAATTGACTTTTTTTAAGAAATTAAGGAATTAAATAAGTTACTTAACCATATCATATCTTGTTTATCCTTATATTATATATCGCTTTATAAGTTTGTCAAAATAATTTGGAGAAAAACGAGAAAAATATATATATATATATATATATATATATTAAACTAATTTAATTAGCTTTTTTTATATCTCTAAAAAAATTAATTGTATCTTATATTTATGACCGAAGGAAGTTAATGTGTGAGCTCAGTCTCACATTATTGGTGCATGGCCCGAATTTGTGTTGTTAATGGGAATGTATTCAGTGTTTCACATAATTGGGATTTTTTTGCTCAGGGGAAAAAAAAAACATGAAAAGCATATAACCTCCTTTTTACTTGTGGATTCCAATCTCTTCCCTATCACTCCCAACATTTCCTTTCACTTTCTCATGTCCCTTTCCTTCCCATTCTTATCCTAATTTTCTTACCCATTTATACTATATATTCTTTTATCCATATATCATTTAGGTACATTTCATTTATTTTCACTTTCAACGGGAATGAGTAAAGTCAAATTCTGTTTCAAATCAACTTTGATTTTATGTTCTGCTTATTCAAGTATTACACTTATAAGTTTCAGAAATTATATGGTTTTGAAATTTTTATTTTTGCTAATGAGAATGATATGATAAATAAAATGAATGTAAATAAGTAAAGCATATTTTTTTCAGTCACGAAGTGAGACTTAGGCGATAAGGTAGATAGATACACTACTACAGACAATACTTTTAATGTATGTATTTTTTTGGCCTTTTAACGTTTGAAAATAGGGAGACACAAATGCCAGAGATGTAGTAAAGTCAGAATACAAAGTCCCTAAAAAAGGGACGTTGTAAAAGACATATGGTGTCCCTTTTTTTAGGGACACCTTAAGTTTTTTTTTTTTTTTAAAAAAAAAAAATACTTCACGAGCCAGACAGAAGAGTGGTGGGGAGAGAGAAAGAGAGACTTCCATATCTTAACCACTGTCAAAGCCATCAGGAGGACTTCTAGATCTGAGAAAATTGGTGTTCATCACCATTGCCACCGGGTTAGTGCTCGTCGTTGCATCCACCTATGTGGGGTTAGTGCTCAACGCCATCATTGTAGAGACTTCCAGATTTGCGAAAATTGGTGTTCAACCCTCTCAGATTTGAAATTTTGACAAGAGAAGGACCGTAATTTGCACATAAATGCAGAAAAGATGAAATCGAGAAATGATTAAAAATTCCCTATAGATTTGTAAACAGGAAGGCAAAATGAAGAAGAAGGGTGGTAAAAAAAATTTATCCAAATAAGAAGTCCCTTACGATTCAGTGATTTCCTCCACCTCTAAGCTCTATAAGTCGTCGAAGATCTTGCAATTCCATAGTTGGGCATCTCTTACATTTGTGAGGATACACAGAAGCTAATACTCCTCGTCAATACTCTGGAAGTTGTCGAAAGAAAGGAGGAGCGTTCTGTCAATGGTGCGTTTTGTCGATGGAAGTTGTCGGAAGGAGGGATGAGCAAACGTGGAGGATGAGGCCGAAGAATCTGTAGTGCTAACAGAAGTGAAAGTGGAGCGAGAGGTTTCCGAAGTCGCTCTTATGGACACCATACTTCAGGTTACTCTTTTGGGCAGTGAAAGAGACCCAAAACTTGATAATTGTGAGAGACTTAGAGCTCCGGTCATGGCTAAAGGATGCCAGGGGTTTTTGATAGCATATTGGAGCGATGGAGATGTATACCAATCACAAAGTATGGTTTCTGAGTTCACTGTGAAACTGTGATTGAATTGATGAAGGTACAAGACTGGGGGGTGGAGCTTCCAGCTGTCACATCTTTAAGTATCCTAATTTTGAATTTGGGATGCCAAAAAATCACTTTAGGTGTCCCAACTCTAATAGAGATGCCAAAAGTGGTGGTGTTCTTAACGTTGCTTTTATAAGTTGGAATGCAAAAAACTCTATTTTTGGCGTTTCTTTTATAAATTGAGAAGCCTAAAGTCTCACTTTAGGCATTCCAATTCAAGATTGGGACGCTGAAATATCTCTTTTGGTCTCAATTTTAAAAGGAATGTCAAAATTCTCGTACATAATTACAAAAATATCACTGTATTTATATTTTACTTCCTTTTTTAAAAAATAAACTTTTTTTATGGAAATAAAATCTATTTTTTGTGGTAGTGATGGTGAGGTCTTAGGACTTGGGAGCGAGAAGGGAGATTAAGATTGATTGAATAATAAGATTTAAAAAAAGAAAAAGAAAGAAAGCGGTAAGAGAGCAAGGGACTAGTGTTTAAAAATAGAGAATATATGTTTTTAATTAGTATAATATATTTTTAAATAACTATAAGATAAAATTAAAACACATCATATATACAATAATAGATAGGAATATGAAATATAAAGTTGAGTCGCACTAAACAATGGGCAAGCGATTATAACACGAGAAAAGTTATAAAATATAAGTGGGCCACCTTCCCTCACAAGTTTTGTGTGTGTTAGTTCTAGATTTATGTTTTGATGATAACAAGACTTATAAAGGAAAAAAGATTTAATTCAATGAGATGTGAAAGCTTTGAAGCATGTACTCGAACAGATATAGCTTACAAGTGTACGTGCTCGAGCAAGTAAGTGATCGCTTGAGTAGGTGCTTTGATATCTGATTTACTCATTTTCATATTGTTACTCAAGTAAGTCTCTCTGTCTTACTTGGGTACATTACTCGAGTAAGGTGGAATTATGCTCGAGCACATAGATTTTGATAACTAACTTTTTGCTCTTTCAAGTTGTTGCTCGAGTAAGCCAAGAAGCTTTACTTGAGCACATTGCTCAAGCATAGGATATGCTTACTCGAGCAATATTGTTTTGTTCACATTCTCTAAACTCTTTCAGGTTAATTACTCGAGTATGCCAAGAAGCTTACTCGAATACGTTGTTCGAGTAGAGAACATACTTACTCGAGTAAGTTCATTTTGGTTTCAATTCTGTGAGCTCTTTCTGGTAGTTACTCAATCACAAGTATTTGTTACTTGAGTATGTTACTTGAGCATGTGTATTTTGTTAACTAATACTTTGGCTCTCATAGTGGTTGGTTGAGCAAGTTGAAGCATTACTCGAGCAAGAGTAATTGTTTACTCGTGCAAGCCTACTTGATTGAACTCTCTCTATGAAAGAATTTGAAAGTTACTCGAGTAGACTAAGTTTGTATTCGAGCAATGTTTTTACAGTTCTTTCAAAAGTTTGTCTTCTTCGTCTTTGTAAATTCAAAATATCTGATTTACATTTCATTACATCTGGTCACTACTCATTATTGTTCTCAATGCTTCTAAACATATTTGTTAGTGAGTTTCAGATTATTAGTGAAAGGATTTCATGCAAATCTTCAAAAGTGAAGAACATGTCCGAGCATTAAATGTGTTGCAGAAAACAGAGCACACACATGGAATGCAATTCAGAGTAGATCAAATGATCGTGGTTTCAATACCCATTATGGCGAAAGTGATAGTGACTCTTCCTTAGTCAACTGTAGACCAAAAGCATGTCATATTAAGATTTTCGACCGCGATACAAAAACGACATATCTTAAAATCTTCCAACGAATCTAGTTTGTGTCTAACGGAAAGTTTCTATGTCTAACAGAAGGATTGAAGTCTTTTAACGGATAGTCTGAAGCTTCACCAACGGTAATTAATGGAATTCAACTATAAATATGAAGAGCATTCAATTTGAAGCAATTAACCAACAACAATATCATTCATTGCTCATTAATACGTTCTGAGATACCTTTTGATATTCAATTATTCAGTAATCATATATCTATTCTATGAGAAAGTTCTTATCATCAATTGATTGTTATAAAATCTCAAAATAGTTGGACCTTGAGTTTGTCTGTCCAACTATAGTTGTAAGGAGGAGTGAATCTGGTGAGATTACTCTAAGCTTAATGTAATCATTGAAAGATAGTAAAAATTTCAAAAAAAAACTATAGAGATTGGACATAGGTCACGAGATTAAGGCTGAACCAGAATAACTCTTTGTACACAGTTCAGTGATATTCTTCTAACTCTTCCTTCGTGATTTAATTAGTTGTTAAGATCGTTTTAAATTTTTATAACTCACCAAATTCACCCCTTCTTAGGTAATTCACTGCAACTAACAATACACACACATATATGTGTGTATATATATATACATATACATATATGTGTGTGTGTGTGTGTGTGTTTTTTTTGTGTGCACACACACATATGTATATATACATGTGTGTTGAATATTTCAATTTGTTTGCTAAAAAAGAATTTTATAAATTTTGAAATATGAATATAAAATGCGTGTGTAATTGAATTAGCACATAATAATTATGTTGTAAAAATTGAATTTTGAACTAATATTTTTAACAAAATAGAAACATAAAAAATTTAAAAAGTCTATTCTTCTATTCAGAATACATGTCATTTTTTACATGTTTAGTCATATTATTAGGAATAATTTTGGCGTTTGAAACATTTCAAACGAAAAGTCAACAATACGCATTATAGTGCACCAATATTATTATTATTATTATTATTTTAAAAAAACTGGCTTAACTTTTCACACACCACATATTAAGTAACCCCCTTTTTACCATGAAGTTACCACATATTTTAATACCCACATCACAACTTTAATTATATGGCTTTTTTTCCATTGATGTACTTCTTTTCTAGCATAACTTTGTCCGATACAAGACTTTTCTCGACACTAGCAAACTCATATTTGCTTACACTTGTCATCCCAACACATAAACTGATTTTATAATAATAATAATAAAAATACTCCCAATTCTTTTACCTCACATTCTAAGTTATTATTTATTTTTGACCTAACTTGGCGTGTAATGACAAACTTCTTCTCTTCTGTATTGGATTTTTTTTTTTGCTCAAACTCTTCTGTATTGGATTGGATCTCTATATAGCTGTAAAAACAAACCATCATATATTGTTCTCTCTCCAATTTATAATTCATTCCATCATTTTATTTTGTGATAACTCTCAAAGAATGACACCATTCCTTTCTGCTTTCATTTCTTTCCAATATTGAGTTCCTTGTGCATCCAAAGTCTTTTTGAAATTCTTGTTAAATTAATTCAACCAAATTAAATATATTTATTAGCAAAAATATATCTCCTACTAATTTTTTTATAAAACTTAATATTGAAATTTTATTTAAATAATCGGTTGGATCCTTGATATAAGACTTATTTACGGAAATTTAATTATATTAAGGAAATCAATTTAGTTAATAGATATGTTTTTTTTTCTAAAATATCCTAATCATTTTTCTTAATTCCCTTCATCTTTCCTTCTTTCTTTCTTTTTAACCTTGACCTCCATCTTTCTTATACTTCTTGATTATTGTTAAAGGAACATCAATAAGGGTAAATTAAAAAATATTAATAAATAAAAATAAAAAGTCTTACATTTAAGATCAATATCATCAACTTCTCAATTAGGTCATACATTAGTGAGAAAAGGGAGCAAAACATTTTTTTAACCTGAAAACATTTTTCTTTAGATGAATAAGCTTGTGTGTGTATATATTTATTAACTCCAATTATATCAAACTATATTATAAATTACACCTGTGATCTTTTTTATAAGGAACAATCATTATTGTCAAACTCATGAGTTGACTCTTCGAGTTTATTATTTTTACGTTTTTATCTTATTAAATCAAGTCACGTTGCTAGTAAATTCGTGTTAAGCTGTAAACTCGGTTAAACTTATGAATTTACCGTTTTTATATTTCTAACTTTCAAAAAGTTGTGTTAACTCACTATTAAACTAGTGTTAACTTTTTGGATTGGCTTATTCTCAGCGGCTTTATATGTAAATTTTATAGTAATTTCTATGTTAAATGTGATAAATTATGATCGCCGATAGTTTAAATTTCAATTATTTAATTCTTATCATTTTTTATATTTTAATTATTTAATTATACATTATTAATATATATTTAATGAGAAAAATAAACTTTTATATGACTTTACGTCGCTTAAATTTAAAAGTTTTACAACCTTAAGAACAATTATTAAAATTACGGTTAAAAACATTGGTTAAAAAGTAATAAATATATAACTTGTGTATCTTTCTATCTAATTATACCCTTATTTAAAAAGGAAAAAAATGTATATAAGCGACTGTGTGTGAAAATTTATTACAAGAAGATAAAGAGTGAGAAGTATCAATGAAAAGACAATCTTAAAATTGTCAAGAAGGACCACTGCATGAGAGGGAATGTTGCGTTGTGTGTAAGAAAAACACGAGCGACAAATAAAATAATTTGCACGACGTAGGACAATTATTTGCTTGGGAATTCGCCATTTCTTTTTAACACTATTCCATATTTGGCATTTACCAAGAATCTCCCGTACTGACTAGGAGGGGCGAATCCCTGATTCACCGGCCTTTTAAATATTGATGCATGAATCTCCAAGTCCCTTCCCCAACAATTAATAAAAAGCCTACCAAAATGGTCATCCCCTACATTCAAATTCAACGCCTTATCAATACCTACAGGGAAATAGATACTCTACCCACCAGTTCTCACCCATCTTTTTTTTTTGCTCAGAAGTTCTCACCCATCTTCGATCCTCACTGTTGTTCAGAATCATTTTCTTAAAAACCCCATACGATAAAAATTGCTGCATGCGATTTAAAAAAAAAAAGTGATTCTGGACCCTTAGATCAAGATTTCGACGACCAGAATCGAAGATAGGGGGAGATGAGCAAAGAACTGATGGACAGAGAAATCAAACTCATACCTACGGTTACCTTTACCTTAACTAAGGTTACGATTTAGAGTATCAAATTTTTTATTTTAAAAAAAGTCATGATTGAGTTTAGAAGTGATTTCCCAGGTGCTTCCAAAAGAAATAATTTCTTTTCTTCCCCTATATGTACACTGAAAAAACATAATAATAAATTGATTTTTTTTCTAAAAAACAAAAGAGCTAAAATCTACTTCATCCAGCGGCCACATCCTGAGCGACCACGTCGGCACCACCTTCACCATTTCCTTCTCTGACAGCATCACCACCACCACCGACACCGACGTTCTCCATCACCCACCCTTCAAGCGGCGAGCATTCCATCTTGTGTCGTAACTTCCAATCAAGCGCTTGACACCCACGCGAGCAATAGTTCACCTTCCCACAAACGGAGCATCGCCGGAACTCGTGTGGCCGCGTCTCCGGCCGCCCACACCCAATGTGCGCGCACAGTCTCAGCTCCTCCCCTAACACTCCACGACCCGACTCGAACCAATCCCTCAAAAATCTGTTCGCCGGATGCACCTCCGGCACTGCCACGTTATACCCGTAATCGCTGAGCAACGGACAAGACCATTCCATCTGGGACGCGTCGTTGCCATGCCGCCGGTGGACGCGCCACTTCATCATGGAGGAGCAGAGCCGGGAGGGAAAAGATTTAGAGACGGAGCGTAAAACCTGAGCTAGCTCACGCGCGTTGGCTTGGATGAGCAACCGCCGTCCTTCGGCGATGTTCCGATTGACGCCATAGCCGTCTTGAAGGCAATGGCCTAGTTCGCGAAGAGCGTCGATATGACCGAGGAGAGATGCTCTGGCGCACAGAGCCACCCCGGCTTTTAGATCCTTGTCAATCTTGGATCCACCGCTTCCGTTGAACTGTATGACGCCGAGTGAGTATAACGCAGGCGCGTGTGATCTCGAAGCCGCTTGAGCAATAAGCTTAAACCCACTCCCTCGATTTCCCAAACAGTAAAACCGGATCTGCAACAAAGAAATAGCAAAGACAAAACAATTCAGCAAATCCCTTTCTCCAGATGGATATGATTAATTAATATAACGATGACTCACAAACTAACCATTCCGAGAGTGTATGAAGCATGCACGTTGCCGGCGCTAACACATCGCCGGAGAAACCGGTGAGCATATTCCGACCAGCTTTTGGCTTTGACGGCTATCATTTTTTCGCCGGCTCTGGATAATACCAGACGATTCAAACCAAGTTGATTCAATCGTTTGCATCTGAAAAAAAACACAGAAAATTATCGATTCTATGAGGCCTGAAGAATGAAAAAAAAAAGGTAAGGTTAAAACTTGGAATTAATGGTGGGATTTACGTTAAGAGGACGGTGATGAAGTGGCGAGGAGAAGAAGCAGAGGCGGAGAGCTTGGAGAGAATGAAGAGAACGACGTCGTCTGGTAAGGAATCGAAGAAATCATGTTTGTCTGATGAGTGTTTGGATGAATGTCTGTGAGGTCTTCTCATATTTGCCACATCCAAGTGAAGAAGAAGAAGAGACTTTCTTTGGGAGAGAAATGAATGATTAATTGGTGGATTGAGGGAGAGGGAGAGGGAGAGCGCAAAACAAAGAGAGATGGGAGGGGCAGCCTTATATGGAGCAACACTGAATGAGACAGCGGCTAAAGCCTCTGTATATGGGGGACCCACGCCTCATTAAAACCATTAATCATAATAAATTATTTACTTATTATGTTTAGGGATCATATTTAAAGAAATTAAATTACAAGTGTTAATATTTCTAATGAAATCGAGTTTTGATTGAATTTAAACTTAACCAAATAAGTACTTTTTTTATTTTTAATGATAATAATGATTTTTCTTGGTAATAACCAATAATGTAATCTTATGTTTTTTCAATCTACTATAAATGAAAAATTAACAAAGTTTTCTTGGGGATTTTTATGATCTTTTGTTTTTTCAATCTACTTTTGATCCCTTAACATTATAAATGAAAAATTTAATTACACAAATTATATATAATTTTCAATTTACATATTTTTAATTTAAGTTTAAAAGTATTTAATTACACAATCATCATTTAAAATTACATTATTATCTTGTTTGGGATTTTTATAAAAGATCTTTATTTTCAGATAATTAAAAGTTATTATTATTAACCAAACCTAAATTAGAGTACTGTTTGATTCAGGATTTTTCTCTTTTGAACCTTGGAGCGTAAATGGTTTTTGTATGTCTCACCTTTCTTAAATTTGTACTTGTTCTCCTCTTTGCAGAGGTAAACACGTTTACTATATCAACTAATAGTTTTTTAGTTAAATTAGAGTATTGTTAATCTAAAAAATGATTCTAACTTCATGAGCTCACCAAAGTATACATGAAGATCAAATGCATAATTTGCCTTGATGTAAAATACATGTAAAGGGATTAGAAGGGTTTTGATTACAACGATGGTACTTTATGATTAGCCTGCCCCATATTATAATAGTTTTCTTCTTAATTATTATTATAACAATGTTCCTTTTATTTGTTATGATTTAACGCTGTCTGGGTTGCATTATTGTTTTCTGGAACTTTCTTATATAATATTCATCTTCCTTTAGAGCTTTTCAAATTTATTAGTAATTTGTAATTTGATAATTTATTGTTGCAATATGTAATTTTGTTATCTTTAAAACACCTAATGCACTCTTAATGCTTAGCCATTGCTTACACGTACCCCATCCTTTCACAAATTTAAATGTTTGTTAATATTTATCACACAAAAATCTATTATATTATAACTCCATATTTTATACTCTTTTCCATCCATAATAAAACGTGCTTCTAGAAGAATATTTTTATTCAAAATATAAGTAACTTGTAAGATAATTAATACTCATTTTTTAGTTTTATCCATAAAATTAATATTTATTTTAAATTTGTTCACTCATTAAATTTTCAAACATGTTTTTTAATAAAGATAAAAGTGAAAAAAAAATCAACATATGACATATTTAATGAGTTAATTGTACTTTTTTTGTTTATCCTGTGAATTAGTTAAAATACTATATATTACAGACCAAATGGAGTTTTGCTATCTTGATGCTAATTTTCTTGGGACAAAAAGCTTAAATTCAGGGTTTTAATATACTTTAAAAGGCAAGTGTTAAACCAATTAAATAAAATGATGTTTTAAGATATAAAGTTCAAATTGTCCACTAACTTAATGATTTAGTGCCACTTGTAGTAATCATATTATCACAATATGCTCTCTTATGTATGTGGGTACGTATATACATCTATTGTATTTCATTTATTTGGAAGACTCAAATGTATTTAGTGATTTAAATTATTAAGTATGTGCAACTCGTTTTCGGCGGGCGTGATATATATATACAATATTTTGATCTAAGAATCTAAAACGAACCTATAAATAAAATTGTTAATTAGGATCATTACGTAAAGGTGGCATTAATCACTTAATTTCATTAAATTCGATATTAAACCCTGCATGCATCTAAAAAAATATCTGAAGGCGAGGCCAGAAAGTTCATACGTCAATTTAACTAATAAAGAGATTTTTTAATATATAAATAAATGAAAAAAAAATACAATTTTCTAACTATTTAATGATGATTTATTATTACCTTAGGTCCTAACACTATAAACTATATATATATATATATATATATATCTTATATTTGAAGAGATTAAGGAGGAAGTTAAATTATTAATTATAATTATTTTCAAAAAATAATTAAATTGAAAATTACATCAAGGGGAAAATGAGCTAATTGATAACTCATCATGGGAAAAATGGAATTCCAGTTCCAATATATATATTTCAACCGCAACCTGGTGTGGGAGTTTTGTATTTCTTAAAAAAATTATAGGCAAGTTCGATAATTATAAAAATGAAGATTTGGACACATATCTGAAGATAAGTCTATGTTTCTCAACTAATTGAAAATCAAAATCCAAACCTGTAGACTTATTATTCATAATTCGTTGACAGGTACATTAATGGGAATGGCAATTTTGTCGTCTGTCTCTTTTTTTATTGTTGGAAAAAAGATAATGAAATTAATTATTTAGAAGAAGTTTAATGATTGGGAAAGATATGACAAAAATTTCAAAATTATTTTATAAAAGAAAAAATATAATTTGTTTTTATAACATTAATGATTGACAAACATTATTTACTTTATAAAATATATAGGTGTATTATTAAATTATTATTGTCTTTAATTATTATTGAAAGTATAAATAGGGGTATTATAGGAAAAAATTGACAAAATTTAAAAATTGTTCTTATAATTATACCAAAATAATCCAAAATATATTTATATAATATATATATATATTATATTTAGGATCGGAGGAATATTATTGATGATCAACTGTTTCGTGAAAATTTAAAATGTCAATTTAAATGACTTAGATCTTGCAAAAAATGACAAATAACATTTCAATAAAAACAACAAGAACAATAATTTCATTATTATAAGTAATAAGTGTTGCCTAAAATATCCCATAAATTATATTAATTACCCCATGTCCTTAATATGAGATATAGTAAGTATGTCTTATGTTAAGAATAGAGTATTTCTTTTTAAGTTTAATATTTTTCACTTCTCATATTTTAAAAAACATTTTCATAAAAGAAATTGCATGTTTGTTTTTATTCCATTACTGATTGACATGTAAGATCGAGTTTATTAGAATGCTCGATACTCCATCATCAATATTGAACCTCTCGCTACGAACAATTGTTATTGACCTTTTAACTAACGAATTCTCAATTATCTTTTGTTGATTTGAGTAATCAATATACATCCAAATATTATAATTGACTTTCTATATTGGCTGCGCCCAACAGAAAACACAAGCGATTTGAAAGCTTGGTCAATTTGTGACTTATCATATTTTTCACTCCAACTTGCAAACAAGTTGGTCCATATCTTTCTTACAATCCAAGAACTCGTTTAGTTCACTAATTAATATAATTAATCATCCATGGTTTTCACATTTAATTAATTATATTTTGCCGATTACTTATCATCAGTTGCAATAGCATATAATATATATTATAAAATGATTTTTTGTCAATTATAGAAAGATCGAGAAGTATGAGAAACGACCCTTTAGACTTTAAATAGATCGATTGAAACTGGCCGGCAAATCTTTATTATAAGTTAATATAATTAATTGACAGTCTATAGCCAAAGTACTCAGATTTTGTTTAATTAATTAATCAAATGTGTTAATAATAATTACATATATATTAATTGTTTGGGTGGCTATATCTTGACAAAAAAAACTAACCCCACAATGAAGAAATTAAAAAACCAGTGGAGGCTGGTTGGAGAACAATATAATTGATCTTACTTTCACGGCACAACACATGCACATAGGTTCATGTTCATTAATTAAGCTTTTTTATGTGAATATAAATTAGAAAAGTTTGGTATTTGGTAAAACACATTTGAGAGATTTGATTGAACAAACAAGCTCATGCATGCCCCCTAATTTGATATAAAAAAGCCTCCTTTATCTTTCTTACTTTCTTGTGTTCCTACGCTTCGTGCAAGTTGAACAATAATCATGGAAAAAAACACAATTAAGCTATTAGAAGGAAATTAAATATTTTACAATCCTCAAGTTCAAGGATTTGCAAATCGATGAGATTTTACGTGAGACTTACTTTTCATGTGTTCTCTCTTTTTTTTTTTAGAAAAAAAATAACTATGTATTATATACGTATATATACTACATCCATTCCTTAAAATGAGAGCTAGTCGGCGATTAAATTTAATCCTAAATATAATACATCAATTCAATTTGTCTCATAAATTTATAGTTTTTTTCTCCAAAGTATCGAGCCTATTGATTGTACGTGTTGAGAAGTTTCTATGTAAGAGTAGTTATGATGAAATATGATATGGTATTTTAGGAAAACTAATATATATTTGTTACAAATAACTAATATAATTAACTTTCTTAATATATCCAAACTAACCAACTAGCTGGTATATTAAGAATGTGAGGTGGTATATAATTAGTTTGCGATCATTAAAATTTGAGCTACGGATAATTATGACATATGTGAGAAGGTGGAGTTTTGCAGATCACGCTAAAAGTAAGTACGTAGAGAAAATTTTGTGAGTTCGATGGATCGAGTGGGGACAAATGGTCATAAATTAAAAGAAAAGTTAAATATATGCATTAATATAATTATTGTATGATTCAGATTTGGACATGAAGATTATCAGTAGTGTGGATAAGGATCTCATCAAGGAGTTGGTGAAACACAAATCCTTTTCCTTTTCCCCTTTTCCCAGTCCCACTAGCAACATTAATTACTTAAAATAATTTTAATTTATATTTATACTCACATATATTATAATTTTTTTTACTAGGGTTAGGTAGAAAACCAGTGCTGCGTTTGCATTCTCTGAGGATTTCCACATTTTTTTAAAATTTTAATTGTTGTTAGTTTCTTATAATTGTTAAAAACAATTAACAAAAAAGTAAGTTTAAGGTATGTGTTGTGTGAATGTGTGATCCTTTTAATTGAAAAGGAAGATAAAATGATTAATTAATTAATTACTATGATTAACTACAGGAGAGCTTGCATGTGTATGGTATGTGATTGATTTTGCTGCATGACTGACTCAAAATTTCTGGAAGTATAGATAGCCCACAAGTTTCCTATTTTGCTGATAGTAGGTGGGGACTATTTTTTGTTCATTTAATTAATTAATTATTTAGATTCAAAAAGGTATTTACTCTTCATTTAATTAAATTATATATTGGGGAGAAAAACCTGAGAAAGCAACTGAATGAGAGAATGTTAGATAAAAATAAGGATATTTGACTTTGAATTTTGGGGTTTTTGAATGAAAAATTCCGGCGTTACAAATGTGTAAACACAAATAATTGAGGGACAAGATAGTTTTCGTATAGTCAAATCCAGATAAAGATTCATTATCAAATGCATGTGAACTCTAAATTTAGCTTCCGCCTGCTAATTTTTGACTGTTTTAAAATATTTTATTCATATAACTTATAAGCACACAGTGTCGTGTTTCAGATATCTTTTTTGAACATTTTTTTATTGCCAGATTATTAGAAAAGTCAAGTATCTAACAGTATTGGCAAAAATGGTAGGGGTAATTATTAATAATTGTATTGTAGGTTTTATATATGATTTTGAGTTCCATCGGGAAAAAAATATTTGATTTTGAGAGGAGGAGGATGGTCTTAATTTTTTCACTTCTACTTCAAATAAGAAACTCTGTTTTTTTCCCTCTTTGCGGCAAAAAATGTTTGTTATTATTCTGAAATATTTTTATTTTCGAAAATTTAAGTGAAACACTTAATTTAGTTTAATGGAAATTAATTTCTTTTGGGTGAAAAAAATCAAAATAAATAGTATCCCGAAGAAAACAGCTTCTTGATATGAAAAGGTTTGGCTAAATAAATCATAATTTTACTAAAATTAAGCTACTGGTTAGTTGATTAGATCTAGCGGTGTTCTCGAGACAAGATGGGATTAAGAAACCTTGTTCCTGATCCCGAAGAAGGCTTGAGAAGGGAAATTGTTCCCAATCCTGACCTCAGAAAATTCCTGTGAATGTCTCAGGTTGAGTTGGGAATTCCTGAAAAATCTAAAAGCATGTAATGCTCCAGAATCTATATGAAATTCAAAATTTATCCAGTATCAATTCAAAAATTGTAACAACTCCTCATTTGATTTGCAACATATAAATATAGTTACTTTGGTCTGAAATTTTGTTTACTCACTCAAAAGTCACTCAATAGCATATCACATCCAATACAAGAGTCCAATACATTATATAATCAAAAAGAGCTTAGTTACATGGCTTAAAGTTTGAGAGAGAAATCAAGGTGCTTCATTCCTTTAGGATTAGTCAATATATTTACATAATCAAATAAACTAATCATTGTTGTTTTTAATTTATGAAATCAAAACAATAACACTTGATTAGTTGGTTGGTGCTTGCTATTCATTTGACATGTGAAGATGTTGATAAGTAAATATGTATGTATGTATTCGGGATCGAGAAGTCCTATTCTGATCCTCATTTTGAATTTTTTTCCCGGATCCCAAATTTTCTCATCCCCGGAAATTTTCGGGACATAGGATTTCACCGTCCTAATTGTTGTAGTCATCTAACGATTATTAAGCGATTAGCAATTAATTTTCTAACATGCTATTATCACATAGTAATTATTTGATATTATAAACGTCATACTATTACCAAGAGCCATATGATTTATCATAATCAGCTGGCTTCATAATATGTATCATAACAATTTAACAATTACTAGAATAAATAAATAAACCAAAGTTAATTTTTTTCTCGAATGTCCGAACAATAAATTAAATTAGAGCATTTGTTGGATCAACTTTTTCAATATGAGAACCGCTTTAATTGTTCATCAACTTGAATTATAATATAGCGGAGTGGATGAATAACTTAAAACTTAATTGAAATCGATCGAAGAGATCATTGAATTGATCTCTACCATTTGAAAATCAGAAAGAAAGCTAACTCATCATTTGAAAAATGATTGTTCATATATACACTTTCCTACGTAATTGGGGTGTGTGTGTAGGTTTGCTGATTTTTCAGCCCTAATCTTAAAATGTTTGGATTGTCCTGGGGGCGTCATTTTCATATGGAACTTTGACGATATATATATATATATATATATATATATATATATATATATATATATATATATATATATATATATATATATATATATAAAATAGCACTAGGATCAGTGGCGGAACCAGCAAAATTTTTAGCCCGGGCCCAAAAAAAAAATATTGAACTACTCTATTTAATTATTATTATAAGGCACCAACTAATAAGTATATTTGGTCCTTTTTATAAGATACTTGCTTGTTTCCAAATAGTATTAAATATATTTTTTATCCATGTACACTTATAATTAAAAGGGTAGTGAGTGAGAGTAATAATTAATAAAAATTAATTATTACTTTTTTTTTCGAGCACAAAAAAGAGAGAGTAATAATTAATATGATAAAGTTTAGTGTAATTAATAGGGATAATATTGAAAATTACTTAAATTTAATGACTTTAACTGTTTTTATTGACTTGTGAGAATTGTTAGTTGGTTCTTTAAATAAGGACCCGAGGGAGTATTCACTAAATAATATCAAATAACCTTGAAAATAAAAATAAATAATAACCGATAATTATAAATCAAAACAATATATAAGATGATACTAACATTTTTTGTGTCTCAAACAAAAATTTTACTTTCCTAGCTCTCACAGCTCAATGAGTAATGAAACAAACATCATCCTTACAAAGAAGATAAAAAATTAGTTGGGGCCAAATTTGTGGCCAAGTAAAATATCATATACTAAATACATATATATTCTAACAAATTTTATAAGATCGGTCGGGGCCAGCCTTCGGCCACTTCTAGGATCGGAGTTGATAATATATAGTAATCATTGAATTTACAAGTTCATCAGACTCTTATCTCTCTATCTTCCTCCTCGTTGTAAACGAGGAAGATGAACACTCATAATTAATGAATGGATAAGGGTTAAGTGATGAGCAGGAGTGAGTGATAGTATTTAATTATATTAAATTTTTATAAGTAACGTAGAAGATGAAGAGTCGTACGTAAGTTATGATCGAGGGAGGTCTAAATTGCGTGTTGAGTACGTGAGACGTCCCTAGTTAGCTTCGCTTTTTATCGTACACTAATAATCTTGGGCGGCAAGCCAATATATACACTCCTCCTTGATATAAAACATAGTGCCCTTATGTTTATCTAAATTGACACAAATTTCACTCAGCATATTTATTTTATATATTGTAAATTACATTAGAAAAGCAGGATCTACACAGTTAATTTAAACATTCATATATTTAAAAATTTAATTTTGATTTTAAATATAAGAAATAATTTTCATATTTATTCATTTTTTCCTAATCTATTCATATTAATGATCTCTCAACAATAATCAAAACGGAAAAGAAATGAGGGTTAAGGAAGATGACTGGGTTTTATTCAAAATATATATCATATTAACTAATTTAACTAACTTTCTTAATTTAATTTAATTAAGTAAATATGTCTTATATTAAATATTAGTGGAGTACTTAACAACGCATGTGTATATACTATATATGTTCATTTCATCACATTATTTCAATATAATCAACGTGAACAATGCTTATTAACCTTCATCTTCAACCATTACTCATTACTATTATGTTGCGTGTTTGTTTTTATATATATGCCATGCATATATGTGCTTAGTTACTTGTATTATTATTAATTAATAAGATCATCATATCTCTCTCTAACTTTTCGATTATATAATTTTTGGACGGCGTCTTACGTACCCACGCACGGCTTATTCTCATTCTAGCTGAAATTCAATATTTATATTTATATTTATATTATACTCTAAAAGTTCAGTGAAAGTTTTTCTTATATTTTTATTAATTTATAGCTAATGAAAATTTATCTCATATATTTATATAACTTGAAAATTAATCTATTGTTTTTCTACAGCCTGCAGATTCACTCGACCAAAAGGGCATGTGTGAGTATGTGTATGTTTTTTATTAAATCAAATTTTCCTGGCAATCAATCTATTGGTATCGTCTAATATAATAATTGTTATGTAAAATTATATTTTAATGTCGTGAGAATTTCCTTTGCTTAAAAAAAATGCTATGATCAAGTGGCGTTATTTATGTCTTAGTTTAAATAAAAATTGAGAATTTTCTTATAGAAGATGCTATATATATAATTAATATATAAATCATCATTAAAAGCTCGATCATGGTTAGTATAATGCCAGGCTGATAAATTAAAATATTTATTTAAGTTAAGAGCCCGAAAGGATTCAAGATTGGATAAAAACGTACGTACGTAGGTGTACAGATGTGAGAAGGAGGAGGAAATAAAAGAGGGAAAAGCAAGCCAAGTCAGAATATGTGGTCTAGTAATGAAGCTACACAACACATAGCACGTAGATTCACACATAATCAGATAAGTATATAAAGGGTTATCCTAATAGGAAGCGGCTACGGTCCTCTGCCTTAGTGTCCACTGCGGTCCATTTCAGCTTATACGTCGACGTATAAGCCGAAGTGGACACAATGATTGTTTTTCCGCCTGTTTTTTTTTTAAAAAGAAAAATGGACCAATGCGTCCACTTCAGCTTATTCGTCGAGTATAAGCCGAAGTGGACCACAGTAAACGTTAAGGGCAGAGGACCGTAGCCGCTTCCATCCTAATACAGAGTTGGTCTAGCAAGTAAGGTATAGTAATGAAGCTACACAACACATAGCACATAGATCCACACATAATCAAATAAGTGTATAAAGGATTGTATTAATATAGAGTTGGTCTAGTAATATAAGGTTTTATTATAGGAGAGACGTGTGGTGGGAGTAACAATCATAAACCTCAAATAGAAAACGGAATAATGAATGATAATATAAAAAGACGTATAAAGGGTTAAGAAAACACAGGTGTGATTTCTGAATGTGAAGGCGGCGAATTATGGCAGGGATTGTTGCTCATATCCCACATGAGACACGACATAAAACAAGCAACCAACAAACGCATAAAAGCCTAAAGGCTATGGTTGTGTGTTATAGCCACTAAATAAACAGTATAGCTAGGAAAACGGCTAAGTAACCAAATGGTAGAGTTGGGGAAAATGGCTGACAGAGTGTAATAAAGAAAATGGCTAGTTAATATTTGAATAAATTGTTTATGTTAAGTATTTGTTGTAACTAGTTTGTTGTAACTAATTTCTGTTGTAACCATTACTTTCGGATGTAACTAGTTAGTCCCACTTGTACAGGTGTGTGATGTATATATGTTGAGATTAGGTGTACGATTGAGAAGACTAAATAATATTTCTTTTCTCAGTTTCACTTTCTTCCAGAATTCAACTTTCCCTTTCCCGAGTTCTCTCTTCCCTTTCCTCTCTTCAGTTGCAGAGAGAGAGAGATTAGCTCACCGTTAATCTCTTGTCTCATGGTATCAAAGCCATTCCGCTAGCATGGATAACTCCTCATCGGCCGCCGATGGTGCGAGTGCTCGATCGTCGTCCTCTGATTCATCTCCAAATGTCTCCGGTCCTTATTACATGCACCCTAACGAGAATCCAGCGTTGGTGTTGGTTAGTCCGGTTTTAACTGGACCAAACTATCATTCCTGGTCCCGTGCCATGAAGATGGCCCTTCAATCGAAGAATAAGCTTGTATTTGTGGATGGCACGATTCCAAAGACGACGACCTCTGCTTCGACTTACTCTGCTTGGTTACAGTGTAACACGATGGTGTGTTCGTGGCTCACTAGATCGATCTCACCAACGATTGCACAGAGCATTTTATGGCTAGACAAGGCCTGTGATATTTGGATCGATTTGAAAGATAGATTTGGTCTGAGCGATGTATTTCATGTGGCTGAACTCCAGGATGAACCCTTCTCTTTCCGGCAAGGAGATCTGTCGGTAAGCGAGTATTATACGAGATTGAAGATATTTTGGGATGAATATATGATTCTAAGGCCTATTACTCGTTGCTCCTGTAATTTCACATGCTCTTGTGTCAAATATCGTGAAAATGATTATACCTTGAGGTTCTTGAAGGGGTTGAACGATCGTTTTGCGTCTGTAAAGTCTCAGATTATGTTGATTGAGCCGTTACCTACTATCAATAAGGTCTTCTCTCTGCTCTCACAACAAGAACGTGAGATGCCTAATTCACCTGTAACAGAACCAGTTATCTTGTTTAATAAAGGACCACCACGTCCTTCGAATCTCTCTGTTCATGGTTATGGTTATAAACCTCCTTCTCACAACTCTGGTTCTGCAAATCAAAAGTTCTGTACATATTGCAATCGACCTCGCCACACCATTGACACTTGCTATCGCAAGCATGGCTTCCCTCCTGGCTTTAAGTTCAGAAATCAGGCTTCATCATCGGTCAATCAACTTCATACACAGGATCTAGGTTCCAATTCTATGCAAGAGCCAAAACATGTTTCCACTGGTCTTTTACCACCGCCATCTCCACAATTTACACCAGAACAGTACCAAAAATTACTTGACCTTGTTAAAATAGGTTCCACCAATTCATCTAACCCTTCCTCTGTTCCAGTTGTTCATGCTATTCATTCAGTTTCCTCATCTTATCAGGATCTAGGTAAATCACTTCCTGTTTGTTTTTTCTCATAAAAATTCCTGGATTATTGACACTGGTGCTACTGACCATGTATGTCATTCTCTTGAGCATTTTTATGATTATTATTCAATTGATCCTATTCCTATTAAACTTCCTGATCATAGTTCTGTCACTGCTATGATTTCTGGCACTGTCTGTATTTCAGCTTCTTTAATCCTCCATAATGTTTTTTACATACTTGATTTTGCCTTTAACATCCTGTCTGTTTCCAAACTAACAAGAGATATTCCTTGTTGTTTTATATTTTTATCATCCATTTGTTATATTCAGGATCTTTCTCCTTGGAAGACGATTGGTTCAGCTGAAGTTTTTGAAGGTCTTTACTTCCTCAATCCTGCAAAATCTCCTCCTACCATTGCTGTGACTACTTCATCAGCTATTCCACCCCAGGCATCAACCGATACTTCCTTTGATTTGTGGCATCATAGACTAGGTCATGTTTCCCTTTCTACATTACGAACTTTGCATCAGCAATTTCCCTTTATTCCTTGTCATTCTAGATCATTTCCCTATGATGTATGTCATATGGCTAAACAAAAGAGATTGCAATTTCCTGTAAGCACATCTTTGAGCAATAAAATTTTCTCTTTGATACACACAGATATTTGGAGCCCTTTTGCTGTTACTTCTCTTCGTGGTTTTAAGTATTTTTTGACCATTGTTGATGATTTCAGTCGTTATACTTGGGTTTTTCCTATGAAGTCTAAATCTGAGGTTCGAGTTCATCTTCAAAATTTTATTATTATGATTGAAACTCAACACAATACAAAGGTCCAGATTCTTAGGTCTGATAATGGCCTAGAATTTTTATGGATTCATTTTATAAATCTAAAGGTATTGTTCACCAAACTTCTTGTATTGAAACTCCTCAGCAAAATGGTCTTGTGGAACGAAAACATCAACATATTTTAAATGTAGCTCGTGCTCTTTTATTCCAAGCCAAACTTCCCAAGTTATATTGGTGTTTTGCTATTACTCATGCTGTTTTTCTTATCAATCATTTACCTTCTCCTATTATTCATAATTCCGCTCCATTTACCTTATTGTTTAATACTTCTCCTTCTTATTCTGATTTAAAAGTGTTTGGTTGCTTATGCTATGCTTCCACTATCACTGCACATCGATCTAAATTTGATCCAAGGGCTTCCAAATGTGTCTTTCTTGGTTTTCCTAATCACACTAAGGGCTATTTGCTCTTAAATCTTCACACCAATGCTACCTTTATTTCTCGAGATGTTATTTTTTATGAATCTTCTTTTCCTTATCATATGCATACATCACATGTTGATCATAATGCTTCTTTACCTCTTCCTGCTACTATTTCCCCTCTCTCCTTTCCTTGTCCAGATTCCCCTACCTCCCCACCAAGTTTTGCTCATTCTCATTCACCCACTTTCACTTCTCTACCTTCTGCTAATAAATGGTATATTCATAAACTGGATGTGAATAATGCTTTCCTTCATGGGGATCTCGATGAAGAGGTTTACATGGTTTTGCCTCGGGGTTTAATTCTTCCGATTTATCTCTTGTTTGTAAGCTTCAAAAATCTCTTTATGGTCTTAAACAAGCTAGTAGACAATGGTTTCAGAAATTGTCTTCCGCTCTTATTTCCTATGGTTATGTTGCATCCAAGGCTGATCACTCTTTATTTGTTAAATTTTCTCGGATCCGCTTTTTTCGCTTTCTTGGTATATGTAGATGATCTACTTTTAATTGGGAATGATATGTCTGAAATTAACACTGTGAAGCACAACCTAGATCGCCTTTTCAAAATTAAAGATCTTGGTTCAATGCGTTATTATCTTGGCCTTGAGATAGCTCGTAATAGTACTGGGATTTCTGTTTGCCAAAGGAAGTTTGTGCTGGATTTGCTTACTGAAACAAGTTATCTTGATTGCAAACCTGCTTCTACTCCCATGGACAATAAGGCCAAATTGAGTCTTAATTCAGGAACTCCTTTGTCTGATCTGTATTCCTATCGCAAACTTGTTGGTCGTCTTCTATATCTGACTACAACAAGGCCGGATATTGCCTTTGCTACACAACAATTAAGTCAGTTTTTGGCAGCCCCCACTGATCTTCATCTCAAAGCAGCTCACCGGGTGCTACGTTATCTGAAATCTACTCCTTCCAAGGGTTTGTTTTTCTCATCTACTTCTGATTTTTCCTTAAAGGGGTTTAGTGATAGTGATTGGGCTGCTTGTCTTGACTCTAGACGATCTATTATCGGCTATTGCATTTTTCTTGATAATGCTCTTATTTCCGGAAATCCAAGAAGCAAAGCATCTTGTTTCAATGTCTTCTTGTGAAGCTGAGTACCGTGCACTTGCTATGACCTCATGTGATATTCAATGGCTCTTGTATTTATTGGATGATCTTCATGTTTCTCGGTCTCAGCCTGCTTTGTTGTATTGTGACAACCAATCATCTATTCAACTTGCCTCTAATCCTACCTTTCATGCTCGCACCAAGCATATTGAGTTGGATTGTCATCTTATTCGTGATAAAGTTCAACAAGGCATCCTTCGGTTATTACCTGTTCGTTCTCAAAATCAGCTTGCTGATCCTTTCACGAAGCCCCTTGGCTCTGGTCCTTTTCATTCTCTTATTTCCAAGCTGGGCATGACTGATATCCCTGCTCCATCTTGTGGGGGACTGACAGCGTGTAATAAAGAAAATGGCTAGTTAATATTTGAATAAATTGTTTATGTTAAGTATTTGTTGTAACTAGTTTGTTGTAACTAATTTCGTTGTAACCATTACTTTCGGATGTAACTAGTTAGTCCCACTTGTACAGGTGTGTGATGTATATATGTTGAGATTAGGTGTACGATTGAGAAGACTAAATAATATTTCTTTTCTCGTTTCACTTTCTTCCAGAATTCAACTTTCCCTTTCCCGAGTTCTCTCTTCCCTTTCCTCTCTTCAGTTGCAGAGAGAGAGAGATTAGCTCACCGTTAATCTCTTGTCTCAATGGCTGGCCCTATTTTCACTTTTTATATATTTGGACACTAAAATATCTAATTTTAAACATATATATTATTAAAACTAAGTTAAAACATCAAAATTATCCATGCTTAACAAAACACAAACACTAAGTCTAAAAATTAATGTTCACAATTAATACATAACTAAATAAAGTCATAAACCATAAATTAAACACTAAACAACAGTGGCGGAACCAGAAGATTTTTTTAGTCCGGGCCAAAAAATAAATATATTGAACTACTCCCTTTTGTCCTTATTATAAGGACCCAATTACCAAGTGCACTTGGTCTTTTTTATAAGGTACTCCCTCTGGTCCTTATTATAAGGTACCGGCTAACAAATTTCACAAACCAATAAAAACAGTTAAAGTCAATAAAGTTGCCCTACAATTTAAGTAATTTCCAATATTACCCCTACTAATTGCACTAAACTCTAATATTATATTAATTATTACTCTCACCCACTACCCTCATTAATTATAAGAAGACATAGAAACAAACAATTAATTCTCATTCGGAACAAGCAAGTGCCTTATAAAAAAGATCAAATAAACTTGTTAGTTGGTACCTTATAATAAGGACCAAAGAGAGTACTTGCTTGTTTCCAAATAGCATTAAATATTTTTTTTCATTTATACCCATAATTAAAAAGGGTAGTGAGTGAGAGTAATAATTAATATGATATTGGAGTTTAGTGTAATTAGTAGGGATAATATTGAAAATTACTTAAATTTTAAGACGAGCTTAATGACTTTAACTATTTTTATTGGTTTATGAGAATTGTTATTTGGTGCCTTATAATAAGGATCAGGGAGAGTATTTATTAAGTAGTATCACATAACATTGAAAATACAAATAAATGATAACCGACAATTATAAATCAAAATAAGATATAAGATAATACTAATCTTTTCTATAGGTATCTCAAACAAGAATTTTACTTTCCTCTCACAGCTCAATGAGTAATTAACAAAACATTATCCTTATAGGGAAGATAAAAAATTAGCCGGTGCCAAATTATTGGCCAAATAAAATATCATCTAATAAATACATATATATATACATACTAACAAATTTTATAAGATCAGATTGGGCCAGCTGGGGCCAAGGCCCCAGCTGGCCATAGAGTGGTTCCGCCACTGCTAAACAATATAAACAACATTATCATTTTCTTCTCCATGACCATTATCACTATATCAACATCATCAATGATATTTTTTTATCTAAAAAAATTTATAAACATGCTTAAACAACCGGCCCATTTAAGCCCGCAGCCATACAGGGTTGGCTCTTTTAGGCTCCATTCTATTTTTTGTACCTTAAATTATAATCGTGCTTAGAAGGGCCAACCCGACGCACTACAAAAAAAATGACGTTTTGTAACGGTTGAAATTATGTATTTGTACAAATGACATTTGTAGCGGTTCTAAGAACCATTACAAAATACACTGTTGCAAGACGATTTGTAGCGGTTTTTAAAACCGCTACTCATGTAATAAAACCGCTACTATATTAGTAGCGGTTTTGAGTTACCGCTACAAGATGCGATTAAGATGAAGAATTTCAAAAAAAAAAAAAAAAAAATTGGAGGCAAAATTTTGTAGCGGTTATATTAAGCCAAATTTGTAGCGGTTTTACAACCGCTACAAAATATTACAGATTAAAAAAAATCATAATTTAAATCCATTATTATAATATTATGTTGAATATTTTTATTATTTAAGTGACAAATTAAATGATAATGGTTAATATTTTAAAAAATGATTAACTTATGTTAGATAAGTATAAATATTATGTAGGTATAATACTAAGAATGTGTAGATAATAAGGATTTATTGTATTGTCCACCTCTGAGAAAAAAAAATTATGTTGTCCATTAGATGATATTTGATTATGAGAATGTTGATGATGATAGAAAAAATATTGAGGAAATATCCTTAAAGTTCTGGATAAGAAAAAAAAATAGTATCAATATTATAAGAAGGAAAAAAAAAACATTAAAATCAACAATTTTATAAAGGGTGGGAAGAAATGAGAGAAAACGAGAGAGAAGAGGTGGGAAGAAATGAATGAGAGTATGTGAAATGAGGTGTGGTGGGGGTATTTATAGGGATATACGTAATGTTTGTAGCGGTTAATGCGACAATTTTTTTAGCGGTTGTTTTCATTTTGTAGCGGTTACAAAACCTATACAAAAATTCATTGGTCTTTTTTAAAAAATAAATAAATTTTAAAATATCACATTTTGTAGCGGTTATACTAAAACCGCTACAAATTAATGAAAGTTGGCGGGATTCAAAATATTCAAATTTCAATATTATACATTTTGTGGCGGTTGATGCGACGGTTTTTGTAGCGGTTTAACATTTGTGGCGGTTTTTTCCCCTTTTGTAGTTACAAAACCTCTACAAAAATTCATTTCTATTTTTTAAAAAATAAATAAATTTTAAAATATCACATTTTGTAGCGGTTATACGAAAACCACTACAAATTAATTAACGTTGGCGGGATTCAAAATATTCAAATTTCAATATTATACACTTTGTAGCGGTTGATGCGACGGTTTTTGTAGTGGTTTAACATTTGTGGCGGTTTTTTTTTTCCTTTTGTAGCGGTTACAAAACCTCTACAAAAATTCATTTCTATTTTTTAAAAATAAATAAATTTTAAAATATCACATTTTGTAGCGGTTATACGAAAACCGCTACAAATTAATGAACGTTGGTGTGATTCAAAATATTCAAATTTCAATATTAAACACTTTATAGTGGTTGATGCGACGGTTTTTGTAGCGGTTTAACGTTTGTAGCGGTTTTTTTTTCCTTTTGTAGCGGTTACAAAACCTCTACAAAAATTTATTGGTGTATTTTAAAAAGAATAAATTTTAAAATATCACATTTTATAGCGGTTAAGCTAAATAACTGCTACAAATATGAACATATTTTTTTAAAGGATATTTTTTAAAATATTCTTTTTGTATAACTTCTATTTGTGACGTGTTTAAAGACTTCACATTTGTAGCGGTTTAACTAAAACAACCGCTACAAACTGCTACAAATAAAGAAACCCTAACTCGTGCGTTGTGAAAATTTGTAGCGGTTTTCTATAACCGCTACAAAAGTTTAGACTCTTGGCACTCTGTAGCGGGTTTTGGATATAAACCGCTACAAATAAACTGTCATTAATTGTGCGCCATAAGGCGCCAAATTGGTGCCACATTTGTGGTGGTTTGTATAAATAAACCGCTACTAAATAACCGCCACAAAGTTGGCGCCATATTTTGTAGCGGTTAGTTTATGATAACCGCTACAAATGTCGTTCACGAACTAGCACGCTACTTAGCACGAGTCATACCGCTACAAATTTGTAACGGTTTCGGTATAAACCGCTACAAATTCGCATATTTGTAGCGGTTTATTTTAACCGCTACAAATAAAGAGCTACAAATTGACCCTTTTTTTGTAGTGACGGGTCAACCTGCTTTTCCAGTTCTAACAAAAGGTAGCTAGATTTTGTTCGTGGAGATTGATGAACCAACAACCAACCACTTTTCTAGTTCCTACTCCCTACTGTCTAAAACATAAGACTCAATTTAATTTTTTTTAGGAGATTAAGGAAGCTAATTAAGTTATTTTAAAGTATATATATTTATCGTTTTTCTTTTAACTAATTTGTTTGACTTATAAACTAATAAATCCTACATAATATATAATATGATTAAATAACTTATTTAACTTTTTCAATTTTTTTAAAAAAGTCAACTAGGTCTTAATTTAAAACGAGAGATACCATAGCATAGATGCTCTATTTGACGGTACCATCAGGTGTCCTGTTGAGGAGTCCACATTAGGTGCTTATAATTAGGTGCTAATACCTCTAATTAGAGGTATTAACATATTTTTTTTTTAATTTTTTATATATTGTTTTTATTTAGATTTAAATTATATGCTGCTTTCTACGAGATGTTTTTTGCATCTAGTATCTCAAATTAATTAATTTCCAATTCCGCATTTGTCTCGTAACACCGCATATTATGAAAATTAATTAATTTGAGATACCGAAAGACAAAAAACATCTCGTAAAGCAAAGATATAATTTAAATAGAAATAAATACAATATATAAAAAATTTAAAAAATATATGCTAATACCTTTAATTAGAGGTATTAGCACCTAATTATAAGCACCTAATGTGGACTCCCTGTTGAGCCATTTACACCACCCACTTCATCCAACCAGGTCAGGTCTCTCTTATTGTCTTTTTCTTATAATCTCTCATCGTTTTTAAATCATGTCCATCTAATCAATCTAAAAGATCATAATGCTATTTTGATTTTTCTCTCATTTTCCCAATCAACGGCCCAGATGAGCTCATGAGGGATAATAAGAAAAATGGGTCATGAGAAGATCTCCTTCCCATCCAACCCTACCTCAATTACTTGCCTCCATTGTTCACCACTACATACACCAAATACAAAACTCTTGGCCTTGTATCAGAGGTGGAGAGAAATTGTAATTGGGGGCAAAAATTACAAAATATAACTTAGATGTTCATGAAATTACATTTCAGCCTCATAAAAATTTCAAAAATTTCATTTTTTGTCCCTCCACGAAACTTTTAGTAGGGACTAAAATATAAATGTTGAAATTTTTATAAGGCTGAAATATAATTTCCAAAATATCTGGATTCTATTCTATAATTTTAGGGGGGCCACCCCTAGCCCCCTAGTTCCACCCCTTTCTTGTACTACTTCCTTCTTCTTCTTAATATAAAGGTTAGTTAAAGGTTTGGAATTTGTTTAAAATATAAGATTCGTTAATCCAATTTATTTCTTATGTTTATCATTTTTCCCAAACTAATCTATAGACTTATGTATATAATCTAACATTATACATGGATATTTTAGACATATCATGTTATATTTGTTTAAATTAACCAAATTTATTTTATTCCCCTTTATTTACCTAAATTTGTTATCCAACTATTATATTAAAAACGGGAGGGGAGTGTGTGTATCTTTGTTAAATCATTGTTTACATTAGAAATATCCATGATGGATTAATAGGGTTAGTCCATTTGGTAAATAATTGTCTCATAACCTATAAGGTTATGAGTTCAAATCTCACTGCTGAAGTGAGGACTTATTAGTGGATAATTCGTAAGTACATCTGTAAGTGTTCTCCAAGTTCAGAGGCATATATTAGCCATGGTGAGTCCCATAACCCAATTCATCTAAACTTTTTTTTAACCACAAAAAAGAAACCATGTCCCCTTATTATATGTGTACTCAAAAGAAATAGTTTAGAGAGAAAATTGTAAATTTGAGAGATAAAGACAAATGAGATTATATATTTAGCACCAAATTAAACTCCATAACTAGTTTCTACATTTAATATCATATAAAGTATAATAACTAGTTTCACATCTCAATGGCGGTACACAAAATCAAGGATAAGAAAAGAGGCCAAGATAAAATAAAACTGAAAGGGCCAATGTTGCACTTACCACACTTAGACGAGGTTTCAGATTCAAATCTACCGTTAACATGTTTCTCTGCATTTGTATGTTTAAATTATATAAAACGAAAGAGATTGTCACCTCAAGAATTCTTCTGAAAGGGGCATTAGCAATTTCTAAAATTTCTTTCTCTTTTTTCCAAGACAAGGGAATATGTCGAAATATGAAATATCTATATTTTTTTGTCATCTTTTCACTTCTAAAATTGAATAATACGTGATGACTACCAACAAAAATTCATCCTAATAGAATGAGATATAATCGTTACATATAGAATCTCGATTACTCCTTTATTTTGCTAAAAGGGCAAGATCTATAATTTTTTTTTTTTTATCATTATTGAAATTGAATTTCACCATATAAATTAAAGTCAATGTTTACCTTAAATGTCTAATACTACTACGTATTTATATTTCTTTATCATTATTGAACTAACTTGTATTTCAGGCATTCCTACTTAGTGGTCATTTTTATCCACATAGATAGTTGATAAATCTCAATCCAATAAAGAAAAGTATTACACATGATCGATGAATAAGAAAATAAAAGAACACGTCAAATCAAAACAATAAATAAACACAATAGTGATTGAACCGAAACCTTTAAAGGGTTTGTTCAACGTTGGTGTCAAACTGATGTAGCACTATAAATAATAATGTAACCCCTTTAATTTGTGTGAAGAGCACTCCCCCAATAATCTCGTGAACCGTCCAAAGTCTTATATATTGAAATTTCTCACAAGAAAAAAGAAGAAGAAGTCATTTTTAAGATGACGCGGAAATGAAATAATGTCACTTCCGTATTATAGAATCAAAAGCATATTGATATTAATATTGAAAATGATATTTAATTGTGTGACCATTCGCAAAGTTCAAATGTTACATTATAAAAAGGAAAACAACACCCAACAACAATACTTTCGTTTATCCAATTATAGCCGTACCGAAACTGGCCGGACCCAATAAGGAAGAAATCAATACCCCCAAGAATATTAATTACTCTCCAATATTAGTTAGACAATTAATTTAAATTTAATATATTATATATATATATATATATATATATATAATTATTTATTGGAAATTATTTCCATGATTAAAATTCTTCATAATATGTGTAATTAAAAAAAAAAATAAATAAATTTTAATGATAAAGTGGGTGAAGTCTTATATTTATTTTTAGAATTAAATCAAATCCTTATACTAACTTTTATATTTAAAATAGGAGGAATAGTAAATTTACATAAAAATATTAGAGAGATGGACGCACGAGAAGAAATGAAGTTGGATTGTATATCTCTTTGTACATCTCCTTCAAAACTTAATCATAATTTGTTAAGTTTGCACTATTACTTATTAATTAGTTTGTCATTTCAATAATGAACATTGCTATATTCGAAGGGATCTACACATGGCTTAGAATTTATAAAAATATTTACATAGGAATGAAGTTAAAGAAGATTATCTATATAAAAATAAATTTAATTATAGGATTTCTTGTGATACGACTATTATTACCTAATGAAAGAAAATTATTTATATAAACTAAGGAGATTGTCGATTTAAACTAAACAAAAATAGGGCGGAATAAATGATAATAAAAAAAGGGGTTGAATTGAAGACTTGAATAATAATAATAATTTTTAATTTATTGGGGCAACTTGAATTGAAAAGGAGGTAGCGTAGAGAGTGTTTGCAGGAAAAGGGAAAAGAATAAGTAAATGGATGAGGGTGGCAGATACATGACGTTTGAGGTTGTGGGCTATTGATTGTCTGCTTTTTAATTGCATTATTACAATTCATTCATTCATTCATATATCAGTTGTGTATTGCTGTTTCATCTATCATACAAGAAACCATCACTGATGTGGACTCCATTATTTATTTTATTCATCCATTCATATATATGTCATCACACTGATACTTGTCGGCTGCAAAAACTGTGTTTCATATCCACCCTTATAATTTTCAATGATATTTTTTATAGCAAAAAGAAAAAAAAATTAGGTAAGTTTGATTTTGGAGACTTACTAAAGATTAGGGAATCAAAGCATGCCTCTAGACTCAATGAACCCATACAGACACCTACTAACAAAATTCTCACATCAGTAACGAGATTAAAACTTATAACGTTGCAGATTTTGAGCCCACCCCTTATCAACTGTAGGAATATTTGTTGCTTTGAAATTTTTATTTAGGGTTAATATAATTTGTTACATCGAATTTATCCTCGTATTGGTTTTGGTCGCTAAGGTTCAAACAATAGATTTAGGTTCTTTAAGTTTAATTTTATTTAAAACATTGGTCCTCGTGATTTAAATAAAAACCCGAACCATTTTGTCTTTTGAAGGATCAAAATCCATTGTAATTTGAAATTTGAGGGACCAAATCGAAAATGAAAGTAAACTTTACAGAGAAAAGATTGTATTATCCCATAATCTATTAAACGGGCAATTTAATAGGATTATATATTGCCCACCATATTTGATGGTCTATATTAGATGATACTGATTTTGGTGGGGTTACATCTTTTTTTTTTTTTTCTTCTTCTCTCAATCAGCTCTGAACCACTCACACTGTTAGCTTCAACTTTGGTGTGTTGCGTTGCGTGTGCACATTGCTTATCTCTTTGTTTTTTTTTTTTTTTTCCCAACTTGGGTTGAATTTTCATTTGGGTGTGTGATTGCCGAAGAAACTTCTGGAACACCAGATTTTACGCTTCAATTATAACCACATATGTTTGTTTTGTGTGTATTACGTTGTTGATGATCAAAGATTTTATGATCTAGTCACTGAAATAAGTTACTTTCATACACTATATATTATTGATCAGAAGAGAAGACTAACTGAACTTGCGTATGTTGTTACTGTAACAGATATTTTTGTTGATCTGTATCATCAAATCCTATTTGGTCAGAAGCGTATGTAGCTTGTGATGGCAGATATAACTTTTTAGCAATGGTTTCTGCCAAACTACCCAAGTTGTCGTGGTTACTTCTTTGTGTGTGTTTGGTTTTTGTTTTTGGTACGGTTCAATTGTTGGCGCAAGTAACCCAAGAAAGTGAGATCAAATTCTGTCTTGTTTCTTCAGCTTTTGCTTTTCTAAAATTATTATTTTTTAAAAAAAGGAAACTTTACTTATCATTCTTTACCTGTATCAGATGTAAATTTAAAAAGGTTAAGGTAAGTTTCCATCCAGTTTGTATTTACTCAGTTAAGGTTATACAATCTCTTAGTATTATTAATTGTTAAAGGAAAATGTTGGTTGAACAAATTTAATTGATAATATTGTAATTAAATGCTAACAAAGTATACTTGAAAATTTAATTCTTTAATATAATTTTTTTTTTAATATTTTAAAAGATGAGTCGTGAAAGTTAAAGGTCAGACCAAGTATTCATTAGCTTTTTATTTAGATATTTTTTAATTTCTAAATTTAAAATTTAAGATTAATATATCAACATTTAATTGCAGAGTCACTGTTTACATTCAAATTCACTAAGTCAATGTTGTTTGGCAATGAAACTAACTATGTTAAAATTAAGGGATTGAAAATTGTTACGAATCCCATATTAGGGAGTCTTACAAGTGTGGTGAGTTTATAAGTTTAAGACACTTTCTTTCCTAATAGGCTAGTTTTTATTTTGATTGGATCCTCATTTTGAACTTGTGTTCATAATAAAGATCCTTTTTATTAAGAGCTTGATATTTACAAAGAGGGTTTGCAAGGGTAGAATATCGAGTGAAATGCTGTGGTGTGTGGAGGTGTAGTGGACGTCAACTCTTGAAAGGGATTTTCTTATGAGTCTCATATCGAGGAGCCTCACAAGTGTGATGAATTTTATAAGTTTAAGGGGCTCTTGTATCTAGTAATCAAGTCTTTTATGATTAAATTTTTCCTTTAGACTTTTGCTCATAATAAAAATACACTCCATAAATCTAAAGGGCTAAATTTAGAAGAACAAACATTTTTAGCCATTTTTTTTTTTAAAAAAAAAATCAGGCAGAAAGGATTTAAACAGTTTATAATATACTATAAACTTATGAAATCCACCCTTTATTATAAAGAGAATATTAAATAGTATGGAGAACAGGGGCTTATATTTTTTTCCTATGAGTAAGGGGTTTATATTTGATATACTGGATATGTATGCATATAATTTTCGGGGCTGGCTTCTGTTTGCTGCAATTTGGGTCCTTTTCTTAAGACTACGTTTTTTGTGAGTGTAAAATGATAGGCTGAACTATTTTTTAAAAAAGAAAATGATGTCTAGTATTTTTTCAGAAGGATCTAGTATCTTAAAATATTTTGTAAGTAACATACACTATCACAAAATAATTTTTGATGCTTTTAAACCCTTTAAAATATTTTTTCAGTTGTACCTAGTGTCTTAGCAGACTGACTACAACTTTACCTATAATATATTTTTCTCAATAGCAACGAGCACTCAAAACTTAGGATACCGATTTATTGATTTCGACACACTCTAAAATATTTTTCCAGCTGCACCCAATATTTTAAAGTAATTTTTTGGAGCTGAAAAAAATACATTAAGGGTAAAACTGCAATCAGCCTGCTAAGATACTGGGTACAACTGAAAAAATATTTTAAAGGGTTAAAATTACTAAAAACTAATTTAGGATACAATATGCTACTTAAAAAATATTTTAAGATACTTACAGAAAAATATTTCAAACTACTGAACACCATTATTATTATTATTTTTTAAAAAAGATCAGTGCCTATCATTTTTCACCCAAAGCCACGCTAGAACTGTGTAGTATTGAGAAAAGGACAGTAGCGGATAGAAGCAGTTCAATAATTTTCTTCAATTGCATTATATTCTTTGAAATTTGTAACCAACAGGGAAGAAAATCAAGTCTTCCAATCTGATTGGACTTTTTTCAGTCGTCCTCCTTACTTCGCGGGGCACATCAAAGTGATTTGATTTGGCGATTGAGGTGAGTTTCATTACATGCTTCGCTTCAATTCATTGGATCAAAGTTTCTTTAAATTCTTATGGCAATTGGGGGGGATACTTCTTTACGTGATTAAGATAACAGAACCATATAAAGCTAACGCTATTCATAGCTTATAATGCAATAATTCTGCACCAAGGATAGGCGTCAGACAAAAATCTTTTGTGGTACTAAAATTCAATCATTAATTGTCGTGTAAACTGTTCTTGCTACAGTTGAGTTATATACTCAAAATCACAAAGGATAAGATCATGAGAAAATCATAACTAGCTCAATTAGGGAAAAATTAAGATTTGAGTTATGGAGGTAAGTGAACTAAACACGCAATTTTGTACGCAATTCGAGACAGATACAATGAACAGAATCAAGTAAAATCTTGCACGCCGCCAGGTCTATGTTGGGCTACAACTACATTTTCTTTCTACAGTTGCCAGATTAGGACATTGAATCCACTCAACTCATTCTTAAGAAAAAAATCTTCCTCGCCAGCCTGCGATGGAAAAAATCTTGTGCCCTTATCACAAGGTTGTAGAATTTTTTTAACACAGCTGTCATCATCATTCAATCACATTCCAAGATAATGATAGTAGACAAGTCGCTTGTGTAGTGTCAAAATCTAGCGTTCCTCGAACTTAATATGGATTTCATTCATCTGTGGTTGATGTTTCCTGACCTGCAAATCAAGGAAATGCTCTCAACACTGCTTTATTTATAGCCCCTTGTAAATGGTGGCCGCTTACATGAAATTTGCATAATGAGCTAAATAAAGAAGGCCGTTGCATTTAGTTTTGAACGGGTAATAATCTTCGAGGTCAAAAATTTAGAAGCTTACTTTTACCCCAGCCAGTGAAAGTAGCTTGTGAGAGGCAACATATGTAGCATCTGAATTTTCGAATCTCTTCTCCACGAAATAAATAACTTCAGAAACTCCCGACTGTGAGAAAGAATTTAAGCATATTATGCATGTGACGGAATAGTTGGGAAGGGGAAAAAAGATACAATAAGTCAAGTGATGGGGAAATGCACAAGTTGGACGTTAGCAATGTAGAAGTTTTCCATTCTATTTTCATCTAGATAGATTGAACTAGAGACAATGAGAAATTAATTCCGCCACGAAACTCAAAAAATTGGTGTCCCATCATCTTTAAATCTCCCCCACTATGTTAAAGCCAAAGATTCTTCAAAGCGACTATCAATCACAATAGGATATAATTTTACATTTCAGCTAATGCAATGCATTATTAGCCTTATCACATGAGTAAAGCACTTGTACCTCACACTGCCATCTAACTTGGCCACTCCACACTTCCCCATATGCTACATTCTCCAATACGATTGATCAAAGACAAAAATTGCACTTTTAACTGGGTCGAATTGATCCAGCATTCTATATGGGTCTTAGAGGAGATAGAATTATCAAAAGTGTGGAAATAATGAGAGAAGAAATGTATTCTCATTGATATATATATAGTGAAGATACAAGTCCTACTTATACACAAATAGAAGGCCATAATAGTAAAGGTACAATGCACTAGTGGGGGACATTAGTGGATGAAATGATGGAGGAAATTAGGTAGTGATTAAAGGAAGGAATCAAGGAGGTAGTGGACAGCTGGGTAGAGTGGAGCATTAATATAATATTCCAACACTCCCCCTCAAGTTGGATCATGGTTGTTAATCATATCCAACTTGAAACTGTATACTACTGGCTCCCCCTTAGGCTTGTACTTCTTGAGTCTCAGAGGTCCACTGACTTCGGACTTGTACTCCTTTTTGAGTCTCAGAGGCCTATTTTAGAGAGTAGCAGATACTTGACAACGTTGGGATTTACTGGCTGCGACAGATCGATGGGCAGCAACTGCGACAAGACAAACGGGCAGCAGATACTTGACAACTTTGGGAGTAACCGGCTGCGACAGATCGATGGGCAGCAACTGCAACAAGATAGATGGTCAATGATTGCGACTAGGTTGATGGGCAGCCACTGCGACAAGATAGACAGGCAATGACTGCGACTAGGTTGATGGGCAGCCACTGCGACAAGATAGACGGGCAATGACTGCGACTAGGTTGATGGGCAGCCACTGCGACAAGACGGACGGGCTCTGGAGGACGACGTCAGACGGACTTTGGCGTCAGACGGGCTCTAGAGGACGATTTGATCCTTCAACTTGATAAATGATATATTGGTCCTGCAACAAACATTTAACGACAGGTCCCAATAACCACAACGTATGAACAGTAAATGATGAATAGTCTCAAACAGTGACGAATGAACAGTGACAACTGATTGGTGTTTATCACCATGTCGGCCATAAATCGGAATTAGGCGCCACATTAGACTTTGCACTTGTTGGCTGGGAATTGATGTCCTTCATTTTCATCTTCTCCTTCTCCTTCGATCTGCAACAATTGGCGAGGAAGGGACGGTGTGCTGACGGTGGAGCACAGAGGAGAAGGGACAACGTCGATGGTTCTGTTCTGAATACTCCGGCGATCGACGGCTGATTCTGTTTTTCCGGTAGTGAGGTCAAGTTCGTCCGATGGTGGTGGCAATCTACGTTGCTCTGCTTCTCCTACCAAATCTGGACTTTTCCTTTCCTCTTTTCGGAATACTCACCGGAACTGAAATTTCGGAGCTCGCGATCGCTGGTCGACCACGATGGAGAACCCGGGGAGCAGAAAATATGACGGAGAAGAAGGTTACGGTTCGCTGGTTGTATTTCGAACCTCGCGGAATCTGGAAAATTTCGCCGGAATCGGGAAATTTTGCCGGAACCGCCGACGTTGGGTCGGATCGATGGAGAACCCAGGGAGCAGAAAATATGACTGGAGAAGAAGGTTCTGGTTCGCTGGTTGTATTTCTGAACCTCGCCGGAATCTGGAAAATTTCGCCGGAGTTGGCCAGAAAATTGCTGACACTGGTTTTGACAAACGGAGAACCCAGGGAGCAGAAAATATAACAGAAATTGCTGACGCTAGGTTTGACAAATGGAGAACCCAGGGAGCAATTAGATTGAGGAGAAGAAGTAGAAGAGGTGAGGAGCTGAAATCATGGACTGACTTAATGGACAGCGACTATGGGCGACACAACAGAGATAATGAAGGGTAATTGTCTCCTAAGCACTGTGTAACTCACTGTCTGAAATTCTGAACAGAGCAGCAAGTTACCAGTGCCGGAAAACCAGAATTGAACTGCTGATTTTCTTCAAGGCTTTCTTTGAACCTGCTCTGATACCATGTGGAAATAATGAGAGAAGAAATGTATTCTCATTGATATATATATAGTGAAGATACAAGTCCTACTTATACACAAATAGAAGGCCATAATAGTAAAGGTACAATGCACTAGTGGGGGACATTAGTGGATGAAATGATGGAGGAAATTAGGTAGTGATTAAAGGAAGGAATCAAGGAGGTAGTGGACAGCTGGGTAGAGTGGAGCATTAATATAATATTCCAAAAAAAGGAGGAGATCTATTCTAATTTACTAGCAAAGAGATGCACGAGGAACAAGTGCTATTGCTGCATTCTCGTCAACTCTTAGATTGGCATTTTTTAAAGAAAAAAATCAATAGCAAGAGCCCATTTTGCACCACATAGAACAAGGCTACCAACCTGGATTATGATCTTAGCACATTCATTGCAAGGAAACATGGTCACATATAGGCGCTGCAAGGATTAAACAAGAAAAACTAAAGTGTGAATTCTCTGAGCAGCAGGGGGTAAAAGATCTAGAGTAATTCCAAATGAAGAAATTTCCTTGTGTATTAACCAGTGTAAGCATTCCCAGGCTCAGTACCGTGTGTGTGTGTGTGTTTAATGACTCAGTCCAGGCAGAGGCTAACAAGTGAAAATAGCAGAGTAAATAGAAGCAAAGTTATACAAACTGATACGCACAATCAAACAAGGCACAAAATAAAGAAACTGGGAGTGCAGTTGAGCGCACCTGTCCAGCAGCAGAGGCATGATTTGTGTTAAGGATAGCATTTACTTCTGCATGACAAACATAACTACAATGGAGATATTTATATTTGGTCAGATTTGATGAGCAGTATGAAGAGATATAAATACATAAGAATTAATATGAAACAAGAAAATTATGAATTGAATATAACATGTGATGGCTGTAGCAAGAACAATATATTTTTCAACCATACAAGGGATCTAAGCCAGAATGCATTCTATTCTGAAATATGCATGTTTAAGCTGATTTCTGAGTAATGAAGGTTACAATCAAAGTAATAATTTTTAAAAGCAAGAGACTTACGGGTACTTCGTCTCCAGTGGATTCCCGGTCCTGGATTTCTGAAACAGAGAGATTATTTGAGCCCTATTTTCTTAAAAAATTACTGCAATTTTTTCGTTCATTCTTTTTTGTTTATACCAACCTTTGCCCAAGGCAGTTTATCATCTGAACAACCTCTTGGAAATCCATTGTAGCCAATGCCTGACACAAAGATAGCAAAGTAGGCCTCATGCATAAATAATTTACTCAGAATTTGACATCTAACATCACGACATTTAATAATAATGATTCATTAGTTGATGTAGGAGAAAATATATTTTCTTGGTTATGGAAGTAGAGTAGATACCAGATAGCAATACTATTTCCTGCAACTCAGACTTAAGGTCTACATAAAAATCAAAGTAATGCAGTGGTTTTAGCACACACAGTAGATTTTGTGAGCTATAGTTCAATGAAACATCTTTAATCATCAATCCTGATTTTCAGACTCGCTGAAAAAAAATGAACCACTTTTCCTTGCACTAAAATTACTCTATCTTTCGGCAAGAAGGAATGGAAACCAAGTATTTGATAGCTAAACCGAATGAACTTACCAAGAATTATACCATCTTGACTCACCAAGCATGCCCCCACCTACAAAATCATTACAAAGGCAAGCTCCATCAGTTTTAGCACGCCAAATAAATCTGAATACTTATGCCTTCTTACTGCATTGTTAAAGAACATCATTTAGCTAACCAAAAGATGTGAAATATGACCTGCCTGTTAGGATCTTTGGATCTTTCAGCCGACAAAAATGCAATTGCCATGAAATAATCATCCCAGGACAAATATCTGCTATCAACAACCAAACAAAAAAAATAGAATTCACCGTCCAACACGAAAAGGGATCCCAGTTCAAAAGCACTAACAAGACTACAATAATTTCAATAAGTGAGAACCGTTATACCCTACCAGCCAGAGGAACACAAATAAAAACCATTTACAACACAAAGAAAAAAAAATGCAAGTCCAAAACAGCTAACAAGGCTACCATAACTTAAATAAGGGGAATCCCTCGAACCCTACTAGGGAAAACAAGGGAATTACTAACTCTTTGCGTTTGGTGGGATCGAAAGGGTCTCGAGTAGAAAGGTTCTTCAAAACTGTTCCGTTTTGCGAAGAATGGAAATTGGATCGATGCTGTTTCGGAAAGAAGAAGAAGCGGAAGGCAATTGCGGAGGCCAAAGCACCGAAAACGGCAGCGGAGGAGAGTACAGCAACGTCGCGAGAGTTCATGGAGTTCAACTATGAACACAAAGGATCGAAACTAAGCCGTTTGCTGGGAAAGCTCTCAGATTGAAATTAACGAGACTTGCAAGAGTATTTGTTAACATTGATAATTGGAGTAACTATAAAGAAAAATTATCTGAACGCGGGAAAATCAGAAATGAGCAAAGGAGGAGTGTGGAAGTGCGCGGGAGAAGTTCACTCCGCGCTGACGCGTGCCCCGTGCGGTAAAAATAATTACCGCTTGTGGTTTTTGAAAAATCATTCTAGCCCCTTGGATCAAGATTTCGACGGTCAGGATGGAGGATGGGGAGGGATGGGCAGAGGGTGGATGGGGAGAGGATCCGAACGCGTGATACATGTATCCAAATGTCTCCACAACATGTAATCAATATGGCTCATTCTAGAGCAATGACTGCTACGATTTCTCTATTGCATCACCAACAGCAAATGATGGTTACCTTGCACATGCAAATCATAAAGGACGATGGTAACCAACAATCATTGGGAGCAAGTGGTAAGGAACTTGCTTTCCCATCACCATGTCCTCAATTCGAGGCGTGTAAATGGTGAAAACGGTGTTGGGAGCTCTTTCCCCACTACCGTGGGCCCAGCACGAGGCAAAATCTGGATTAGTCGGAACCGAAGGTTCCGGTGAACCGGGTGGGATACCAAAAAAATAAATAAAGGACGATGGTAGCTATCACAATAGTTGGAGTTACTCTCCTAAATGGGATCCACATCAATAGATCCAAAAGTCGACAATGAAGCCTCTATATCATAATTTGTTTGATAAGAAAAAACTCCATGAATAAATCTGTTAAGACTTGGTGTTCTATAGATGCAGTTATTAGACGGAAATGCATAGATCACCCTATTAAATATCCAATACACTGTAAACTTGTTAAAAAGTCTTATATAAAAATCATTACTAAGACCAAATCTGTTTTTTGTGATTTATCCTACCTTTTAAAGGATATATATACATATTATTACAGTACTTGTAACTCAAACTTTCACATCATTAATAAATGCAGTTATATTTCATCAAAAAAATAAATTAATTAAAGTATAGACAGAAGCAAGCTTGCAGGAATGAATAGTTAATTAAATTAATTTATTATTTAATGACCTTTGGTGTGTGTGTGTTTGTTATTGTTGGACTTAGGTCTCAGGTGAAAAAGGCAAGTGGACGGCAACAAGGCCCAACTTTTAGTGGGCTTCAAGCGTGACCCATATTAAATATTAGAAAAATTAATTCATTAATTCTTAATCTGATTCACGTAGTTTTTCCATTAGGTTCTTACAGTTTTCTCAATTAGATGTTTTAGTCTTAGGCTTATAATATGTTAATTAGGGTTAATATGGTTGCTCATTAAACGATATGCAAGTTGCAACAAAATACAAAATAAAATAAAGGTTTTTAAACAAATAAAAATGATGGAACAAAATTCACTTTCAATCAATATAAAAATAAAAATTATCACGCACATAACTGTCTCCTTACATCTACATATAATTTGTAATCTAGTTGATTTTATCCATGTGGAAAAATTAATCTAGATGTCTCCTTACATCATTATTTACCAACATTGTTAAAAAAAAAAATTACTAACATTGTTTCTCTTACAAATTAATAAATTATGAATATAAACACTGATATCTACAATTGATAAAATTATAAGAATCTAATAAAAAGAAAAAGACTACAAATAACTAATTAAAAATGAGGTGAGATTATAGTAACCTACATGCTAATTTTTCTGTAAAATTTTGCTTGATTTACAAGATATAATTCATACAATGATATGTACGTACATAAAATCATCAATTTTGTGCTTATAGTTTTTAATGCATTTTTTCACATAATGCGTAGGATAGATAATAACTCATGTTTTTCTACATTACTTTGAGAATCACAATATCTAACAGTTATACATAACGGTTTCAAACTATCATATAAATGTGCGCTATAAAAAATTCGGTAAAGATACATTATGGTTTCAAACCGTTATTTATTCTGAAACTATTATAACGGTTATTATATAACACTCGTTATATATTGAGATTTGGTTAGGTCATGATCTACCCATTACTGTGATAATAATCAATGGGCATACATAAATAACCGTCATAATATATTATAATGCTTGCATGAAACATAACGGTTTCATTTTACAACCATTATTTATTCAATAACAAACATAACGACTTATATATAAGAACCATGACTTCTAATAAAATTTAATAACAGTCTCATGTAGACAACAATTATGTATTAAATATATAAATAACGGTTTATCAATAAGAACCATGAATATTTATAATATGTGATTGTTTTTATATAATAACTATGATGTATGGATAGAAAACTCTTCAAGTGAAAGTTTCTGAGCTAGTTGACTTCCTCTCTTATATGATAGAACAACAATACCTTCCACATCATGTGATTATGCAATTTGGCATGAATTAAGACATTTCAGGTTTTGTGAAGAGAATCAATAACAACTATTGACGTATATAAGTGATAATGTAACTTGTGACCTAAATAAAATTGTGTTTTCTTTCATAGGAATTAATCTCTGGAAAGCAAAGCACTATAGGGAAAAACATATACCCCTATCAAAAAGGGCGAATGAGGGGATATGCAAACACTTGAGTGCAAGGGATATTTTTTTTCTTATCTTCCTTTATTTTTCAGGCTTAATTTTTCAAGAGATATAGGTGAACACTTACATTATTATATATATAGAGGAGTGGATTGATACTAGGCACGAAGCCTATAAAATCTTGATCTATCCAAATTGCATTGCTACTCGATATAGTAAGTACTACTTTATTACACACACACACACACACACACATGAAATCAAGTAGCTCAGAAACTCTCACATAGAAAAGCCTAGGACTGATCTCAGTACTGAATTTCATAGTGTTTAATTTGGTGCCACCTGCTCAATAGAAAGATAGGAGATGAAACTTTAGTCAGAGCAATAACGGGATGTCCAAAAAACAACTTTACAACAATAAATTCAACATGTCACTTGAACTAGTTTATTCACAGAGTTTGTTCGTGTATGAATCTCGGTACATCCAAACTACTCTATTCACAGAGCTTGTTCATATATGACTCTCATCGATGCACATGAACTAGTTTATTCATCACACATATTAAACTTTTTGAAGTAACTTCTGGAGATATGGATACGTCCAAAAAAGGAGATGTATTTTCCTTAGGGATCATATCTCCAGAAGTTACTTCAAAAAAGATCAATAAAGTAGGAACATTTAGTTAAAGCAATAGGTTGACAACTTTTTATAATAGGAAATGAACCTTTGATTAGAGTAATAATAGGTTTTCCAAAAAAAAACATAACTTCACAAAAGCAAGTTAATGTCACCTTAAATGCTTGATCTCTTAGTGACTTCACAAAGGCATCTCAATTGAATAAGAAAAGCATAGCACTAAAGGAATGTGACTTAACTAGGGCTCACAAATGACGAATTCGCAAATTAGAGCAAGCAAAAGCAACTAGCTCAGCGGTCACTAAGACAAGCGTGAAGGTATTGACAAGCGTGTTTGTCGCTGAGAAGTAAGACAAAGGCATTTTTATGGTGGGGCTCGACTAAATATGAATCTCAACAGCCGGAAAATACAACAAAAGTACTAGGGTTACGATGTTAGAGGGTTTTGTTCAAACAAACTAAGTGTCAAGTATGTTCTATTTCAAATGCTTAAATAGAAGAGGAAGGGTAGGGGTTTTGGGTTATTGTGCCAGAGACTCTGCATAACAATTGTATCGATAAAATTGTTATTTATTTGTTTATATTTATTATGATTCCTTTTTAATAACCGTGAGTTATGTTACTATTTTAACACACACACACACACAAATCACAGTTATTAGTTAATAACTGTTAGGTATGTTATTATTTTTTATAAAATATTTTGGGCAGCTAGTGCCTAGATAATTTACAATTTTATATTTTATAAAAATAAAACTAAAAAATATCGCCTTGTGGTAACTAGTTTCTTGATATATGATCTAAGAATTGCTGCAAATTTAGGAACTTTTGTTTCGTTCAATTTGAATTAATCAAAAGTTCCATAAATTTATAGCAAACCATACATCATCACGCTACTCTTCACTAGAGGAGTGGCCTGAATCATTTAGGAGTAGGTCAGGATCATGGTGGCCAATCTTTATACTCATCAGGAATGAGATTGGCCTTCCTATTCCTACTTGATAAATATCCGGCCAGCCTCCTCATTGCTTGGTCAATGAGCTCTACATGTTGTATCATTGCCTCCACTTGAGGCGGGGGCGAAGGCGGAGGTTGTGGAGGAGGAGGATGACGCTGTGGATTTTCTAGCAAGTCTTCAACATGTCATTCCATTTTGGCGATTGAAAGAACAGAGGAGGACGATAAACATAAGAAATTTGGGACTTTATATAGATTGAAAGTGATGGGTTCGGACCATCATTACACATGTTCGAAGTTAAAGAGGAGTAGCCGCACACAGTGTTGGGTAATGAAAGGCTACTTGGTTCTCAAGTTGATCATTCTCATCATGAGCGTGGGGAAAAGGAAAGATTTGAACCTTTTAGTTGATGGTTATTTAAGAAAAACTGTTATGTTGTTTTTCTAATATGAAGTTGGAAGATAAATCGTTTGTTTGTTCATCTAACGTTTCATGATGGTTTTATCGTAAGAACCGTCATTTTTGTGAGACAATATATGACAGTTAAAAGTACAACCGTTATGTATTTGCTAGGTATTCTAATAAGTGACAATTGTTACTTAATAACCAGAATGTATATACCTTTTGATTTTTGAAATTTTTGTGATTGATTATGCAACCACCATTTTACAACAACAAAAAATACAAAGTAAATAAACAAACTAAAAATAAAAAGTTACAAAGATGTTTTAAGAATTTATGCATCATCATATTCTTCATTCTCTAGTAACTTATCCACCTTCTCGTTCAAAGAGCAAATGAAAGAGGTTAGTTCCTTCAAGGACTAGTCTATGCGTCCTTGTTCTAGCAAGTAAACCTGGACCATATGATGGAGCTCGTAGGTTGCGTGGATAAGATCTTCAATGCTTGTTAGCGGAGGGAGTTCATCTTTCGATTTTTTTTCCAGATGATGAATCAGAAGTTCTCTTGCATTTGTTCATGATGTTTTGTTGAATCAGAAGTTGGCTTTGAGAAGTTGAAATGGAAGTATATAGAGAGGGTTTCGTGGATTATCGAGCCTTTGTATTTTTTAGTAATAAAGATTATCATATTTTAAAAATGAAGAAGATTAAGTATTTGACATTTTTTTAATTTATTGGTGTCTAGTGTTAATTTCATAATTAACCACAATATTAACTAATAACCATTAATTATGCTAGCAAAAATTTTTTGCAATTCTTAATTAATAACCGTGAACTATTAAATTTTAACTTTATCTCCCTCCTCCAATAATGATAATGAGGATGAGGATGAGGACCAGGAAGAGGAAGATGAACAAGATGATGAGGACGGCTGTCGTCGTCATTGTCCTATTCTTCCTCCTTTTCCTCATTCTCATCCTTATCCTCATCTTCAAAGGAGAGAGATAAAGGCCGAGTCAGAGAGTATTATCATCAGTGTGTGAAAAGGGAAAGGTTTTGAATCATCACGACGTTTGTTGTTTCATGACAATTTTGCTTAACAACCGTCCTTAGCTTCTTGTGAGATAAACTAGGACGGCTACTAATTACTACCGTTATTTAGTTGCTTAAACTTCTATTAAGTGATGGGTTTTACTTAGTAACTGTTTTGTATCTCAAGTACTAAGGATTTTAACCACGTCGCCCCCTCCACCGTAGCCGGCGCCTTTGCCCCCTCTACCAATTCATCTATTGCGCCGAATGACGAGATGACACAAGAGAAAAGAGCAATAGAGAAGGGTCTTGTTGTCATGAAGGAGGTCCAAAGCAAATTATAAGGGAGGGGAGGAAACTTACTATGAAGTGGAAAAGAAAGGACATATTGTGAACTTGTTAGATATCAAAATTCGACATTAATTTCTTATTCCATCTAAAGTAAGTTTCCTCCCCTCTCTCTAATTTGCTTTATAGACCTCTTTCATGACAACAAGATCATTCCCCAGTTCTCTTTTCTTTTGTGTCATCTCGTCATTTGGCAAAATAGATGGAGATTGGCAGAGGGGGTGAAGGCGCTAGCTACAGCGGAGGGGACAATGTGGTTAGGATTCTCAGTACTTGAGCTATTTGTTTCCACCGACAAGCCTTGAGGAGGAGGAGTTCCCTGGGATCTTAACATGATGAAGGAGAGAAGAATGAGGCTGATAAAGAGAAGTAGTAAGAATTACAAGGAATATTATGTGAGTCTAAACAGAGGTCTAACGGATTGCCAAGGGTATGACTTATGAAGGTCAACAGGATTACGAAGGGTTATGATGAGTTATGACATTGAAAGTCTGAATGTTAAGAAGGGTTATGAAAGAGTTAGATGATGGTTGTTTCTGAAGACCATTATGTTTTGTCTTCGCTAATATAAGTGTTTGGAAGACGAATCATTTATAAGTGTTACATGACGATTGTTTCTTAAGAACCATCATTTTTGTCACTAAATAAATTACAGTTGTTAACTACAACATCTACATTTTTGTTTTAATTTCGCAAATTCCATCTTACAATACATGACGGTGAGCATAACTAACCATTACGTTGAAGCATTATATATTCTTTCATGACCTCTGCCTCATCATACATGACGTTTATTAGTTGTAACCGTTATGTATTAGGCGTTATTAGTAGTGTTAATAGTGTCCTCATTATTTTTCAACAATCAAGCCAAACAACATAAAACACGTGGGACCGCAGATTTTAAAGAAAAAAAAAACTAAAAAAACAAAAGGAACCCGAGAGAATACACTCATTTAATTTGATCGGTTGTGAACAATGAAGCTTTTTATGAAATTTATAATTTATATTGAATACATAACCATGAATGAAAATGGCATCTAGATATTATTTAAAAATAGGAAAAAAAATAAGAAAACGTAATTTTAAGAAGAGGATATGTGTTAATTAAGCTACCAAAGTGGATAGCTTCGAGAGAGCATGATGAGCTTTAGGAGGGATAAAACCAGAGATTCAGTAATGGAGAGGCCACTTTAGTACAATCATTCACTTATCATCATGCCCTCCAACTAAGCCATTCTTTGCCAATTGCCACCCTCTCCCCCCGGGTCCCATCATATATATTCATCTAAATAATTTATATCTATATCACTCTCACTCCTTAATTATTCTTAATATAAAAATCAGTTAGATAACTAGTTTATTAATAGTAACAAATATTAATTGAGTTAATTATCTGTAAAAAAAAATGTGTTGATTTTTCTTAATATATTATCTTTAATAATCATCTGTATTAGAACTACTCTTGATAAAAAAATTCTCATTATGCGTGTGCATCAAATAGGAGTATTATTTTAGGGAAAATTATAAATTTAGAAGATAAAATGAATTAAAATATTATATTTAGAACTAGAGAAAACCCTCTGACTAGCTCATACATTTGAGATTAGAGAGTGATGATGACTTTTAGGATCCACAAGCTTGTAAAAATATCTACTTATAGATGATTATCTCTCGTTTTGGGCGGGGAAAGAAAAGTAATGAATCAAAATATAAGTACATGGGTAAATATATATATAAAAAAGAAGCATGCATGGAATTGAATATGGTGTGCAAAGTTCAAAATAGTACTTATGATGGTGGAAGAAAGGAAGGGTGGGAGGAATCGGTTATTTGTCATTTCTTTGGATTATTCTTATGATTGACTGATAAAATGACAATGAGACCATAATAACCAGAATATGTAGTAAAGATAGTTCAAATGATTGTGTCTTGGAAAATATATAGTTGCCAATCCCACTATATATTCACCAACTGCTTTTTTCTTCTGTTCTCTCTTGTGTACCCGCTCCCTCTTTGCCTACCTCCATTTATTTTACAATATTCAAAACGAAGGCGCGCCTCCGATAGAAAATTAATATGTTGATTCTATATATTCCAAGAACCAATCTAATTATATACTACTATCTGTCATTAGCTTTACTGGAAGGAGTTTTGGCCAATTACATATGAATTTTTAAATTTGAGTTTGCGTAAATGTGGAAAACATCATTTTTTTTTTAATTGGACTTGACAATTAATGCTCGAGTTTTTTTCAGTTAGATAGCCATATAAAAAACCAAGGTAATGATCTCTCTACAATTATTACTACAAAATTAGGCTTACTTGACAAAATACTAATTTAATGGTTAATAATCTCCCAATTTTTACTACTAAAACGTATTTACAACGGGAGTGTGATGTCTTTACTTATCTTTCTCTCCACTTACTATTATTATTATTGGATCAACTTTTAATGGATAATTAAGCCAGTCATTGGATCAGTTATTGACCGATTGATCCAATATAATAATGGTAAAAGTAAGTGGAGAGGAAGGTAAATGGAGACAGGAATGACAAAACAATATATATAGGAAAGAATTAATGATTTGAGAAGTAGTCTTATAAAAAGAAGTGGAAGGGTCGTGATGGTGATCTTTTGCAATCAAAATGCAATATCAAAGTGAATCTTTTGAGAACGTGTGTGGATGTGTGTAATCATGTTAGTCTTTTTGAGATTACACCTTGCTAGCTATTTGCTTTGGACAACGGAGTAGTGATTAATTATTCCTTTTCCACTACATAGCTAGCGTTCGTACCTGCCAACCTAACAATTCCACATCCACACTCCCTCTACTTTGGTGGATTTTCTTTCTATTTATTTATTTATTTATTTATTAATTTCAATTTTAAAAATTATAAAATTCAAAATATTATCTATTAACTCACTAAACTATTTGGATGACATCCCAATTATGGGACATATCTTCTCTTCATTTTCTTTTTTCTGTTCACTATCATTCTTTACCTCCTTCATAACCATTGGATCAAGATCTAATGGTTTATATTTAATATTTTATAAAAATATTATTACATGGATAGAAGGATGGGGAGGACATGTTAAATGGGGACCATTATATCTTGATCCAATGGTTATGAAAAGAGTAAAAGATGAGAACGGACGGGTGAAAAAAAAAAAGGAGGAGAGAAGCCAAATCTCCAACTTATGACATTGGAGTAATTAAGCAGCAAAGAAAGTAGCCCATCGAGGATAGTACAACAAGCTTGTGAGAGTTTATCTTCAATTGTAGCTACAAATGAGACTATAAAGAAAGAAGAGATCAATAATAAAGTTGTGCATGCTGTTGCTGGCAGAAATTTTCAGCTTTAAAGGTGAGAGAGAGACTTTGCAACTGTGTGTTTGTTTTTCCATGTCCGTCAATGACCCTAAGCTCCAAAATTAACCTCCAGACCGTCCTTGGGATGGCAAAGAGGATGAAACCGGAGATAATGGAGTTTGCCCAAGCACATATAGATTAGAGAGAACTAGGAGCCTATAATTTCCACCCCTGAGTAAGGTTCAAGAAGGAACGCGAAAGGGAAAGAACGATACACGTCGTAAAATACTGCGCACGGAAGGGAAGTTTACAGGCGAAAGCTCACTGAAGCCACGCAAAGAGGAGTGGATTCTACCAGAAGTGGAGGGTCCCCTGCCATTCCAGACTGGTCCTGTATCGCATAGGGAGGTCTTAAAACCTAAACAAGGAAAGGAGGGGGAGAAAGTTGAACAATATCAAGAAGAATTTTGGGATGGAAACCTAATTCTTACTGATACAAAGGAGCTGAGGGAGGGGGTGAAGGTAACAAATACAGAGGAGGGACCCCAAGTCGAGTTCTCGGAAGAGGAACGTAGGAGGTTAGAGAGTCGCCGGCAAAACTCTCTAATTATTAAGCTTAAAATTCAAAATGACACAATTTATAGCGGTTATAATTAAAACCGTTAATTTACTATAAATTAGTTATCAAATATTCAAAATTCAAAATTTCACATTATGCTTGACCGCTATAAATTAGTGACCGTTGGCAGGAAACTTAAAATTCAAACTGACACAATTTATAGTAGTTTATCTACTAAAACAACTACAAAATTAATGATGTTAGTGGGTTACAAAATATTTTATGCATGCTTTGCTTTGGCATGGTTGGACAATAATTATTAGATATATAATTGAACTAATGTTTTCATTATTTGTCATTGTAGGATAATTGGAGACTTGCAGACACGGTTCAAATTCAGAAGACTATACAAGATGAAGTAGGTCGATTATATAGGAATTGGTGCAACAGGCTTTATGGTTATTATTTAACATTTAAAACCAGTGAGGAAGCTCTAAAGCATGTACATGATGATATCAATGCTTCTGATTGTTTTATATTGTTATGTTAATTATGCACCAAAATTGATATTTCAGAAGCATTAATATCATCAGTATACATGCTTTAGAGCTTCCTCCCTGGTTTTAAATGTTAAGTTATAACCATGAAGCTTGTTGCGTCAATTCCAATATAATTGACTTATTTCTCTTGTATAGCCTTCCGAATCTAAACTGTGCCAGCAAGTCTCCATTTATCCTACAACAATAAATAATGAAAACATCAGTTCAATTATACATCTAATAATTATTGTCCAACCAAGCCAAAGCAAAGCATGCATAAAATATTTTGTAACCCGCCAACGGTCATTAATTTTGTAGCGGTTTTAGTAGATAAACTAGTACAAATTGTCCTAAACTATTTGAAATAAAAAGTCAAATGTCCTAAATCATAAATAAAAGCTAATTAACTATTTGTAGCCTAATCATCAAGTCCTTCTTAGGAGGGCAGGATCATCGAGCTGACTAGAGTTCATAGCACCATCATCATTGGCAAGAGGAGGAGGCGGGTCAACAATGAACCTAGGGACATGCGAGACCTCTGGAAGTTTCTCATCAAGAAACAACCAACTCGATGCCCTCAACATCATAGTGTTTGTGAAATCCCGCCACTAGGTCTATTGTGCGTAGAAGAAGTCAGCCTATTCCTGAATCCACTGGGCCATCGCGGCATTTTCCTTTTAGTAGCGGTTCTAAATAACCACTAGACTAACCGCTACAAATGATGAAACCCTAATTCGTCCAATATGAAACTTAGTAGCGGTTCTATATAACCGCTACAAATGTGCAAGACTTTCTCGCATTCTATAGTGGTTTCTACGTATAATTGCTACAATTGTTCAAGACTCTTTGCATTTTATAGAAGCTTTTACATATAATCGCTACAAAGTTGCAAGATTCTTTGCATTATGTAGCGGTTTTTTCATATAAACCGCTACAAATAAACCGTCGCATATTTTGCACCATAAGGCGTATAGCTGGTGCCACATTTGTGGCGGTTTGTATATATAAACCAATAGAAATTTAGTGTCAACTTGGTGCCATATTTTGTAGTGATTACTCTGTGATAACCGCTACAAAGGTCATGCCCTAACCAGCACGCCAGTTGGCGCTAGTCATACCATTACAAATTTGTAGCGGTTTAAGTGTAAACCGCTATAAATTCTCATATTTGTGACGGTTTTTTTAAAAACACTACTATTTAGCAGTTTTTTTTTTTTTTTTTTTTTTGCAGTGTGTTTAGTGACTTTCTATTGTAATTCCATGCACAATCTTTTATAGAAATACCTTAATTTATAAGGACATATTTTTTTATTTTGAAAATATTCCAACCTATTAGATATATAGTTTTTTGGGAAAAATTCCATGACCACAATATCACTAATATCATCAATATAACAAGTTATATATAAATAGCATAATTAATTTGAAATTCAGTGCATTGCATGCATGGAGAATAATATAGATTTATTTATATAAATAATTTACTTCTCCCTCGCCTTAATTATAAACACTTTTATAATACAATTTTATAGTGTAATTTGTATTACAAAAATTCTTATAATTAATTTAAATGAAAGTGGAAGGTGGAGACAGCATTCCAATGAATGTGCACTATATATATAAATATAATTGGGAGAGGGCTCCCCTTACATAATAACAAGGACACACAAATAATAATCACCCAATAACGCGATCCGTTATTTTTACCCTCTCGGTGGCTTATTCTTTTTAACGGAATTTCCCACCATCCAAACAGGGGCATAACGGTAATTTCGACAAGGCCTGCCTGTTTATATGTGCCTACTGGCCTTTGATCTACGACTCGTCCCTCTATCTCTACAAAAGGCAAACACGTTCCTTTTCTCTCGTTCTCTGTTTTTCAAATTAATGGAGGACTCAGGCCACCACCACAAAGAGCTTCAGCTTCTACCTTCATCTCTCATTTCGCCGCCCTCCGTTTCTCCCTTCTTACACTTCCGATCGGCGGCGTCGACGTCGTCGTCGTCTTCCACCGAAGGTACGCCTCCCACGCCCTCACTGGACTTGGAGTTATCAATTAGCCTAAGGTCGATGCCTGAGTACAAGGACGGCAGCGGCGGGGGACTGAGCGTGGAGGCGTTGAAGTGGGAGTCGGTGGAGGAGATACGGCTGGCGGCGATGGAGAAGGCGTACGCGGAAAGGGTGAGGGAGCTGACGAGGAGGGAGATAGAGATGGCGCAGTCGGAGTTTGCACGTGCGAGGCACGTGTGGGAGAGAGCGAGGGCTGAGGTGGAGAGAGCGGAGAGGATGAAAGAGAGAGCCACAAGGCACATTGGCTCTGCTGCCTGCATGGAGATCACTTGCCAATCTTGCAGGCAAAGGTTTAGGCCTTAATTAGAAATTTCACTCTCTCTTTTCAACTTCAGCCTACTTCGCACTCTCTTCTCATCCATTAATATCATCAATTAACCACTACTACTGCTCCATTTCATTTCAATTACATGCAACTCAATTAATGTTAAATTTTTCTTTCCTTTTTATTTCTCTTCAAAACACAACTCTCAGAGCTAAGAACAAGGCCAGCATAGCTTTAAAATAAGATACGTTTACTTATTTCAATTAGATTAATAAAGTTATGTAAGGACATATATTTTTTAAGACACTCTAATCATGTTCCTTAATTTCATCTTTCCTTCTACTCCTTAGTTATTGTTGAAAGAACATTAATAAGGGTAAATTAAGAAAATATTGATAAATATAAAACCTACATCTTATATTTAGGGTCAAGATCAACTCCTCAAATATATCTTGTGTTAAGGATGTGAGAGTATAACTTAATTGATATGCAAAAATCAGAGACTTTGTACTCCACTATATTTGCCAATATTGATGAGCAATCTAAATGGATGGCCTAGTTTTTTATACAATTTGCACTACAAACTAGTATCTACATTTAAAGCCGAAGGGAGTATTATGTAATAATTGAGCAACACCATGAAAAATTTTATTTATAATTTTCACATACTTATCTAAGCGGTTTTATTTTTCAACCAATTTTAGATTCCATGGGATAGATAATTCAGCACATACTGTGAAAAAAAAAAAAAAGTGGCCATTAATTGATCTTCAAATATCATTCCTTTATATCGCAAATTAATGACTCTTATAGTTTAGTAGCATGAAAGCTCTTCTATAAGTGGGAGGTAGCAAATTTAATCCCATTTATAATCTCAATCCATTAGTGCCCTGTTCCTCCAACTCAAAACACAAAAATCATCCCTCAATATCGCTGCTGATGCCTTACAGTACAAATAATGTTTGATGAAACAATGCCAAGTGGGGAGTTAGATGCCTTACAGTACAAATGAATCACAACAAAAAAAGGGAAAAAAGGCATAGTAGCTAGCATCCATAACAAGACATGATAGATAGCTGTATCCACTTGTATTTAACCTCTTTTGCTCATTAAAAAACTAAGCATATCCTTATCCTTGTCTGGGTTCCAAGTAGAAATTAAATAAAGTCACATATTTTCTATTTTATTTATTTTTGGGTGGTTTGGAAGGGATTACCGACTAGATGTATCAATCAGAGCAGTGAACAGTAGCTATATATATAGTGCTCTCCTTTAGAAAGATGTTGGGAGAATGGAGTTAGCTTGTTGTGCCCGCAACCTCTAAGCATATTCAGTTCATGTGTCAACACGTACCTAAATAATTCACTCACTTTGATTCTATTGTCAACTCCAAATTATGATATCAACTGGCCATATTTCATTTGACTTCGTAGCTTGATAACAACATTCTACGAATTCCATGGCCAATCCTAAATTCAGAATCTTTCTTTTTTCTTAATAGTAAAATCTAATTATTAGTCCTTCCCTCCCTAATTATAAGATTCAAATTTTTGAATCCTTTTTCCCTTTTTATAAGTCCATTTTAGGGCTATCTTTGAGCATTAAATGCATTTTTTTTATACCAATTTTACCCATAACTAATTTTCCTCACAATCTTTGTCATCATTTTTTGCTGATTATTGTTGTTTTTCATTATATTTACCCACTTATAGATAAGGGCATATTTGAATAAAATGTATATTTCCTACATATTTATTACTTTTAATTAGTCTTAATAATTTTCTTGAATCACACAATTCAGTTAGAAGGTTCCGGAACAAATTAAAATAATTCTGAGTTGTTGGCTTGTGATTTGTCGATCATAAATGATGTGGCACCTCAAGTTCACACAAGAAGTTTTACACTAATTTAGATTGAGAAAATAATTAGATTCCTTATACACCTGTTTATAATTCTCCTCTTAAATCTATGAGACTGTGACCATAAGGTGAGGCTCTCCCTCTTGTGAACAAATATTTAAATTGAAGACATTTTGATTAACTCAATTATCTACCTTCCAACAATAGTTTATATATCTTTGTTTAAGGAACCAATATGTATGGTTTTAACTCATTACTCCCTCTAATTCTAAATATAGGAGCTGGGTAATTAATTTATAGATGTTAAAATAATTATTTAAGTTAGTTAATTTTTCTAAAATATCATCTTTAATTATTACCCCAATTGATAAAAACACTATTTAATATATGAAATTAATACGGATAGTTTTAAAAAATAGTTCTAAATTTAGGAAATTAAATAAAATAAATTTATGTCTTCTATTTAAAATCCCTCCATCAATACCTATTATCCTATATATAGGATGGGAAAGACTATTGTTCCGCTTATGAAACGTACGGATATTCAATTGAAGTAGGGATTGTTAATGTTGGATCAATATATAGCCCTTCCAGGTTGCTCAAGAGTTAAGCACCAAAGAAGAGCTTCAACCTAAAGTGATATCTATGAAGGAGATATCAACAGTGAACTTCACTTCTGATCTTACACGGAGATGGCGATTCGTCGAGGGTGGGGTGTGTGCGCGTGAATTTGAATGATAAATAATGGAATAGAGAGTATCCGAGTGGGTAATCTCCTATTTATAGGGATTACCTAGGGTTTCACTCACATGCAAATGCATCCATCCATCGCCCATTATGCGCCTCCCAAGTTTGGAGACACATGCTCCACTACTCCGTGCGGCCCCGCATAATGTACACAATGGAGTAGTGGTGAACCATTTACCTGGCTAAATGGGTGTTTTACTGCAAGCCTTCTTGTTGGGCTGAATAACTGACTGACCCAATATATGAGTCCATAACAATTATAAAATTTATTGTAGCTTGGATGATATGATGAAGACCGTAGATAGAAATTGATATCACAGTTTTCAAAAACAATCCTTTGACAGGCCACCTAAAGCTTATATGCAAGAGTTGTTTCAACTTAATCAAGGGTTTTTACTCGAAACTTTGAAATATAAAAGCGTTAGTTGTTAGGGGCGTCTCTTGAAAAAATGGTCTTATTATGCCTTAAATCCGGATTAACCTGAACCTGTGAAGTTCCCCGTGACAAGGGGTTGGCTTGGGATAGTAGGGGGATAAGGAATTTTTTTTTTTTTAAAAAAAAAAAAAAAAAAACCAGTCCTTTGAGTTCATTCCTCTGCAAACGCCCCATGCAGGACCCCCCCCAACTAATTTGCTTACTGTAAAGTTGAATAAGTGATTTTCATCAAAATCAAATATTCTTTCAATTTATTGTTTGCCCGCTTTCTTTGACTGAATTTTTTTTTTAAAAAAAAAAAAATCAGCAAAAAAAAAAAAAAGGTGGAAAAGAGATAGTTCATGAAACAGCTAATGACTTAATGAGTGTACTTAATTATCATAGAGGAAAGTTTAAGTTCACTTGTTGTGGTGTTTATAATAAAATATTAAATAAGCTAATTACATAAAGTTTGCGTTTGAACTTCCAAATTAATTAAATTAACGACAATGATTTTCGAATCTCAACCTATAGTTAAAAGTTAATCATGACCAAATCGTACTCCGCCCGACATGTGAAAAAGTTGAATAATGGCAAATGACATTATTTTCTATCTTTTATTTGGTTTCAATCATAGAAACCAAATCACGATCAATTACTTTCACAAAGTAGAGATGATGGTGATAAAGATGAAGGGCATTTCCGCCCAGACATTAATAGTCATCATGACAAAACCTTAACTGTCTTTTTTCAGGTTGTCCTCTCGCATGAATGGATCAATTGACACTGTTTCTTAATGGGAGCTTTTGGAGCATACACTGTATCTGAAGCTTACATGCATGAATCATCACATAGTTTCATCAATACACTGATTTTCTTATTCTTTCTGGTCTAAAATGACATAACTTGCCTTTGTTCATGCAGGCTTAACACAGATCCATGTTGGTCATATTTACAACTATTTAACGTTGGATTCTGGGACTGAGAGACCAGAAAATGGCGATAATAAATGTTCATTTCGTCATGTAAATGAGAATTCAAGTTTAGCTCTTGTTGGGCGTAATACTCCCTGATGTTATAAAAGTTACTACCTATGTCATAAATATAAAACCTAATTGATTTTTTAGAAAGATTAATAAAGCTAAATAAGTTACTTAATCATATCATATGTTGTGTATGATTATATTATATATTAATTTATAAGTCAGACAAATTAATCTGGAGAAAAAACAATGAATATAAATACTTTAAAATAATTTAATTAGTTTCATTAATCTCCTCAAAAAGTCAATTTTGTCTTATATTTATGACTAAAGGTAGTAAATAACTAATTTACAGATATAAACTAGTTTAGCTAGTTATCAAATTTTCCATAATAATGTTTCTATATAGCAACTATTCTTAATGGAAATCCCCTAAGTTATTCTGTGCAATTGATATACCGAGAAAATTTA